>OV725077.1:130128754-131328754 GCA_928085145.1 Nezara viridula | reverse complement strand
ATCGAGAAGGTCTGATTCAATCATCTTCAGATGTTAACCAGATCTGTCTAATTAGTGAAAACAAATTTCTGAGGATGATTTTTAAAAACAAGACTATGGAAAGCAATATGAATCATTATATCAACAAATTACATTTGCCGTGTTTGAAAATAAATTTTTTTAATAGATATGCCTCATTTTTCCATAAGTTTGGAGGTCCACACAAACTAGTTGATAGAGTGAATAGGCAAAGTTTGTTTTTTGCAGATTTTGTACATTTTATTTTAACTAGCTTTAATATTAATTTTATATTAAATAGGTAGTGTATTTCTTATTATTTATTATAAACTCAATGATTTTTTAATTTTTTTTTTATTGAAATTAAAATGCTATATTGGTTCATTTCACTTTTAATACCTATAATATTCTTTGCCTTCCCACCAACAAGCTTCAAAAATATTTGTAGAAATATTTAATGCCAATAAATCTGCAAACATTTTATGGTAGAAAATCCATAATTATACAAAAATTGATTCATCTACAGAGCTATATTATATTATACTATAAAAGACTCTATTATATTATAAAATCAAAGCTAATAAACGTAGATTTCTAAATATAATGTCATTTTTAAGGTGAATTATTTCACTTACATTTTTTAATGACTAATATATAAAATGTATAAGCCAGAGGTTTGTACTTGATAAATAAGCTAAGACACCTTGAAATCTAAGGAAATCGTAAGAAAAAAATTGTGTGTGCTACTAATAGGAATAACATGACATTACCTGTACGGTGTGGTGAATTGACTTCTGTTAACAATTATGTGTGAAATTTAGAAATATAACATGTTATTTTGCCTTCATAAAATCTTCTAATAAAGTATGATTGCATTGAATTTGATTAGAAAGGGATCATAAGTGGAACTGATGTTATTTGTTTGTTGATATAACACATCAACTAGATAAATGAGATATATTGAAATGTTATTATTTACCTCAGGACTGACTTAATTCCCTGTAAGCAAATCAATACTTTAAAACTGTTGAATCAAATAAATAAATAAAATTAAAGTTCACTTTTTAAATTAAATAAACTATGCCTGTTCATGTGTAAAAAATAATTGTTAAGTCATGGTGATAATCCAACATTGGATACTGATTTTTTTGTAATATTGCTCTTTTCATTTTAACTTTTTTTTTTTTTAATTCCCCAATCTTAGTTTTAATAACCCCAATTATTCTACCGAAATATTTCTAAAACATTTTTATTGAACTGATTATTTTTTAACAGTCAAAAACTGCATTAGATCATAATAAAAAATAACAGCATTAAAGTCCTAGTTATTAAACGTAAAATAGTTTTTAAACATATAACACACCTACCGAACTGAATTGCTTCTTAATTTTGAGATAATGATCTTTGATCACGTAAAAAAAATACTGCACAGAAGAATAGAAAATACTCTCAGCTTAATGAAACATTATTTTTATTTCTGAATCGTTTATATTTGGTCCATAAATTTCTTTCCAATTTAAGTTAAACTTTTTTGCTTAAATTCAAACAAAAAATATTACTTCCTCATTTTTCATTGTTAATTCATTAATGTCTTCTATTATTACTTTTTGGATCAAATTAATCCACAACCTAAGAATAACCGGCAACTCTATATTTATAAGAACTCCTATAAAATGTGTCTATCTGAAAAATAAAATTTAAAATGCTATTCACAAAGACAAATGCATAAAATTAATAAAAACAGCAGATTTCTATGTCATATATATATATATATTTTTTTATTTATCAGTTTAGTATTGCAACAAATACTGATTGATAAAAATAAACCAAGTACTAATTATGTTTAACATATAAAAATTGTTAGGAAATGAATTGTATATACCATTCAAACTTGTATTAAGTCAAATTTACAAAAATATTTTAAGAAAAACGTTTTATGGTTTGTTGTATTAAAAGATAAAATGCTAAATTATATATAAATAAAATATGAATTATTTTGAAAACTAGAAATGAATTTTATCCATTTATACTTCCACAAATTTGTCTTATGGTCATAATAGATTTTATGACAAAACATTTTTCAGCATTAAGTGGTTCATATGACAAATAATGGTTATTTAATAAACAATGATTTATTTAATATTGCTTAATTTTTCTATCCGTATTAGAAGATAATTGTAACTTGCAGAACTATTTAGTATTTTATTGAGCATTACAAGATGAATATTATAAGAATCTAGACTATTTCTGTTAAGAATAAATTTTAATTGATTAAATAACCTTATCTTGGTCCCAATATTAACTATTCATGGCTAATAGAAAGTAAATATATTATTTAGTTTAATTTTGTTGGTATTAATTATATTTCAATGAATTAAAATAATTGATAAATATAATGTTTGGATGGCAGAAAAGACTCGGAAATGATTACCAGCATTAAAAAATGACATTAAAATTGATTAAATTTATTCTAACCAATTCAATTAAATTTAAAAAAATAAATTTCACATAAACATTAATCAAATCAAATATATTGCTTCTCACTGTTTAATTCCAGTAAGCTTAGATTAACCTCAGTCTCTACAACTTCATTATATTTTTCAACCACGTAAGTTCAAATCTATAATTCATCATCATCATCATCCGTGGCACTACAACTCCTGTAGAGTCAAGGCCTCCCGGAGCTTGGCCAGCCAGCTTCTCTATGGTTGCCGCTGCTATCAAATAGCGGATTCCCAAGATGGACCTGGCATCCACTGCCACTCTATCGATCCATCGGAGCCAAGGTCTTTCCACTATTCTTGTCCCATAAATCCTTTCATCTAGGACCATCCTAGGAATCTGATCCTGGATCATTCTAATTAAATGACCTGCCCATCGAAGCCGGACTACTTTAATCACCTTTACGATATCTGAGCTCTTGTAGTCTTTTTAGCACAGCATTTGTTCTTATCATCCAGATTCCATTGATGCAAACTGGACCACTAATTCTCCTCAATATTATCCTAACCAGCCTTAGGAGAAGGGCTTCCTTTGTGCTGGGTAATGTTCAGCATTCGGAAGCATAAGTGAGAACTGGTCATACCAGAGACTTGTACAGTTACACCTTTGTGTTTTGAGAGAGTCCTGCTCCTGAAATGCTTCAATAATAGCATTTATTTGCGGATATAATTCTGCGATGGATCTCTGCTTTTATGTCATTATCCGCGCTTAATGTGAACCAAGATATACAAATTCTTTTACCTTTTCAAATGAAAAGCTTGCAGCCATAAAACGCTATGGTTCGTGCACATCCAGTTGTGGGCCTGCATGCATGTATTTGGTTTTTTATTCATTAATCTCTAAACCGACTCTGGCTGCTGCTATCTGGAGACTGATAAAAGCGTTTTCTAAATCTGTAGCGATTCTTCCAACAATATTTAAGTCATCGGGGAACATCAAAATCATAGAAGATCTATTGATTATAGTTCTTCCAGCTTGCATTCCAGATCTCCGTACAGCACTTTCAAAGGCCTAATTGAAGAGAAGGCATGGTAGACAATCACCCTGTCTGAGCCCTTTGTGGGTTTCAAAGTTATCGGTCAGGTCACCCTGAACATGAACTGTGTATTGTACCTTCTTCAATGTAGCCCTAATGAGACGTATCAGCTTCGATGGTATTCTCATTTCTAGAAGCTCCTGGTACAGATCGTTTCTCTTTACCCTATCATAGACCATTCGAAAGTCGATGAACAAGTGGTGTGTGAGGATATTATACTCCCTGCACTTCTCTAGAATGATTCTGACAGAGAATACCTGATCTATGGTAGACTTTCCTCTTATATAATTCACTTCTTCAATAATTATAATAATTGGCCATATTGAAGCAATTTAAGAATACGTATTTTATTCTATAGTCATTGATTACAACTTTCATTAATCATTTTAATTGGCAAATATTAAAGAAAAAATTAAGGAGATAAATAACATTAATCTCAAAATCAAATAATCAATACTAATAAATAATAATAATAATAATAATATTCATGCTTTAAGCCTGAAATGAAGACGAAATGAAAGCTCTTTTGGAGACAATAAAACATTTAGAAATGATATAAAAATGAATCTAGGAATAGATAAATTTGCAGTAGTAACTTGAAAAGAGAAAGAATCGTTAAAGGGAATAATATCTAACTATCAGAAGATGTAGTAATGAATGAACTGAGGAAATTTGATTCATATAAATACCCAAGAGTAGACTAACTCCTGAAATTTAATGCCAATTCAAAGAAACGCTTTGAGGGAGAATTTAAGTGTCATGTCAGAATAGTACTTAAAAGGAATAAAATAGAATTGAAAATAATTTTATTCTGGGACAAAGTCCCTTTAGAATAACAGAATAGTACAAAATTAAAATATTACATCTGGCCTAAATAAAAATAAAAACAAAAAATAAATTTATAATATACTACTTTACTCATTCCAGGTTAAATTGGACCACCTTTCCAAAGGTTGGATTGTGTTTATCAGTTTTCTAATCACCAAAATTACCTGTGTTAATTATAGCATAAATAAGTGGCAGAAATTAAAAATGACCTTATTAAAAACTAAATTTATTTATTTAAAACATGCTCAATAAAGGAATGAATATACAATATGAATATACAATTTATATTGCCAACAATACTCTTAATGAAAGTATGATTCTATTAATTCAATAAAGATTCTAAATAAATGTATGATTCAACAAATTCAATATAGACTCTAAATGAATTTAATGTTTCAGAGGGAATGATTTGAGATATTGCCACAAAATATTCTAACATTAATATATATAAATGTTTGGAATAAACATTGCATATGATCAAACTTAGCTGATTAGAGTCCTATTCATTCTTCGGGTTGTCTCCATCAAACTTCATCTTCTGGTCTGGCATCTCCTCAAGAGGTGACAAGCTCCAAGTCCAGAGAAGGCCAACTCCTGGATCCATAGAAGTGAGAACCGGCTGCAGCTGCCTTTTGTATCAAGGGGGCAGGCAGAGATTAGTTTCTGATTCATTTTTAGGTTTTTGGGAGAAGGATCTTTTAAATTTTTCTACTTCCAGTGCACATGTATTTCTTAAAATTGTTTAAACTGGCCACACCATTCGATATCCAGGAGTAAGGTATAACAAGCTAATAGGTGTTCTTAGAGAAACTCCCAAGTGGTTTATTAGTTTAATTTGATTTTTCTGACCCACCCCACTGTCAATTAAAGGGTTTCTTCTGGGAAGGTTAACCATAAACTCTTTCTGCAGAGAAGTTAACTTATTTATCCAATTCAGTTAAAAGCTTCCTCCAAGAGCAATCTGGCTGGGATGTCTTCTCTTTATTAGGTTGGTCTAATATTCTACCCTATTTGTATGAACTATCAAGTAGTAGCTGATGTGGGTTGACTTTGACAAAGAACCCCTTTTTTCCTGATATTGGAAGGTACACCTCTTACTATCAACCTGGTCCTTAACGCGTATCTTCATAATATTGAATTTTAAACTCATTTAGTCTGTTTGATGCATAGTAGTAATTTTTGGGTGGCCCAATAGGCCCCCAATTATTATTTATAATAGATACCACTGGATGTGAAAAACAAATAAAAACAATTTAAGCTAATTTGTTATTAGTTTTTGATACCTAAACAGTTCACTGACATTTATATTTTCATTTATTCATCAATTATAGTTTTATTCATTAATTCCGATATATTTTCTAAAAACTGTGTTATAAATTTTATTTTATTTGTAAATACTATAAGTTAATTTTAAATATTATTTAAGATTTCCTGGAATAATACTGACAGTGCTGTACTTTGTTTCTTTTGGCAGATTTAAAACTCATTTCATATTTTAACCTCTTTACCAGTAAGTAAATTTATGGTCATATATATTGTCTTCCTTCCTTTAACCCAATTTTGAAGAAGCCTTGAGACAACCCCCTTTGCTTTTTACTCAATCATGTATTCTCATCATATTTTAAATTATATTATGAATATTTTGTTACATTGAGCATACATCTCTTAAAACTATTGATGTATCATCTCATCTTGTTTAATATTTTAATCTTTAAAATACAATATTCATGATAGGTAAAGAAATAATAATTTAATAGAAAATGTTATTTGAATATGTTTATTTAAAATAAATTCATGGGCCAAGAAGTAAAACAAATTAGGAGGTAATACTATGAAGTATCTCTCAAATATGGCAGAAATGGATTCAAAACTCTGGAGCCTTCTTAATACATATTTAATTTGGCTCATCTCAGAATTTTAATATATTTGCTGTTATATGAAAACAAAGTGAAAATGAAAATAAAAAAGTAATTTTTTTGTTATAAATTCAGGGAAAATGACCATCTTTCCTAATGGCTCCCAAAATTAACTGAAGGATGCTGAAAGAATGGTTAAACAAAGTTCTTCCAAAAAATAATGAAGCAAAAGAAAGAAAACAAATTATGAAAACTTAATAATAAAAATAAAATAATGATTAATGAAAATTTCTGGTGATTTGATTCCTCCAGACCTCAAGTAAGTAGTGAAATACTTCTTAAGGAAATTCATGGCTTGATCCTTAGCAATGGTTTACATGAAGATCTCCAAATAATTGAAGAAAGAAGTTAACTGCTAAATACATGAAAAGGGTAACATTCTGAAGTGTTGTAATTGATTTGGTATAGTATTTCTTCACCGTCTGTACAGGAACCAAAAAAAATTTTTCAATATTATTTTCTTTATGTTCTCTAGTATTACCAAGAGCAATATAGAACATGTAAAATACGTATTTGTTTTCTTTTTTAATGTAATTTAATTTGGATAAATAGTTTCAAGAAGGTTTGAATTATCATATAATACAATTAATTTAGACTGAGAAACATTACAATAAATTTTTGGAACTAAAATTCTTCAACTATCCAAAGATTCATAAACAAAATAAACTAATCAGATCACTTTCAGTGGATAAAGGTTATAAATAAATTAAAATGGTTATTTTTAAATATTTTTTTTCATACCATGGAAGATTATTTATTAAATATCAAAGTAATGTTGTGAATAATATCTCTTTCTTTGCTTCTCTTCACTTTTCTTTATTAAGTGTTTACCTTATAGTATTAACAAAAATTTTTGACATTCCTACCATTATAAGTGATTTATAATTTTTTAAAATTAATTTATACGTTGTATCATAACTTCTCTTCGAGAAATTTGAGCTGTCTTATTTATGTATAGAATACGTGATTTCCAAACTCATTGGGACGGAGGTTCCAGATGGCCTGAGATTGAACGTTGTGGATTTGATTCCCAACTGGATCAGTTAATATTTGATTATCAGAGGCTCTGAAATGAATTTCGACACTCCCACTCAGGTAAGTATACTCAATTACACTCTGAGCACTGTGTGATCACTTATTTTTGTCTTTCTGTACTGTTTAATTATTTTTTAACTTTAGAAGAAAATGATTCCCAACATTAAGAGTATATGGCACATGGAAAAGTTCCTCTGAGTACTCCATATACTTAAAGACTTGCTCTGAACAACGATATCTAGAAAAGTTTATTTAATAAACATTTGGGTTTTCTGGTTACAATATGATCCTTAAGGTTTTAATATAAAAAAATCTCTCATTTATTTAGATGGTGAACCTTGGTTGCTTTTGATCTTACCTTATGAAATGTAAACTCATCTCTACAGTATGGCATCCTACAGTTTAATGATTTGTAATATGATAAACATGGAGTAAAACAGAGTACGAGCTCTTACAGAATTGTGATAACTTGACTCTTTATTTAAATTAATTAGAGAAAAGATTTACTAGGTCAGTGAATGACAGGTAGTGCTGAAATCTCCTAATTCTGACTTTGACATTATAATGAGTAAAAGGTGCCATTTTTTGTTTTTTTTTAAAGAATTAGGCCAAAGGTCATCAAGAACAAACGTTTTCACTTTATTCATTTATTATTCAACGTTTCGGCCTCTCGAGCTATTGTCGAGATTCTGCAAACAAAATTTAATTTAGTTATTTTTCTTTAAAAATATATCATTATAAACTTAAAATTATAAACAGTCTGTTTCATAGAAAGATAGAAAGATAGATAGAAAAAAAAAAAAACTTTATTCTGGGACTAAGTCCCTTCAGAATAACAATAATGTACAAAATAATAGAATATTACTGGCCTAAACATTTGAAACAATAAATAAAATTGATAAAATAAAATAAAAAGTAAAGAAAACCTTAGGTGCACAAGCTATATACAATACAGATAAGACTATGTACAGAGCATTTAAAATTATGAACAAAACAATTAAAACTATGAACAAATCACTTGAACTATGAACAAAATTATATATAAGGGTTGAACAACATAAACATACCCTTTGAGAAATGAAGAACGAAAAAGAGATACAATGAGTTCATTTCATAAAATAAAAAAAATAAGAAAACTTTACTTGAATATATATATAAAAATAAACAGTTAATTATAATTGAATAAAAAAAAAATGTATGTATTGAAATTCCTATGTCGATAGTAGGAAATGCATGTACTATCTCTTACCAAGTCTTATGATTATATGATTGCTACTCAATACATATATAATATTAATAGTTAGCTGATATCTGACGGTTTTTGGAACAGGAATTGGAATAGGAGGTTTTTGAATGTGTATAGGCAAGGGGCATGTCGAATTTTGATCGGGAGGGAATTCCAAAAGTTGACAGAGCGGGCTATAAAGGAATTTTGGAATGAGGCAGATCTATGAGAAGGGATGTATAGGTCAGAGGGTCGAGATCTTGTAGTGAGGGAATGGATTGAGGACTTAAATTGGAGAAGGTTGTGGGCATAAGAAGGACGATGATCGGTAATGATTTGATAAAGGAAAGTGCCTATTAAAAATATTGTCTTCTTAAGGAGGGGAAGAACCACCCTAACTCAGTGTAGTGGTGGGAGACACGGGAGCGTCTCGGGGTCCCAATTACAAATTTTACGAAGCTATTCATAAGTCTTTTGAGTCTATCACGGAGTTCCACCGAGAGGCCATCGTACACCACACAGCTGTAGTCAAAGTGGGGAAAGATGAGAGAGGAAACTAGGAGTCTACAGGTATTTGGGGGTAGAAGATGGCGGAAGTGATGGAATAGTTTGAGGGTAGAAATTGCATGGCGGGATATATGAGAGATATGGTGATTCCAGGAAAGGGTTGAAAGATCTATAAGAAAGCATACATTTTTAACAAAGGGATAGAAGGTGATGGGGTGGTTGTTTAGATAGAGTGAAGGAAAGTTGGTGTGGGATCTCAGGAGGGGCTTGGAACCAATGAGAATGGCCTGAGTTTTGGCAGCATTTAGCTTTAATCCATTTAAGTTGGGCCAGGTACTAATTCGATCTAAATCTTCTTGGATTTTGGCAAATGCCACCAGTAACTCAGCGGGAGAAAAGGATAAAAAGATTTGAGAATCGTCGGTATAAAGGTGGTGGGAACAATGGATAATTGAATCATTTAGGTCATTAATATAAGAGCTGAAAAGAAGAGGAGACATGCTTGAACCCTGTGCGACTCCAGAGGATAAAAAAGGTAGGCAGATAGAGGTTGATTAGGTATGGAAACTGCTTGGGTTCATTGTGAGAGAAAAGACTGAAACCAAGAGATGGAACTATTGGAGAAGGATTATGATTTTAATTTTTTGAAAAGGATGGAATGGATAATGGAATCGAAAGCTTTGGAGAAATCAAGAAGTATAAGTATGGTTAGTTTTTTGTCATCTATTGCAGTCTGAATATCACTGGTAATTTTAATCAGACCAGATTGTGTAGAGTAGCCAGGACGGAAGCCAGATTGGAGAAGATCGAGTTGGTTGGATTGTTCAAGGAAGTTGGAAACTTGGGATTGCATTAACCTTTCTAGGGGTTTAGAAAGATTAGAAAGGATTGATATTGGGTGGAAATCTTTGGGAGAGGATGGATTAGGCTTTTTGTTTAAAGGAAGGACAATGGCTTTTTTCCAGGAGGTCGGGAATATTGAATTCTGCAGGGAGAAATTGTAGATGAAAAAGAGTGCTGGGAGAATTTCAGGGAGACATAATTTTATTAGTTTGATAGGAATTCCATCTGGGCCTACGGAATCGGAACGGGATTTCATTATAATGGTAATAAGGTCTGTGGGAGAAATGTCGGAAAAATAAAAATTATTGTCGTTAAAAGGTACCTCTGGAGAAAAGCCGGAAGGGGAGGGTAAAGAAGAGGTGGAAACCGATATAAAGTAAAACAGAGGGAAAGCTTACTAAGTAGAAGCCATTTTGATTTGATATCAGGAGCTGAGGAAAGGGCTTCATGAAAGTAGTTCGCTTTCGCTTGCCGGATCCTTGTCTGTGTCGTGTTACGAAGCACTCTGAATGTTTGATAATCATCTGCAAGCCTAGTCCGTCTAAAGCGTCTGCGTGCAGCTTCGCATCTCTTCTGCAGATCCTTAATTTCCTGACACATCCAAGGCGATGATGGAAGGTGGAGGTTTTGAGAGGAGCGTGGGTATTGAGTATATTGAGAAGATTAGTGGTGAGAATATCAACCATGGTGTCGACAGAGGAGCAATGATATATTCCATTCACATATACAGCCCTTATTCTGTCTTTTTATTCAATTTTAGATTATATAACTTAAATTGAATTTTTATTATATAACATGACAATTTTACGATATTTTGGTTAGAAATTAATACAAAAATTATCTACCTACCATATATATATATGTATATATATATATATATATATATATATATATATATATATATATATATATATATATATATATAATATAATATATAAGATATATGGATAATATATCATTATTATATAATTTGTCCGTTGATCAATCCTTTATTTCATAGAATGTCATTTTGATTTCTAAAAGTTATTTATAAATAATTAAATATAATGTTAAATTTTTAAGAAAAGAAAACAAAAAGAATATGATTTGATCTTATAAAATGTACTTCCTTTGTAGAAGATATTGTCTGATGTTCCTCTATAATGCCTTCATAAAGGACTGGATTTATTTTATTTAGGAGTGGAGTGAAGGGGTTAGAGATCAGTTGTTTTATCTGGCATCATATTTCGGTATTTAATATTTTAATTTGCTTTATTGTGCTACCATAAAAAGTGATGAGATTGTCTACATCCGTTTGTTGATTTACTGATTGTTTAAGGGTTTTGTAGACCATATTTTTAAAAAGTGTTTTCTATTTTATCAGTTAAATCTCTAATATATAATATAATTGACTATTTATATATTATGGGAAATATTTTATGGGGTTTGGGTCTGAGTTATTATTCTTATTTTTCTCATCCTGAAAATGTAGATCAGAATTCTATTTATTATTTATTTGTTTTTTAGTGTTATCTAATTTAAAAATAGTTTGTAATTAGGTTTGTCCTTTTATTTAAGAGTTTTAATATTTGGATCCTTCTTTAGTTTTTTACTATTATCTTCATTTTTTTCCATTTTATTTTTGTGCCATAATTTATTTATAAGTCTTACAGGGCAACAATTTTGGAGAAAAATTTCATATATTTGTGTTTTTACTTCTTCAATGTGTATGTCATCTGTAGTTATTATTAAATTTAAAAATTAAATTCTAAAAGAAGTAAAAACACAAATATATGAAATTTCTCTCTGACATTGGAAATAAAACAATTAATAAATTAGGAATATTATACAGTAAAACTAAGGATATTATTTCTAAAGAAAATTTGACTAATGTTATATATAAAATACAATGCGAACATTGTAAAATAAAGCATACCATTGACAAATCTCACAATGGTTTGAATCTAGGGTACAGTAGCATAAAAAAAATTGGCTGCAGGACTATCACAACACACCACAAATAATGGACATAAATTTGATTTTGGTACACCGTCAGTTCTACATAGAGAACAAAATATTAACAAACAGAGAATAATAGAATCAATATACATTACGAAAAACCTGAAATGATAAGTAAATCAACAAACGGATTTAGACAATCTTAACACTTTTTATACTAGCGCAATAGACCAAATTATAATATAAAATACTGAAATATGACTCAAAATTAAACAACTGATCTCTGACCCCTTCACCCCACTCTTAAATAAAATAAATCCAGTCTTGAATGAATGCATTATAGAGGGACATCAGACTCAATATCTTCTACAAAGGAGGTACATATTTTAAGATCAAATTATATTCTTTTTGTTTTCTTTTCTTAAAAAATTAATTATTTATATATAACTTTTAGAAATCAAAATGACATTCTATGAAATAAAGGAATGATAAACTGACAAATTATATAATAATGATATATTTTAAATTTTATTTATGAAACTGTTGGTAGATAATTTTTGTATTAATTTTAAACCAAATTATTCAAAAATTGTTATGTTATATAATACAATTTTTTCTAAAAGAGAATAAGGACTATATATGAAACAGACTGTTTATAATTTATTATAAGTTTATAATGATATACTTTTAAGAAAAATAACTAAATTAAAATTTGTTTGCAAATATATAAATAAAATGAAAACATTTTTTATTGGTGACCTCTGGCCTAATAATTTTATAATATATATATATAAACCAGGAATTATTTATATTTTGAGCTATACTTAGTCTGATTGTTAAAACCTTGTAATATACTTTTAAAACAATTGTAGTAATTGGTTGTTTGTTTTGATGTTTAGGCGCACAACATCCTGGTCATCAGCACACAGTCAACAAAATAATACCATTTTAAAAGTATTCTGGTGATAGGTTAAAAAAATAAATAAATAAAAAAGAGAGAGATTAACTCTGGATATTTGTTATTCATAACACAGGCTGGTCACAGGGGGTGGGGGAGGAGGGGAAGGAGGAGGAGGAGGAGGGGCTTTCCGACTATAGCCCCCAAAATGGTAAAATATAATCATGTTTTATGAATAAAAATTACCTCTTAAAGTATTATTGTTCGTGTAATCGCATTTAATAGGACTTCAAGAATCGCTTGAGTACCATTTCTTACAGGTAGTTAGTTTCTTTCTTTTTCTTCAAAAGTAATTATCATTATATTTAAAAACATTTCGGGCTGAAGCCCCCCAAAATGAAATCTTGGATTCGCTAGTGATTCATTGCAATGATGTTTACCTCTGTGGTATAGACGTTACAAACATTATGTAATTTACATTTGTAGTTGGAATCAGGCATGAGAAAAGCAGTAGATGCATCTGATGTAGTAGATGTATCTGATTTGGACCCATTGGTAAATATTAGAAGGTATACATGTAACAATTATTTTATAGAATGATAAAGAGAAAACAAATATTGCCACAACTTAATATTCAGCTAAATTCTAAAACACTATTAGATACAGAAACCATGACTCAATTAAGAATAAAATTTGACAGAAAACTTATCTGGGAGACTCATATTGACACAGTAGCAAACAGGACACTAAAGACAATAAACGGACTAACGATTGCTGCCAGGCAAACGTGTGGACTGAAAGCAGAAGCTCTAAGAATTATATACGAAGGTGTAATAGTTCCTAAACTTCTTTAGGCTTTACCCGCCTGTGAATCAGGAACAACTGAACAAGTTAACCTTAAAAAATTAGAAAGGGTGCAAAGATTGGAATAAGATTGGAATAAAAATTAGCAGAGCCTTCCACACAAGGTCATATAGTGCTAGGTGCGTTCTTTCTGGAATATTACTGATAAAGTACAAAATTAATGAACTGATTACATTTACAAAATTAAAAAACAAAACCTAAACTACGACATGGAACAAAGCAAGGTAGAATTGGAACTACCTGCAAAACAATGGCCACACCCATCATTACATGCTAAACCAACACAATACATAGAAAATACAGAAAATACTGACTTACAATATATTGACTATTGATATCTATACAAACGGAAGTAAACAGGAACAAAACACAGGTTGGGCACTCACATTTCCCACAATTCCACTTACTACGACGAACAATACAGACAAAGGCCCACACTGCTCAAATAATCAAGCTAAAATATTTGCAGTAATTAAGGCAACTGATCTTAACACAAACAGACCAGTCTGGTAAATCCTATAACATATTCACTGACAACAAAATATTAATTGACTCTTTAAAAAAATTCAAAATCCACGACTTACAGACTGAACGAATCAAAATTTTTAGATATCCAGAATAAAAATTTGAGATGTAGAAAATATGTTTTTGTTTCTCTTTTAAAATCAAGTTATTGTGTCTAGTTAGGCGATTTCGGCCTCATTTACTGCTATGTTTTTTCAGACTACTAAAGCACTTCCAGTTAAAGATTTTGTTAGTTTAACTTGTGTTTCGGTCCTGTCAGTTTTGTGTATGCACTCGACTATCAGATGTAATTTAAATTCTGTCATTTTAATAACGAAAATAAACAAGGGTTTGAGAAGAGGAGGGCAATATCATTGTTGAATCAAACAAAAGAACAACGTAAATTTAGTTGTTTTATTTTGAGAGATATAAGATAAGCCTTTAAAGTGAAAGTAAAAAAAATATCATTATGAATGGTAAAATATAAGACCTCAATAAAAAGTTTAATTTATGAAGATGTGGAATAATTCATCAAAAAAATGTAATTATGGAGTGAAAAATAAAAATTTAAATTAACAATAACAAAAAGTAAAGTAAAGATAAATGGAGAGAGCAACAGCTAAGAATATTTTAAATATTTCTTCGCATAAGATTATTCTTAAATTTTACTTGCCTATTCTGTGTCGCTTCCATATGATATGTTACGCTTCTCGAATATTACGAAACCGAAATCAACAATAATAAACTGTCAATATAAATTTCTCGTTTATATACTAGGTTTTGCAACAATAGCATTGTATGTTTTTCAACAAATTTTTGGGAAATTTCTATTTTTAAATTTGATAGACCATTAATAACTTTTATTTATGTGTTTATTTTATTTTTCCATGTAAAAAAATCTTAAACATTATATTTACTGAATCCAAAATATACAAAGAGGAATCCAACCGAAATTTTTATTATAATTGTGTCTAAAGATGTAATACAATTGATATTATAATTTTTCACCTTTCACCCCAAGTATTCATAAATATTAATTACAAAAAAATCTGAAGATTATGGTGACAGTACAGCTGATATTTATTGTTGATGTGACATCTTTCAGATCATGATTTTGATCAATTTTCAAAGACTTGGAAGGACCAGGAAGATTGGAAGAATAGCAAATACACATTATCTTCAAGCTTACGCAATTAACGAAATTTAAAAATGGTAACCGATGAGTAGAGACATTATTTTATCATTCAATCGAGATTTTCATTCCCTGAAAAATAGAATAGCAATCAATGTAAAAAAGAAGAAAGTGAATTTACAATGACACAAGCATTGAAATAGCTGGCCCAATAAAAATAAATAAATAAATAAAAATAAAATAAAATAGTGTACTACTAAAGCCATCGGAGAAGTTAGTACAGTACGGAGATGAGAAATACGATTCTTTTAACTGAAACGATTCCATCATTGTGACAAGTAGAGACATCATTTTATCGTTCAATCGAGATTTTCATCATTTGAAAAATAGAATAGCCATATATATATATAAAAAAAGAAAATGAATTTACAATGCCGCAAGCAGTGACATAGTTGGTTCGATAAAAAAAAGATAATATATTAAAGCCATCGGAGTAGTTATGCTCTTTGCCTCTTTCCTACATTAAAAAATCCATTAGAAAAGACCACTGGAACAGACATTGTCAAATTTCTAAAAATGGATGATCCCTCTACAAATACATACCTCATATCATAGTATTATTGCAACATAAAACTATTTCAAAATAAAAAGTACCCATTACAAACTGACACATTTTCTGACAGAGCAAGGACCTTCTAAGAATTACTTACAAGATTTCATTTGACAAACACAGATTCATGCAACTGTGACAGACAAACTCCATGAACATTCGAACACATACTCTATGACTGCAATTTGTATGAGAACGCAAGATATGATCTGATAAAGATCTGTGTAACGCAAAGACAAACAATACCACTTTCAGAGAGCAAAATATAAAATTGAGCTATTGGATTTTATTTCCAAAATATACCTAAAAATAAATCCAAACTTGAATCAAAGAACTGTCTGAAGTTATATGTTTTGTTTAATTTTTATGTTATATATATATATATATATATATATATATATATATATATATATATATCTTGTATTTTTATTGTGCTGATTGATGTTTATTTATAGTTTAATTATTTCAACTTTATATATTGCTGTTAAATGTTTATTTGTAAATATGTTTTTTTTTCTTTTTGTATTTTTAAAATTTAATTATTTTTCAACATTATTTCCTGTTATTATATTTTTATTTATTTATTTCATGTTAATTATTTCTTTACATATATCTAGTATATTTTATATTTTGATTTATATTTAGCAATTTTTATCTTATTCCAACTATTATTGCACTTGTTCACTTAATTTTATTCTTCAATGTTTATTTGATATAAACTTTCTTTAAAATTGTAAGTTCAATTCTCACACAAATTTATATGGTACTCAATAATTTTAATTGTTCTCAATTCCTAAAAATTTAATTCTATTTCAAATATATATATGTATCAAATCTTATAAGATATCAAATTCAATTAATATTAATGTAAACAAGTATTTTAGCTTTAATTCTACTTTACTTTGTTTTGCTTTTTATTTTCTAATTTTATGTTGTTTTCTTTAATTTTTGTAAAAAAAAAAAAAAAAAAAAAGCAAGCAATAGCATTGATAAAATGTAAGTATAACATTCATACATATAATATGCGAACTTGCGTGGTGTATGTAAACTTTTACAAATAAACTTCTCCTGCATAGGTGTACTATGCAAGAGAAAAAAATATAAAAAAAATATATATATATATATAATATATATATATACACATATAAAATTAGAGGAAAATATTTATAGGAATGATAGCCTAGCAAGCCTTAAGTTATAAAAATGTTTATATAAATAATGGCCTGATTTCCAAAAGGAAAGAAGGAAATTGAAGTTTTGTGTTTTTTCAGTGTCACCTTTTCTGTTAAATAGGAAATGATAACTAAAAAACTGTTTAATGGAAGTAGTTCAAAATTATTTCACTGTGAACTAGAAAAAATTTACTTCAAATTAGTAGTTTAACTAATTAATAGTTTAATAGTTTTAACAAAGACAAAATAGAATTTGTCTTTGTTAAAACTATTTAAAGAAGACTGTAGAGTAGTTGAACTAAGCTAAGTTTTCTTTTTAAAAAAATCATAAATAAGTCGCGATTTTTTTTTTGTCATCCTCCAACTTTAATACAGATACGCCAATTTTAGAAAGACTTCCTCGTTTAATAATCTTTAAGTTCATATTAATCAAATTGAGGTTTATTAAGGAAAAACTTGATATTCAATGCAAGATTTGTAAAAAAATTATGTGATTTCATACACTGTCGCCTCAATAGTATCTGTTTTCAGCAAAAATGACTGCAATAAATTGTTGCAAAAGCTTTTATTTCACTCCTGATACTATAATATATTATTATATTGATACTATACAAACTCCTGATTAATAACCTTAATTTAATTTAATTTTACTTCCCTATTCTATGTCTCTTGCATGCCCCCCTCCCTTTGTAGCTCAAGAATTTCCCTCCCTAGATATTTAAACTGCTTCACTGGCTTGATTTTTCCATCTTTTTTCTTTTATTCTCTTATCATTAATCATTATTTCATTTTTTATAATGATATTTTTAACCCGTCTCTGTTTGCTATTTATTTTACAAAGAGAGGATACAGTCAGTGGATCTCTGATTTCCACCAAATTCTTTCACGGCATTCTTTCTGATGGGCCCTAGGGGCCAAGAAAAAAAAATGTTCTTATATAATTTCAAAGAAAATTTATGTTATTTATTTTTCTATTAATATACATCAATATATATATATATATATATATATATATATATATATATTTTTTTTTTTTTTTTTTTTTTTTTTTTTTGTGTGGAGTAAGAAAAAATTATTAACTATTGTATTAAATGAGTTATAGTATATCATGAATTACAACAAAATTTCTTATAAAGAAACAAATTAGATAATTTTTATTTGTCCTTTAAATTCTTAAATACGAATTGTTATATAAATAAAAAATACAACCTTTAGTACTTGAAATTCTTGGATGAATTTTTTTCTGGCCATCAACTAAAGCTTTCATAACTTCTCAGGATTTTCTTCAAATTCAACCTTTGTATAACCGTTGGAAAGCTGAATTAATTAATTGTCCAACTGACACCGATAACTTTTGAATTTCATTTTTTCAAACTAGAAATTTAGAAAAACTTCTTACCCGTTTTTATTATATATCTTTAGTTTTAATTTGTTTACAAAGGTCGGTTTATAACATTTGGGGTAGCATACAGAGGTCTGAATCTCTATAAATTTCCATATGGATAGGTGAAGCCGTTCTGAAGTTATCACAAGTTTTGCGGTTTTTGGCGAAATTTCTTATTGTCATAAAAAGATTGATTTTAGGTTTTTTTTAAAGTATGAAAAATGATAATCAACTTTGTTTCTGACTAAAAAAATATTTACTCTAAAACTGCTACTTTGGTTGGTAAAAATCGTTCCTATACCGTAGCTATCTGCCAAACATAATATTTATAATAACATAATATTTAGAAACCGGTCTGGTAACTAGAGTAAATGATTTTTTTAGGAAGAAACAAATTTGACATTGGTTTATCGCACCTGAAAAAAACCTTAAATATGAATTTCAGTACAGAATTTCAATGGAAGTCTTGGGCCAACATAGGAAAAAAAAAATACATACTTTTATAGCAATCGAAAAATTTAAATTTTCTGCATGAAATGTTTACCTAAGCTGGACCCTTCATCAACCACAATACTCCATCAATCCACACAAAAGTTACTATCGGCCGAAAAAGAAATCCTCTAAGAAAATTAAGCATTAAATTTTGCAATTTCCGATTTCTATTAAAAATTCGCATTTAAGAATTTTAAAGGACACTGAAAAACGAATCTAGCTTGCTTTTTTACAACACAAATTTCTTTAGCCTACTTTACTGAAAGCGCCTTTTGGTTTTTGTAATTTTATGGTACATATTATAATAATGATTATTTGCCAACAGTCATAAACCTTGTGAAACAACTTTTGAACGGCTTCACCAATCCACATGACAACTGATAAAGATTCAGACCTCAGTATGCTACACCAAATGGTATAAACCCGACCTTTGTAAACAAATTAAAACTAAAGATATATAATAAAACGGGTAAAAAGTTTTTTTAATTTCTATCTTGAAAAAAATGAAATCCAAAACTTGTCGGTGCCAGTTGGAAAATTGTTAATTTAGATTTCTAAAATGTATATTTATCAAAATTAAATTTGAAGATCCTGAGGTGTTATGGATGCTTTAGTTGACAGCCAGAAAAAAAAAAATCATCCCAGAAAATAAAGCACTAAAGGTTGTGTTTTTTATTTATGTAATAATTCGTATTTAAGAGTTTTAAAAGACCCTAAATTGTAATCCAATTTGTTTCTTTACAACAAATTTGTTTGTAACTTCTGATACATTATAACTCATTTAGTATAATAGTCAATATTTTTTCTTATTTTGCACAAAAAGAAAAAAAAAAAAAACCATTGATATGTAGTAAACTAAAAATCCGGGTAAATAAAAAAAAATGTTCTCGGCTCCTAGGATTCATTGGAAAAATCTCTCTAATATTTTTAGATGTACTATAAAAAAAAAAAAAAAAAAAAATGGGTTGAAATTGGTGACCCACAGACTGTATCCTCGCCATCTTACTTCATTAATCTGATTAACCGCCTCTTGTTCACTTCCTGCCATAAGCTTCAGATCGTCCACTTTTTTTTTCTTTTTTTTTTTAATTCTTTTTTTTCATTTATTTTTATTATTATTTTTACGAAAAAGCCTTTTAGCGACCGTAAGAAAAAGGTGAGTGAACAAAATTTAAAATTATTTATTCATTCCTTTATGGCTATTTCTGTGATATGACATATATTGCATCGAATACATTCTCCCTCCCCCCCAGATATGTAGCGATAGCATCCAGTAGCCGAGGACGTGCCCTGAGTTGCCTACTCAAATATTAAGCCAGAATCGGCGGTAGAAACGACCATGCTAACGCGGTAGTTGCCGTATCTCCCGCCCCGGTTCTTCAGCGGCCTCTTTCATCAGTTATTCCTCTTTATAGGCCCACTCCAGCTCACCTTATTGCCCATCGGACTTATAGCTGTGCATTAGAATAGCAAATGGAGTAATCCACAATGATTTTTAACACTTTCCCGTCTTCTTCTCCCTGTTACGACTGTCCATTTGTTCTGGAAGACTTATGAAAAAGAAATACAGATAAAGGAAACTGTTAATTTAAATTTGTAGTCTGGTTATGATTGGTAGTTATTTTAAAATTATTCAGTAAGCGCCTACAACTATAAATTATATTACTTTTATCTATGTTATAGATATTCTCTGCCTTGATCTGCGATTACTTGATTGCAAGTATATATCTTAAATATAATTCTTACTAGTTTTTTCTTGCAAAATTTTGCCATTTATCAAATATTAACTATATATTCAGGAAAGTTATAGATTCAGATGAAAAGTGAGGGTTAGAGGTGGACTGCGTGAAAATAAACCACCCTGTAAATTTTATACATGTAAATATTGAGTATGGATATTTGATTACAACACCATCGTCACCTTTCCCCAAGAAACTTCATTGACACAAACAAAAACAATGTTGATTGACGCTAGCCATCGTAAATGAGTGTTGAATTCTGAAATGGATATTGGGAGAAGTACAGCGTAATATTCAGACCTAATATATAGAATCAAAATCCAAGGATAAGCTGGTAAATTAGAGAGAAAAAGTTCATACCCACCAATTTATTTGAAATAATTAGCACTGAACACAATCACGGACCGTTACCCAAATTATCTACAAATTTATACAGACGCATCAAAAACAAGTAATCGAACTTAGTTATTTAACTTAAAGTAATAGCTGTATATGATCCCCAAAAGAACCAGAAATTTTTATTATCAATACCAGTTGATTTCAGTATTTTCAGCGCCGAACTATATGCCATTCTTAACGCCATAATATACAGCGAAAACACATATATCAACCAAAAAATAGTTATTCTAACAGACTCAGCAACTGCATGTAAACACCTAAAATTAATCTATCAAAATAAAGCACTGACACACATTTCCTTTAAAATCATATCACTAATATACAACGCCAGCAACAATTACTTTTTCCAGTGGGTGCCGGGACACGTAGGAATATCAGGAAATGAAATGACAGACAAAATGGCAAATCAAAACCAACTAAATCGAATAAACGCGAAGGTCCCTTTACTGAATTTGATAAGAGTAGTGAGGGGGAAAATAATGAAAGACTGGCAGCATTTCTACGACAGGGAGTGTGCCTCGAAAGGTAAAGACCATCATGCAGTTCAACAGAAGATAGCACTGGTTCCATGGTTTGCGACTCTTAAATCTCATCTTGACCGCTCCAGCTTAGTAAAGCTGACCAGGCTTAAGATAAACCACGGTAGAATAAATAAATATCTACATCTAATGGGTCCAGCTAAGAGCGGTCACTGCCCAACATGTCAATCCAAGACACATTGCCTACAAGTACAAAAGGTTCGATTAGCGAAGAAGAATTAGTTTAGGATAGCAAACTACGGATGGTGGAGCTAACTTTCTTCGGTAGATGAATAAAGATAACGCCCGCGACTTGATAAAGTTCATGAATGACATCAAAGCAGTCATATAATAAAAGTCGGCACTTATTCTCAGTTAATTGTAATTCTAATTCATCTCAGTTTTTGACCATTAGTCTTTCTAGTTTCCATAATATCTAATATCTAATATCCAAGTCCCATCATCTAACTATAAATAGTTAATATAAATTCTGTTTTATTTCCGTCTAAAAACCGTAATTTGATATCACTATGATAATTAAAATATTTTACTGGCAAAATAGAAAATGCTTTTACAAGTCTTAAAGTCAAAAAACAAAAAAAAATCCTAGGATATAAGAAATAAACAGAACCTTCATTACTTTCATAGAATTAACATGATTTGGATATGAAACATGAATGGTATCTGAAAATGTTTATGGGTCATTTTCAAAATGTTCGTAAGATTAATGTCTATGGGTTTCAGTTTCATTTATACTTTTTATAATTTATTTTCGGATTGCTTTTAATTTCTATAAATAAAGAAAAATAAGAGTAAGAAATAGACACTGTATAACGAAATTCTAATATTTAAAATAATCAGTAAAAATCTGGTGAGCGCAACACACAACTTTCACTTACCGCTGAACTTCGAATAGAAATTATTTTCTGGCCATGTTGGACTATTATAAAATTTTTGGATCGCTTTTGTAATCGAGCTAAAGCTAAAAGCTTGCAAATAACAAGTCATAAATACCATTAAATATCAAAAGTCTTATTTATTATATCACCGGTTGATTATGGATTGTACGACTTTAGTTATTAAACTGTTATTTTCCATTGCAAAGAATTAAGAGATGGATACCAAATGGAATTAAGAGATTTACATTGTCTGTCATAGACAGGTCAAAAGTTGTCACACTAATTGTAAGTGGAAGCTGTTGAAATATCACAAAGGAAAAATTCATCAAATTATTCACTAATTTAATTTTCTAAAAATATACATGACGATTTTTCGGAATAAACGGACGATATATACCTAGTTATTTAAATATAATATCAGATCTAGAATTATTAAGCTTTTAAGGTTATAAACATATGCTTTATACATGCATGAAATGATATTATATTTCACTTTTTTATTCACACAAGCACAATGAAATAGTTTTTAAACACTGCCATTGCCTTGATTAGGTGGATTTTAAATACTTTTTCCAAACTTTAAAATATTTTAAATGTTTAGATTCATTTTCGACTTGGATAAGCATTTTTATTTTTTTTCTCCTTTATTCAGTTATCAAATTCTTCCAAAGTTACATTTAGCATTTTTTCGTAACTTTAAATAATGAGAGATCGTTAATTATTTAAAATAAACCATATTAAAAGTACTTTAAAGGAATTTTTTTTTTTTTTTTCTACCCCCCAGGAATTTCTTGAATAAATTCAGTATGTATATAAATGTATATATACATAAATTTTCAACTTTCCTTTTATTGCCCAAGGGCATTTTAAGTTAAGAGGGCTCTGCACGCTGTATGCGTTCTTTGCATCTGTGGCCAGAGGCCTTTTATTATACCACTGGGCGTGGAGGGACCGCCCTGCATTAATTTATTATTTATATTATTGTAGTATTATTGTGAACTACAGAGTCCAAACCCCTTCCCTCGGCGAGAACATCAACCAAGGGGACTTTACCTTGCCACCTCCCAGGCCTGGGCGGCGGTACTATTTCCTGGAAAAGCGGGTTAGCACAGACCTTCAGCCCATCGAAAAATTTGACGTGTCTTCGGCCTATGAACTCAGGCACCGATGGGAGCTGAAGCTCCTCTCGGATCTTTACATTCTTTGCCCTTTGCAGGGTGGTACCTCTGACTATTCGCCGAAGGATGGAGTTTTGATAACTCTGGAGTTTCTAGAGCGTGGACTTATACAGGTGGCGGAGCAACGGTGCACCATAGAGCAGCGTAGGCCTGATGACCGCCTTGTAGATTTGCAGTTTTAGTCTCAACGAGAGCTGCGGCGACTTTAGCAGATGGTAGAGCCTATACTCCTTTTTCCGAGCCAGCTTGAGCCTCTGGTTGACGTGACTAGTAAAGGTGAGGTGCCTATCCAGAGTCACGCCTAGGTAGAGGACTGAGTTGGAGATCCGCTGGTCCACTCCACCAATGGTGAAGTGAGTGGGAGGGGCAGGGCTTCTTTCCTTGCTGAAATGACATCACTATGGCATCGGTCTTATTAGGATTTACCTGTATGCCGTTCTTCTCAAGCTCCTTGACGATGGTATCTGTGGCATTCTGTGCTTTCATGAGAGCTCTCTCTGCGTTAAGGCTGGATGCATAGACTGCGATATCGTCAGCATAGGCTGCTACCACCGCTTCTGGATGTTTAAGTGCCACTACTGGCGCCGTGAAAACGACGAACAGTAATGGCCCCAACACAGACCCTTGAGGTACTCCACACGTTGTATCGACTGGGTTCGAATAGTCATTACCAACTCTTACGACGAAAGTTCTTCCACTGAGGTAGCTTCTGACCAGACGGCATAGCGGGGCTGGGAATTTGTACTCTTCCAGTCTTCGAAGTAACAGCGCGTGAGACACGCAGTCAAAGGCCTGGCTGCAGTCCAACGAGATGAGTGCCGTAGCTTTGTTGTGATTCATCTGCTCTATGGTGTGTGCCTGAAGTTTAGCCAGATGATGTTCACAGGCGACTCCGCGTTGGAAACCGGTTTGCTCTGGTGGTATAACGTGCTCTTCCTTGCAGTGACTCAGGAGATGATAATGAATCAATCGCTCAAAGACTTTGCTGACGTGCGGGAGGAGGCTGATCGGGCGATAGTGGTCAGTCATGTCTCCTTTCTTCCCCGGCTTGAGTAGTGGCACTACGATGGCATGTTTCCAGACTGTAGGGAAGTAAGATATCCGCAAGCATGAATTAAAGATGTTCAGAAGGAAGGCTTTACCCTTTCTTGGAGCATCTTCAGTAGAACATACGGGATATCATCATGTCCCGACGCCTTGTTTCCTTTGATACGTCGTAGTACAGACTCAAGCTGGTTAAAATTGCAGAATATGGGCTTCTCAGTGAGTCCAGGTGATGATCTCTGCTGCACCGGTGGGGAACTTCTAGTTCGCTCAGCATCCCTTGCTGCATAACTTTTCACCAGGTGTTCAGCCTGTTCCCCAGTTGTTAGTAGCGCGTCTCCTGATGTCAGATGCACGCTTCTTTTCTTACTAACGAAGGTTCTGACAAGTCGCCAGAACTGACGGTAATCGTCATGAGTCCTTCGTAACTGCTCGTGCCAGAGTGATGTATTCCAGTCGCTCATGAGTCTTGCTATCTGCCGAGTCATCGCATTGATGGCCGGTTTTAAGCTGTAGTTACGAGTGCGCTGGAAAACGTTCCTTAGGTTGTTTCGCTGTCTGATCAGAACTAGGATGTGCCGTGGAGGTCTTCTGATGGCGTTGGGCTGTGGAGCAAACTTGGGAATGTTCCGTTTGGCTGAGGCTTGGATGGTGGTGGTGATGACATTTACAGCATTATCCACCTCATCTCGGGTTCTGCATGGTGTAACTGCTGTAGTGTTTCCTCAACGCAAGATCTGTATCTCTTCCAATCGGCTTTATGAAGCAGATATTTGCTCGCGGTTGGAGTGGGGGGTGTGCCCTCAAATGTGTATAGCACCGGCCGGTGATCTGAGGGTCCATACGGTAGTGCGTGGCAATCCGTGATGGTGTGCAGATCCCTGGTGAGTAGCAGATCTAGCGTAGAGGTCCACTCAGGTCGGGCTGCATGCCTGAAGGTGTGAACACCCGGGTGGAAGACGGCGAGCCTGGTCTTTGTGATGTACGTGCCCAATGGGTTGTTACTACCACACAGACAGGACGTGTGTCGAGCATTTAAGTCCCCAAGGACAACATACCGACTTCTTGCCTGGGCGTGTTGTAGTAGTAATTTCACTGACGTGAGAACCGCCCTCGGTCTCCTATAGACACAGGTGAACCTGTACCGATGTTTAAATCGCACGTCTACTGTGACTATGTGAGTTCCCTCAGTAGGTTCCACTGGGTTCGTGATGATCTTCGAAGGGACATCTCTTCTGACCAGTATAGCAACGCCTTCTGTCGACCCGCGTGAGCAAACCTCCCGGTATACAGTGTACCCATGGAAGTATAGTCGAGACGAGGGGGGCATCAATGTGTCAGTCAGCGCCATCACCGATGGTCTGTGTTGCTGCAGGAAAAGTTCTACTTCAGCCTCCTTCTGTGCGAGGCCTCTGATATTGTAGGTGCAAACTAGGTGCTCAATCATGTTTTTGTTGGCTCAGCACGGTATTAAGGAGGGTTGTGATGAAGCCCATCATCTGGTATAACCTCTGGAGCATTCCTTCGACGAGCCTGATGAGCGTTGATTGTTCATTCTTTTTAGACGGCTGGGCTGCTTCTAATGGTGTGGCAGACGGGTGGGGAGAACTCTGGGGGAAGTCATGGTGATGGGGGTGAGCGGGCTGCTGTGATTGGCCTTTAAAGGAAGGCGTAATGAACATTGTGCATTTAAGCTCTGTAAAGTGACATCAATGGGTATAAGACCTAAATAATATTTTTAAAAATCTTAATAATACACTGTGATACCGCGTTTGATCAAAAGAGTTAGAGTCGTTTTCGTGAAAATCGTAAAAATGTGTAACATTGATAAGTATAATATATATATAAAGTGCCATTTCCGGTTAGCCGATTTTGACGAAAAAGTTACTGTAACATCTGAGGTATATACAAACATTAAATATACAATTTCACTTTCATACGACTTTTTGTTTTTGAGCTAGACCGTTGAAAGCTCAGATTCGAAAATTTTCACTATCGCAACACTCCCTTACTATATATTTCATATATTTGTAAGTGAAGGTAAAAAATAAAAAATATACTATGGAAGTATTGTATATAATTCAGCCCCTGAGAGAGCACTCAAAATACTCGACACCGTCCACAACACTGCAAAAAGATTATGCACTGGGGCGTTTAGATCCTCTCCCGTTGAAAGCCTATACGTCGAAAGTGGAGAACAGAGCTTAGCTTTAAGAAGAGACTATCTTACTCTAGTTTACGTCTCATCTATAATTTCTAAACCGGACCACCCCAACCATAGTTTGTTTACCAGCATCAACACCAACCAAGTGTACTACTCAAGTGGCATTACGGAGAGAACCCACAAACTACTTATACAATTAGACTTCAGACTGGACAATATATAGCATTTCCAAGTCAATTTCAACCTTTTCCCTATCAAATGCAGCCTTTTCCAAGTCAAATTAAACCTTTTCCATTTCAAATTCAACCTTTTCCAAGTCAAATTCAACCTTTTCCATTTCAAATTCAACTTTCGAATTTTTGTCAATTTTCGATTTTTTTCGAAATGAAGGCCACTTACTATATTATCGAAGGCATAGCTTTTGAAAAATACAAAAGAAGTTTTTATAACGCGGTTGCATATCCATTTATTTTAACATTTTAGATTTTTTCAGTGTGATATTTCTATGTCATATTCAATTATTTCCAAGTCAAATTCAACCTTTTCCAAGTCAAATTCAACCTTTTCCAGATCAAATTAAACTTTTTCCAAGTCAAATTCAACCATTTCCATTTCAAATTAAACCTTTTCCAATTCAAATTCAACCGATTTCATTTCAAATTAATGTTTTAATTTTTTGTAAATTTTATATATTTTTTAAAAAATAATGGCCATCCCCTCCTCCCCCCCTCCAATATGAAAGCCTATTATTATGCTCTCCTAAGTAGAATTTTCACTTACGGATATCGATTTATTGTACCTATTCGGATTTATTAGGAACTAGTATTATGCTGTCCTGTACATAGTTTTGAAAATAACCTCCAATTTAAGATTACGTGACTGCGTTTCGAGTCATTTAAGTTTTTTTGACTTATTCGATATAAGACTGTATTTTTATGTTTCCCGATCAGTAAATTTTGAAAATGACATCCATTTTATGTTTAAGGCACTGTGTTTTGATTTATTTAAGTTTTTAGAATTTATCCAATATAAAGGTCTACTTTTATGTTTCCGGAGCCGTAGATTTTGTAAACGACCTCCATTTTAAGATTAGGCCACCGCGTTTCGACTTATTTGAGTTTTTCGGATATTTTTCATATGAGGGTGTATTTTTATGTTTCCGGAGCTGTAGATTTTGAAAATGACCTCCATTTTAAGATTATGCCACTGCGTTTTGACTTATTTAAGTTTTTGAATTTATCCAATATTAAGGTCTACTTTTATGTTTCTTGAGCCGTAGATTTTGAAAATGACCTCCATTTCATGATCACGCCATTGCATTTTGACTTATTTAAGTTTTTAGAATTTATCCAATATAAAGGTCTACTTTTATGTTTTCGGAACCGTGGATTTTGAAAATGACCTCCATTTTAAGATTAGGCCACCGCGTTTCGACTTATTTGAGTTTTTCGGATATTTTTCATATGAGGGTGTATTTTTATGTTTCCGGAGCTGTAGATTTTGAAAATGACCTCCATTTTAAGATTATGCCACTGCGTTTTGACTTATTTAAGTTTTTGAATTTATCCAATATTAAGGTCTACTTTTATGTTTCTTGAGCCGTAGATTTTGAAAATGACCTCCATTTCATGATCACGCCATTGCATTTTGACTTATTTAAGTTTTTAGAATTTATCCAATATAAAGGTCTACTTTTATGTTTTCGGAACCGTGGATTTTGAAAATGACCTCCATTTTAAGATTAGGCCACCGCGTTTCGACTTATTTGAGTTTTTCGGATATTTTTCATATGAGGGTGTATTTTTATGTTTCCGGAGCTGTAGATTTTGAAAATGACCTCCATTTTAAGATTATGCCACTGCGTTTTGACTTATTTAAGTTTTTGAATTTATCCAATATTAAGGTCTACTTTTATGTTTCTTGAGCCGTAGATTTTGAAAATGACCTCCATTTCATGATCACGCCATTGCATTTTGACTTATTTAAGTTTTTCGAATTTATCCAATTTAAAGGTCTACTTTTATGTTTTCGGAACCGTGGATTTTGAAAATGACTTCCATTTTAAGATTACGCCACTGCGTTTCGGCTTATTCAAGTTTTTCGAATTAATCCAATTTAAAGGTCTACTTTTATGATGCCGGAGCCTTAGTTTTTAAAACGACTTATATTTTAAGATTAGGCCACTGTGTTTCGGTTTTTTAAAGTGTTTTTGATTTTTCCTTCGAATAAAAAACAAAATACGAAGGATTAATTTATTTTTCAATAAATAAATAAAAATATCTAATCAAAATATTTTTTATTTAATTTTAGTTATCTTTTTTAATATTGTGGTCTCCTGTCACAAAATTATAAGATTTCGAACAATTAGCTGAAAAATCTGAATACAGAAGGTTAAATTTATTACCAGTTGCTTTTCAGCTTTTTAGTTTGTATTATGTGGTTAATTTAACTTTAGCTTCATAATATTTATTTATTCATTTATTTATTCTCGAAAACATATTGATGAAACTTTGTATTGAAATATCCAAAATGAAGCCTAATTAATCGAGATGCAGCGGCTTAATCATAAAATGGAGCTTAAATATTAGATAAATTTAAATATTAACGATTAGAAAAAATTCAATACGTCTCGGATAACATATAAGTAGATCCTTATACTGAAAAAGTAAAAAAAAAACTTTTATAATCCAAAACACAATGGCATAAACTTGCAATTGGGTCATGGGGGAAATCTACTGCTCCAGAAACATAAAATTAGACCTTTATACTTGTTAAATTCTAAAAACTTAAATAAGTTGAAACGCAGTGGCGTAATCATAAAATAGAGGTCATTTTCAGAATCCACGGTTCCGAAAACATAAAAGTAGACCTTTAAATTGGATAAATTCGAAAAACTTAAATAAGTCAAAATGCAATGGCGTGATCATGAAATGGAGGTCATTTTCAAAATCTACGGCTCAAGAAACATAAAAGTAGACCTTAATATTGGATAAATTCAAAAACTTAAATAAGTCAAAACGCAGTGGCATAATCTTAAAATGGACGTCATTTTCAAAATCTACAGCTCCGGAAACATAAAAATACACCCTCATATGAAAAATATCCGAAAAACTCAAATAAGTCGAAACGCGGTGGCCTAATCTTAAAATGGAGGTCGTTTACAAAATCTACGGCTCCGGAAACATAAAAGTAGACCTTTATATTGGATAAATTCTAAAAACTTAAATAAATCAAAACACAGTGGCTTAAACATAAAATGGATGTCATTTTCAAAATTTACTGATCGGGAAACATAAAAATACACCCTTATATCGAATAAGTAAAAAAAACTTAAATAATTCGAAACGCAGTCACGTAATCTTAAAAAGGAGGTTATTTTCAAAAACTACTCATACGATAACAGACCCACACATCGAAAAATTAAAGATAATTAAATAAATAAAAAAACGTAGAATTTGAAATGGAAAAGGTTTAATTTGAAATGGAAAAGGTTGAATTTGACTTGGAAAAAGTTTAATTTGATTTGGAAAAGGTTGAATTTGACTTGGAAAAGGTTGAAATTGACTTGGAAATGCTATAATGGTAATAGACGACGCTTTATTCTATTAAAACAGATACGTCTCTAGCTAGGAAAATAAAAACTGACGACGACCAATTCGTCAAAAAACACTTCTTTACAAAAATGAAACACAAATACCTCGGACACACAACCCTTTATATAGATGCGTCAAAAACAGATAGTGACGTAGGATGTGCAGTAATACTTCAAGATACAGGCGAACTATTCGCCATATATCAGGCCTTGTTATTACTAACAGAAAAAAACATAAAAAATGGCCTTATAGTTTCAGACTCTTTAAGCTCATTAATGGCCATTGCCGAAGGGAAAGCCGACAATGCCATTTCCAGGAAAATCAAAAACTGCCTCTGGGAAATGAAGGAGTCGCCGGACAGAGACATCGTCCTCGCATGGGCACCTTCACATTGGGGCATATCTGGGAACGAAGCTGTAGACAGAGCTGCGAACCAGGCAAGAAAAAAAACTAATGGAACCACAATGATCAATTTAACTACCACTGCTGACTGGAGATTGGAATGCCAAAAAATCCTAAATGAAAAATGGCAATTCAAGTGGAACCAATCTACGAATAAATTACAAGAAATTAAAAAAATACCAAACCGTGGACGACCTCTTTCAGAAAGAACAGAAAAGAAGAACCAATTTTAACTCGGCCTGGAATTGGACATGCAGACTTTACCCATGGCTACCTAATGAGAGGCCTGGAACCACCATTTTGTAAAACATGCAACACATCACTTACACTGAAACACATTGTAACAACTTCCAGACTATACTCTGACACCAGAACAAAACATAACATACCTTCCAACATATCTGAAGCACTTTCAGATGACGAAGAAAAGATACAAAAAGTGTTTGAATTTATAAAAGACATTAAATTTGTACACCTAATTTGATTACATCTTAAGCTGCTAATGACTCGATCGGGTAGTTGCGGAATGTAAAAATAAATAAATAAATAAGGTAAAAAATATATATGCATTTTATTGACAAGTTTGCCGTTTCCCTAAGCTGGCTTTAACATTTTTAATGAATTATGTTTGAGTATAATCCTTAAAATTCATCTAAGGATTAATATTGCCATAGTAGTTTCAAGAGAACAGATCAGGAGTTGCAGGGTAATGCAATAATTGATTTTTTTTTGTTGCACACTATTTAGTGAGATTTTTTTTTTTAATTCAGTATATATATACATTTATTTTTACATCACGTAACTATTATCACCACACCCTACAGGGGGAGGGGCGAGGGAGCTTTCGGGCTGAAGCCTCCCTCCCCTTCCTCCCATATATATGTATATATATATATATATATATATATATATATATATATATATTATATGAAAAAAAAACCTATCGGACTGAAAGCTCCCCGACCCAAAAATAAATAAATAAATCCGGGATTCGCTAGTGATTTTTACTAAAGTTTTTACCCATACGTTTTAAAAGGGATGCAGTTTTAATGATGAAATTCCAATTTTATTTTTTTCTATTCCCTTCCGATGAATGTATTCTGAATTGTGGAAATTAAGGAAAAAATTATATTGAAAATAATATGTAAAGGCAGCTGTAAATTTAATTTAATTTTAAACGAAGTTAAGCTACCTTACATATTAATAATTAGTAAATATACTTGAACAATCTGTTTTCAACACACGACAGCCGTCGAAACTAATAATTAATTAACAAGGCATACCATTTATGACAGAGCCAGCTATCCACCTTAATTAACTGATACACCACCTTATCTCCTTGATCATACGAATATGCCATATGTGGGAATGTGGATACATATATCATCACTTGGCGAACCTCATAATTAACTATCCTCAAACGTAATAAAGGTCAGTGTTAATAAATCTTTTGGGAATTATAACAAGTTATTGTAAAACATTTATGCTAATTTTTACGATATTTTAATTGTTGTTAACTGCAAGCGAAGGATATTTGTCACTTAAATATTTTTCATCAAATGAAAATGTTTTTAAGTCTGAAAGAAAGATATTATACTAATATGGCCTTTTATCCCTAACTCACACCACTAGATTTTTTTGTTTGGGTGACATTAAACAAAAAGTCTATGCAAGTCCGGTAAATGACATTGATTCCTTACGAAGAAGGATAATTGAATCTTGTGAAACAATAAAATATTTCCAGTGCCGTTCTGCCACTGCTGCTGTTGAAGAAAGATGATGAGACTGTCTTAATGCTCAAGGAAATCACATTGAACAACATTTAATATGAATTTTATGTTAACGTTTAATTAATAAAGTAGTTGAAACAAATAAATAAGTTTTATTTACTTAATATAACGTAAATAATTCATAACCATGAAAATCTTTAGGTGTGAATATCTCATAAACAAACCGTTTGCGGACATACCTTCAGAGGAATTTTTTTTTCTTGTTTTGAGGTCCTTAATTCATATTTTCAGTTTGGCCACTCAACCCTGAAACACCCTGCATAAACTACGATTGTATAATTCTTCTTTCAATAATTTTTAGACAGATGAGGGAAATGAAAATTCTTAGGTTAAGGGAAGGAGGTCGCCGGAGAAGCATCCATCAACCTTGAGGAGGATAGCCACTCTTTGTATTGCCCAGCAGGCGGTTTCATAGCTTAAGTTTCGCCATCAAAGGGAGACATGTTTTGCATATGCAAGAACTAGGTGGAAAACATGGGGCAGCTAGTGTTTATGATCTACAGTTTTTATAATTATAATTTCGCTTGCACTGTTTCAATAAGAGAGAGATAATACAAATTTTGGAGGGAGGAGGGGTGATTTATTTATGCGCTATCGACCTGAGGGGGGGGGAGGAGATACACACCCTAACCAGTCATAAACAGTCAAGTAATTGTTACTAAAATTTTAAAATTATAATACGTTTGCATTCTACCCACATATGTTATCCAAAGTAACTTCGTATAGAGGTACTCCTTGTGTAATAAGGAAATTTTATTCTCTTATTTTAATTTAAATATCATTTTATTCCTATAACGTACCTGTTTACGCTCGCAGCGTATTCATTTGTTACTTTTAATTAATAATTTTGTTTTGTTTTATTTGCCAATAAGTTTTTAAAGTTTAAATATTTAAAAATGAAACCAACGAAAAACGTCTGCCAAGTAAGGTCAGTATAGCTTCCTCAACGTTTTCATTTGCTACAAAATATTTTTATTACAAGATCTAATTTTTTTCGTATGAGAATAAAATCTCTGAGAGAAACCGTTTTCGGAAATTCAGTAATCACTCAACATATACGTGTTTGATATCCACGAGTTTTGCTCATCAGCTAATACTAAAATGCGAAAGTTTCGCATTTTCAGATTGCATATTTGATAATTTGTGATTAAAACAAAAAAATCCAGGACATACTGAACATCCATATCAGTCTGTTAGTGCAAAAGGTCATATGTAAAAATTGAGTCAACGACTTCAACTTTATCGATACTTAAAGAAATTTAGAACACAACTTTATTATTTATTCTTTATCTCAAGCCCCGACACGATTAACTTACTGATAAAATAATCTATGATAATACGATAAAAGTATAATTAAAAATTAATTTTAGCTTATTTTTTGAGATGTAGAAAATGTATTTTTTGTTTCCCTTTTAAAAACAAGTTATTGTGTTTAGTTAGGCGATTTAGGCCTCATTTACTGCTATGTTTTTTCAGACCGCTAAAACACTTCCAGTTAAGGATTTTGTTTGTTTAACTTGTGTTTCTGTCCTGCCAGTTTTGTGTATGCACTTGACTGTCAGATGTAATTTAAATTCAGTCATTTTAATAACGAAAATAAACAAGGATTTGAGAAGAGGACTGCAATATCATTGTTGAATCAAATAAAAGAACAACGTAAATGTTTCTTTTTTTGAGAGGTATAAGATTAACCTTTAGGGTGAAAGTAAAAAGGAAATACCATTATGAATGGTAAAATATAAGATCTTAATTAAAAGTTTAATTTATGAAGATGTGGAATAATTCATGAAGGTAAAAAATGTAATTATAGAGTGAAAAATAAAAATTTAAATTAACAATAACAAAAAGCAAACTTAATATAAATGAAGGGAGCAACAGCTAAGAAGATTTTAATATTTCTTCGCATCAGGTTAATCTTAAATTTTACTTCTCTAATTTCCCAAATTTTACTTCTCGTTTTTTCTCCCCTTTCTTTCCTTTTAGGCTACGCGGGTTTTTTTCCACGGGCCCGGGGGAGAAGGGCTGGGGAATTATGCCGAGTTGAATATGACACCGGGCATCGCGATTTTAACTCATAATTATCTGTTTATCTAAAATCTTGGTTATCAGGTTGCCGGGCAACTCATGCTGCTGTGCACAAGCTTAAGCCCGCTCGGTCACACAGCTTTTTTTTTTTTTTTTGTTATTTCCTTCATCACCTTTTAGACTATACGGGGGTTTTCCAGGACCAGAGGGCCATAGGGGGAATTAAGACCAGTATTAAAAGTCCCCACGGTGCGGTGTCGCTAAATCTTACTTATTTTATCAAATTATATCTTTCATCAGGTTGCCGGGCAACGCGTTGCTGGCCACCTCGTCACCCGTTTACTGGTGTTTATATATTTGGTATAATATCCCTGAGTTATCAGGAAAATTAAATGTGAAGTTTAGTTCATATTTCTGTTGGAAGGAATCTTTTGTCCTTGATTAATTTAGCATGAAGCAACTCTAAATCCAGTTCCACATATACAAGTTTAGAACTTCACTTCTTATAAAGTTGTTAATCACATTTTTGAAAAGATGAGTGAAGCTGTGGCTTGAAGATGAAAGACGAGGGAAGAAAACTTAACATTGTAAAGTTTTAGGGTTGATTACGAGGGCAGGTAAGTTGGCATACTGATGGCTTTCATAATTACTTCATCCCTCTCCTTCCCTCCTCCTTTCTTAACTTCTTTATTATAAATTATTCTTACTATCCAATACGAAGAATTATTATTTCTATTCCTTCCTTAAAGATGTTTTTCTCTATAATAAATATTATTAAACTAATAATTATCTATTTAAATTCATCTTAATGACTCTTTAAAAATCCCAAACTATATTGTAGATGATTTTATGGATACATAATAAATAATTTTATGGATCCATGGGTAAGCCATAAGTTACTTCAATACAAGGCTTTCTTAAATGTTATAAAACATAAAATTGTTGAATGAACCATATTTGAAATGAAGAGCAATAATTTATAGTAAATAAATGATGAATATTAGATCAGTCTTTTGGCCACATGGCGGATTACATGATAGAAATAAATATCTAGGTATATACAAGTTATATAAAAATAAATTAAAATAGATGAAGAAAAATGTAACTAAATGTTCGCTACTTAAATAAAACAATAGAGTGATAGAAAGTTGAATTAATCTTAAAGCAAACAATCTTAACCATAACAAAGTTATTCATTTCTAATATTTAAAAAATGTTAAACTAACTAAATATAATTGTACAATAAAGTAATTAAATAAAAATAATAATAATCTATACCTTAAGACATATGTTGAAATAAATATATTAAGGAGTTCATTTTAATTCAGTGGAAATGCAATGCAAATGAGTAATAACTAAGTACAGTAAAATTGTAAAGAAATAAAGTCTTATAATATGCACAGTAAAAACGATACCTACTATGGTTCTAAGTAAACTAATATAAAATATGTATTCATATTTCTTATAAAAGAACAAAACCAAAAAAAATACATGTATTAAGAAAAATAAATCATTATCAAAATTAATAAATTATTACTTAAAACATAATTAGTTTATCTACATACATAAATATGTAGGTACTATTTTTAAAGTATAAGAAATGTGTTTCAGTTACTAAATGTAAGAACTTGACAAGAAGAAATATTTTTAAAATATCCCTGAAAGGATTATTGCTCTTATTGTTTCTGTGTATATATATATATTATTTTATTATATGTTTTTTTAGAAATGCCTCAAGGACAACATATGCAATATTTTATATAGTTTTTTTCTTTTTCTTCCAGAATAATTACTATTATTTAAACAATAAAATATAAAACCCTCCTACAAAATTAAATCCTTGATCATTAATATGTATGTAAGTGATTCATTAATTTGGCCAACATCGTAAATTAAATGAACATTTTTCATATACACAATCACAGGATTTAGATCACATATGCCATCTATCAGTAAATTGAAACTTTTAAAAATGATTTTAAAATAATAATTAGTTTTTCTGTGTTCAGATAAAAAATAGCATAAATCTGACGATGATTTAATAATGGCACTTGTTCTGGGCAGCGATGAAGTTTCGAGTGAAATTTCATTTTGTTGTTTAGGTAAAAAATGTTTGTAAATGCTTGTCGTTGTTTTGAAATCGATTCATTCAATAAAATGATGTATTGTTATGATATCTATTTCGAAACACATTATCTAAAATACTATTATAAAACTGTTGACTTTTATTAATGGGAGGCGACAAAATTAAGTTTTGCTATCTTGACAGAAATCTCATAATTTCAGGCTCTTTCATTAAAAACTAAGTGACTAAAGTTATTTAAACTGAGATTAATATTAGTTAAACTGCGGCTAAAGATAATTTATCCATAATTAATGGGATAAATTAACTCAAATTTATCTATAAATGCTATAAATTTGCATGCTGACACCTACCCCCTGTTCCAATTAGTAATAAACAATTATCCATTTTAACAATGATGTAAGAATATTGTATCTTATTCTGTTGCTATGATTTTTAAAGCACACACATAAGATGGAACTATTGCAGTGACATTTTGTTAACGATTACTTTTCATCATTGCTTTTATTATTTAGTTTTATTAATCTACGATCTGGTGAAATACAACTCCTAATAACTTCGAGCTCAAATTATCTGTGAGATTGAAAATTAAATTTTTATATAGAAGTGATGGACAAGTTAACAAACTGAACTTTTATATCTTTTTTGGTTGTAAAATAACAATTTCACATAATCAGGATAAAAAAACTAACATAATTAAAAATGCTTTAAAATAAATTAAAAAATGAGCTCGGAATTCACTACAGACAACATCCATTTCGAGTACCCTTCCCTTAGGCACATAAATAAAATTAAGTACTTCAACTCACAATTAACTGCCTCACACCGAGATCAATTTCAAGAGCATATCTCGATAGTCAAGCTCCCCGTCTAAATCCTGGTAAAACTACGATAACTAAGCTGTGTGCTGACATTAACAATTTATTTATAAATAATTGAATTTGTTTTTCTATATTATTTCATATTTTACTATTAAAACTTATGATTTAACTACTTACTAAGTTCCATCATAGGTTATGTGGGTTCGCAAAAATCGACGTTCTACGATTTCCGTAACTGTAGGGATGACAGCTACCGAACTCTCTCCTTCCTTTCTCACTGAAAAACAGAGTTTTAAAGATTATTCTTCAAACAGTATGAATTTTTTTTTTTTTTTTATGTACTCTTATCCTACTGGTTTTCTAGCTCATAGAAATCTTAGCTCATAGAAAAAAATTTATAAATCGAGATAACATACAGAAGGTATTTATGCTTAAGATAATTTTTATAAACCAACAAAAAAAAAAAAAGATTTTTTCATAAAAACAATGATCTGCCAAAACAATAACAAAAATTTTGTATATTATTTCACCAGTGCATTAAAAAAACTATAATAATAAATGCATTGTATTTTACGTTATTTTTGTTAGTGTAGAAATCAGATTCATAGTCGAAATCTACCTAGTTCTGCCATAAATATTGTTACAAAAGTTGAACTTGTTAATGTTTACATCCTTGGGTATTATTTACACAATCCTTGTCTCTATCAGGTTATTTTCTTATTTTTCTTTCGCTCAGTTAACATGGAGTGGGGCGATAACGAAAACCGAATAGCTGTGATCGCCTTACACAAAGTTGGAAAATGTAGGTTTGAGATTTTTAACACTTTGAAACCTTTCGGTATCAGCCGTACGTTCGTGTACCGCACTATAAATAGATATAATGAGAGCCTATCTTTATGTGACAGACCGGCAGGCCGTCCCCACACTGTGAGAACGTCAAATTCAGTGAGAGCAGTGGATGCTCGAATCAGAAGGAAACAACAAAATTATGTTTCGGGAAATGAGAATCTCTGTCAGATCAATGTCTCGCATAATAAAAATGGACCTTGGGATAGTTGCATTTCGAAGAATAACAGGACAAAGGCTAACCACTTCCCTAAAAAAAAATTAGAGCGAATAGATGAAAAGTGCTCTTTCGCCGTTACACCAATGGTCTTCATCGAAAGATTTTGTTTAGCGATGAGAAATTTTTTAGGATTAAAGAAAAATTTAATCGCCAAAATGATCGTGTGTACGCAACAGCTCTGAGCAAGCCCAGGATTCATTGGAAGACTGGAAGAGGTCATCGCACTTCCTTAGAGATTATTTGGTGCGAAGTTTGATTTGATGCCACCACAAAGCTTCATTTTTGTGAAAAAGGAGTTAAAACAACCGCTAAAAAACTATCAGGACGATATTTTGACATCTATTGTCAAGCCTTTAAATGATACTCTGTTTGCTGGAAGTCATTTTCAGATTTTCCAGCAGGATTCCACTCCAGCTCACAAGGCCAGGTCAACTCCGTAGTGGCTGCAAAAGAACATTCCAGAGTTCATCTCTGCCTCGAATTTGCCCTCAGAAAGCCCTGATCTCAATCCACTAGATTATCGGCTTCTTTCCGAACTGGAGAGGGTGGCATGCCACAGAGCACAACCTAACTTGGAAAGCCTCAAACAATCTCTGGCCCGAGCAGTTGAGCGCTTTCCTCAAGAAGTGCTGCGTGATGATACTGATGATCGGCCACGGAGATTAAATGCCTGTGTCAAGGCAAAAGGGGAACATTTTGAGTAATTTGTTTTTTGTTTTACTCTCTATAGATATAAATTTTATTTTCTAACAACACTTTTGAAAAAAAATAATTTTTCTGTTGAAATCTGTATATATTACCTTGTAACAATATTTATGACAGGACTAGTTATTCCAGGGTGCCCATCCCCTTCAAGGTCGATGGCGTATGAACCTCATCCCGAGAAATGTTATTACTCTCCTTTTATTAAAAACAGCGTACAAAGCGAAAGTAGAACTAGAAAAATTATTTTTTTTCCCTTTGCTCCCTAGTTGAAAGTCCCGCAAACAATAGGAATCTCCAAAAAATGTGCCCCCTTCAAACATTTTGATGGCAACTTGCGAGATTAAACCTCCTTCTGGGCACCATTTGGTACAAACATTTACTTACTGAATCATTGGTTAAAGAGGTTAGTAATTGAAGTAAGATAACGAAGATAATTTTTTTCATATGAATATACAAATCATAGTGTTGCTTTGGTTACTAATTTACTTAAATGTTTCCCTGAGAAAGTTCCGTGAAGATTAACACTCGTCCGTCCAGCTATTCCTATAGCAGTAGATGGTTCCATATTATTTACAATATACAATAACACCCATTTATTGTTTTTTTTTTGGAAAAAAAGTGCTTTTTTTTTAACAATCATATCTTGAAAATTTCTAAACTTCCAGAGATCGCTTGGGGCTCAAAATTGATAAAATTTCCTCTGAATAGTTTTTCGTGCGGTGGGTGCTTTTCGTGTTACTTAACTACATCAATAGACCGGGACGCATAAAAAAAGTTAATCTTTACGTTTAAAAAAAGAAAAACATCTGAGAGAAGGATGTGTCTCATTTTTAATTATACAATTATTTAATTATCAATATTTTTGAATGAAATGCACTTTTCATCTAGCTAATGAAGTTGTTTGTATGTTTTGTTTTAATTTTTTTGTAAGTTTTATTGTTGAGTACTTGAACACCCTCAGTGCTCAAACCACGCCCTGAAGATGACCCACATGTTTGGGTTGAAACGTTGGCGTAAATAAAAAAAATTTAAAAAGACTGCGTCCTGAATATTTATCACCCATGATATGTAGAACAGTCGACTAACTTCCTTCAAAAAAAGTTTTAATTTTTTATTATATTTAGTTTTCGAGACCATTCTCCTGCAGCAATTAGTTCGGATAAATAATTGTATGATTTATTTGAATATAAATAATTTCGCAAATTACACTAAAATATACAATTTCTTTGAATCAGGTAGGTACGAAAACTATTCAAATCTATGACTTCAAGAAAAACTTTAAAGATAAACTATTATTTTTACTGATGATAGCAGCTATAGAGAAAAGCACTAGAGGGAGAAGTAATTTTGGTAGAAACTTTCTAAACATATCAGTCTTAAACAACAATGAGGGAAGATCCGAAAGTTTGAAGACCGTTTCATCTCCTACTTCACCACAGATTACTGAACAAACTTATTCACACCTAAACAAATCCTTTATTGTATAGGATTGTAAAATTTAGTTTTAAAACATTTATTATATTTTTTATCTTGAGAAACTTAAAGTAGATAAAAAACAAAAACATTTATGATAATAACGCTGAGAACAAAACAAAAAACATGGAATTTCCTTCTTCTTTTTTTTTTTTTATAAAACTAAAATTTATTTTCTAAGAAATTTGCATGTTTCTGGCGCTGAAGTAACAGATGATCCTTCAAACTGGATGGCTTAGTCAATGGACTCTGTGAAGTATTAAAGTATACATGGCATATTAACATGGTGGTGAACTGGTTCCCATTAATACTAGTTTACATTTTATTAGTTTTTCAAATAATCAAAAAATATACATCTAGCGTAATTTTGAAGTTGTTAATTATAAGGATACTTAAGTTGTCTGATTACGAGCTCTCATGAGAAATATAAGCCGAAAATGAGAGTAAAAAAAAAAAAGAATTATATTATCCAAAGAGCCCTAGGGACTTCAGAACTACTCTGTAAAGCCTTCCAATATATTTTTAATCTATCATAGACTATAATAAATAGCAATATTTTGAAAACTTAAATAAATCCTGATAATTATCCCATGGCAGCCATGGCAGCTTAGAGGCTTTCTAATAAGAAATATACTAGTGTGCCTAGATAAGCAATAAAATTTTATATTATTCTTTTAACTGTACATAACTATCTTTTATTTTCACTTTAATCTGAATAAATAACAAACACAACACCGTTAAATGAACTTAAGTTTAAAATTAAATAAAAGGTGGGATCAATGGGTACCCATATAAGACGGCGTCAAGGCAAAAAAAACAACTTTTATTTGCTTGTTCCACTTATATTACTGTATGTTAGTAATTTATTTTTTTTTTGCAATCTCTAACACATTTCTTTTTAAATGTTGTTGTAATGTTATAACGGTAAATTGAATCTGGGAGTATTTGGTTGAACCTTTATGACTTGATCTGGATCAGTTACTGTTAATATCTTCTTCTTCAATGAGCGCTACAGTCCTTGTAGAACCTGGGCCTAAAAACCTGTACCACTACAACCCATGAATGGTCTGGGGTTCAGTACTATTTAGGGAAAGCACTATTTCTAGGTCAAAGGTTGTGCAAGAAGGTGATTTGACCGAGAACACGCTCAACCACCAGGTTTTCCCCCTTAATTAACTATTTAATTAAGGGTACCCACTTTATAGTGACTGGGTGTGCCCCAGGAGGGACTCCTGACCCAGGGTCGCCCCACGCCCAATGAAGCAGATAAATTAATTTTCTGCCATGAGCCGGGGTTCGAACCCGGGACCTTTGCATTGGAAGCTCAGTGCCCTACCACTGAGCTATTCCACTCCCTGCTGTTAATATAATCTTTAAAATTAATGATTAAAATACATATTTTCTCACCGAAGAATCTGAGGAAGTATCAATGGGTTCAAAATATCATTATCGATGTTTTTTAATTTAAAAAAAAAAATAAAAATAAAGTGAAATGTTTATTATTTCATGAGAACTATTATTAAATGAATATTTATTATTATTAAACGATACATTTTTTAAGTTATTACAAATAAATATGTTATAATTACATTTTGTTATTTATTGTTTTTAAAAAAATATAAAGATTATATGTAGTTATATAGACGGTAGTTATAAATAGGTATCTAAAATTATGCTTTTTAAGAGGTCTGTATCGTTTTCGAAGTTAATTAATTAATTGTCAAATTTAAAAATTCCCAGGTTTAAACAAAGAAACCTGACTTTTTTTTCGTGGAATTGTTTTAAGTTTTGACGACATATTCATGTTCATTGGCCTTGATGAGTGTACTAAATATCAAGTTAATCCAACATCATTTACGATTTCTTGGCCCGTCTTTCTTCCTACTGTGCGCCGTGTTGGTTTACGGATACTGTTCCCTAATTCCAGATAAGATTTTTTTAAACTCTTTAGAATGGAAATTTTCAACTATTTTCTTCATTAACAATTTATGTCTTTCATACACCTTTTGAATTTCTGAAATTAGTTAGTCCTGCCGTTAGGTGGACAAGGGGTACCTCCTCCCTTAGTTAATTAATAATGATAATAAAAGAATTGCATATATTATAAAGCTATTTTACTGTAGTATTTTTATATAAGCAATGCAAAGATCTAAAACTGAAAAAAAAATCAGCTTTCATATCGTTTAAATGGTTTAATGAGACGCCTCTGTTCTTTCTATCATTAAAACTGGTTTCATTTTCGATTCAACTCGTATAATGTGATGTTTGGTCAACAATTTTGGTCTTAATCTATTTTTGTCTTAATCTATTTTTGTCTTCCATTCAATCTTATAATATAATTTTACTGATACAATGATCTCTTATGGAAGGAGAAATGTAAGTAAATATTATTTAGGGACGTAGTTTTATATTATTTTCGTAGTTAATTCTGGTATATTTAAATCCAATATAGCTCATGTGAGAAAAACCGAGGCAAATAAATATCTATCAAACTTAGCGGACATAGATGCACATTTCCAGAAATATTGGCATCCTTACGTCTTCTATCGACCAGTGACGCAACAGCTTGTTGTTTAGTCAAGGATTTCTGAATCTGCCTACGACATATTACTTTTATCTTTCATAATAGAAAAAAATAAAATTTCTAATGCTATATTAAATTAAAAATTAAATATGATTTAATTCCTTAATTTTTGTATCCTGAATGATAAGGAATTCGCGGTTGAAATTATACCTACTGCTGCTAGCTTGAAATATTCCACCATGACATAAGTATTTCCTGAAATAACCGAGCTCTGGGACTATCCTATTGGCTTAATTTATTCCGTCCCTCTCAAACTGGAAATTGTTTTAGTTTGCCTTCTAACGCCACATTCCACACGTTCTTTCCTCGTCGGATGCCTTAAGCTTATTACTTTCGGTATAATCTCAGTGATAAGATTTTTTTTAAAAGTTTATCCTGATGAAATATCTTTTGATTAAAAATTAAAAATTAGATTCATCAACCTCATTAACAATAACAGACTCATGAGGTAGGCAGTGTGGCTACATATGTTCATATGAAAACATAATAAGTAACCACCAAGAAGAATTAAGAAGTGGAAGGAGACCACATCTTAGTACTAAAACAAGTGCTCGAAACATTAGAAGATTGTAATTGAGCTAGGAGTTGTTGAGAAATTTGAGTGATGAAAGAATTCGTGTACAAGTAATACTAAATTTCGAATCCTCGTTAGAGGAAAATACCTGAAGACATAGAGATGGATTCTCGCCGATGCTGTTCAACTTAGCCATAGAGAATTTGATAAGAAAAACATCAATTAGAGAAGAGACTCACGTGTGAATAAATGATAAAATGCTTGGATATTCGGAAAATATGGCCGTATTCGAAAGCATTCAAACAGAAACAGAGAGGATCAGTTCTGTAGCTGTGAAACCTGGAGTCTAACAAGCATTCTAGAAAGAAGGTTTAAGGGGAAAGTCATCCGCACAATTACCGGCGCAATGTGGGATCAGACTTCTAACAGATTTTTAAGATTGATGGAACATGCAAATCGATAATAATAGGTGTTAGGAGGTGGTTGACAAAAGACCACGTGGATGGTAAAATAACCGTATCGATAGATATATTTTTAAAAAACGCTACATAGCTGCAGTGGCATTATGATTGTGGTGACCCGTGGCAGCAAAGTTTGCTTTAAAGGTCTGATAAGCTTTTTAGTCAAACTTTGAATGTGTTTTTTATATATAGTAATCCAATGTTATTATTACTTGTATCATTACCATCATTATTATTGTATTTTATTGTTAAAACAAAATAAAAGTAGCCGGTCCAGAATTAGGATTTCGTCCAGAAGGACAAGCTTTCTCGCTCCTTTTTTCACCCCGGCCGCACAGAAGGTTGTTCATGAATTCTAGCGGTACAAAAGTCAGTAAGTATAAAGGAATCATTTGTTTTTGTTGTTGTTTTTTTCGTCAAAATTATTTCTAAGTAATTGAAAATTTAATTTCGGATACGTCTTTATACCCAATTAAAATATAAATTTCACAACATATAAAAATATCTTGTAAACATCGTAAACTAAAAAATCAAATTACGTATTAATAAATAAAAATATACACACATATATATATATATATATATATATATATATATATATATATATATATATATATATATATATATATATATATATGTATTATATATATATATATATATATATATATATATAAAATTGAGTTAATCAATAAATCAAATTACATAACTATAACATAAGAAGCAATAAGTCTATGCAATCTAGCTGAACAAAAGTCGATGGAAAGAATTAATAACTTTTTTGTTAAAATTATTTCTACATATTGGAAAAAGGAAAATTTAATTTTGTGAAGGTTTTTTATCCAATTAAAAGATCAATTTCACAAATATTTTACAACGTAAACAGAAAATTACATTTTGTAAAAAAACTAAATATATACAATCGACTTAATTAATAAATAAGTTATTAAAAATAAAATCAAACTAAACAAACATATAATAATCCGGGGGGAAAAAACAATAGAAAAAGCTAAAAAAAAAGGGTTCCTGAAAAACATTTTTCTTTTAAGAATGATAAATTATTAATTATTTATCATCCTAAATATTCTATTATTAAATCAATAATTAATAAACCTGTAAAAAAGGATTATAGCGGAATATCTCTTAATATTGTTCCGCTCACTGACATCATCACTGCTGCCCCTTAAAACTTTGTTGTTATATTGGATCATCTTAAGTTCTCTCAGACATTTCGTAAAAAGGTCCTGAAGGTTGAAGTTATTTTGAACATATTCAGAGAGAATATCACGTCTTTTCTGGATCGTTCAATTTCAATATTTTTTGTTCCATTAAACAAATTAGAGGTAACTTATTTTGTCACTTGTTATCTAGTTAAAATGAAAATATTTTGAAATTGATCTCTATGGAATCTTATGGGATTGTATTAGGTAAATATGTTAAGTACAAGAATTTTAGAAACTGGATATTATATATTATGATGTTCTAAGTCGTTCCGGTAAATTTTTTTCAAATTTTTGGATACCTGATCTTCATTAGAAAGTTCTACGCAATTGCAAACATATTACTTATAACTCAACTGAAACATCTTATGAATTTAGTTCGTACATCGTACATTCCGAGAAGAATTAAAAAAAAAAAACGATATCTAATATAGAAACTCGTAGAAAGTAATGGAGGGTGACGAACAATTATAAATATCAATTAGTGAAAACTAATATTATTTAGCGGAAATCACATGTTTTCAAGGAAATTAAATGAAATTCACTAACTAAATATAAACTTTTTTTGAAGATTGAAAAAAACTATTTGAAATCCAGCAAATCAAGGCAATGGCATTGTTAAAAAAACTATTTCATAGTACTTATGCGAACGAAGAAGTGAAATATAAACGTATTTCATGAATGTATGAAGTATATCTTTATATCCTTTAGTACATTTACTATAGTTTAATAACTCTAGATCTGATAGTCCGTTGTACAGACCCCTTTTTATCGAATTATTAATTTCCACCTAAAATTTCGTAAATAGTTTCATCTCATCGGAACTACCAACTATTTTATTTACGAAAACTCTTGAAATTGGGGTGTTTTCAATACTTGTTTTAGAGCCAAACTTTCTATTTAATTAGGTACTAAAAAAGTCTATTTAATTAGGTACTAAAAACTCAATACCCATTACACAGCAAATACCCATTTGCTTTCTATTTGGACCTTAAGATAAATTGATCACAAAATCGATAAAAATGGTGGCCTACAAAAATATTGGTCCGTTTGTCCTGTGTAACTTCCTTATTTTGAAAATTTGGGGGTGTAGGTCACGCCAAACGGCTCAATATTTTTGAAGGCCACCTTTTTTCTCGACTATGTGATCAAATTATCTTACGTTCCAGGTAGAAAGCAAATGTGTATTTAGGAGTTTTTAGTACCTAATTAAATAGACAAAGTTTGCCCCCCTGCAGATTGAAAAGGCCTAAATTCAAAGATTTCAATAGTTGTAGGTTATGATGAGATGAAACTATTTACAAAGTTCCAGGTGGATGTTAATAATTCGATAAAAAGGGGTCTGTACCACAGACTATGATGTTTTATTTAAATGATTTGTATCGACCTCCGTATATTCCGAAAAATCGTCATGTAACCTTTTAAAAAAATTAATTAAAAATTAAATTAGTGAATAATTTGATGGATTATCCCTTTGTGAAATCCAAACATTATCCGCTTAAAACTAATATAAAAGCTTTTGACCTGACTATGGCAGGCAATGAAAATCTCGTAATTTCTTTGTAGTCAGCTCTACAATGGAAAATAAAAGTTTAATAACTAATAGGCGTACAATTAGTGTTGCCCAAATGCGAGACCGAGTCTAGTCTTGGTCTTGCAAACTCAGTCTTAGCCATGGTCTTGGTCTTGCGCAAGAGTCTCGCAACAGTCTTGCAGTTACTGATTAGCTTATTACCATAGAGATATTACTGTACTTTTTTAGATAGGAGAAACCTAACTAAGCCCTAATGAAAAATTAGAGGGGTTAAATGCAAAAGTATATTGGTTATACCAATTATTTACGTATAGTAACTAAGATTGTGAAGTATTATTAACTATTTTGCATTAGTTTTTATTCAAAAAATCTATTTTTTTTACCAGTCCTGGTCTTGGTCCGATTTTGGGCAATACTACGTACAATCCATAATCATTTATAGGTTGAATATAGAGATATACTTTCAGATCTCTCTAGGCATATATATATATATATATATATATATATATATATATATATATATATATATATATCAGAGACTGGAGTTATGTGTTTTACAAAAACAGATGGACTTACGAGAATTTTATTGTCTACGTTTGATATAATTAATAGAATTTTTGTTATTTTAATGGTGTTAATGATTTGTTGGCTGTAAACTTAAAGCTATAGCTTCGCTAAAAGTTCACTTCGTAAATTTTACAATAGTTCAACATTGCCAGAAAACAATATCTATTCAAAGTAGAGAGTTAAGTGAAAGTTGTGAGTTGCGCTCAACAGATTTTTTTTTAAATAGCGGTAGCGAAGTTGTGATAGATATTACCAACAGTAACGTATTTAAAAAAAAAAACAACTAAAAAACCCTTTAAAATTCCTCATTGAGGGGAATCTTCGAGCATTAAGAGACAGTTCAGTTTCGGACTGGTACGAGGTGGTTGTGATACGGAGTACTGCAGTGGACTCTACATATTTTATGAAAACGTAGCAAATGCGGTTCCTGGGCGGGGATTTCAGGTAAAAAGTTAGCCCCGGAGCCTGCAGCTCCAAGTTAGCCTTGTTAAAACTTTACCTTCATTACCTTGTTTCGAATTATCTGTTAGGCTAACGCCCCTCACCTCTCCCTCCCCCAGAAAGCTAAGTATACGACCAACTTCTGGATCAGACAGTTCCCTGTTGAGTAAAATATTCGTCCCATTATCAATATATTCCACGGTGCGTGTACAGGCGTATATAAACTTCTACTGGTTTGCGATATCAGAGGAATACCATATTCTTCTTTAATGAATTATTTATTCTTACTGTATTTTTTATGTTTCAACTACATAGATCTGTACGTCAGGGGTTGACTATACCACTCGCGGATCCAGGATTTAATAGGGGAGGCTTCAGCCCGAAAGATTTTTTTTCATATACATATAAGATATCGGTTGGCAGGAGAATGACTGCCACCGGATATATCTGGGAGAGGAGATGACTCACACGAACAGGCACTTATACTGGCTTGCCCGACAGAAGAAAGCAGCGGGGAAAATCAAATATTGCTGGTTTGCCGCTGGAAAGGTGCGATGTCGAAAAGAGGACGGGCATAAGGTTATCATGATCGAACAGGCCTCGGACCTCGATATATTTACCTGACTACACAGAATTCGTCTACCCTCCATCCTTATCAAAATAACTACTGACAAAATTCCCTTCGAAGAAAGATTTTCGCTTTTAGTTGTATTTCTTCACTTCCACATATTAGCCTATGTATTATTTACTATATGCTTTCTATTTTTTGTTTCTTTAAACACTTTCTTTTTTCTCATTTTCATTAATTGTAATAGCTTTTCTGTATTTTTTATTTGTTTTAGTGTTCTCTACTGAACTCTGACTGTCTCCTTCCAAATACTTCTCATGTCTAGTACCCTAATCACCTGCCATGTTAACTCTCAATCCCTCCCCGCGCACTATGACGAATTCCTGCAATATTTCACTCAAAATTTTTACCATATTATAGCTATCTCCGAAACTTGGCTCAAACCTTATATCCCATCCTCTTCTGTCTCCCTGCCTAATTACAACCTCTTCCGTCATGACCGGGTAAGCCGGACTGGCGGTGGAGTAGCCATATATGTCCACAATAGCCTGAAGACCCGAATACTCGATTTATCCCCATCTTCCAACCACCCACAAATTGAATACCTATTAGTTGAAATCCTTTGTAATACTTCTCCTCTCCTCTACGCTGTGGTATACCGTCCTCCTCTTGTTCCATTTCACACGTCCTTTGAATCTACCCTATTGAATTTCGTTCCCCTCTATCCCAGAATAATCATCTCAGGTGACCTCAATACCAATTTCCTATTTAACTCCAATGACAAATCCTATCTAGAAGACCTATTCTTCTCCCTTCACCTCTTTATCGTTCCTTTTTCTCCCACTCACCATACTAGCAGGTCCGACACTTGGATAGATTTCTATATTATAGACTCTGCACAAAACCTCCTCTCCTCTTCACAACTGCCAGTATCCTTTTTGCCATCTCACGATCTGATACAAATAACATATAATATCCAAACTCCTCCTATTCAGCCTCGAACTATCACCTTCCGCCATCTAGATTCCCTTACACGAGAACAAATATTACCTGACCTGGAAATCCTAGATTGGAATAAAATATATTCTTGCACTTCTATCGACTCTATGGTCGATATTCTTACTACCAATCTCCTCAATATCCTCAATACCCATGCCCCTCTCAAAACCTCTACATTTCGTCACCGGCCTGCTCCTTGGATGTGTCAGGAAATTAAAGACCTGCAGAAGAGGCGCGACGCTGCTCGTAGACGCTTCAGACGTACTAGGCTTGCAGATGACTACCAAGCGTTCAGGGTGCTTCGCAACTTGACACAAACAAGGATCCGGCGTGCGAAGTCCCTCTACTTCCACGAAGCCCTTTCCTCAACTCCTGACATAAAATCAAAATGGCGACTGCTTCGTAATCTCTCCCTTTGTGATCCTTCCCGATCCCCTACTCCAGCCTTTCCAATATCCCCTGATGATCTAAACTCGCATTTTATATCTGTTGCTAATACCTCTCCTTTATCCTCCTGTTCCGACTTCCCAATAGAGATACCATTTAACGACAATAACTTTTATTTTTCCGACATTTCCCCTACAGACCTTTTAACCGCTGTAATGAAATCCCACACCAATTCCATAGGACCGGACGGCATCCCTGTCAAACTAATAAAATTATGTCTTCCTGAAATCCTCCCAGTCCTTCTTTTCATCTACAATTTCTCCCTTCAGAATTCAGTATTCCCTACATCTTGGAAACAAGCCATTGTCCTTCCTTTAAATAAAAATTCTAATCCGACCTCACCCGAAGATTTCCGCCCAATCTCAATTCTTTCCAACTTCTCGAAACCCCTAGAAAGATTGGTGCAATCCCAAGTCTCCAACTTCCTTGAAAAGTCCAACCAACTTGATCCTCTCCAATCTGGTTTCCGTCCCAGCTACTCCACACAATCCGCCTTAATTAAAATCACCAACGACATTCAAACTGCAATAGATGATAAAAAGTTAACCATCCTTATCCTTCTCGACTTCTCCAAAGCCTTCGATTCCATTAACCATTCCATCCTTTTCAACAAACTGACATTATTATCCTTCTCCAATAGTTCCATCTCTTGGTTTCAATCTTTCCTCTCACAACGTACCCAAGCAGTCTCCATACCCAACCAACCACTATCTGCCTTCCTTTCTTTATCCTCTGGAGTTGCCCAGGGTTCAAGCATATCTCCTCTCCTTTTCAGCTCCTACATTAACGACCTACCTAAATCAATTCTCCATTGTTCCCATCACCTTTATGCAGACGATTCACAGATCTACCTATCATTTTCCCCTCCTGAGTTACTGGGGGCATTTGCCAAGATCCAAGAAGACCTAGATCGAATCAGTGCCTGGGCAAATGTAAATGGATTAAGGTTAAATGCCGCCAAAACTCAGGCCATTGTCATTGCTTCCAAGCCCCTTCTTAGATCCCATCCAGACTTTCCCATCCTTCACCTTAATGACCAGCCAATCTCCTTCTACTCCTCTGTTAAAAACTTACTATTTTTCATTGATCAAAACCTCCTTTGGAATAACCATATTTCTCATATCTCTCAACGGACAATTTCCACCCTCAAACTATTCCATCGCTTCCGCCATCTCCTACCTCAACATACGCGTAGACTCCTAGTTTCCTCTCTCATTTTCCCCCACTTTGACCATAGCTGTGTGGTGTATGATGGCCTCTCTGTGGAGCTCCGTGATAGACTGAAAAGACTAATGAACAGCTGTGTAAGATTTGTGATCGGAGCCCCAAGATACTCCCATATTTCTCACCACTATGCTGAGTTAAAGTGGCTTTTCCCCTCCTTCCGAAGACAATATTTCCTAGGTACGTTCCTCTACCAAATCATCAACAGTCATCGTCCTTCTTACGCCTACAATCTTCTCCAGTTCAAATCATCAGTCCATTCCCTGTCCACAAGATCTCGACCTTCTAATCTTTACATGCCTTCTCACAGATCTGCCTCATTCCAAAATTCCTTTGTTGTTCGCTCTGTCAATTTCTGGAATTCCCTCCCTATCAAAATTCGACATTCCCCATCCATATCCAAATTCAAAATCCTCCTATTCCAATTCCTATCCCAAGAACAGTCAGATAGTTGCTAACCATTCGAGCTGATTTTAATAGAGAATTAGATACATAAAAATTCATTGATTGATTCATTGATACATTTTTATTTTTTAATTCTTTATTATTTTCTTGAAAGTGTATACTAGTGCAAATAGCTTTAAGTGCCTTGTTATAGTATTAATTGTTTTGTATATAGTTTCGTTTTTTTTTTTATATAGAATGTTTACCTTATATTTTTTTTACATTATTTCTTTTTTTCGATTGATTTTATTTTGGCCAGATGTGATCTTTTAATTTTGTTCTATTTTGTTATTCTCAAGGGACTGTGTCCCAGAATAAAATTATTTTTCTTTCTATCTATCTATATAACGATAATTAATTTGAAAAAAAAAAAGAAAGAAATTAACTACCTATGTGAAATGGTGTTTAAGTGGTTATTGAAGTCCTATTAAGTGTAATTAAACGAACAAAAATACTTTAAGAGATAGTTTTAAATATTTTTTTCAGTAAAACATGATTATATTTTACCATTTTGGGGGGAGGGGATCCAGCTCGAAAGCCCCCCTGGAGATCCGCCTGTGGACTATACTATGTCCTAGTCTATGGGTGGACTATATTATGTTTTTAAAAAGTTAGTATTGTTCTTTAAGAAAATCAAAATATTTCACAAAATTTAATCACAAAATTGTAATCACATTTACAAATATGTACAAAATTTAATCATATCTTGTAATTGTAAATATATCCGTTAAGTTTTTTAATTTGTAGGTTCTTTTTCAAATCATAAATATACATGTTAATTTTTCTTCTAATCTTTAATTTGTATTTTTAATGTATTTTTTTTAAACCTTTCTTCTTGAAATTTTTAATATTTAAATTGTACTTTTGAACTTTTCTTCTTTTAATATGAATTTTCAGTTTTTAAAACGTATTTTCAGATTATATTCTTGAAATCATTAATCTGTTTTTTAAATATCTTTGTTAACTTATCTTTTTTTTAATCTTTAATATTTAATTTTAATGGTTTCGTCAACTTTTCTTCTACTTATTTTTAATATTTAAACTTTACTCTTTAACTTCTCTTCTTTTAATATTAATTTTATTTTTAAAACATATTTTAAGCTTTTAATCTTAAAATCATTAACCTTTATTTTAATTGTCTTTGTTAACTTATCTTCTTTTAATCTTTAACTTTCAATTTTTATAACTTTAATTCAATTGTACCATCATATTCAACTGTAACTAATTTTAACTTTCTAAACTTTAATTTGTATTTGTTAGCTGTAGTTTTGTTATGTATCTCTATATAGTAGTTGATAGATAGTAGTAATATATAGTAAATAGTAGTCATACATAATAGATAACAGTAAGAAATAGTAATAATTGATCCAATTGTAATAGAGAGAGAAAATGATCCAGGTGATTGAAGAGCCTAAAACATTTATAAATAAATATTGTGTCCAGTTTAGTTGATTTTATTATTCTGGCTATATTTTATGATTGTAAATGGTATGAGTGGTAATTTAATACAATTTAGACGGAGCAATAAACAGCGTATTCTTTATATACATTTAAAAAATAGTTACCATTATAAACCATGAAGGGTTTTAGGTTCATTAGTTGGTTTGGAAATACTGTTTCAAGGAAAGTTGTTGTACTACACCGAGGCGATTGGACCGAGATTAAGCTTAACATTCAGATTTTCCCTTAAATAATTATTTAATTAAGAGTACTCCCTTTAAAGAGGTGTTCCCTAGGTGGGTCTCCCGAAAGCAGGATCGACCGACGGCTAATTACCTGTCATCAGCCTGCTTCAAACTCAGGATATTGAGCTTATGAAGTCAGAGCCTTATCCACTGAGCTATCCTGATCTAAATATAGCCGTTTAATATTATTAAATTGTTTGTCAATAATTTTATAATAGCCGTTTATGAGTCATTGGCAGAGGCGTACCTATGGCGGGGGGTGATGTCACTTTATTGCCAAAACATTACATACAGTTCTTTTTTCAATCAAAGCAGAACGTTAATTTTGATCGTTTTTTTTTTTTTATTGTTGTTTCTTTTTTTTGTTATTTTTTTTTTTTTGGGACTTAAATACGAATCCCCCCTGGACACCAAATAGTCTTAGTACCCCGATGACTGTTAGTTAAGGCACCATAGCCAGGTTTTTCTGGTATTTTTCGAAGCATTTGATTCCCTTATCTTAATCGACATAGCCAAAAAATAGAGCTGGCAAAATTATTTTTTCTTCCTAATGCATTTGAAGAACAAAGTTACGTTTGAACACAAAAAAACAAAAAAAAATATATATACTTTTGTAAAATATATATTTTATTCAACCCCTTTCAAGCTTTCAAATTTTAAAATGCAAATATAAAAATATATTTATACTTTTTTTTTATTGCTGGACAGCCATAGGAAAATTCCTTTGTAATAAATATATTTGAAAAAATCTATGGTTTATAATGTATTTTGCTCTTTATAGTAAAATTCGTTCATTATTATTATTACTTTTTTTTTTGGAAGAAAAAGAAGGTTTGAAAAGTTTTTAATTTCTATGAGGATGGAGCATTAGAAGAGAGTATCGTCTTTAAGTAGATTCAGAAAGAGGATTTTTAATTTCGAAAATTTTAAAAGGATACCCTTTCTACTTCTTATGTTTGTTTTTTTCTTTCCATTGTTTTATATTTATTTCATTTATACATTTTTATTAATCCATGTTCATACTTAAAGCTAAAATCATTATATTATAGGCAATTCGTTAATTTATTGAGGAGAGGGATATGACGAAAAAATAAAGATTTTAATACATATGACTCTGAGGATATCTGAAGATGACAGTTTGGGCGGACTTTTAATGATTGATTATATTGCGACTTAAACGAAAATTCTACTATATATTTCAAGTATTTATTATATACTTGAATATTTCAAGTCTCTAATAACGGTGTAACGAAATCACTTCACAATATAACATGCGACATTTAGTTTAATACTGCTTGATATTAAAATGTAATCCTGCTCTCGCAAGTGCTTTGATAAGATTCGCTTTAATTATCCTAATAGCAGCGGAGTGCCCGATATCTCTTGAATCAATACGGTTCTACTCAGGGGTAAGTTGTTCTATCTGAACGGAGTGAAATTTGAACTAGCTTTGAAATTATAGCACATTATATTCAGATGAATATGTATTACTTCTCAAGTAATATTCTGGATGGTTTTTTTTTTTAAATAAGCCTTTTATTTCATTTTATTAAACGTTTAAAAATATTTTTGTTACCAACTATATGTCCAAATTGCGTTCATTACAGACGAAAATCTGTTGTATATGTGTGAGCAAACAATTACGAATCCAGCGCTTTAAATTTTGAGAGGGGCTCCAACCCAAAACATTTTTTGTTTTATGTACATATACAAAACTATAATTACTTGAAGTCCTATTAAAAATGTAATTATACGATCAATTAACAATTTTATATATTTTTCATAATATATGGTTATATTTTGTAGCTGAATATGTATTAATTTAAAAAATAGCACATATAGTTATTGTTGAAGTATTTAACTTAAATCACTCACATTAACAAAAAAGGACTCATATAAATATAAATATGCAGAAAAAAAAATAAGTTTTCCATATTGGGGAGAGGCTTCAACACGAAAGTCCTATTCTTCCCTCCGTAGATCCGCCACTTTAAGAAATTTTAAATAGATTTTATACTTCAGTGAGATGCGTTTGACGAATATTGCTTTGCAAAGTGAGGTTATAACTCCGTTGAGAAAAATAAAATAAAATAAAGACAAAAACATTTTTTGTAAACTAAGAGGATTGAGCCAATTTTGAAAAGAAACGCCTCCTAAATTAAAACTAGAGACTAATCTTTATTTATCCTAACTAAGAGGAACATTAAATAAAAGTGAAAAATTTAATCGGAGGATTAAATATTTCGTATTACCCTTAATGAATAAGAGGTAATAACTCAAACCTTCATTTTTAGATATTCTTTTAGTCTGGCTCCATCCTAAATCATAGGTTCAATCTTAAAATACTTGAATACTAAGTCTAAAATAAAAAAGTAGATCATTCAGCTGCAAAATGTTGCAGATAGATAGAAAAAAGTATCCTTAAATATTTTTTTTTTCTCGAGGAATGATCTTAATTATTATTTTGTGGAGTTCCTTGATGGCAAGCGGAATTGGCAGCAGCATCGCCTTTCTCATTACCCCAGATACCACAATGTGATGGATCCCAGATGAGGACTATGTTTTTATTTTCTTCCTTCAGTTCACCGTATGCGTTAAATATTTCTGTTATAACAGGATGCTGGTTCGTTGATTGTTCTATGGATTCTATTACGGACATTGAATCGGTTACGATAGCATGGTTTTGAAAGCGGTATGTGCGGATGTGCAAGAGTGCTTCTTTTATGGCCGTGGCTTCTCCTATAAAGATAGAACACTCTCCTGGAAGTTTGAACAGGAATTGCCCACTGTTTGTAACTACTGAACATCCCACTTAGTTATCGGCTTTTGTTGTGTTCTTCTTCTTCTTCTTTCCCTACCTCCTTTGTGCCTTTCAGCGTGGAGGTGCCTCGATCCATGTATCCCAAGCATTTCGGTCCCGAGCTAGAGCCCTCATATCTCCTATCCTCATACCTCTTTTCTGCCCGATCTGGGAGATGTACTCCATCCACGACAATCTGGGTCTTCCTCTTGGGCCCTTTTCTACAGGTCTCGCCTCCATGAATTTTCGTGGGTCTCGGTTTTCATTCATTCGGAACCATATCAACTGCCTCTTTTCTATAGAATTCTTTAGTGAGGCAGGGCCTAGGTCGTCTCTTGTTTTTTCATTCCTGATCCGGTCTCTCCTGGTTCTGCCGGCTACCCTTCGAAGATATTTCATTTCACTAGCAGTAACTCTGCTAAGGTGTTTGGGTAATGGGACCCGACTTCAACTCCCATATATAAAGGTTGGTAGATATACCGCTTTAAAAATATGCATTTTTACATTCCTCTCTACCTCCCTTTTCCCAATGACTGTATTGCATAAGCTGTAATACACATCATTGGCCTTTTTAATCCTGTTGGAAATTTCATGGTCAACCCTTCCGTTCTTGTTTATTACTGAACCTTTTGTTGTGTATGTGTACAAAATTTTGTAGTTGTATTTGTTTAAAAATGCTAAAAAATTAGATTTTTTTCGTCCGAAATAAGTATTTTTTTTTAGATGAGGGATATATATTTTTATGTAAAAATATTTGGGAGGCTCCACCATGGACAGTTTTTATCAGGCAGCTTTCGGATGCAATTTAGGTTCATATTTAATGCTAACACTGTTTGAAATATATTTCGCTTGAAATTGTTATTGATTGAAACTGTTTGTGGATCAAATATGATGTCTCTTAATAGGTGTCCCGGAAGTGACATTATTTTGGCTTCATATTCTGCAGTCATAAATGCTGTTCTAGTCTCGAGGGATGGTTCGGCACATTCTGCATATAGGCTCTCAAACGGCGATGTTCGATAAGCTCCTGGACAGGGGTGGTTATATATCCTCTATCCCCCCAAGGTCGATGGCGCAAGAACCTGCCTCCTCCTTCTGCTCCCAAGACATTTCATTGCTCTCATTTTCTTAAAAACAGAGATAGCAAAGGTTGAATTAGAAAAATCGTTGATCATACACAATTACACTTGCTGCGGTTTGTTCCATGTTTTTTTCTTGTAGTATGAAAATTTTCATCCTGAAAATTCATAACTCTGTCAAAATGTTTCCCCCTCAAAAATTAAAAAAAAACGACAACATTTTCCAGTGCCTATGTTAGGGCTATCTTTACGCAGGATTGTAAAAGCTTGATGCTGAGGGATCATTATCATTTGCGATAAATGAAATGTTTTCTCCCTTGTTCTGCATTAGTTCTTCATGGATTTGAACCAAACTGTAGTTATTGTTTTCATTAGCATTTTTAAGTTCGCTGAGTGGAAAATTTTTACTTATATGACCCTCTTCCCGGCAAGAAAAGCATCTAACTTCATAACCATAGAGGAACAACCTGTAAGTATATCCTTCAAATTCTACTAGAAAGTTCGCAGGTAAAGTAGATAGCGTATCCGGTTGGGCGAATGCATGTCTTCTGGAGCTGAGGGTATGTTCAAACCCAGGTATTTTGATCCTTGCGCGAATGTAATTTACTGCCGAGTATAGCTTGATACCTATCTATTTTAGTTTAGTTTCTATTAGAATACTCGGTAGATATGAGGGAACATTAGATATAACAATTCTCTTTGAATGTAGAATGAATGTAATGTGTTAGGGCGCCCTTTGGAATGAAGTTACTATCGACTGTAATACCCTTGTATATTTCAAGGAAGTCTAATACATGTTGTTTATTTCATAAAAATAAAACAAAATAAAACGTTTCGGTTATTAGAGATTTTAGAAAAAAATATTATCTAATCAGTTCTCCAACTCCGACGGTATATTTCAAGATGGAAATTTTTCAATTGCGATGAATACAATACACTGGTCTGTTTTTGGAGACAATGTATATTTTGCAATTGAGGCAAAATACTTCCTAGTTGAGAATAACATAATAACATGCTACAAAACATTGGTCCATTAGTATGGTTTGACAAAATACATAGGGGTCATTTGAATGTTTATTTCAATTGCTATCGCAATCATACCTGAACAAGAATAGTAAATATTTTACCACTAATACATTTAGATATAAAGTGCACTAGTGTTAAAGTATACAAAGAAAAAGTAAAAAAAATAAAATGAAATCAAATGAAACTTGTCTATTAATTGTTAGTGAGCAGTTGGAATTACAGAATACAATATGTATTACATAGCTACGGAAGTTTGAAAATGAAGTAGGTGGTGGAATAAGAGTTGTTAAGGATGAAAATTACCGTGTGTAAATAATTCAAGAAGGATTTAACACGAATGACGAAGGATATGCTGAAGGATATAGTTTTATGAGAAGGGATATATAAATCGATAGGTTGAGATCTGGTATTAAGAGAGTGGATAGAGGAACATAGAGTGAGGAGTTCCATGATATAGCAATTGCATGAAATATCCATATGTTATTTTCTGAAACGCATTTGTATGTAGATATTGTCGTGTGATTTAAACTATATCCATAACAATATAATTGCTATATAAATGAATAGAAAGAATGTTTATTGTTAAATAAAATAAAATATTAAAGACATATTGAGTATTTAATAGTTCGCTGTTGTATTATTAAGAAAGGAGATGTTCAGTCGTGAATGTCATAAATAGACTAAATAGTGGCAAAACTATTTTATTAAAAGCCAACTTTTCGATCCGACTTTGCAGGTCTTCTTTAGGGCTAGAACGGACAACATAAGAAAATATATAGAGAATTTTGGAAGTTACATAATATTTAGGCAAAACAATGTGAATAAGCTTATTAAAATTACAACCAGTACACATATTAAAATATAAACAGAGTAAGCTAAGTTAAAGATCCTAAACTGAATTAAATAGATGGTAACAATTGTTATAGTATAATGTATAATATAATATATGAAATTATGAATATATTCATTCAGATCTAGGGATGTGGAGAAATATTTGTTTTCTTTCTTTCTTCTTTTTTCTTTTCTTTCACTACATATCTTTATGTCCATTATTTCATATTATATTTTTCCTTTTCTTCCAATCTCTGCTGTAGATCTGTAGGAGTATATTTACAATTGCATATATTATATTATATATTATACTACAACAATTGTTACCACCTACTTACTTCAGTTTAGAATCTTGTTACTTTTATCTGTTTATATTTTAATGTACTTACTGTTTATAATTTTAATAAGTTTATTCACATTGTTCATAATTTTTAGTCTAAATATTATCTAACTTCCACAATTCTCTATATCTTTTTGTATCTTGTCCGTTCTAGCCGTAAAGAAGACCTGCAAAGTCGAGTCAAAACGTTGGCTATTAATAAAATAGTTTTGCCACTATTTAGTCTATTTATGGCCGCCACCCCGAACCATCTCCTTCTTTCAAATATTAAAGATCTTACAAATATTTCAGAAATTAATACAAATTTTCATTGTTAATCTCGCTTCCATTTTTTTTATTTTAAAGTTATAAATATATAACATAAAAATTATCATTATATACCGAAATTCGAAAAAAAAAAAAACATACCACTTAATAATACCAACTACCACTGTATGATAATAAAAAATCATAAAGTAATTAAAATGTGGTTGAATTTATATCATTCAGACCTGATATATTATTTAAAATTACGGCCCAACCAATAAATAAAAAAAATAACTAATAAATAAAATGATAAATTCAATATTATACATCTAGAGTTTAATTAAAATTTAATTGTTCGACTTAGTATTTCCGATACTTTTAGGCTTGTACTATATGTTTATAAAGTAACTGGAGACGCGATAGAATTTACACGTGTTCTCTATGTAATGTGAATACCCCTGAAGACACCCACCATTACCTTGCTGTTTGTCAGATCCTAAGGTTTTCATCATTTTCAAAAACCACTATCTCACGAGTAGAAATGATAGAGCTCCTCAAGTCTTCTCTTAGTAAATATATGATTGCTATATAACAGCATAGCAAACTAAAACACACTTTTTCATTCTTATCCCTTATTTCCAGACAAATATAAATTTTCATTTTGCGTGTGTATGTAAATAAAATACATATAGGATAGTTATTATTGTACTTACTCGTTCCCAAACGGATAGACATGAGGTTTCCCACTAACTGACGGCAGTAATGATAGGTACCAACCCCACCTACTTCTATACAATGAACGGCCTCACATCCTGGTTTTAGTGCCTTCTGTCCATTATAATCTTCAATTCTTGCATCACTAAGAGGATTACTGGGTGCAAAGGTGTTTATGGTAAAATAGGATAAGAAAAAAAGACTGTTGACACATAATATCTCAATAAGCCGTGTAAAATACTCTTCATGGACTCCTCCTGAATTGTGTAATATAAAAGACTATGTATCTATTGTCTTATTATTATAGTGTTTATGCATAAATCTACGTCGAAATGAGATTAAGTTATTACTTCATCTAGATTACTCTTTTCAATTCCTAAGGCTTACGAAAAAAGTTGCATTTAAATTGATCTGCTGCTGTATAAGTGGCACCAGTCTAAAGTGTTGAAAAGTTGATATTACAATTCACCAATCTATATAGTGTACACTGAGGTTTTGAAACATATTTCTACCCTATGGGGCTTGTTCTAGAGTCGCAAGGAAACCAGAATAGGTGCAATCAGAATGGGAAGTTAAAGAAGATTTGTTCTGTAAGGCAATAAATTTGAAACCTCACAGACCGAATACGGCCTTCCATAAAACTATGGAGCCTTTTTTTTTCTATCCTTCTTCAGCTTTCAGGCGATACAGTGTTTTACCGGGACAGGAGAGAGAGCGGGGGATTAATGCCAAAGTTAAAAGTTCCGCCGGCACCGGGATTTGAACTTGTATCAGGTTGCGTTAGCCTTATCGGTCACCCCTGAAACTTTGTAACAATTAATTATAGGATAACAATTATAGAATGTACTAGTAAGAATCAGAAAAGTTCACTCGCAAGATGGTCTTTCCTATTTCCCTAAATGGCTATTTTATAATTAAATATTTATTAGGAAGTAATCCAAAAGCCGAAATTTACAATGTTTTATAATCTTTTCTTTCCTTCTGGAATAGGAAACCATTTTAAATTCAGTTTATATCTCCATCTCTTCAACCGAAGATCAAAGATCATGAAAACTTAATGAATTGGTAAGAGTAGTGCCGATTTCTGGCCCGCTCTGCTGTTTTAACAGCCAAATGAACAGTCTTTAAAGTAATCTGATCTCATTCATATCAAACTCAAACATGAAATGTTTTTAACTTTACTGCATTATTAATTGTCTAAGTAAATTAATTACTTAATTATTTAATAACTTGGCAACGAAAAGAAATCAAATTAAAAGAAATAAAAAGCAACTGTTCCAAATGGAAAACTAGTAACCGACTCTCCAGAAATGGAGAGACAGTCCTCTGCCGCTTGAGAATTGGGCATTGTGAATTTCACATGCCTATTTACTAAGAGGACTAGACCCACCGACTTGTAAACCGAACTGTAAGGTGCAAAGAATAGTCCAACATATCATTCAAGACTGCCCAGTCTTTAAGAATATAAGGAAAAATTTGGATATGGCTCAGAGTCTAAAAGAAAACCTCATTGAAAAGGTTAAAGCCGTGAAAAAAATCTTACAATTTTTAAAAATTATAAAATTCTACAACAGAGCATGAATAGGAAGTGTTGCCAACTATCCTGCAGGGTAGAGGCAACAATAAAAACAAATAAATAAATAATTTTTTAAGCATGAAAATGATTTTGATTTATATAATAATTTTCACAATCCCATGCCTTTTTTAAAATGTTATCTCAGTTAAGTAAATTTATGAGTGCTTAGCCATACAATTTAAAATTTATCGATAATAGGTGTACGCAAATACTATAATATAAAAATATTGTTATGATTATCATTGTTCTTTCATGACAAATGCTCTTTGAGGGAATGAAAAAAAGTTCATATTTGAGGGCATCGCAAGCGAATAGATCAAATAATAAATGCACATTCTTTTTTATCTTTATTGAAAGTATTTTTTACTTCCAAAATACTCAAAATAAATAAAATAAAATACATAAATGTAAGATTCGAAATTTTGATTTTTCATGTGAGATCGTTTATTATTGATTTGTCTATTATTTATGTATACAGGGATGTACTTTTGCAAAACGCTGTATTAATAATTTTGATTAATTATTAATATAATTAATATTAATATTAATATAATTAATATAAAATATAGTAATTTACTATACTATCACTTTTTAAAACTTATTTTATGTCTTTCTTCGCCAATGAGTGCATTTATATGAATGTATTTGAAATCCTTATATTTAGTACTTGAAAAAAAAAAAACCAACTCACACTCTTATTTTTAAGAGACACTTTGCCAACGACAAATCCTCCATTGACCCAACTTTAATCAAGTTAAAACGTTTTCGTTCTCGTGAAAGTTTTATATTTTACAGGAGACGTTGTCTGGATCCCTAGACAACAAGCAAAGCCAATTACTGCTGAAAACTTTTTTTCCGTTTTAATACTTAAGTAGACCTACCCCTCCTCCCCCCAATGGCAAGTGTCACTGCTGTCTAAATATTCACTGCTCCCTAAAATATTTATAATCCCCAGCTTTCGAATTTATGAGCGAGCGAGTCCAGCATCTTGGACACCTTTTTAATTTTTTATTCCAGCCAAAGAAAAGTAATATTCTAGCGAGGTATAAAATTTTAATGCCATATCAGATTCACGATTACTTTGACGCTTCGAGCCTTAATTGTAACTTTATGATTATTATTTTATTTTATATGCTCATCTATTTGAGATAGAGAAAGTACATATTTTAACATTTTTAATTAGGTTAATTTATTTTTTAAATTAATTTAGCCAACAAAAAAATTATGTTGTTATTGAATTGTTTACTCAGTTGATAAGTATTAATATCGATAAAGGTATAATCGAACAGTTTAAAGCCTCCGCATGGTGTTCCTCGAATGATCGATAGATCTTTCAATTCTCCATTTTCTTAGCATTGCCAACAGGTAAGGGATTCAGAGGCAATTTATTTCAAATAAATATTTCCTAAATCATATTTTTGTCCTAAAAAAAGTTAGTTTAAGAGTGATATTTGAACTTCATGGTAACTGAAGAATTTTTTATGAATCTCGAATTAGTCGAAAAGTAATTCCTGGTATTCTATCGCCGAATCTTCATCAAACCCAATGATAAAACCATTATTTTGAAGATTATCTTCTTCTTCATGTGCGAAAAGTAAGCATGTTTTAAGTAAGCCAAAAGCATACAATTTATGATTGATTATTCCCAATAATTAGTAAGGTTTCCTAACTTTCTACAAGACGAAAAAAAAATGAATAAACATTAGTTCACCCCTTTCATGAAACATTGAATTATTTACTCATTTCCAGATTTCTTAGCACTGATCAATATACAATACTATGCGATTATTGGCACCGGTCATCATCATTATCCTATTCCTCTTTACTGCTTATGCAATGTGAGGTTGCTTCTTGTAGAGCTTGGACCAGGTGGACCTTTGCAGTACCATCTCTTGTCTTCTGTTCCATTCTAAACCTAGCTTCTGGGATGCATCTCGCACGCCTTCTTCCCAGGAGATTCTGGGTCTTCCTCTCGGTCTCCTACCCTGCACGCGAGTCTCATATGTCTTCCTTGCGACTCTGTTCCGATCCATACGGAGAAGGTGCCCAAATCATCTCAACTTGTGTTCTTCTATAATGGTTTCGACCGCTTTGACGTCGAGATTGGCCCGGATTGTAGTGTTGCGAATTCTGTCTCGTCTAGTCTTTTCCTCCACCTTTCGCAGGCATCGCATCTCTAGAGCCTGGATCTGGCCCCTGTGTTTCGAAGTAGGTGTCCAGGACTCGGAAGAATATGTCAGTATAGGAAGGAATATCTGTAGACCGTAATCTTCGTTTCCTTGGTCACCTCTTTTCGGTTCAGAAAGCCTTTCCTAACCGAGCCGAACATTCTTCCAGCAGCTCATATTCTCTGCCTTACCTCCTCGTCAATGCATCCATTTTTCGTTGAGTTGAGCACCCAAGTATTTGAAACTTTCCACCTGCTCTAAAATCTCACCGTCGACCCTCAATACCCTCATAACCCTGCGAGGTTTTCTTCCAATGCGCATGCATTTCGTCTTCTCAGGGTTAATTTCCATATTGATTTTTCTTAAATCTTCCTTTAGGATATTAATGTTGTTCTGGAGGTCAAAGTCATTCTGGAGGGAGGGAAAATCGTCCTAAATATGATATAACTGGTAAAAAAAAAAACCATAACAATAAAAATGTCAAGTAACAAAATTAATTAAAATTGGGTGATTTTAAATGGATTGAATCCATGGTGTAGTCAGAGCAGAATATTTATTTGTATTTTAAATTAATAAATTGAAATTGAAATTTTAAAAGTTATGACGTCAAACACATGTTCTCTAAAATAGAGAACGTTTTCTAACAAATGGTGTTTGGAACAACTATTATTAGTTTTTGTTGAAAATTGTATTCAGAGATAGATTTAAAGTAAAGGATTCCCGATACAGTTTTTAGATAAAAGGACATAAATAAGCATTACTAAAGGATTTGAGATTCCGGAGCCTGCATCTAAATGGTGCTACTAATGAGTTTGGTCCTTTGTAGCCAAATGGATGGTCTTTATCGGGCACGTACTGGACCGAGAGAGGAGCCTCTTCACTTACTCGTCTATATTATAATACTTATTTCTTCATTTGGATTTTATATTTTGTAATTTAGAAACCATTGCATAAATTGCCTACTCTCTGAATTAATTTTAAATTAGATATATTGTTGTGCGGAAGAGATTTTACTTAGTATTGCCCAAATGTGAGACCAAGACGAATTTTGGTCTGGCATTTGGGCAACACTAAGTACAATATTATTGCAGTTAACTATAAGCTTAATTTTATAAAGATATTACTGTAATTTTTCAGATAAAGGAAACCTAACTAAGCCCGAATGAAAAACTGGAAGAGTTAAATGCAAAAGTATATTGGTTATACCAATTGTTTACATATATTAACTAAAATTGTAAACTATTAGTAACTATTTTGCCTTAATTTTTAAACACAAAAACAATTTTTTTTAAATAGTTTTGGTCTTGGTCTTGCAACAGTTAGGCGGTCTTGGATTTTGCAAGACCAAGACCGGATTTTGGGCAACACTAGTTGTACTACAGAAAGTCTTCATCCTAGTCAATCAATCACCTGCAACTACAACTGCCGTCTTTGCTTGAAAGGCCCTACTTCATTTTTTTTTCTAATTAGATTTTTGTAGTTTCCAAATTTATGGTTTTAAAATCCAACATTTAAGCCTTAATTTAAAGACAGACCAAAATAAGTTGATCCAAAAAAAGGTGAATTCTTTAAACTAATTAGGAAACTCAAGAAAAGTATATTTATAATAAGAATTTAGAGTTAGTCCTTACTATTGTATAGATAACTGGCTACTTAAATACATAAAAACTTATTTTTATTGAATTCGTTTATTTACTCGATTTTTTTATTAATTTATTTAATAATCTCAATAATTGCTCCCAGAGCTTGAAACTTTTATAGAACTTTTTATAAATGTCATTTCAAGGTTTTGAAGAATTTTTTTTTTTTAAAAAGATTTTTAAAAAAAGTTTTTACTTTATTGCTAACAAAGTTCCGGGCTTATTGGTAAAGTTTAATTTGCAATAATTTATTTTCGTAAAAAATATTACTTTAAATGAGAAAGAAATATTAGTTTTTATATACTTTTAACCTTTCATCATGTTACTATTATTTTAAAACCCAATACCACTAATACTCGGTCACCTAATAACTGAACCTATTTAATTTATTATATCAGAATTAGATTTTATTACCTTCAGTTAAGTAAACTTTCCATAAGTTAGATACAGAGGTACATAGTCCACCTCATGAAGTTTGCCAAGACCCACCCTGTTAGCTCTGTTTAGGAGCTGAAAACTAGCCATAATCGTTGCAGAACTGACTCCCCTAAATAGGTCCTCTATCCTACAAGGGCTTATTGTCCCATAACACTCAGCCCTTGTAATTTTCCCCACTTAAACGTCCTGATTCGGACCCTCACGCATGTATTGTACTTCCCATTCAGCAGGATCCCTTCCCTACCCGCTCAGTGTTCTGTAATTAAGGTAGATGATGATTCACCTAAATACGTAAACAATAATTACGTATAATAGTATGTTACATTCTCAAATAATAACTTATTATTAATTGAACCTTTCAATTGACAGAATGACCAATTCTAAACTTTTGAGTAATTTTAGTCATATTTCTATTCCTAGTTGAAAAAGTTATAATATCTGTACATCTAATGAGTTAGTTGATTCCAGAGTAGGTAATTGCAATGTTGAAATATAGAACTGTGAATAGAGGTATAAATTTTCCCATAGAAATATCACTAGAATTAATAATCAAAAATGTTGGCAGAGTAAAAAATCTCAAGATTGATAAAAATATTTCACAATTGAACGTTTATGATGTGTTTTCAGTCATTTTCTTTTCGCTGTTGGAGTGTAGTTCAATGGGTAGTTTATTAACGAGTATTTATATTATTTTAACCACAATTAACAAGTGGATAACGAATCAAGAAATTCTGGCCCAACCGTATTTACAAGCAGCAGTACTAATGTTATGAAATCGATACCGGCTCTTGAAATCATGACATAATAATGTTAACAAGAGCTATAGCAATGACAATGTAACTGGGCTCCCTATCGTAGCCAATTAATACCAGCTTCCAAATCTAATTATTTAATGTGCAGTAATCGCCAGTCGAACCACTAAGTTATAGTGGCTCTTCCCCACCTCTTGAAGACAATATTTTCTAGGTACATTCCTTCGTCAGATCATCAACGATCTTATTATGTTTACAACCTTGACCAATTCAAGTCCTCAGTCCATTCTCTTACCACATGATCTCGACGTTCTAACCTTTACATTCCTTTTCCGATCTTTCAATTTCTGGAATTTCCTCCCTATCAGAATTTGGTATGCCATCTCCGTATCCACATTCAAAACGCCACTATTCCAATTCCTGTTCCCAAAACAAAAAGATACCTGCTAACCTTTTGACATTATATAGGTATTTCTTGTCATTCATCTTCAAATGATAGTGCTGGTTTTTGATAGGGATGTTACAAGAGTTTTCTACTCTGGATGCCACTCAATGCGTCTATTTCTTATTATTATTTTGTATGTATATACAACTAAATTTGTAAATACATTTACGTTAATAAATTATAATGATCTTCCTATAATCCATTTACATATTATCCAGCATTCAGAGATTTTGAATAAGAAGAATTTATTTTTTTTTTTTTACAATTTTTGATGGATTTTGTATATAGTTTAAGTCTTTTGTACATAGTTTTAAGTTCTTTATACATAATTGTATTTGTACATTGCTATTAGTAGAAGTATTTTTTTCTTTTTGTACAATATTAATATTCTTAAGGGACTTTGTCCCAGAATAAAGTTATTTTTTATTCATCTAACAACAGTCCTTTTTTTTTAAAGTCGTGTGAATTTCAATAAAAAAAAATTAAAAAACGTTTTGATAGAATCATAATGTAACGGTTTTATGCAAAATAAACTAATGATATATTTTAACAACTTTTAAATTAATTCTTCAATCGGTTAAATAATTAATTTAATTTAATTTATTGGCAATAAATAGTTACTGACAAGTATTAGAATATTTTGACATTGGCGTTACCAAACCAATTTTTATTTTTAATAGAAAAGGGAAACAAATAGAACAGGAATTCTTAACCATCAGCAATCAGACATTCTCAATATAAAAAGAGGTAAAGTTCTTAGGTCTCATCTTGGATCAGAAATTAAGTTGGTATCAACATATAATTGAAATGCCAAGAAATGTGATAAATACAATAATATATTATCTTTTCAACTGAATTTCTATAAGACATCTATAAGGGCTATAATCGATTTCGGGTGCGTTTTTTTATGGGAATGCGGCAAAATCTAAATTACTCACAACCCATAGAGTAGGCTAAGGCCTACTTAATATCAGCCCGATTAATAATATTCTAGTTGAAGCTAGAGAACCCCCATTGATAATCAGAAGACATGTTTTGAGCCTTAAATTTGTTTTAAAAATTCTTCAATAAAGATATTAATCATGTTCATAATAAATCTCCTATGTTAAATTGTATTTACGATATATTTTTACTAAACATAGAAATAAGTTCTTCACCCGACTTTGGCACCATTCCAGAATCTCAACACAATCCTTATTTTAACGAATATATTAAATTAAATTTTCAATCTTTCCATCTAATATTCATTGACCGATCTAAGAGGCCTAAGGGAGAAGGCGCTGCTGCTCATAATGTTCCAGAAAATCACAAGGTCCTTATTAATATATACGAAAAGGATTCAGTTCACACGGCCGAACTGACAACGACATTATCAGTTCTAGATTATATAAAAGACAGCAATTATAATGAAAATGTAAATCTAACTGACAGTTGAAGAGCCATAAAAAAATTAAGGAAATCAAATTTATTATTCAAAAACAATAATAATTTCTATTTTAGAAAAAAACCTTTTTACTGAATGATAAGGTAAAACAATTGTATTTGCTTGGATTAGAGGCCATGCAGATATTAAAGGCAGAAGATCAGTTGATTATTATGCGAAGGAAGCAACAAAAAAACAAATGGACAAATATCATATACCTTTTTCAGACATCATAAGTGAATTAAATATTTCTATGAAGATCGAATGGAAGGAACTTTATGAAAAAGAAGAAAAAGGGTTGTTTTTATAAATCCCATTGTCCACTGTTAACAATAGAACCCTGGTTTGGAAATAGCAAAGCTCCTAGAACATGGATAAGAACAATGTATAGATTGAGAATTAATGATGCTATCTCAGGTCTCAGATCTACATACGATTAAGAGAAAAGAAAACTTGTGTGAAAATGAAGCGAATTGTGTGAAGTTAAGGACGAGCTAAAACATGTATTGATGTCATGCATTAAATATGCCGCAGAATGATATCATTTTATAAATAAAATTAAAACTCTGATAAATAAATACAATCTATCTTACATTGAAATAATAACAAACCCTAATTCTGTTCTGGAAGTTTTATCTCACATTTTTAATTCCATATGCATTAAATTATAAAAAATAAAAGATGTTAGTTAATAATCTATATAAATAATAATTTAGAATAATTAGTATTAAAAAAATTGGCGAATAATAATCTAGCTGAGCCCTTGTAATAATAAAAATATTTGTTTTTCTTAGATGATCACTTCCATTTATCATAGGACTGATCTTTTCCGAATTTTAGAATTGTTCATACCGCCTAGTTTTGTATTTTAACTAATATAAGTTGGTCGGTACGATGGTGGAAGTTCCTGCTCCGATAAAGTACCCTCAAGAATCTTTCCAGCGGAGATCAGATTCGTGCCACGGCGGGAAGAGTACGGCTTAGCCTCTGACAACAAAGGTTGATTAGTTCCCGACGAGACAACCTCCGCCAAATCCTTGGATCGTTAGAGCGGGATTATATCTAAATTGGAAACTGCAGCTGTGCTCTGGGTCAATGGGATGTCTCAACCGGCTTAAACATATGATGGCTTCAAATAAAAGTAAAGAAAATTCATATTTAGTGACTATTTCTTAAATTTTACAGGAAACCAATGCAAATTTAGAACAAGAAAAAATGCTGCGTTGAACAGTTAAAAAATTGTGTGCTCATCGCAAAGCTATCGATTACGACTCTACTTTGAATAGGAATTATTTTTTGGCAAAATTCTCAGACATTTTTGAATTTCACTAATTTTCGGATAAAATAAAGTTTAAAAAAAAATCAAGTCTTTTTCTGACATGAAAACATGTTTCGTCTCGGTATATTTGCTACAAGAATAGGTGAAGAAATTAATAGTTCAGTTTCGAATTGTTATAGTATAAATAAAATGTATTAATTATTTTTTAATATTTAGAGATATTCTCAAAATTTATGAAAAATATTCCAAAAAAAATCTCATAAACTATATAGAAATAGTTTGTGAATTTTGAAAATAGTTATCTGTGAAAATGATGGTGTATCAGAACGAACTAGGATGTAGGATTGCTGTAAATAATTGGGCACAATATAATATAATAATAGAAAAGAGCGGAGAAACACTATGTTTATTATATCAAAAATTAATATTAACCTAATATATTATAATCTGAGAGTTATTTTTTACCTCAGCAATGATTGCAGGTAAAGTTACGGAAATGTAAATATAAACTCTCGTTGAAGTTGGAATCGAAATGAAAATACCTTTTTTTTTTTGCTTATGTATGTACTTAAAAACTATACATTTCAATAAATTATGATGTAATGTAATAATAAATTGTAATGTCTCGGAAAGGTGATAAAATCCACTACACTTACTAGAATCATCTGAAGACAATGTCTCTCATTAGTCCGGCATAGAACATGTTTTGTAGAAAATGTTCGGCATCTTACAAACCAAGATTACTTGCAGACCAACTATCAAATACTGGAATAGTTGAGACCAAAATAAGCCTAGATCATTCCAGCGCCTAAGACATGTGCTTAAGAACAACGTAGAAGTTTATAACATTCTGTACCAACATTTAGAATGAACAGCCAGATCCAATATAACCATAATTCCCACTTGTGGAGTAAACTTTTACTAAAAAACTTTTAGGGCTGGGATAAATGCTCCTCGTTTTCTCCAGCATTTCATTATTTCTCAGTTATCAGTTTCCTAACCAAACTGCGTGTCATTTGTGCCACTCCTAAGTATATATATTATAATGCATACATTAAATCCTGTTACCGGGGTGGAACTTTCGGATTATTATAAGATAAATTGTTTTCTTTTCATTTACTCGTAGCCATTATTTAAAAAAAAAAAAACAGAAATGAATGGAGTAGGAATGAAGTTAAACTCAGCTTGTATGCGGATGGAAATTGTTATTTCACGAATTAATTTTTAAAAAATATGGTTTAATCAAATTGAGTGAATATTTTTAAAAACATAAACAATGTTTTTTTCTTTTCTTTGTTTATCCTTTTTATGATACACATACCATTTGGATCACAAGTGTATTTAAAAAATAATATAGATAATTGGGATATGTTACTCTAATCATTCAAATGACCATGCATGCAATATTAGAGGTTGAAGCATGGCATTGATGAAGGGATTTGGCTTCCAATTGGGGAAGATTATACTCGTCATTCTCCAAGGACAGTCCTGTTGCCATGTAAATATATTGATGATATGTACCACCTAACATCTGTCCATTGATATAAGAATAAGGCGTTTAGCGACTATTGGACCAAACAACAATTACAAAAACTAACACGAACTAAATTTAAAACGGTACTTACTTAATCCTTACTTTTCTTAGGAAAAGGTCTATTTATCGAACCTGGAGGAGAAGATAACCTTCAGAATGGTGAGTCAATCATTGGAGTTAGTGGATAATTAATGAAGATGTTGCATACAGACAAAATAACATCTTTGGGATATAGTAATATAAAAAAATGTCCCCATACTTCCGGCAAAATTTGTGGACTATTTGATAAAAAATCCTTAAAGAAAGTAATTACTGACAAACCGTTTTAGATACTGTGGTTCAATATCTACTGCAATAACTTTAAAAATATTTCTGTAACTTCTCTACAAAATATATTTGTTATGTTATATTGTTTTTTTTTATCTTCATATCTTCATCTGCACATATCGTCAGAGCGGCAATCAGCAGTTTTGAAGGAAATGTAGATGGATATTGATAACATGGTAGGCATGAGGAAGAATAGCATCCAGCGGCACCTCTTCTTGATATTTGATTTTCTTTCATAAATCAAAGAAGGAGATCTCTCATCCAGTTCCTCTTCAGTCTTTTCCTAATGGGTATGTCAATGTCGGTTATAACTCTGTTGTTGTGTCCTAGTAGTTAAACTTGAAACCGTGAGTAAAGAATAGATATGTGTTGGTCGATAGTTGTCGCAAGTCGTTATGTAATGTTTTGTTGTTTACGTACCAGCTGCTGTTATTAATCGTAAAGTTTTGGACTGAAAGGATTGTAGTTTTTGTAAGTCTGAGTAGTTTTTGTATTGTGGAATTTTATTTTTTATAAATTAAAAGTTCCTTTAATTTTAGTTTCTATAGATTATACTTTATTTTTCTAGCTACAATTCGCAATATACCAAAACAATACATTACTTAGGAGATTATCCAAAAATTATTTTTCATATTGTTAGAGAATATTCGAAAATAAATTATGTAAATATTCCTCCTTCATGATTGGTTCATTTTATTATCGAGAACAGTAGAACAAATACTAAACAATTTCGAACCGATCAGGCTAAATTGATTTTTCCCATTTCGCTCACATATTTGGATGACTTTGTGTTTTGTCGAACCATGAGTTTCCTCCATCTCTTCATGAGTTCCAATGCGTCTAACACAAAGTTACTAAGTAATAATCTAACACAAACGACTAATTAAGCTAGGTATTGTGATATTACGTTTTGGGGTGTTTAAGTTTATTCGGGATATCACTGGATAATTATTAATGATAATTATCCAGAATTATTTAACAAAAATCAATAATAAAAAATTAGTAAAATAAATTTGGATTTATAAAATATTGATTGGTCCAGAATTAATGAATTGGATTTCTTTTATCAAAGGCTGCTTTGTGTTTATCATGCTTTCTAATTACACACATTACCTGTGATCATCATGATATAAATAGGTGGCAGAATTAATATAAATTTTACTAAAAAACTTAATTTATTTCTATGTTTAATAAAGAATATATACAAATTATATTTACAAGAACAAAATACGTGATTCAATGAATTTAATAATTAACTGTGATTGACAACATTGATAAATTTATTGTTGGTAATAACACTTATCTCTTGTATATGAAGTGGTATGGTTGGTAGATTTCATTGCTGTATCCAAAGATCCGAGGTCATTTCAAGGCCAGGTCCAAAAACTTCTCCAAGACGCCCATCTGTGTGGTCCATGTAGGGTCAAGGCTTCAGTCCCCAAGCCGAAAGAAAACATCTGACCTGTACTCCAGGCCGAAAGTCCTCATAAGACCTCTTATCTTGTTTCTCGGAAGATTTGATACAAACCTTTTAGAGTGGGGCAAGGATGGTTTCCATTGGTTCTTACCTTCACAATATTACTTCATAATAACTGGTTACACCCTAAAAGAAACTAGTTACTTAGCCAGTTACTAGTTTTTACTCTGAGTCTTCCCTCGAGCCAGATATAGGTCGGTCGTTGCAGGTTCCAGGTAGGTAGGTTTACCTGATGTGTTTGGTTTCAGGATATTACAACTTGTTTTCAACACTAAATAATAATTTTTCAAAACTTCATTTCCTATGTTCAATAGCAGTATGGATCATTAAGTAAGGAAGGTGTTACAGAATCGACGAGAATAATTTAACTGTTTTTATCTTCCTAACACATAACAGAAACCAGTGCCAATGTAATTAAGTCCATTAATCATCAGATAGGAAAGGAAGTGAGAGAAACTTTACATATATCGATATGAATACTAAACTTGGTCTGCAATATTCAACCTCTGATCAGAAACACGGTATCTTGTTTAAATATCTAAATCGAATAAACGTTCACTGTTTAAACCTATATGTCTAACCATTAAGGAGAAAGTGCCTGTAATAGACATTTTATGAGAAATGTTCAACATTAATGTGAACAATAGCTTTAGTTCTGATGATGGATCTTTGCATATGAATTTAATTGCCAGCCAATTGTTTCGATACAGTCCATTAGTTGATTATTCATCATGAACTTAAGAAATCCTAATGGGACATATTGTATTAGTAGTAGATCCCTATGTTTTGGGATCTACAGGTTTTTTATTTAATACAAAAACGAAAAAATTAATTCTGCACAGTTTTAAATTAAGAATTGGTGAATACATAAATGATGAATTAATCGAAATTATCACAAAATTTCATATCCATCACTTAATGAAAAGTAACAAGGAAACCTCCACGAAACAAACCATTGCCTTGATTAATTTAAAATTATGGCAACTATTAACTACCAATTATGGCATAATATCAATTGAGGTTCAAGCATCAACCACGTAAGTGTTCTAGCTGCAGACCTACTTGTATTCTCACTATCTATAGGGCATGTAAAAGTTACTATTTTTTAATGAATTGAAAGTTGCTTAGTACTAGTACAGTGTCTATTAATGGTACATTTACCTATTTATTATATTTTTAGAAAGAAAAGTTCTTCAGGTATTACGAAGATGGACTTAATTCTGAAACTAGGTTAACAAAACATTAATGTTTGTGCTTTAGACCACACGATAAAAGTTAAAACATCATCAAACTAAGATTAATAACACAAAATATAAATTATAAATAATAACTCATTATAAAGAGTATTAAATGCAGAACATTTTCCCGTTTACAGTATGCAGTTACGATTTTCAGTTTCTGAGATATTTTAATCCATAGGTGCGTTTGGTGAATCAAACATTTGAAGTGTTTTTGTATACGGATTAAAATATCTCTATAAAAATCTATTATAAGAAAATGTTCTCTTCGTCGCGTCATGGATGCGCATTCCCTCCAAGACCGATGGCGCATAAACCTTACCCCACTCCTTCCTTTTAATATATTTTATTCCTCTCTTCATCTTAAAAACAGTGCAAGCGAAAGTAGACTTTATATATCAGTAGATTATATTCTAATACACATATTGCGGTCTGCTACATGCTTCTAATTTTTATTTGAAACTTTTCATTCATAACCTCGTCGAAATGTGCCCCCCTCAAAAACTGAAAACCCCGTCAAAAAGTGCCCCCTTATAAATTCTTATAGAGCAACTTGAACCATGAAACCCCCTTCTGGGCACCCCTGCATCGCGTTAAGATACAGTTTTGAATAATAGCTCATTACAGGAAAATTAAATGATGAACAATTCCCTCGCTTACAGTATACAAGTTTGATTTTTAGTTTCTAAGATATTTTAATCCATATCTTCAATAAACTTCCTTATCATTTGGATTTCGACACTATTTCCTTCCTTTTCCCCTCTCTGACACGGCGCCGCGTTAAGATACAATTTTGAATAATAGCCCCCTCGCTAATAAAATGCAGATTCGATTTTTAGTTCATGAGATATATTAATCCACATTACCCGAGCGTTACACATCGGAAAAATGACGGCTCAATTTGTTTCATTCTCCACAAGAAAAAATGCAAAACACATCCTAAAGAAGTATTCACTTCAATACTAATTGGAGTTGTATAGAACATACGATTCGGCACTGCTGGACCCACAAAGAGGAAAAAAGGAATTCGAAACTGAAGACTCCCCAAAGTAGAATATATCATGGATGGGGAATTTTTTTTTCATTGTTCTATATCTGAGTGGCTTTATATCAAACACGGATATCTGTCATTAAAACTTCATCACAAAATGTTTTTCATGATTTTATTTAAGAATGTTCAAGTTGAATCATGGAAAAATAAAATCATTAGAATTGGTTTAAATTGAAGCTACGTTAAAGAAAATAGTTTTTCCAACTTTTTAAAAATGACAGATGTCCATCTTTGATATCGAGCCACTCATCTGTTACTGATCTAAACACTTAATCACAATATCTACTATTTTAAAATTATAAAGCATTAAATTATAACTTTTGTATTTATTTATTTATTTTTCTTTCATAGTAATTACCGTGATATAACCTGCATCACTCAACCTATGAAGAGTCTTGGGTTCAGTACTATGTAAGGAAGTACTATTACAAGACCAACGGTTGTGGAGGGAGGTGATTGGGCCGAAATCACGCTCAATCGCCAGGTTTTCTCCTTAATTAATTAAGAGTGCCAACTTTATAGCGTATGGGTTTGCCCCAGGATATCTGTGGCTGATGAAAAATAACAAGTCATCAACCTTATTCAAACCTGAGATCTTGAGCTCTGCAAGTCAGTGCTCACCCACTGAGCTACGCCGCGCTCCCTTGCCGTGATATATATATATATTTACAGCTACTGCGGTAATTTTATCATGAGGAATAGAAAAGCTCTGTGAAATTCTTCTGGTAATTCCACATTCCCCGGTGGAACCCGGGTCGGTAGACCCTCCAGTAGGCTACTAAATATGCCCATCTCTGTCAGTAGCACACCCAGCTCTTATAAAGTAGGTAATATAATAAATATATACTATAATGAATTACTAAAACGGTTTTAGCAACATTAAACTGTTTAAAAGATTTTATTCTAATTTTATATTAGTATGTTTTGTTTTTTCTTTTATTAAAAACCCCTTCCTTTTATTTGACCTCGAAATTATATACTTGCTATAGCTTTAATTTTGTAATGAACTAAAACCTCATCAAGTGATGTAATCCAGAATTATATTAGCATTGTATATTGTAGCCAAATGAAAGAAAAGCTAAAAAAAGACTGTAAGGCTGTAGAACAGAATTTATGTGGATACAAGAAATAACCCAGCAAAATTAATTTGTTGAATAACTTATAATATATAACTATAACTTAGTGACCTTTTGGAATAAACCAAAGATATCCACTAGAAAATTGAATGTTTCCTAGGAACATTCAATCTGTATTATGAAATAACTCGAGAGCAAACGTCTGTGGTATATTCTTTCCTGTCTACTAAGTTGACATTATCCTCAACAAAGTAATTGAATAATATTTCCTCCTTGTTATTTCCTAGACGGGGGACTCAGCTATATGTAACTTGCAGGTGACACAGGTAAGAAGAGAAGCTAGGACTTATGTTGACAGACTGCGGCAAATCCCCAGCGATCCCCTCCCCCCTCCATTCCACCGTGAGTGGAATCGCGACCGGAATACGCGGCTTAACCCAAGCCCTCGGGAAATTGCTGCGGCAACGGAAGTGATTTCATAGCATCCGCTCTATCTTACATTATCCTGCGGTGCTGTGCGGCATTGTGACGTCATTTGGGTCCCATGGTACAAGGAACGAATCACATTGGGACGAATAAGGCAAAACTCGTGACATTCATAAAAAATTCGAAATTTTAATAATGACCTTAAAATGTTTAAAAACATGTTCTCTGGGCTTTGAAGAGTATGATAGTCTATTTATAAGCAATTTTAATTAAACAATCAAAAGCCTTTGGTTTTAACTGCAATATTTTAATAAATCTGTTCAAAAGGAAGTTTCAATTTATATAAAGCAAAATAGAATATTTCTAAAATGCTATAATGCTATTTATCTTATCTTTTAAATATTTCATAATAAGTACATTATATTCAGAAGATTATAAAACTAAAACGAAAGAAATCCTAATAACTAGTCCTACTGAGTAATTTATTTTTGGATTAAAATTTTCAGAGAGAAATGTATTAAATTTTATTGAAGTGAAAACTTCTTTATATTATTTTGCGCTTTGCATTTATTTTTTTAATAAAAGAGATTGGGCCGTCACGCTCGGTTAAGCGACGTCATGTGAAAGAGCCAAAAGTGAAAAAGAACCAAAATGATTTCGAAGTTTATTAAATATATGGATTAAAATATCTCCAAAACTAAAATCTGGACCTGCATAATGTAAGAGAAATTTTCAGCATTTCAGCCTCTTTGTAACCAGCTGTTATTGAAAATTGTATCTTCGTGATGCCGTGCTAGGGAGTCGAAAAGCGAAAAAGTTAGCACCAAAATAAAAAAAAACAATTAATAACTATAATTTTGAACTTTTGGACTAATTTATTATTATCACGGCACAAAAACGTCAAGGTTCAGAGCAGCCGCCAACAAATTGCGCTCTCCAAGCAGAGATGGAAAAATGCGACTATGAGTACTGAGTACCAAGTATTTTAATTGATCTTTTTTGATTAACTAAAAAAAAAAAATTCTATTTCAGTTAATATTAAACGATTAACTAAAGTAGTGATTGGATTCCCATTATTGATTCGATTTGAGTAAAATAGTTGATACCCGGTACTCAGAGTAGCATTTAGCCATCTCTGTCTCCAAGGATTTTCTGAGCTTCAGTTGCAATGTCATCCACCCATCTAAGCCTCGGTCTTCCTTGTCTTCTTATTCCAAAGACAGGCTCCAGCAACTGATTCTTCACGCGCCACATGCCCTGACATTTAGACTAAAATATCTCAAAATTTAAATACCACAGAGAATTCAGAAACTAATTTGCGGAGGTAGATATTTTTTTTTAATCAACCATAAAAATAAATACCAAGGAATTACGTTATAACTATATAAGTATTCGACTTTCTGTTACACTCGATAGAGTTTCGACAAATTACTGACCTCCATCAAAACTTTATTGAGAAATATTGCATTCTGTCTAATCCAAGGACACCTAGTAATAGTGATAGAGTAGCTCATTCCTGCGCTATGTATAATAAATAAAAATAAATTAACAGCAAAATAATAATTCTAAAAGTAAATGTATATAAACAAAAAGAAACTAAACTAAACAAACCAAAATAACAATTTAAGTATTCACATGTTTTTATACAATATTTGCAAAATTTATTCACGCAGGAAAACTTCGAGCAAAGCCTACTCATGGAAGGAGAGATAGGACTTCAGGAGATCCCAGCGCATCTCACTCAGCAGCATTACAGGTATCAAGGACCAGTGAAGGCTGTATAACCGATAGAGACTATAACCGAAAATACATGGATTGAGTGGAGAATCTGACCATTGGCTGAACTTCAGTATACGATATGCTTATTTACAAAAGGTCTGTGGGGGAAACTGCCACTTCAACCTTCTAGGAGGATTGTTGGGATGGGTGGAGCTATATAAGAATTGTGTAAGTGGATTTGGACGATATGTAAGGTTTGGATGGAATTTGGTATTTTTTTCTAAGATCTATGAAAGTCCTGACAATATCTTTTATTACCGGAGTTAATTCGTTCTTTCCCTGTATTTCCATGTATTGGAAGTCATAGCAACGGATAACGCCCTTACTATAGTTTAAAAGTTTTATGCGGTGTTATTTCAACTTTCATTTGGCCTCCAAAGCCTATAACGATAAAAGTCTGTTTGATTGTTGTCCATTAAGTGTTTGTATCAATAAACAACCGTCTCTTAACTTTTTTACTGCTTTAACATCACCTGCTAACTGAGCGATCACCTTTTGAATAAAAAATGGAGAGGTTTTTTTAAAGTCTTCTTGATCGGATCGTTTAGCAACAAGATATGTTGGAGTTGTATCTCTGATTTGCGGAATGATTTTGTTCCGGAGGGAATTTAATTTTAGGGCGAGCCCATTTTCTCTTTTTGGTTAGGACGGTAGATAGATCGGAAGGACCAGGAGGCACCTTCATATTACAATATAAGAAAGGCAAAAATTAATAAAGAGTATACAGAATAAAAATGTTTATAGAATGATAATAGAGGAGAAGTATTAGTTATAAATTATTATAACTTAAATAACCCTAAACTACATTTCAATTAACTATTACAAGCTAACTTAATACTAATTTAATTAATATAAAAATAAAAAATATAAAAATATGTAATTATATAATAGAGAATATAAGTCACTAAACTAAGAATATTACGGAAATGAAATGATTTAAATAAACAATTAATAAGATTATTGAATGAGTAAGTTAAGAAATATTTGTAAAGTAGGTAAGAAAAATAGCAAGCTTATCTGTCCCTGAAAACCCGACACGAGGCGGCGGCAGCTACACAAGGAGCAATAGTTAATCCTAACTTCAGAGATGCCGCAACTTCAAAAAGCACCATCCGCGATGTGAACCCGAATACAAAATAGTGAAATATACAAGTTTTTTTATGTCTAGTACGTGTGTTTGCATTTTGGTCTGTTTACTTTAATGTGCCGTTTATTACACCTGTGTTCAATCAGGGAATTATGCCTCTGTAGATTTAAGGATGCTGTTTCGGTACCTGAGTTGGATGATAGGATTGTAGTATCAACAGCAAACGTTGCAAGGAGAGTTAGGGAGTAAAAAACACGCACGCCTTCCATTGACAACTTTCGATACAGTAATAATAAAAAATAAAAAAATGCTCAATCTATATATTTATTTATTAGTTGTACATATTTGTGGCTCACAATAAATTTGCCATCTACTTTGGTATTCAGCAAATATGATATCAAGGAGAAGAATGACAAAACTAAAAGAAAAAAAAAATCTATATATAAAAGAAAAAAAAAACACTTCGTTATGTTCTTTAGAGCACGCGTTAAATGTGAAAACATCGACAAGGCGAGGTTAATAATACAAAATATAATTTTTTGTTCTATATTCACAAATTAATAATATATATATAATTATAGTTGTGTATAACTATTTTCGTTTTATATTCAAAAAGTAATAATATTTACAATCTATAAAATTATAATTAAGTATAAATTATTTTGCTTAATAAACTTTGCTCTGACTGATCGTCATTTGTAACATACTCTAAAAATGAAAATGATAATAAGCTTTATGATAAAAAAATATACGATGAATATTTTTTATATAACTTCTGTAATGGGGGTCAGTAATTGTCGAAACTCTTCCCAGTGTAACAGAAAATCGAATAGAAACACATATTTTCTAATATCTTATTTATATGGATAATTAAAAAAAAAGTCTATATTGCTTTCCGCAAACTGGTATCTGAATTCCGCATGGTATTTAAATTTTGAGATATTTAATCCAAATGTTCAACAAAACACTTCCATTAGTTGACTCGAGTCGACTTTGCCCAAATGAGCGTTTAATATCCGAGCTTGACGGCTCAATCTGATTCATTACCGACAAAAAATGTGCAAAGCGTGCCCAAAGAAGTTTTCACTTCAAAAATATTTTCTTTTCTAAGCCAGTATATCGTTCAGTAAAAACATTGTTTTATTTTTATTGTTTTATTATTAGTTTTATTTATTCATATATCAGAGTGTAAATGAACTTATTCGGGTAGATGAAAAAGGGTTAGATTTTGTAGGGAAGTTACAGTTTTCGTGCCAGTTTTCACTCACCATTTTACGTGTGAATGACTACGGTTTCGATTGATGTGGTGGACGACTGAAAACGTGCGTTTCGAGTTTAACATCCGTTATTGTTCATACTATACCAAGTATACAAACAGAAACAATACCAAGACAATGTTCCTGTGTTTAGAATTTACAGTTTTTCAAAATCTTCAATTTTATTCTTGATGATTTATACAGTATGGGCAGGATAAATAAATTTTGTTTTTAGCTTCGAGGTTGCAGTATACTAGAGTGATAGCTACTGTTTTCACAGTCATCTTCGACTATAGCAATTTCCTAGCAATACAAAGACAGGGACTTATCTCATCTGCTACTCACTGTTGACTGTTTCTATGTATTTAGCCTGCGTGTGATGTTTATATGTGAATTAATTAAGGACGAGGCGGCACAAAGAGGATCGAGACGAAGCAAACAAGCGGAGTTGATAAAGCTACTTATAAGTTGTCTTCCTCAGACGCCTGCTCCTGATACATATTCCTCCGCACTATGGCGGCTCAGTATCTGAATACCCTAGGCCCAACGGTTTACGGTTAATTGGATCGTGTCCCGTTATGTTAATTGATACGTCCGTGTCTTTGTGGGAAATAATCTTATCTCCGAGCTGTGTCTTTGATACTATGATCTTCCTCGACAGCCACTGTATACTCTCACACATCGTTTTCAAAAGGAATCATTATCACTAAAATATACAATTAATTTATTAACTAATATATATTTATGAATTTAGTAATTTGATGGAATCCAATCTGCTTAATAAGTAAATAATAATGTTAAAAAGGCAATCTCAAATTAACGAAATATATGATATAATTAAAAATTGAGTTAATATAAATTAAATGGAATTAATCATTTTCTTCGACATTTACACGATTTATTGCGTGAATATTTATTTTTCGTTCGGCGTTAAGAGGGGAAAAATTTAAATTAAACAATGCTAACCAATTTGTTCTAAAGATGTACTTTATACAATATAATAAAATTTTGTTTTTTTATACTGCAAATGTTTTACAACAATTTTCCTTTCACCATTTCATTATTTCCTCCGAACAGAAAAACTGTGTTGTATTCTTTTTTGAAATGAAAATTCCAGCATAAAGATTTTTTTATTTTTTTTATTTTAAAGTTATACATCAAGGAAAAATATGGATGGAGGACTAAATATTCAATAACAATTATATTATTTTATTATTATTTTTCTATAAACCGAAATGGTTACAACGCAATGTGAAAGAACAGAACGAAAAAAAAGATATAGTTTACGGTTAAATGCAAATTATGAAAAACTTTTTAAGAACTGAGGTATCCAAGTAATACAAACTTCCGATTGTAATCATATAAACATTGTAATAGGTAATTGTATGTATACAAAAGTGATAAATATATGACAACATAAAAATGTAAATAAATAAAAAAAAAAAACCAAAAAAAAACCGATAATATATAAAAGTAGTTGAAAAAAAAATCAACACATAACTAATTATAATTAAAAATATAAAGTAAAATACCTTTATAAAAAAGTAAAATAAAAAAAAAATTAAATATAGATAACAAAAGGAAAATTAGATATTGTTTCAATTGAAGTATTAATAATGGAGAGAACGGAACGAATAAATTTATTTATTTATTCATACATGTTTTGGGCTCTTCAACCACTTAGGTCATATTACAATTTGATGAATTACTACACACATAATTCAACTATAGCTAAGAAATACAATTTAAAGTTTGAAAAGTTAAGAATAATTACAGATGATTATGATAGTACAATTGAACTAAAATTATAAAAATTGAAACTTGAGATAACAGAGACAATAAAGATTAATGATATTAAGAATAAAAGCTAAAAAATACATTTTTAAATAATAAAAAATTAATACTAATAGAGGCGAAGTTAAAGAATACAGTTTAAACATTAGAAAGTACAAGAACCATTAAAATTAAACATTAAAGATTAGAGAATAATAAGTTAACAGTTAACAAGGACATTTAAATAAAATGTTAGTGATTTCAGGAATATAATCTAAAAATACAGTCTAAAAAACAGAATTAATATTAAAAGAAGAAAATTTAGGAAGTACAATTTTAATATTAAAAATTACGAGAAGAAAAATTGAAAAACTATTATAGTTAAAAGTTATGATTAAAAGAGAAAAAATTAACAGGTATATTTACAAATTAAAGAGGAACTTACAAACTTAAAAAACTTAACATTTACAATTACAAGGTGTGATTAAATTTTGTTAAATATTTTGATTTCCTTAAGGAACAATATTAAGTTTTTAATAGCATTGGGGTCTTTTTGGAGTGATTCTTCAAGGCTATTTCTGAGAAGATGTTGATCCCTAGAAGATTGGAATGCATAACATTCGGTTAGGATATAGTTCACTGTAAGACATTGAGTGGGAGAGTCTTTCCTCATTAAGTACTCGTGAGTAAGCCTAGTGTGTCCGATCCTTAGCCGGGTCAGTACCACTTCTTCCCTTCTGGTCAGTAGGATATTTGGAGTGACTCTCCGGACGTATGGCTCCACAACCCTTAGCTTATTATCTCTAGTGGCAGACAAGTTATTTGCAACGCCAACCATGATTTTTCTTTGATTAAAGAGACAACTTCAGAAGGTTGAAAGGTGATGATAGGTTGACCTTCTTTGATAGCTCTCTTGGCCATACAATCCGCCATCTCATTGCCTTTGATCCCGACATGACTAGGTAACCATAAAAATTTTACCATACATCCAGCCATTTCCAATGTTTTAAGTTTAGTTAGAGTATCGACAACTAACCAGTTTTGAGAAAAAGGGTCCTGTCGGGGGGGAACGAATAAATAAAACGCCGATGGGATTGGGGACTGTAGGCCGATATGCTCGGAGTTACAATCAATGAAAGAATTTCTTTGTTTGTTCCTGAAAACCGAATCTTCTATCATTTGAAACAGTTTTGTAATAAGAAGATGATCTTTCTACATCGACAAGAGTGAGAGGAGCATACATTTAGCCTCTTAAAATTATATACATGCTGTATTCAATAAAAAGTTGTTTTGAATAATAGAAGGAGCTACGAACCTTTCAGTGAGTTTCAAAAAAAATTATATAATTGGAGTCGAAAACGGTGGAAAGATAATTTTAATTTTTAAGAAAATGATGCATTTAAAATAATAAAATATATGACCGCGTTTATGGGAATTAACTAGTCGAAGTTTAATTTAATTTAAAATACCCAGTTGGGTGTGGTGTTTGGAAGTTTGAAATTAAAGGAAAGGGGAGATAGAATGGAAGGAAAATTAAATAAAAATCCTTATTCTGAAAAGTCAATTACTGAAGGTGAGGAGGTATATTTTGTAAATTTGTAGATGTTTGTCATTTTAAATAGAACATACGATCGGAGCAGAACATTTCACCTTCCATGCTGCATTTTATTTTAAATCTTTATTATAATTTATTTCTAATAACCAAAATACGCATTGGGTGTATAATTTTTTAATGAATAAAATACGAAATTCAGGTATAAATTCATTAATACAAATATTTCTGTACTTGATTATAAGCAATTTATCTTCTTTTTACACGATATCTGGCAAAGAGCGATCGCCCCTTTCATTATTGGGCTTTTTTTTATAAACGTTCACTTGTATTCTGCAGCTATTTGAGAGAAGAAACACCGCTCAACTCCACAACAACAAAATCTCCTACTCCTGCCCGCACTCATCATAAACGATTAATTCAAAGGGTAAAACATATATTTTCTTTTTTAACTCATTAAATTTGTAGATTATTTTTAAAAATATATAGTTTAAGGCAAAGGATGTGCAGGAATTTTTTTTTTTTTCAATCATCGTTGAGCACAACAGGTATTCATATCGTGAAGCCGTCCCATCGTAAAGATATTTATGATAGTGAATAATTATGGTTCTAATATGCGAAGCAAGTATTTGAAAATAAGCCAAATAAAATGGGTACTATACCGGTTTTCAAATCAATGTAACCCCTTTTTGATAGATTTATCGGTCGATTTAGAGAAAGGCATCGGCAGATCATTTTTCCATTGTGAATGACGGTACATAATACAAAGCCCTCTAAAGCCAACAGATCCGCTGTAGTATAGGATAAGAAGGGGTGGACAATTTGGGTTGATGGATACTTGTGACCCCGCCAGAGGCGAGGTACTAACAAAAAATTTCATATAGACTCATCAAAAGTCCCCCTCCACGGAAATCTTTAGTAAAAGGCGAAAGATTTATTCGCTTTGAAAGGAGACCAGAGTTAATCATCCCATCGGAACAGGAAGGTATAGACCAAGCGCCGACAATTCTCCTCGGCGGGAGGTACCAGTTGTGAGAGGTTCCTCTGAGTTCAGCAAGGGTTCCTCAGAAGCTGCTATCTCACTTCTAGTCTTTAATACCTTTTCTCATCACTCACTTCCTCCCGGTGAGGAACCCTAATCCTTCTTAATTTAGTTGTACCAGATCGGAGACTTCCTATAGGATTAGGCGGTGCACTCCACCCTTGCGCCATCTTACCACCGCGGCCGGCATTATCTGCACAACTCATTAGTGGGAACTCCCTCACTGCTGTGTTACACGTGACCTCACATATCGGGCTCTCATTTATTCCATATTTCGCATTTAACGTTCAATTCCTCCTTCTCCAATTTTCAGAAGGAGAGATTAATCAATGAATAGATCATTTCATCTACTTTTTATTTTATTATTGAAAACTCTTAATTTTTTTTATTGGATTTCAATGTTTCCTAGGCTGTGAAAAATGTCTTAATGACTGCATTACCAGAGGTGATGTTTTGATTTAGGCGAAAATCTTCATGGGATTCGACTTCGTTGAAGTTACACGATTTATTGCGTGAATATCTATTTTTCGTTCGGCGTTAAGAGGGGAAAAATTTAAATTAAACAATGCTAACCAATTTGTTCTAAAGATGTACTTTATACAATATAATAAAATTTTGTTTTTTTATACTGCAAATGTTTTACAACAATTTTCCTTTCACCATTTCATTATTTTCTCCGAACAGAAAAACTGTATTGTATTCTTTTTTGAAATGAAAATTCCAGCAATTAGATTTTTTTATTTTGAAGTTATACATCAAGGAATAATATGGATGGAGGACTAAATATTCAATAACAATTATATTTTTTTATTATTATTTTTCTATAAAACGAAATGGTTACAACGCAATGTGAAAGAACAAAACGAAAAAAAGATATAGTTTTCAGTACGGTTAAATGCAAATTATGAAAAACTTTTTAAGGACTGAGGTATCCAAGTAATACAAACTTCCGATTGTAATCAAATAAACATTGTAATAGGTAATTGTATGTATACAAAAGTGATAAATATATGACAACATAAAAATGTAAATAAATAACAAAAAAGACCAAAAAAAAACCGATAATATATAAAAGTAGTTGAAAAAAAAAATCAACACATAACTAATTAAAATTAAAAATATAAAGTAAAATACCTTTATAAAAAAGTAAAATTAAAAAAAATTAAATATAGATCACAAACGAAAATTAGAGATTGTTTCAATTGAAGTATTAATAATGGAGAGAATGGAACGAATAAATAAAACGCCGATGGGACAGGGGACTGTAGGCCGATATGCTCGGAGTTACAACCAATGAAAGAATTTCTTTGTTTGTTCCTGAAAACCAAATCTTCTATCATTTGAAACAGTTTTGTAGTAAGATGATGATCTTTCTACATCGACAAGAGTGAGAGGAGCAAACTTTTAGCCTCTTAAAATTATATACATGCTGTATTCAATAAAAAGTTGTTTTGAATAATAGAAGGAGCTACGAACCTTTCAGTGAGTTTGAAAAAAAATTATATAATTGGAGTCGAAAACGGTGGAAAGATAATTTTAATTTTTAAGAAAATGATGCATTTAAAATAATAAAATATATGACCGCGTTTATGGGAATTATCTAGTCGAAGTTTAATTTAATTTAAAATACCCAGTTGGGTGTGGTGTTTGGAAGTTTGAAATTAAAGGAAAGGGGAGATAGAATGGAAGGAAAATAAAATAAAAATCCTTATTCTGAAAAGTCAATTACTGAAGGTGAGGAGGTATATTTTGTAAATTTGTAGATGTTTGTCATTTTAAATAGAACATACGATCGGAGCAGAACATTTCACCTTCCATGCTGCATTTTATTTTAAATCTTTATTATAATTTATTTCTAATAACCAAAATACGCATTGGGTGTATAATTTTTTAATGAATAAAATACGAAATTCAGGTATAAATTCATTAATACAAATATTTCTGTACTTGATTATAAGCAATTTATCTTCTTTTTACACGATATCTGGCAAAGAGCGATCGCCCCTTTCATTATTGGGCTTTTTTTTATAAACGTTCACTTGTATTCTGCAGCTATTTGAGAGAAGAAACACCGCTCAACTCCACAACAACAAAATCTCCTACTCCTGCCCGCACTCATCATAAACGATTAATTCAAAGGGTAAAACATATATTTTCTTTTTTAACTCATTAAATTTGTAGATTATTTTTAAAAATATATAGTTTAAGGCAAAGGATGTGCAGGAATTTTTTTTTTTTTCAATCATCGTTGAGCACAACAGGTATTCATATCGTGAAGCCGTCCCATCGTAAAGATATTTATGATAGTGAATAATTATGGTTCTAATATGCGAAGCAAGTATTTGAAAATAAGCCAAATAAAATGGGTACTATACCGGTTTTCAAATCAATGTAACCCCTTTTTGATAGATTTATCGGTCGATTTAGAGAAAGGCATCGGCAGATCATTTTTCCATTGTGAATGACGGTACATAATACAAAGCCCTCTAAAGCCAACAGATCCGCTGTAGTATAGGATAAGAAGGGGTGGACAATTTGGGTTGATGGATACTTGTGACCCCGCCAGAGGCGAGGTACTAACAAAAAATTTCATATAGACTCATCAAAAGTCCCCCTCCACGGAAATCTTTAGTAAAAGGCGAAAGATTTATTCGCTTTGAAAGGAGACCAGAGTTAATCATCCCATCGGAACAGGAAGGTATAGACCAAGCGCCGACAATTCTCCTCGGCGGGAGGTACCAGTTGTGAGAGGTTCCTCTGAGTTCAGCAAGGGTTCCTCAGAAGCTGCTATCTCACTTCTAGTCTTTAATACCTTTTCTCATCACTCACTTCCTCCCGGTGAGGAACCCTAATCCTTCTTAATTTAGTTGTACCAGATCGGAGACTTCCTATAGGATTAGGCGGTGCACTCCACCCTTGCGCCATCTTACCACCGCGGCCGGCATTATCTGCACAACTCATTAGTGGGAACTCCCTCACTGCTGTGTTACACGTGACCTCACATATCGGGCTCTCATTTATTCCATATTTCGCATTTAACGTTCAATTCCTCCTTCTCCAATTTTCAGAAGGAGAGATTAATCAATGAATAGATCATTTCATCTACTTTTTATTTTATTATTGAAAACTCTTAATTTTTTTTATTGGATTTCAATGTTTCCTAGGCTGTGAAAAATGTCTTAATGACTGCATTACCAGAGGTGATGTTTTGATTTAGGCGAAAATCTTCATGGGATTCGACTTCGTTGAAGTTACACGATTTATTGCGTGAATATCTATTTTTCGTTCGGCGTTAAGAGGGGAAAAATTTAAATTAAACAATGCTAACCAATTTGTTCTAAAGATGTACTTTATACAATATAATAAAATTTTGTTTTTTTATACTGCAAATGTTTTACAACAATTTTCCTTTCACCATTTCATTATTTTCTCCGAACAGAAAAACTGTATTGTATTCTTTTTTGAAATGAAAATTCCAGCAATTAGATTTTTTTATTTTGAAGTTATACATCAAGGAATAATATGGATGGAGGACTAAATATTCAATAACAATTATATTTTTTTATTATTATTTTTCTATAAAACGAAATGGTTACAACGCAATGTGAAAGAACAAAACGAAAAAAAGATATAGTTTTCAGTACGGTTAAATGCAAATTATGAAAAACTTTTTAAGGACTGAGGTATCCAAGTAATACAAACTTCCGATTGTAATCAAATAAACATTGTAATAGGTAATTGTATGTATACAAAAGTGATAAATATATGACAACATAAAAATGTAAATAAATAACAAAAAAGACCAAAAAAAAACCGATAATATATAAAAGTAGTTGAAAAAAAAAATCAACACATAACTAATTAAAATTAAAAATATAAAGTAAAATACCTTTATAAAAAAGTAAAATTAAAAAAAATTAAATATAGATCACAAACGAAAATTAGAGATTGTTTCAATTGAAGTATTAATAATGGAGAGAATGGAACGAATAAATAAAACGCCGATGGGACAGGGGACTGTAGGCCGATATGCTCGGAGTTACAACCAATGAAAGAATTTCTTTGTTTGTTCCTGAAAACCAAATCTTCTATCATTTGAAACAGTTTTGTAGTAAGATGATGATCTTTCTACATCGACAAGAGTGAGAGGAGCAAACTTTTAGCCTCTTAAAATTATATACATGCTGTATTCAATAAAAAGTTGTTTTGAATAATAGAAGGAGCTACGAACCTTTCAGTGAGTTTGAAAAAAAATTATATAATTGGAGTCGAAAACGGTGGAAAGATAATTTTAATTTTTAAGAAAATGATGCATTTAAAATAATAAAATATATGACCGCGTTTATGGGAATTATCTAGTCGAAGTTTAATTTAATTTAAAATACCCAGTTGGGTGTGGTGTTTGGAAGTTTGAAATTAAAGGAAAGGGGAGATAGAATGGAAGGAAAATAAAATAAAAATCCTTATTCTGAAAAGTCAATTACTGAAGGTGAGGAGGTATATTTTGTAAATTTGTAGATGTTTGTCATTTTAAATAGAACATACGATCGGAGCAGAACATTTCACCTTCCATGCTGCATTTTATTTTAAATCTTTATTATAATTTATTTCTAATAACCAAAATACGCATTGGGTGTATAATTTTTTAATGAATAAAATACGAAATTCAGGTATAAATTCATTAATACAAATATTTCTGTACTTGATTATAAGCAATTTATCTTCTTTTTACACGATATCTGGCAAAGAGCGATCGCCCCTTTCATTATTGGGCTTTTTTTATAAACGTTCACTTGTATTCTGCAGCTATTTGAGAGAAGAAACACCGCTCAACTCCACAACAACAAAATCTCCTACTCCTGCCCGCACTCATCATAAACGATTAATTCAAAGGGTAAAACATATATTTTCTTTTTTAACTCATTAAATTTGTAGATTATTTTTAAAAATATATAGTTTAAGGCAAAGGATGTGCAGGAATTTTTTTTTTTTCAATCATCGTTGAGCACAACAGGTATTCATATCGTGAAGCCGTCCCATCGTAAAGATATTTATGATAGTGAATAATTATGGTTCTAATATGCGAAGCAAGTATTTGAAAATAAGCCAAATAAAATGGGTACTATACCGGTTTTCAAATCAATGTAACCCCTTTTTGATAGATTTATCGGTCGATTTAGAGAAAGGCATCGGCAGATCATTTTTCCATTGTGAATGACGGTACATAATACAAAGCCCTCTAAAGCCAACAGATCCGCTGTAGTATAGGATAAGAAGGGGTGGACAATTTGGGTTGATGGATACTTGTGACCCCGCCAGAGGCGAGGTACTAACAAAAAATTTCATATAGACTCATCAAAAGTCCCCCTCCACGGAAATCTTTAGTAAAAGGCGAAAGATTTATTCGCTTTGAAAGGAGACCAGAGTTAATCATCCCATCGGAACAGGAAGGTATAGACCAAGCGCCGACAATTCTCCTCGGCGGGAGGTACCAGTTGTGAGAGGTTCCTCTGAGTTCAGCAAGGGTTCCTCAGAAGCTGCTATCTCACTTCTAGTCTTTAATACCTTTTCTCATCACTCACTTCCTCCCGGTGAGGAACCCTAATCCTTCTTAATTTAGTTGTACCAGATCGGAGACTTCCTATAGGATTAGGCGGTGCACTCCACCCTTGCGCCATCTTACCACCGCGGCCGGCATTATCTGCACAACTCATTAGTGGGAACTCCCTCACTGCTGTGTTACACGTGACCTCACATATCGGGCTCTCATTTATTCCATATTTCGCATTTAACGTTCAATTCCTCCTTCTCCAATTTTCAGAAGGAGAGATTAATCAATGAATAGATCATTTCATCTACTTTTTATTTTATTATTGAAAACTCTTAATTTTTTTTATTGGATTTCAATGTTTCCTAGGCTGTGAAAAATGTCTTAATGACTGCATTACCAGAGGTGATGTTTTGATTTAGGCGAAAATCTTCATGGGATTCGACTTCGTTGAAGTTACACGATTTATTGCGTGAATATCTATTTTTCGTTCGGCGTTAAGAGGGGAAAAATTTAAATTAAACAATGCTAACCAATTTGTTCTAAAGATGTACTTTGTACAATATAATAAAATTTTGTTTTTTTATACTGCAAATGTTTTACAACAATTTTCCTTTCACCATTTCATTATTTTCTCCGAAGAGAAAAACTGTATTGTATTCTTTTTTGAAATGAAAATTCCAGCAATTAGATTTTTTTATTTTTTTTTTATTTTGAAGTTATACATCAAGGAATAATATGGATGGAGGACTAAATATTCAATAACAATTATATTATTTTATTATTATTTTTCTATAAACCGAAATGGTTACAACGCAATGTGAAAGAACAGAACGAAAAAAAGATATAGTTTTCTTTACGGTTAAATGCAAATTATGAAAAAGTTTTTAAGAACTGAGGTATCCAAGTAATACAAACTTCCGATTGTAATCAAATAAACATTGTAATATGTAATTGTATGTATACAAAAGTGATAAATATATGACAACATAAAAATGTAAATAAATAAAAAAAAAAACCGATAATATATAAAAGTAGTTGAAAAAAAAAATCAACACATAACTAATTACAATTAAAAATATAATGTAAAATACCTTTATAAAAAAGTAAAATTAAAAAAAATTCAATATAGATCACAAACGAAAATTAGAGATTGTTTCAATTGAAGTATTAATAATGGAGAGAATGGAACGAATAAATAAAACGCCGATGGGACAGGGGACTGTAGGCCGATATGCTCGGAGTTACAACCAATGAAAGAATTTCTTTGTTTGTTCCTGAAAACCAAATCTTCTATCATTTGAAACAGTTTTGTAGTAAGAAGATGATCTTTCTACATCGACAAGAGTCAGAGGAGCAAACTTTTAGCCTCTTAAAATTATATACATGCTGTATTCAATAAAAAGTTGTTTTGAATAATAGAATAAAATACGAAATTTAGGTATAAATTCATTAATACAAATATTCCTGTACTTGATTATAAGCATTTTATCTTCCTTTTATCATACATCATTACATAATCTCCTATGCCTTCCCATACTTATCATAACCGAATAATTCAAATTGTAAATGATTTATATCTATTGTTGGTGATTACTTGGCGCTGCTTCAGATACTGTTTGTGTAGACTGCGAATTCGATGTAAAGATAGCTGAGTATGACTGCTGATGTTCAGGTTGAGACCGAAACTCTTGGATTCCTGAAGCTATGCTTATTTGTGGTTTTGTTTTTGGTTGGGTTTTTCGAAAAATTTCTCGGGATTTCTGGCTTCCGTTTATTCTTTTAACGTTTTACGATCTCTGTAATTAGCTGGTTGTGAACCTCCTTAATTCCTACACTTCGCGGCTGTCTCTTTTGACTTCATTCAAGTAATACTGTCATGGCCTAGGCCCCATCTCATGCATTTCGGTACGTGATTGGAGTACGTTTTAGTATGCCCGTACTGCTGGCATATAATACATTATTGAATACTTCTCTTCTTTCTAGGTTCTTCAATTTTGACTTTCTTTTAGTATTAAAATTCTTCATCGAATATTTTTTCTTTGAAGGTTGCCTTTGATATATCTATGAAGAACATAGGTAGCGGCTTCTTAATAAGTGAAATTATGTTCACAACGTTAGTGTCTTCATAACCAAGACATCATAGCTCATATTTAATTGTCTCTACTCGTGTTGCATGGTGAATATTTTCAATACTACTCTGGCTTCGATCTTCTAGTGAAATCAGCATTCTATGTGTGAAAATCAGCACCATTCTGCCTTAAACTAGTCACCATTATACTCTGATATTTCATCATTTTTGGAATAAACACTGACGCCTTTTGCTGTTGTATGGAACTTGAAACTATTGACACCGTCTACATTTTGGAGGCATGAGATCAGTTCTGAATAATTCTTAACTTCATTTAAATGTATGGGAGGAGGATCTATACGAAGAGGTTGTGTTATTTTTGGTTCTGATTCTTCTCTGACGTTGCTTAAAACTTCGAAACTATTTTGAATGATAGTAACTTCAATCACCTTTTTATGTTGTTTTCTCGGGTCCCTTTCGTTGGCTGTAATCGACCTTTTCCTTCCGGTGACCAACTCCCATGCGTTGTCTCTCACCTCGTTTGCTCCTAAAGTGTCCATTATAGTTTGTAAGCTGTCAGAGGACGACGGCGTAGCCATTGTTGGCGGCGGAACCGCTTCATCCAACAGCGATGATTCAATCTCTTTAAACTGCTCTTTTCAGTCCTAAATAAAGTTAAAATAAGTTATAGGACTTTTTTAAACTGTGGATTTATTAAATGGTTTCGCAGAGAATAAAATTTTACAATTGTATTTTCAATAGTCACCATATGTTATTATATGTTAAAAGGTGCCGATAAATAAATGAAAGTGATAAAAAAAAAAAAAGTGTTTGTATATCTAGCAATTATTAGATGGTAAAAGCCTGAGATGGTAAGAGCATAAAACAACTTTCAACTTAACTTTGACTTTTATAATATAATAAAAAATTAATAAAGTAAATTATTTTTTCTCTCGTTATTGTTTTAATATTATATGAATAATATTAAATAAAGATAGAATTAGGATTACAAATATTTATATTTACCTTCCTGAATGTTACAATATTTTTATTGATTATTTTAAGTTTATTGCATATTTAATTTTATTTCCATATTAATTTAACGCTGTAGTGAGAAATTATATATTTATATAGTTTAGAAAATAAGATTGTAGGATTTAATCCTTTATTTATTATTTATAGTGCTCCTCCTCGGTGAGGATTTTTAATTACTAGAGCCTTGTCTCTTGGATTACTGCCTCGTCTCGCCTTAATGTTTTAGTGCTTGCTCGATTGTACTGTTTTCCTTCTAGCTCCAGCTCTGGTTTCATTAAATGTCTTAAATTGCCTAAATTAATTATACAAAAACACATCCAATTTAATTTTGACTTTTATCGTAACTTGTATTCTCCTCTTGGAATTATTGTTTATGACTAGTAAAAAAAAATATATTTGGTATAGATATATTGGAATATTTACTTTAAAAATGTATATATATATATATATATATATATATATATATATATATATATATATATATATATATATATAGGTTTTCCCGTAAGTTGAGAGAAATATTTAAAGGGGTGATTGCAAATATCGAAAGCAATACTAAAATTAATATAAAGAATGGTCCGATTTTCCGAGGAAAAGTAGGAAATTTTAGTTATTCTATAAGTGACTCGCATTTCTGTTGAATAGGAAGTGATAAGTAAAAAAATATTTGATGCAGATAAGTACCAATTTCTTCAATGAATGACAATATAGATAGTCATTGTTAAACTATTTAATGAGGACTTTTAGGCTAATAAACTAATTCTATTTTTTAAAATAATCATGAATTATTTGCAAATTTTTATCACCACCCTCCAAATATACCATAGATACACGACTTTTAGAAAAACTTGCTTGTTTAATTATTATTAATACTTAATATATATATTAAATTGAGGTTTGTTACAGTTATGTAAAAAAAAAATGAGGCGATTTGACATCCTTCCACATTGAAGTACAGGTGTTTTCAGTAAAAATGACTTCTATGAATTATTGTAAAGCTTTAATTTTTTTCATGACTTCGGATATATCATTATCAATATTTTTTTTTTTTTTTTTTTGTCTTTACATCTTCATCCGCACCTGTCATGGTAGTGACAATTAGCAGATTTGCTGTTTAAATTGAAAATGACATGATAGGCATGACGAAGAATGGAGCCCAGCAGCACCTCTTCCCTGGCCTGTTTACATCCTAAAATCAGGAAAGGAGATCTCTCATCCAGCTCCTTCATTATCAATATAACTGCATAAATGCAAATTTTAGCTTAAAACAGTGTTGAAAATAATGAATTTTCAAACATATTACCTTCTATTGCGATATCATCGGCAGTATCGCCAATTTTGTAGCTAACCATATATTTTGTTCGAGCCCTGGTTTTTTACCGGCTTCCATTAACGATTTCGTATTTAGTTTTATAGTTTCCGTGTCTTCGTTTAACAGGACCAAATTATCCGCATAGCCAATGCACGGGTGTTGTACCACCCAGATCCAACCCTTTTTCGGTACGCATTTTTTGTACTATTTTTTTTTTAATCCCCTGCTAGACTAGAATATTATACAGGTTCTGGCGGTCAATATAATCGAAAGCCTTTTTGAACTCGATATACAGCTGGTGAACAACACCGTTTTACTCTCATTTTGAAAGAAAATATTTCATCAAAATTCGGACGATTTCGTCTAAATCCGCTTTGGTAGTCACCGATAATGTCCTCGGTGATTGATGTTGTGTTATGTTGTGATTAGCTTTTTTGGTATCAAGAAAGGAATTTGGATATCTGGCTGATCTTTTCCGGCACCTTATCTTGCCAATCGGTCAGCTTTTTCATTATCTGCCAATGAACAGTGCCCTGGTATCCATTGTAGAACAACATCTGTACCTTCTAAAATCAGCTCCTCAATCAATTCCTGGCACATACTAATTTGATTTGTGGAACTAAAGAATGGGTATAAAGTGGCAATTATTACAGCCTGTGAATCAATTAGGAAAACAACTTTTTGGGGTTAGACTTTTTTATGAGTTTCAAGGCGAGAAAACTGCTTTTACTTCGCTATCAAAGTTACTTGCTAGCTTTCCCACATGCTGACATTTGGAAACCTTCTGCATAAACATCAGTGTCCCCATCCATTCTTGTACTATCCGTAGAACCGTCTGTGTACAGGTGTAACCATGGGGAATGGAGAACCTCTCTCTTATGATTTCAAGTGCTAAATTCCTTATTTCTATCTCAAAGCAGCTTTCAAACGTTTCGCATATGCCAACGGCCTTAAAGAACTGTAGTTAAGATAATGGCTTTATGGATTCTGGTTTCAAGTTGCGGGACAAGAGGCGCGAACTAAGTAGTTTTGTCACAGAAAAATAACAAGCATTTCCCCCCTTCAGCCTAACCTTAATTTCCTCTTCAATTTCATTTTTTCTAGTTATCGTAAATCCTAGATACCTAAAGTTCTGTAAGTGTTCAAACATATTACCCATTATTTCGATATCATCGGAAGTACCGCCAATTTTGCAGCTAATCATATATTTTTTTGGAGCCCTGCTTCGGCTTCCATAACGTTTTCATATTAGTTTTATAGTTTCCTTTTCTTTGCTTAACAGGACCAAATCATCCGCATAGCCAAGCACGGGTGTTGTGCCACCCAGATCCAACCCTTTTTCGGTACACATTACCTCCCTAATGGAATGTTCTAATGCCAAATTATGCAGGACAGGCGAAAGAACCTCAAACTTTATGGATAAATTATTACTGATTCTAACTTTATTGACAGTTTCCGTCAAGATTTACCAATTTTTTTTAATCCCCTGCTAGATTAGAATATTATACAGGTTCTGGCGGTCAATATAATCGAAAGCCTTTTTGAACTCGATATACAGCTGGTGAACATCACCGTTTTACTATCATTTTGAAAGAAAATATTTCATCAAAATTCGGACGATTCCGTCTAAATCCGGATTGGTAGTCACCGATAATTTCCTCGGCGTATACCGTGATTCGGCTAGTTAAGGTTACAGGGAATATTTTATAACATACCGGAAGGAGTGAAATTCCTCGATAGTTATTACAATCCATCTTCAGACCATTTTCGTGAATCGGAATAAGACTAGATTCTTTCCATTCTTCAGGTAATTTCCCATTCTCCCAGATATTTTCAAGTAACAAATGTATTTTAGAAACTCCAGATTCTCCATAATTACTTCATTAAGAATATTATCAGTTCCCGCTGCTTTATGAGTTTTTGATTTTACGATAGCTACTTCAACTTCTTCTTTACTCGGTTCTTCTATCAACGGTTCAGCACTCTGGTTCTCAGAAGGATTATATTTTCCCGCATTATACAGAATATAATTATACAGATTATAATTTCCCGCATTTAAAATACTGTCATAATGGTTCTTAAACTTATTTAATATGTCTACCGGATCGGTCTGCACATTGTTATTTCCATCCATGCTTCCAGACGTGACGGGCCCTAAACATATAAGTGATCTTTTTATAGCTTTGTATATGTCTCTTACGTTATTTTCGATTCTATTAGCTTCTATTTCAATTATTTTATTTTTAAGATATTCCTTTTTTTTATTTTTGAAAATTTTTGTCGTTTCATTCTTTGAGGTTCGGAAGTATTTAACATTGTCTATCCTAGTAGACAGTTTAGAATAGAAACAGTTTTCTTTTCTCTTTTTTATATACTGTTTTTTTTTCGAAGTTTCGCGATTAATAATTCATGATCTGATCCACATTCTGCTCAGCGATAAGGCCGTACATTAATTATTCTGCTTTGCCAGTTACTTTGTACCATAACATGATCGATTTGATTTACGGTGATGTCCATGTATATTTATGAATATACTTTGTTGTTTATAAGTTGAAACGTAGTACTATTAATTATCAGGTTTTTCGAGATGGCGAAGTTCCAATCAGAGGGACCCCATTATCATTACTATATTCATGCAAACTTTCTTTACCAATCATTGGAAAATAAATTTCTTTTCTTCTCACCTTTGCGTTTGCGTCACCTGGCCTCACCTCAAATAAATTCAGATTCACCTCATGTTGTATATACAAATAAGATGATATAATATTCTAGCATCTAAAAGTATTCGTGTTTTCAGCAAATATGACATTTTAAATTATTGCAAATCTTAATTTTTTTTGTTCATTACCTAAGTCGAATTATAATAAACATAAATACGCTTTTTATTTAAAAAAAAAAAGTTAAAGATAATGATTTTTCATATATACATCATCAAAAGTGAGAATTATACCGTTTTTTTTCGCCAGATATCTACAACAACAATTCCGTAGTTAGGTGTGACCAAGTAAATGTTCCTAATCTTGATATTTTCGTTTTCACGAAAATAATTGAAGAAATTAGCGCGTTTCTTTATTTGCAACGTAAATATAAGTATTGGAAACATTTAGCTGCTTACTTATAAATATGGATCATGTTCTATTATAGAAATCTTAAAAAAGAATCAGTTTTATTATAACTTTAAATGATAAATATTTGAAAAATCATTCTCTTTAACTTTTTTTTAAAAATAAAAAGCGTATTCATGTTTATTATAATTCAACTTAGGTAATGAACAAAAAAAAATAGGATATGCAATAATTTAAAAAGTCATTTTTGCTGAAAACACTAATACTTTTAGATGCTAGCATATTATATCATCTTATTTGAATATACAACTTGAGGTGAATCTGAATTTATTTCGTGGTTGACCTGAACTTATTGATTTAAGTTAAAATTTTCTTTAATTGTACATGTTGAGTTTCGAACTGTGGTAGTTTGTAGTGCGTTTAATTTTTATGTTGTCAAGCTTTTAACTTCCGAAATGAATTTATGAAGCGTTCGTGCGATTTGTGTATTTTTTATTCCTTTCTTACTAAGAATATTACCCAAATTATTACAATTAACGTTTCTTGGTAATTATATTTGATTTTTATTTCATGTATTTTTTCTTACTGTAAGTATAAAATTGGTTGTTGGATTGATTTGATTTCATATTTTATTTTTTTCATTAATGATCGTTTTCTGGTCAGTTTTATATTTTCGAAAGTTGTTCACGATAGATCAAATTTAATTGAATTATGAATTAAAATACGATTAGTATAAATATCAACTCTTGGGAATCAAAGTTACAGAAAATTGTCTCTTCTTTTGCACAAAATGTCAAGTTTAGACCACAAAAACTTCCCCAGTAAATTTTGTTGAAAAATCAGTTTTTCTATGCTGTCCTCAATATATATACATCTGAAAAAAATATGTTTTACTTGACATTTTGCTCAGTAACGTCCATTTTCTATCATACAGCCACATTTCTCCGGTTCTTAACATATATTAGTAAATTAAACTTTAAAATAATTTAATTTCAGATAACAAAAAAGTGACATTTGATAACCTTAAATCCCTAGGAACTTTGACTGATTTTCACTTTGTGTAAATAAAACACATAAATAATATCGAAATTCACAAAAACGTTTTTAAAAGTTTAGCACCAACAAAAATACACTTCGCAACGTTTTACAATTAACTGAAGATATTTTAAAAATTAAATTTATTTTTAAAAGTAACTTACTCAATCTAAAAATTTATATTTTCCTTAATATCGAAATAGTATTGCAATTTTATCCGTTGAACTTATTCCATGATACAAAGATAATTTACCGTTTCAGAGCACAAGTAGAACTGATACCCGAACAATATCGACGCCACTAACATTTGATACCCATGTCATCCATTATGCATCTACGTATTCAGTTTCTACGTCGTACATCTCCGTTTCTCGTTTCTTCGGATCCAATTGAAGAATCATGCAGAAGAGATAGAAATGATACTTGGAGTATAGAAACATAGTTCAGTTCTGCGCATGCGTTAGCCCTAGTTAAACATACGTCAGGTCGTCTCTTATAAAAATCTCATTTATCAGTGGCAGTATACAAGTTTAATGTGAACAATTAGTGTTATCAGTTACATTAACAATTACGTTTGATACTGGACAAAAAAAATAAGGTGAGTAATCACTTATTTACAACACAAGAGTGAACAGTGTAAATAGACCTTAGGTTAGTTAGATAACGGCCAGCCATAAGCTGCAACAGTCGTTAATACCAGTGGGCTAGATCCCTCCGTCGGAGGCAGATCTGTGCTCTCCAAGAGCGCGTCTATATTTTCGTGTTCAATAAAATTTTTTTTTTTTTCCTCTCTTCACTTTTATCAATTTTTCTTTCAAAAATAAATATGAAATGCGATATTATCACATGCTAATGTCGAGTAAGGGCAAAAACACTAGGTCCAGGAGCCTGGATACTACAATTAGTTCTCCCATTAAAAAAAAGACAAGGCATTCGAAAAGAAACACTCCACCAGCCACACCAGGGAGCTCCATAGAAGAAGTGGAACCCCAACCTGGCTCCTCACAACAACCCAATAATTATGAGACAACTCAAGCTATGGGTGAAGAATCGCCGTTTTTCACTTCGAATCCATTTGAAGTGCTTTCAAATATAAACAACGAACAAATGGAAGCAGCATCCATCCCCAGAGAACCCAAACCCCCACCAATATTTGTTAGAAATATTAAAAATTTTCAATTGATGTGTAATCAATTGAATAATCTGGTAGGTTCAGGAAAATTTTTATGCCAAAGCCGCACCAATGACACTAAGTTAATGCCCGACACTCCAGAAACCTATAGAAAAATCATAAAATATTTATCTGAAACCAAGGCTGATTACCACACTTATCAACTGCGTCAAGAGAGGGCGCTCAGGGTCGTTATCAGAAGACTGCACCCATCTACGCCAACAGATGCTATAAAAGAAGAGCTCACGGGTATGGGATTCCATGTTCGCCAGATAGTGAACATATTTAAGGAGGATAGAGAACAGCCTGGAATAAAAAATAAAATACCTCTTCCACTATTCTTCGTTGACCTTGACCGAACACCTGATGTCGAAAACATCTACAAGGTCACACGCCTTTATTATACAAGCGTTGTTGTAGAAAAGCCCTACAGCAAGCGCGACATCGTTCAATGCCATAACTGCCAGGCTTATGGCCATACGAAACGGTATTGTCATCACATTCCTAGATGTGTGAGGTGTGGTGAGCAACACAAAACAGAGGACTGTAGGAAGTCTAGAACTTCACCTGCAGTATGCGCTTTATGCCACCAAGGACACCCAGCCAACTACAAGGGTTGTCAAACTTACAAAGATTTGAAAACACGAATGTACGCAACGCCTAGAGAAGAAGGGACATCCAGGCCACCAAGACAACCCTATAGAACAGTGAACGGAAGAGTGTCCTATGCTCAGATGTTCAAAGGAGACACTGTAAACACTCAATCTCAGGCCCTGCCACAAGAATCTAAACCTCAAGAATTCACACATCAACCTCAAGACCCATATCCCTCCATCCCTGAACGTAGGTTAAATACTCACACATTCATTCCTCCTCCTTCCAATTCCACTGACCTCACAAGCCTATTGACATCTTTCCTTTCCGAATTTAGATCTCTCATTACCCCCCTTATTTCGCTACTTACCAATGTTATATCCAACCTCATTCCACTGCCAAGAAATCCATAAATGTCCTCAACCAAATTCCTCTCCATTCTCCTCTGGAATGCGAATGGTATTCGGAACCACATCAACGAACTGACAATCTTATTACATGACAAAAACATCGACATAGCACTAATAACTGAAACTCGACTAACCAACAAACGACAAATCAACGTGCCCGGCTACAATATTTATCGAACCGACCATCCTGATGGAACAGCACATGGTGGCACTGCCATAATTATCCATCGATCCGTTTCCCATCATTTGTTTCCCTTACCAAGCCATAATTTCATACAATCCACAGCCGTAATAATCCAAACACCCCTTTACCCAATAACACTAGTTGCGGCATATTCCCCACCTAAAACACCCATTTCCGAATCCCAAATAATTTCCTTCCTGAATTCCTTAGGACACCACTTCCTCCTAGGTGCAGATCTAAATGCAAAACACCAGCAATGGGGAGCCAGATCCACAAATTCCCGAGGCCGAACATTGCTATCTGCACTTAATTCCCATCGCAGCAACATCCTTTCACCTAATACACCCACATACTGGCCAACAGATCCCAACCGCAATCCCGACCTTCTAGACTTTTTCCTCCACAAAGGTCTAGGATCACTACACTGTTCTATTTCAAGGTTTGATGATCTTTCCTCAGACCATAGTCCTCTAGTCCTAACCGTTTCCACATCTCCCATTCCCAAATCATCCCCACCTTCATTTATCAGGGGGCCAGTTAACTGGAACCTTTTCCGTCAAATACTGGAAGATAATATTGACCTCAGAGTTTCCTTAAAAACACCTGAAGACCTCGACGATGCAGTGCATTCCTTCACTACCCTGATCCAGCAAGCAGCTTGGACTGCATCCTCACCTGATCGTCCCAAAAAATACCATAACATAAATCCTTTACCTCAAGATCTATTGGACCTAATCCATAGCAAACGTTGCTCTAGGACCCTTTGGCAAAGAACTAGGCATCCTGATGACCGGAAATCGTATAATTATTATTCCAAACAGGTAAAAAAGAAACTGGAAACTTTTAAAACCCAATCCTACAATTCCTACCTCTCCTCATTATCCGCTAGTGATAAATCCCTCTGGAACGTAACCAAAAAAATCCTTAAATTCCAGTCCATTTCCCATCCACTTCGCCGTGATGATGGTTCCTGGGCTTCGTCAGATGCGAATAGAGCAGAGGAGTTTGCTAAACATTTATCCTACACATTCACCCCTCACCCCGAACTCCATCCCAGCCACACTGCTGAAGTTGAAGAATTCCTCTCTTCACCAATTCCTCTCTCTCTACCTCCAAAACCTGTTAACCCCTCTGAGGTCAAATTCCTTATAAACAAATTAAAACCCCGAAAATCCCCTGGATATGATCTCCTCACTTCACAAATCCTCAGACAACTTCCCAAAAAAGCAATCATATTCCTTACCTATCTATACAACTGCATCCTTCGCACAACCAACTTTCCTTTGGTGTGGAAACATTCCATAATCATCCTGTTTCCAAAACCAGGTAAACCTGTTAATAACACATCATCCTATAGACCGATAAGCTTACTCCCGATCCTCTCAAAAATCTTTGAGAAAATCCTTCTCAAACGCATCCTACCCATAATCGAATCCCACAACATCCCTTCTCATCAGTTTGGATTCCGCTCAAGACATTCCACTGTCCAACAAGGCCTTCGTGTTGTGGACCATATATCCTCTGCACTTGAAAACAAGCACTATTGCACTGGTGCCTTTCTGGACGTAGCACAAGCTTTCGACCGGGTGTGGCACGATGGCTTGCTTTTCAAGCTCAAAACCCATTTACCCCAATCCTTATACCTAGTCCTCAAATCCTACCTCTCAAATCGTTCCTTTCAAGTCCGTTGTGACACCGCATTCTCCACTTACTATCCAGTTGAGGCTGGTGTTCCACAAGGCAGTGTCTTGGGCCCAGTTCTCTATATCCTCTTCACTTCCGATATCCCTTCCAATCCCGATACATTTCTAGCTACATTTGCTGATGATACTGCCATTCTATCTTCCCACTCAGATCCTCAAATAGCATCTCTAAACCTACAATCTCACCTCTCTTTGATTGAGCAGTGGTGCAACAACTGGCGCATCAAAATCAACGAATCAAAATGCAAACATATCACTTTTACCCTGCGACGCAGATCCTGTCCGTCAATCCTTTTTAATTCAATTCCACTTCCCTACTCAGACACAGTCCGTTACCTTGGCTTCCTTCTTGACAAAAGACTAACTTGGAACCCACATACCAGACTTAAAAGACAAGAACTTAACCGACGATATGGCCAGCTGTATAGATTACTAAATAGGACATCCCATCTTTCGATTGAAAATAAACTTTTAATCTACAAGACCATACTGAAACCTATCTGGACCTACGGACTTGAACTGTGGGGAACTGCTAAACATTCGAATATCAAACGCATCCAATCCTTCCAGTCCAAAGTACTTAGAACAATAGTCAATGCCCCATATTATGTCACAAACAAGACCCTACACCATGACCTTAACATCCCATTTGTCCTCGACATCATCCCAACCAGATTCTCAAACTTTCACCAAAACCTTATCCATCATCCAAATCCTCTAGCTCAATCCCTATCCAGCTCCCTTCATCCCTACAATCCTCCACGAAGGTTAAAACGGCAGTGGCCCAGAGATCTCTTGTAAATATGCTTCTGGAGTCCTGGCAATGGCCAGCTTCTCCACTCATGTCCCGAGCGTCTGTGGCTCTAGTGCCCTCTTTCAGTCTCCATTGGCTTCTAATACCAGTGATGCGGCTGGAAAAGTGGCACTGGAATCTCCTGGAGTCTTGCTTTGCCTTCCACATGTGGGGGAAAAAGCCTGGCTCGGAGATTCTTGGGCGAATGTATATATTGTATATAGGTATGATTGTGTTTATAAGTTTCTTTTTATGTTATTGTTTATTTTTTTTTTCTTTTATTTTCTTTCTTCATCAGTATTATTTATTTACTTTTTATATTTATATTTATTTCTCTATTATTTGTATATATTGTTTGAATGAGAACTCTTAGCCCTAATACTTATAGCCCTCCAGTGGCTGATTGTATTATTATTCAATAAATAAAAAAAAAAAAAAAAAAAAAAAAAGAAACATAGTTGGTAACGAACAAATCCATTACAAGCCTGGGCACTCTGATAAATAGTTGGGTCAGATTTCTTTACTGTATTGAACTAAACAATTTTATCTTCAAATGCAAGGGGAATTTGACTTTGTTAAAAATGTTTCAGTTAGCCAAATTACAAACACATTTTTTTTTTTACAATATCAAATATTATCTAGATTTTTTCATCAGCCCATTGCTAGACTACAGACACTGCATTTTTAGCACAACTTTTTTTTTTTATGGATTTCAAGTCCATATCGGTTGAGTTGAAGATTGTTACTGAAAGAGCTTAATTCACCACTTTGTGCCATAAATTTATGATAATAATAATTTTCGAAAAACAGCATTTTATTTATGGTACATTTAAATTAATTTATTATGATACACGCCAGCCACAAAGGAAAAATAAATACATATATATTTTTTTATAGTTTAGGGGATTTTATATTTAGGATTTTAGGAATTTATATGTGGAGAATTCATGGGGCGAGTTGAAAAATAGGGATTTAAGTATTGGTAAGTGGAAAGTAAGGAGTTTGAAATCAGCAGGTGCGTTAAAATCAAATAAGGTTAATGGATATAATTTGGATGTCGTGGCTCTGCAAGAGGTTCGCTGGTCATGGGAGGGCTCCTAAAAGGAAGGAAAGAAAGTACACTATTTGGTACAAAGAAAGCAGGAATCATTGCTTAGGCAATGGATTTCTAATTAGGAATAGATTGCTATCCGCTTTAAAGGACATACAATTATTTAGTGATAGAATTTAGATAGCCATATTTCAGAGACGTTAAAATCACGTTAGTAAACATACATTGTGAAACCGAGGACAGTGACGATGAATTCTAATGCGAATTTTACGATAAACACGAAAGGGTTTATGATAGACTACTGCGAAACTCGATGAAACTAATTGTAGGTGACGCAAACGCAAAGGTGGGAAGAGAAGAAGTTTATTTTTCAATGATTGGTAAAGAAAGTTTGCATGAACATAGTAATGATAATGGGGTCCGTCTGATTGGAACTTCGCCATCTCGAAAAACCTGATAATTAATAGTACTACGTTTAAACATATAAACAACAAAGGATGTTCATAAATATACATGGACATCACAGGAAATCAAATCGATCATGTTATGGTACAAAGTAACTGGTAAAGCAGTATAATTAATGTACGGCCTTATCGCGGAGCAGAATGTGGATCAGATCATGAATTATTAAGCGCGAAACTTCGAAAAAAACATTATATAAAAAAGAGAAAAGAAAACTGTTTCTATTTCGAGAATTTCAATTTAGAGAAATTAAAAAATCCATCAATTAGAACTCAATTCGAGCTAGATGTCAAGAATAGATTTGAAGCTTCAGAATCTTCGGACGAGGACCAGGATGATATAGATAAGTTATGGGTAGAGATCAGGGATAATATTAAAGCGGTCGGTAACTCGTGTCTTGGGAAAAATAAAATAAAAAGAACAAACCGTGGTTCGATGAAGATGGTTTAAATGCGTGTGATTAGAGAAAAGCTGCTAAATTAAGAGCTCTAAATAATACTAGGAAAGACAATGTCAAATACTTCCGAACCTCAAAGAATAAAACGACAAAAATTTTCAAAAATAAAAAAAGGAATATCTTAAAAATAAAATAATTGAAATAGAAGCTAATAGAATCGAGCATAACGTAAGAGGCATGTACAAAGCTATAAATAGATCACGTATATGTTTAGGGCCCGTCACGTCTGGAATTACGGATGAAAATAACAATGTGCAGACCGATCCGGTAGACATATTAAATACGTTTAAGAACCACTATGACAGTATTTTAAATGCGGGAAATTATAATCTGTGTAATTATATTCGTTATAATGCGGGAAAATATAATCCTTCTGAATACCAGAGTGCTGAACCGTTGATAGAACCGAGTAAAGCAGAAGTTGAAGTAGCTATCGGAAGATCAAAAACTCAGCAAAAATAAAGATAAAAAATAAAGCAGCGGGAACCGATAATATTCCTAGTGAAGTAATTATGGCGTGTGGGGGATCTGGAGTTTCTAAAATACATTTGTTACTTGAAAATATCTGGGAGAATGGGAAATTACCTGAAGAATGGAAAGAATCTAGTCTTATTCCGATTCACGAAAATGGTCTGAAGATGGATTGTAATAACTATCGAGGAATTTCATTCCTTCCGTTATGTTATAAAATATTCCCTGTAACCTTAACTAGCCGAATCAACGGTATACGCCGAGGAAATTATCGGTGACTACCAATCCGGATTTAGACGGAATCGTCCGAATTTTGATGAAATATTTTCTTTCAAAATGATAGTAAAACGGTGTTGTTCACCAGCTGTATATCGAGTTCAAAAAGGCTTTCGATTATATTGACCGCCAGAACCTGTATAATATTCTAATCTAGCAGGGAATTAAAAAAAATTGGTAAATCTTGACGGAAACTGTCAATAAAGTTAGAATCAGTAATAATTTATCCATAAAGTTTGAGGTTCTTTCGCCTGTCCTGCATAATTTGGCATTAGAACATTCCATTAGGGAGGTAATGTGTACCGAAAAAGGGTTGGATCTGGGTGGCACAACACCCGTGCTTGGCTATGCGGATGATTTGGTCCTGTTAAGCAAAGAAAAGGAAACTATAAAACTAATATGAAAACGTTATGAAAACTCTTGTCCCGCAACTTGAAACCAGAATCCATAAAGCCATTATCTTAACTACAGTTCTTTAAGGCCGTTGGCATATGCGAAACGTTTGAAAGCTGCTTTGAGATAGAAATAAGGAATTTAGCACTTGAAATCATAAGAGAGAGGTTCTCCATTCCCCATGGTTACACCTGTACACAGACGGTTCTACGGATAGTACAAGAATGGATGGGGACACTGATGTTTATGCAGAAGGTTTCCAAATGTCAGCATGTGGGAAAGCTAGCAAGTAACTTTGATAGCGAAGTAAAAGCAGTTTTCTCGCCTTGAAACTCATAAAAAAGTCTAACCCCAAAAAGTTGTTTTCCTAATTGATTCACAGGCTGTAATAATTGCCACTTTATACCCATTCTTTAGTTCCACAAATCAAATTAGTATGTGCCAGGAATTGATTGAGGAGCTGATTTTAGAAGGTACAGATGTTGTTCTACAATGGATACCAGGGCACTGTTCATTGGCAGATAATGAAAAAGCTGACCGATTGGCAAGATAAGGTGCCGGAAAAGATCAGCCAGATATCCAAATTCCTTTCTTGATACCAAAAAAGCTAATCACAACATAACACAACATCAATCACTGGGTAATTGCAACAAAAACGGCAGTTGGAGTTCAAGGAGAAACCATGTTATTCATTACTAGAAGAAAATGGAAGAGCTCCCTAGAAGTGAGCCGTTGCACAGTTTAGGATGAAAACCGGACATGACTCTCTCCAAAGCCATCTATACTGTATTGGAGTTGTCGATTCAGCAATATGTCCACTGTTTCGACAGGGATTCATGACTGCTCTGCATCTACTGACTTGCCATGGACTAAAGGACGTTAGAATCAAAGCTAGGACTGATGGTAAAATTTACTGGGCTGTTATACGTCACATAGCCGAAACATCTCAAGACAATCAAGGTACATGATAAAAAAAATTTCTTAGTTAGGTATATATTCTTAATTATTTTGTATATAATATTTCTTTTGTCTTACCTTGAATTTTTGTTTGAAAAATGGTTGTATGTACAGAAGAATTGTATGTGCCAATTGAAGAAATCACAATTCTAAATATGTTTGGTTTCAAAATTCACTTGTATATTAAAAAAGAAATTATAAAAATATATAAATTTATATTAAATAGTGGTAGTAAATAATTGTATTATAATTATGTTAATACACAAACACTTCGGCTATGGACAGCAAGGCTATAGCATTATAATAGGCCGGCTGTATAATGTATTGGCTAATTAAACTGCTGTAACATGCAATTAATCAATGCAGATAAGACCTCTGTCTAAATATTAGCTATTAATTTCCTGCAGTTATTTTGATGGCTTTGGTTGGTGTTCGATTCTATTAATAAAATTTACTGGTTTTTATTGGATTATTAAATTTAATATCAATTGTTTAAATGATGAAATATTAATAATTACTTTGCTCTTATATCAATGAGTAATATACCTGAATTATTATTTATGTCTTTCTGGATATTCGGAGGTGGCCTTAATATCTTGGCGGTAGGAGACAATATGTTAGCGGTATTTGTTCCTAATTGTCTAGGAAATAAAATGTGCAGTATAGGTTGCTGGTAAGTTAAGTTGTATTCATGTGTGTTCATGAAAAGTGATGTTTTTTAATCTATTTTTCTAATTACATAGAAGATAACTTCAAACTGTATTTTCGTTTTGCTGTCAATAAAATAAATGAATGGCTTCCAAGAGTGCAATACTGATAATATGAAACTGGATTCCATATTCACTCCCTACAGCAAAAAGAGTCAAGAATCAGTCCGGAGCAGAAAAATAAGCTGGAAGGGGAACTAAAAGAAATGGTACATTAGATGAAACTATTGCACTGAGTGTCTAAGGATATCTACTGGTGTAAGAGAACGAGAATTGGAAGTGCTATTTATTATTCTTTTTCTCTAAATAAAATACATTTTTTAATTATGATTATTTCTCTTTAGAAAAAATAATAACTAAAAATGATATCAACAAAAAAAAAACGAAAAAAAAAAAAGGAAATCCATATTACTTGCGTCTCAAAACAAAAGCATTGCTATAACTTTTTTTTTTGCACGTTTGGAGGTTAGAGGAGAGCAAATTTGAAACTGGAAGAGTACGAATAGTATATAAAGATATAGTTACAGAAGACAATAATATATTTTGGCATTTCTAGTAATTGAGTAAAACATAAATTGGGATTATATATTACTATTCCCTTTTTTATACCCATTTAATGATAAAGAATTTGGCTGAAACTACTAGGGTGACTAGTAGGCAGTGAGGCAGTTCAGTCGGATTGCGTCTACAAAAGACGTGGATACTCCCAGACTACAGAGTCTGACAGATTCTCACGGAGTATGAGGGTTTCAGAGTAAAGCTTTTTAAACCTGGTAAAAACATCGATCCCTTATATCCCAATTGTGGCGTAACAGAAACCGCTGAGTGTATCGTTATATTCCCTATTTCGACGGAAAATGAGTTCCCTCAACAGATGACTGAACCAAACTATCCGCTCTTCATAATCTTTGTGAGGTGACAAACAGTTGTGGGCTCAACCCACCTCTCCTTGGCTAGGGGAGAAAAGACGTGGATACTCCCAGACTACTGGGTCTGATAGATTCTCACGGAGTATGAGGGTTTCAGAGTAAAGCTTTTTAAACCTGGTAAAAACAGTGATCCCTTATACCCCAATCGTGGCGTAACAGAAACCGCTGAGTGTATCGTTATATTCCCTATTTCGACGGAAAATGAGTTCCCTCAACTTGTGATGACTGAACCAAACTATCCGCTCTTCATAATCTTTGTGAGGTGACAAACAGTTGTGGGCCCAACCCACCTCTCCTTGGCTAGGGGAGAAGAGAAGAAGATGATGGAGGCCAAATTGAAGAATTATTGAATCAAGGCTGCGTGCACTATTATCATTGTGTAAAAAAATAGACTTGCAGCAGTGATTTTTAATTGACATGACCTTAACGGTAGGGTCGCGAGGAAAATAAAATATAATGATTTTAATGTCATTTATAAATCTAGGAAAACAGAAAAATACAATTTATATTAACAATAACCGTTAATTTAATTTATTCTAATCGAATTATATAATGTTATACGAAATTAGTTGACACTTATTTTCAACTTCACACTCGTTGAGTCTTAATCTTCTTAACTTTTCACACTATTTTTCGTAATTTATATTTCGGCCTTCTAACAATTTAAAAAAAAATGTCAAACGGTTTCAAGAAAATCACAAACTGAAGCAAACATTAAATACTCTTAATAAAAAGACTAGTAAGTGACTTTAATGAAAATAGGAAAATAATACATATATTAAGAAAAACTTTGTTTTTTTATTTCTTCGACTTAGTTTGAAATAGTTGTAATAGTTTTTTAAATCAGCAGATACTGTTGCAACTGTGACTTATAATTAACTGTTTTATCTATTACTACATGAATTAGGTAAATAAACAGATGTATAAATGTGAGAAGAGGGGAAGGAAAATGGAGGACGGGAACCAGAAAAATTAGACGGGTGGTAAATGATTATTCATATAAGTTATGATTATGAATTTAAAAAATCACTAATAACCTATTATTTATATCACTATTATCGCTACTTTTTACTTAACCTAAGGCACCAGTTCTATATTAAATAATATTAAGTTTGCTTTTATTGAATTTACAAAAAGCTAAAATTATCAAATAATATTTTTACGAGTCAGTTCCTGCAACTATTCTTACCTATAACACCTCATGGCAACGACTTGATTGCTTTGGCATTTTTTACATTTACGGCTGAAAATTTATTAAGGATAAAAAATAAACAAACAAACTACGGTGTGAGCTTGTGAGCTTGTGAAAACATCAAAGCGAGATTAATAATATAAAATAATATATTTTTTTGTTCTGTATTTAAAATGTACTAACATTATATAACTTATAATAGTGGATTGATGGTTTACTGAAGTGAACAATTAAAGTTAGTTGGGGAGTTCAATCAAAAATACAAAGTAAAAATAAATAAATGATAATTATTTTTATTTTTGCCAACCTTTAGACCCAAAGTTCAAACCTTCATCAGAGCTGAGCTCAAAAGTTCATATTACGGGAACCTTCCGTGGAAAGGCCTGACATTTGGACCGAAACATCGGCAAAAATAAAAATAAATATAATTTATTTATTTTTACTTTGTATTTTGACTGAAAACCCCAACCAAGTTCTTTACAATGTACAAGTTTAGTTAAGTATAAACTATTTTTGTTGTATATTCACAAAAATAGTTTATAATTGCGTATAAATTACTCCAGTTATATTGTTTTCTCCCCGAATCTCCCAGTCATGCCCAAATAAAAAATTTTAATTAACAAAAATCGTTATAATTTAGTTTCCTAATTTATAATTCTAATATATAATTTAGTCCCTTGGTTGCCTTTCCAACAGGGCGTCACTTTAATAACCAAATGCAAAAACACTTCAATTAGTCGACTCGAGCTAACATTGCCCGAATAAGCGTTACATATTCGAGCGTGAGAGCTCAGTATCCTTCAATACCAAAAAAAAAAAAAAAAAAAAAAAAAAAAAAAAAAAAAAAAAAAAAAAAAAAAAAAAAAAAAAAAAAAAAAAAAAAAAAAACCTCCAAATTTTGACTTAAAGTATGCCAGAAAAATCATAATCAGTCTGACACTAGAATAATGATTTAGCTATTCTAGCATAAGCTAGAATTTTCTGTAAAGAGAAACAGGTTATTAAATTCATCCTCAAAGCAAAATTAGATGGTTCCATATTTATGCTGATGGAGTATATTAATATTAACTATATTAATATTCTATTAATGGATAAATTCATAAACAATCTGAGATAATATGAAATAAAAGTTAAGGAGCACTTGTCACGGTCTTATGGACTTGATAAAACTTGTATACCGCGGTTTGGAGGCCTGCGTTCCGCTCAGTCCAAAATGCATGAGGTCCTGGCACGATATCGTCCTTATGCATGAGCTTCCCCAAAACGGCCGTAATAAAATTAAGTTGCACTCCTGACTTCTAATCATACTACCACTATATCGCATGTTCTCTGACCCATCAACCACGATTCCCTTATAAATATTGTAACATCAGCCTCTTAGAACGACCCAGAATTCCAGTCATCATGTTCTTTGGGTGTTGAAAAATTCAATTTTTACAGTCCTGTAGGTATATGCTAAGATACACATATTTCATAAACGTCTTATCCTTAAAAAGAAAACAATGAATATTAACTGAAAAATGATATAATATACCTCGAAGATTAAGGACACTATGTTCATTTATTTATTAAATAATTTACTAACTAAGAAACAAATTTTAATACCTTAAAGTTATGGAAAATTGGTTCCCCGAACACATATCAAAATGTTTTTATATCGTGTTCATAATATCGTTTTATTTACCTAAGAAGTACAGATTTAATAACTAAAGGACCCCTTACACGGTCAATATTATTGAGTAAATATGGAGTTTCCTCAATATGTTGATCATATAAGGCTTGACATCAATTATATTGACGTCAATCAAACTGGTTGATACCAAATTCTTTTGATTTTTATTGAAGCTCCTTCAATATTATTGAAACAGTGTCAATATAATTGCACGTGTTAGGGCTATATTCCATTAAAATGAAAATATTCACTAATCAAAATATATATAAAGATATTCATTTATATAAAGCCATTTTCAATCCCACAATCTCCTTCCGTTATCTTTCAAGGTTTTAAGAATGGTTGACATACTGACTAACCGAAATCTAATTCCTAAATATCAATTAGGTTTTCTTACCTTGTATTCACTGATTACATTTCTGGAGCACTAGAGCAAAAACAATATGGAAAACCCCAATCCGCCTTAGAAATGCGGACAGCCAGAAGGTTAGTTATATGACATGTTATGCCATATATTCGATTGTGCGCCGAATCATAGAGAAGGTTCTGGACTACGAATTAAGAAAGCAGGTCACCTTCCACAAGAGTCAGAGAGGCTTTATAAAAGGTCTCCCGGGAACGCACGTCAACGCGAGGATTATCGATGCTGTATTAAAAGATGCACAAAAAATGAAAAATGACTGTGTGATAGTTTTCCTCGACGTTGTCGGTGCTTTTGACAATGTTGGCCACAAACACATCGTGAGCTCCCTAGAAGCGAGAGGTGTGTCACCGAATCTTACAAATGTCATATCGGCTCTCCTTAGCACGAACACCATAAAGATTAATAACGTTGTCCATGCAACTAGCCAGATCAAAGTGCTGCGCGGTGTGCCCCAAGGCGGTCCCCTGTCGTCTTCACTCTTCAACCTGGCCATCGATCATCTCTACCGCGACCTGTGCGATGAGGAATTTTCCAAGAAATTTGGATACAAATTAAGGAATGAGCAGGATTGTGTGGTCCTCACAGGTTTCGCGGATGACCAGGCTGTGTCGGCGCGAGACAAGGGGGCCGCAGAAAGAGTGATTGACAGCATCCAGAGGACATTTAAAGAAATTGGTCTGGCTATAAATCCTCAAAAAAGTATGGGCATCGTTGTAAATAAAGGAGAGCTGGAAACTACGGTGCTCTCCCTTGAGAATGGTGAGTACATCCAAACATTGAGGAATGGAGATACGATTAAGTATTTAGGATGTACATTCTCGGGAGAGCTACAATTCAACGAAGATTCGGTGACTAAATTGAATGATAATTTAAACAAGCTGGTAACCTCTTGCTTACTCAAACCTGAGCAGAAACTCAACATTGTCAATCAATATCTGTTCCCGGGTCTTACTTACCCTCTCCAAACTGCGCCCCTAACAAAGCTGCGTCCTGCTATCCTGGAGGGCATCGACATTATGATTCGCAGGAGCGTAAAGGCCATTATTGGACTCCCTGCGAATACTTCCACAGCGATGTTGTATGCCCCCAGGAGATACCGAGGATTGGGATTAATCCGCTGCCAATGGGAGGCTCCTCTTCAACATTGGTCCATTGCTCAGCGACTGTCCAATGTACCAGATGCCCTTTTTCAGTCTACCTTCGATTATTCGGCTGAAATTACTGAATGTGCCGAGAGATTGGGGGTTGATCAGGGTCATCGAAATGTGAAAGCTCTACGGCAGTCGCTACGAGAAAATGCATTTGAGGAATGGGCCAACTGCAGGTGGCAGGGTATTGGTGTTCGCCATTTTAAAGAGACCCCGAAAGCGAATAGATACATCTACGAAAAGCAAGTACTTTCTGGGTCTGAATGGTCGAATGCCCTAAAACTAAACATTAATTATGCACCCCTGCGTGGAGTCCCAGGAGTCAGCGGACAGGTCGGAGAAGTTGGGTCCCTCTGCCGTAAATGCGGCAGAGAGTCTGAAACACCAGCCCATGTGCTGGGAAAATGCCCCAACAACTCCCTCCTCATAACACGTCGTCACCACCGGGTCAAGTTCGAGTTGATGAGGCTCCTTAGGGAAAGGAAATTCACCTGCTTTGACGAGGTATATTGCATCGATAGTGAAGGCTCTACGAGATACGCGGATATCGTCGCATTTCCCAAGACAGGAAGGACAGCGCTGATCTTGGATCCAACTGTCCGCTTTGAGAGCAATGACCTCGATCAGGCGGTGAAGTGGAAAGGGAAAAGAAGAACACGTACGATAAATGTATCCCTTTCCTAAAAGATAAATTCCGTGAGACCTTCGGAGAGAGAGAGTTCACCGTGAGAGGCCTCTGGTTTGGGTCTCGCGGAACTATCCCAAAAAGAACAAGGAGCTTCCTCGAGGAACTAGGTGTCGACATTAAGGACGTAGCGAGGTTGGCTGAAAATATAGTCCTCGACTCCCTGGGAATCATTCACCACCACGTGCATGGCTAGCCCGAGAGTTTTAATTTATGTATTTATTTATTTATTATGAATAATTGAAAACAATAGAGATAAAGAGAGAGAAGTGAGAGAAAGGGAAACTAAATGTTAAAAAAAAAAAAAAAAAGCATGAACAATGAAAGGAAGGAAAGGGAAGAAAAAAAAATGGAAAAAAATAAATAATAAAAATGTATATATATATATATATATATATATATATATATATATATATTTATATATATATATATTTTACTATATTAATAATACTTCTGTATATTTATATATAAGTTCATATATTGTCCTAAGGATAGAAGAGTATGCTGTGTATATAGCAACCCAATATAATTGGGCAGCAATCCTTTATATTTTATATTTTATGAAAATAAAGTGTTTCTCTCTTATGACAATATTATTTTAATAAGAACTGTTTATCATTTTTAATGATCAATATCTATAATATAACTATATTTGTATTTTTCACTGAAAACAAACTCTACGTATTCCAACAAAACTGCTTACGAAGACCACTTATATATTTGGCTCCTTGAAAATCTTTCAAGAAAATATCTCAGTTTTAATAGATCGGATCTTGACCAAATATATTTTTTAGTTTGTATATGTTTAAGTAAAACTACAGATAAGAAGGAAACCCTTCTGAGATCGATAATATACAGGATTACTTTAACAAAGTATCTTCAAATGTAACATGATGTATTGAAACTAAATAATTTATTTAAAGGATAATATGGAGAAATTAATATCTATGAACATGATCTAGAAACAGTCATAATTGAAGAGCAATAACTGACGGAAATTTATTAGAACGAGGCGGCTAATGGCTTCCCCGATCGGGTTCAATGCCTGCTTTCAATTCTCCTTAGTCTGCCTCCGATCGATGTCTTCTCATTGAGCCGGGCCATTCTTCGCTCATCAAGGCAACTTCGAGTAATACTCGAGAAGTTTTAATATTTAATAAGATCTTTTTGACGTAAAGGCGATACCATAAAAATGCAGTGTTGAAAAATAGGCATTAACTTCGGGGGCAATAACGTAATGAGGATCTTATTAAACAGATAATATGAACAATATGGTTGCAACCGGCTTAGGGCCAAGGAACCCTTGCATATGTCTCGGGCTGTCCGCCATTTGTTGGAAATGATAAAATAATTCGAAAGTGATAGATAAGTGCCTATTCCCCCAAGGTCGATGGCGCATGAAACCCTCCCCTCCCCTCAAAAAATTGTATTACTCTCCTCTTCTTAAAAACAGTGCAAGATGAAAATTCGTTGATCGTATGCAATTACACTTCCTATGTCTGTTCTATTTTTCCCCTCAAGTTCTCTGTTTTGAAACTTTTCACTCTGAAAATTCACAACCCTCTCTTAATATGTCCTTCCCTAAAATTCAAAATTACGTCAAAATGTGACACCCTCAAAAGTTTTGATGGTGCAACTTCAACTTCTGGGCACCCCTGTAGTAAAGAACATAATTTACTTCTCTGAATGAATTAATTTTTTGTTTTTATAGCTAATTTAATAATTGTTTATACATACATACATACATATATATATATATATATATATATATATATTATATATATATATATATATATATATATATATATATATATATATATATATATATACATATATATATATATTATATATATATATATATATATATATATATATATATATATATATATATATATGTATATATATGTAATAAAAAATAAAATTATTTTCTATTCTATTCTATTATATATATATATATAGAATAGAATAGAAAATAATTTTATTCTGGGACGAAGTCCCTTCAGAATAACAAAAAAGTATAGAAATTAAAATTTTACATCTGGCCAGATAAAAACAAACATAAAAAGTAAAGATAAAGATAAATTAGTAAAAAAAAATATTAGTTATACATAATATATACAAAATAAAATAATCTATGTACAAACCTCTCGAAACCATACTAAGATACTTAAAACTATGTACAATGGTAAAATATAAATAAATCCTTTTAGAAAAAATACAAAAAAAAATAAATGTAAATTTTTCTTAACAGTAAAATCTGTGTTTTTGATGGAAAAAAAAAAGGAGTAGAAGGAGATTGGCTGGTCACCAAGGTTTAGTATGGGAAAGTCGGTATAGGATTTAAGGAGGGGCTTGGAACCAATGACAATGGCCTGAGTTTTTGAAGCATTTAACCTTAATCCGTTTAAGTTTGCCCAGGCACAGATTCGATCTAGTTCTGCGTGGATCTTAGTAAATGCCACCAATAGCTCAGGGGGAGAAAATGATAGGTTTATTTTGAGAATCGTCTGCATAAAGGTGGTGGGAACAATGGATAATTGAGTCATGGAGGTCATTAATATAGGAACTAAAAAGGAGAGGAGATATGCTAGATCCTTGGGCAACTTCAGAGGATAAAGGCAGGTAGGCAGATAGTGGTTGATTAGGAATGGAGACTGCTTGGGTGGGTTGTGAGAGAAAAGATTGGAACCAAGAGATGGAGCTATTGGAGAAGGAAAGTGATTTTATTTTGTTGAAAAGGATGGGATGGTTAATGGAGTCGGAGGCTTTTGAGAAGTCAAGATGTATAAGGACAGTTAATTGTTTATTATCTATTGCAGTCTGAACATCATTGCTAATTTTGATTAAGGCGGATTGTGTGGAGTAGCCGGGACGGAAACCAGATTGGAGAGGATCAAGTTGGTTGGACTTATCGAGGATATTGGAAACTTGGGATTGCACCAATCATTCTAATTATATATATATATATATATATATATATATATATATATATATATATATTATATATATATATATATATATATATAAATATATATATATATATATATATATATATATATATATATATATATATACAATTATATACATATATACATATATGTATATATGTATATTATATATAAATTATATACATATATGTATGTATATATGAATATTTTACATTCTTACCCTTTAAAACTTTGCGTGAGCTGTATCCGGGTAATATAATTGAGGTAATTTCATCGCGGCGAATCAAATGGGCATGTAAAGTTGTTGGGCTTAGTAACGAGAGAATTCCTAAAAGGTTAATATTTGCTGTGCCGAATGGTAAGTGTCCGAGGGGTAGACCGAAGCGAAGGTGGGAAGATTGTATTAAAGGCGATATGAAGGGACTGGGTTTGGACGGCGAACGGTGGAGGGAGGTGTGTAATAAGCGATTGGTGGTGTCGGCATCGAACCTTCGGGTTCGCTAAGCCTTTTATTATTATTACCCTTTAAAACTAATTCTGCAGTGTCCTCAAACACTAGGGGGTTCAAGTGCGATTAAGGTCCATGAATTATGGCCGTTTAAGAACAACAATCGTTCCAGAACTTATATTTATTTCCTCTAACCAGAAAGCCTATTTGTAAAATATATTGACTTTTCTATAAAAAACATATTCCCTTTGATAATTAAAGTGAAAATTTAACAAAGAAATAAATTTGCGTAAACATTTTAAATTAAATAACCTACTTTGAAAATCATAAACGTTTTAAGTGATTATTTTGTTAGGAAAATATATACTGTTCGTTTTAAAAAATCGTTCTGTAAACAAACAGATTTGATTGGTCATCCATCGATCATGACGGTGATCGTTCCTCATACTTTCTCGCCCTGTCGGGTTATAGTGTTCGATTGTGGCACCGATATTTTGAGTCGTTGCTTTTATTGCCAACAACGTCGTTGGTCGATCGTAAATCATCGTGTTGTGATAAACGCTTTTCCTGTTTATTGATATAATCCATTTTTCTAATTTTATCCGATGTTATACGACGATTATACATCATCGTGTCGTAAACAAAACGGATCCATGTTCAGCCAATTGTACAGGGTGACGACATCATATACCCGTCGGTAAAGTAGTAGTTTGGCTTTTCCTTTACAAGCTGTCACTCGATAATCTGACCACTTATGCTATACAAGATTTTAACAGATTAACTATTGATTTATATTATTTTATAAACGTTATTTATTTTTTACGTAAACTATTTATTAATTTATATTATTTATTATATATATTATTATTTATTATATTATAACAATCGGCCCACTCCGATCATTCCAATCCAAAAGGAACATCGAACGACCGTGAAATTCCAACACCCTCAATTTCATCTTACCACCTTATCGGTGGTCTTATCGGTCAGTCTAACTGATCGTGTGTGACCAAACTCTGATGGATTGGAACAATAAATAGATCATTTGTTCAGTCCGCTAGTCGGTTCCACATGGAATGATCGTTAGTGGCTATCCTTTGAAGCTTATGAACAGGCTCTCTGTCCAACTAAAGTTATAACACTGAAGTTGACTTCTAGCTCTAAAAAAAAAGTATTTTCTAAAGATTTTATTTTTGTTCCTGTAGTTTCAGTTTCTAACATGTATATAAACAAACTATAGAAAAATGTAAAAGAAAATCTACTACCTAGCCTATTTAAGCGTGGGAAACAAACCGAATTATTATACGCATGGCTTGGAGAGAAGTGGGAGAATAAGAAAAATTTTCTTTTTGAACATGTCGTGAAATAATAAAGATTGATTTTGAAACCGATAAATTTATAAACGAAGTTTGGTTGAATTAACGCTACTATTTGATTTTGTCCTACGCTTTTAAAGGAAAATCACTTAATAAATTGGGCAAACTGAGCCTGAGGGCAAACACTTTCAGCCAAGTTTACCTTCTCCAGTACAAATTTGGCTAATTGATGCTCCTAATTGATGAGCCGTAGCTACTAGTCATTAGTACAATTAATTTGGCTGATGTTTAAACCAACATTTGATTTTAAGCCGTCAATCTTCGCTTTTACAGTACAATCTATACAAATCTATACCAATTTATGGCATCGGTAGTTTTTTTTAAATATATATATATATAGCTCTAATATCACTTTTATTGATCCGTTGAATAAATTAAGTAGGTCCATAATATTGTGAGGGGAGGGTCGAGAAGTGGAGAAGACATAGAAAATGCATTTGGCTGATTGTGACCTGCCTTATAGGGTTCAATCAAAGAGAGAGCCGGTGATTTTCTGAAGCAGGTTCCTCCTTCCCACTAATACTCACCACGTTTTACGTAAATCAATACTAAATGCAGAAGTTTTCCGTTTCAGAAGGCGAGTGTAACATATTATTAATACACTGAGGGAGAAATAAATAAGAAAGAAAGAAATAAAGTAAATTTCATTCCGGTACATTTAGTCCCTTAATAACAATAAAAGAAAAATAATGAATTCTTACATTTACATTTGTCGATCATATAATGGCAGGCAAAAAATAAATGACAAAGTTATGTAACACAAAAAAAAAATCTTGTGAGCGCGTCACACAAATTTCACTTAGCGCTCTACTTTGAACATAAATTATTGTCTGGGAAACTTGAGCTATTACAAAAAAGTTTTGAAGTGCATTTTTGTTGGAGCTAAACCTTAAAGAATACTTTGTGAATTTCGGTAATATTTATCAACACGAAAACCCATTATGACCACATCGACGGTAGGAAATAAAAATCTCATGAGAACATCAGTCTATTTCAGCCGCAAATGTGACCACTCTGAGCTCTATATACAAAGTCAGATTTGAAAGTACAGATATTTAATCTTTGAATAACTATGAATAGTTTTACATGGTAAAAATTATAAGAATTAAATCTCTATTCCTTTTTACATGTATTCAAACTCATATTCCTTCCCTTGTAAAATTTAGCAAAAGATAAGTTTTTCAATAAATTATCAAATGTCAAAAGGTCAAAAAATTCATCAAATTATTCCGAAATTTAATTTTCTAAAATGTTACTTAATGTTTTTTTTTTTTTTTAAATAAACCAACGGTATTCCGTAAGATGGGTTAACTTTGGGACTGCGGATAAAATTTGGTTTGTGGCGATTCTGTGGTGGATAAATTGTGTAGGTTCAGTCTTCAAAAACGTGCTTTGTGTAGAAATGTACTGCGCTACTATCTTCAGAATTTTATTCATTTTCATTGCTTTTCTAAGAATTCTTGTTTTCATAACACATTCGCTTGTGGCTCAAGAGTATTGTGCCCCAAGGTAGTAGCGCATTACATGCTCTGTCCATGCTCACAGAAACAACAGTGTATCCACCACGGAATCACCATAAACCAAATTTTACCAGCTGTCCAAAAGTAAACCATCAGCTCTTAAGTTACCACATCTTACTGTATATCTAGTTATATTGTCGAATCTAAAGTTATGAAACTTCAGTAAATGTTAATTAAATAGTTAAATGTCGTTAATGAAGCAAAAACCAAGTATATATTTTTTGGAGGTAGTGCTACCGCCCAAGAACAGCACCTGGAGGTCGCGCACTTTAAGTCCTGAGAGTTAATGAGTTTACATATCTGGGAACTCTGATAAATAGAGAAGACATAGGAAACCTAGAGATCGAGAGAGGAATATTAGCAGAAAACATGTGCTATTTTGCTCTAAATAAGCATTTCAAAAGTAAACTCATTTCTCGCAGCACAAAGCCACAGCTTTATAAAACGCTCATTCAACCGGTACTGATGTATGACTCCGAAGCATGGACCATGGCGCAAGTAGACGAGTGAGCCCTAGTGTTTTTTGAGAAGGTGCTCCGCAGAATCTATGGTCCTGTGCGCGATGAACAAAACTGAAGGATTAGATATGACAAAGAGCTCTACAATCTGTTCAGGGACCCGGATGTCATAAGAATCATAAACCTTGCAAAACTGTTATGGGCAGGGCATGTGGCGAGGATACAAATTAATGAAATCCAAAAAAAAAAAACTATGGAGAGCAATGAGCAAGGCTCTAGGAGAGTGGAAAGACCATGGTTGCGATGACACCATTGTCTGGCAAGGGATACACGTACACTACTTGGTGTCCGTAACTGGAAAACGGCTGCGCAGAATAGGGAGGCCTGGCGGACACGTCTTAAGGAGGTCTTGACTTGTAGTACCCTAGAAGAGAAAGAAATGTATTTAAGGTTATAAACATATGTTTTACTCATCATGAAATATTCTTAAAGGAGTTGCTATAACACCCAAACACATAGCTAATATGTAATTTCATTTTCGTAAGACTTTTTATTTTAGCTAGAATGTCCAAATAAACAAACACAGACCATTTTTCGGGACTTCGTAAATGACCTTAAGTAACACGTTTTAAGATCCCTTGAGTCCAAATAGAATTTAGGGAATCTAAAGTTGGGTTATTTTCGTTGAAAACTCAGATTCGAAATTGTTCACGATCGTAATACTTTCTCTTACTACATATTACGTATTTGGTTAAGTAAAACTAAAATTAAAAGAAAAGACTAGCCTTCGTAAACAAATAAAATTATAGATAAATAAATGTCCTTATGTTTACATATTTCCACAGGTAAGCAATGAATTGAATGAGTTTATTACTCCAACTTGGTGGAGTAATCGGATGTTTTTTACTATAACAACAAACAAATAAATATATATATAAATAAGGTATTAATTATATAAATAAATAAATTGTTTATTTAATAATAATCATTTAAAATAAATAAACAGAAGCATAGGATCAGGCACTGAGAGGGCATGTATTTTCTTTAGCACTCTCTTATCAATAATAAATGCTACGGAGAATTATGGTTATATGGTATATAAAGCAGACGGATATCTACTTTTATAAAATTGAAAGTATGGCATAACCCTCATTCGAGGTAAAAATATCTCGAGGAACCTGATCTCTCAGTTCATTATATAATTTAATTTCTTAAAACTGGAAAAATTATCATAACAGTGTTTCTTGTATAATTTCCTACTAAACCACTTTCCAGATTCTTAAATATCGATTTCGAAATCATAAAAACTCGATGATGAAACCGTTTTTATTTATATATTTTTACTAATATATTTCGCTCTTTTACTTTGATAATTCTTGTAGTTTAGGTGGTAGTTAGATTTATTATCGCCAATCCTTGAAAAAAAATAACAATAGTTTTTTATTGAAATATGGTTGTTGTTTAGGCAATACAAAATTTTTAAACGTATCGTCGATACCTACGCTAACTGTCTGAATCTGAAAATCACCACTTCAATATCATTATCGATTCAGCCCAAACAACGGGTATGTTTTAATTTCCACACTAAGTGCTTTTATGAATATCAGAAGATTTCGCATTCGCCGTTGAATAATATATAATCACAATCGCTGGAGTGCTGGATTAAAAAAACAAACATATTTTCATACATATTCGACAGTTACCGTTTATTCGTTTCGACCATATAAGTAACTGCTTGTCAAAATTATCTTTTGAATTCTCTTGTACTTTATTTGATTTTTTTTATGGTGCAGATTTTTTTTTATCATAATTAAAATTTTCATTTTCTGGTTCCCAAATAAACATGTGTTTTATTCTTTACTAAAATACATTTGTTTCAACTGTTGAATTTTTTTTTTTTTTGGGTCCTTCCCTTCCTCCCCGTTAAGGTTATACGGGATTTTCCCGGGCCAGGGAGTGTGTTACTGTTGAATTAATGCCCACCGTAGAAGTACATGCATTTCATATATTTACAAGATAAGAATTATGTTATTATAGTTTTCTTACTAAATGACATACCCCTTAATTGACATAATTATAGATTAATATGTAATTAGTACATCCACCTCTTAATTAATACAACTAACGTGTATTATCAAACTATTTATTTAATTTGATTTGATCTTATAATCTTATCAAGTAAATTTATTATTGACTAATTAATCAAATATCAAACATAAAAAACTTCTGTGAAATACGGTCAGTGTAGTTTTTTACCATTTCTGTTTGCTGCATATCAATCAATATTTTAGGGTAAAATATTTGATGTTTAAGAATATATATAATGGGAGTAGCCGTTTTTTAAAGATAAGTTTGTAAAGAAAAATACATTTGCGCATGCCAAACCAAAAGAAGTAAGTAAAATTTGATAAAAAAGACTGGACCATTTGTTAATTATTCTGAACTTTTCCGAGCGAAATTCGATACACCATTATTGAAACATTGTATTATACATAATACTCCGTTTTATTGTACATACACTTGAGCATGTGTAAGCAGAAGTATTGGGTTGGCAAATAAGTCCTTTCGGTTTTTCTGTTTATTTTTATGTCACTATGATACACTTCTTATTTTATGAATTAATCACTAAGGTGGATTGTTTATCCTGTTTGTAATATGTCTGCAATCATATCTGTTAACTATTGTTGAAACTAGCTTAGTATTGTGTTTGCTATTGCATTGTGAATATGGCGGAAAAAATCATTCATTATCGGCATATTTTGTTGTATTATTTTTAAAAAAGTAAGTGTGCTGCAGAAGCTCATATAAAAATGGCAACGTTTATGGGGATGATGACTTAACCGAATGCACCTGTCAAAATTGTTTTGCCGATTTTCATTAGGAAAATTTTGACATCAAAGATGCTCAACGGTCTGATTGCCCACATGAAATTGAAACGAGCAATATTAAGGCCATTGTTCAAAATCCCACCCAATCAATGCGAGAGATTGCTATGGCCCTAAATATGTCGCACACAAGCATAGAAAACCATTTGCTCAAGCTCGGCTATGTTTCCAGGATTAATGTTTGGGTCCCTTACTCTCTATCCTAATTCAACTTGGCAACACGCATTTCTGATTGTGTTTCACTATAGAAAAGGCAACAAAATGACCCATTTTTGAAAAGGTTGCTAATAGGACATGAAAAAGGGGTATTTTACGAGCGAGGATCCTAGAAGAATGTCAAAATTCGGATTGCATCTAAAAAAGATAACGCTTCCCATATGGTGGGATTGAAAAGGATGTTATTTTCAATGAGCTATTGCCATCGGGACAAACAATTGATTCAATTCTATACTGCTCACAATTAACAAAATTGGATTAATCAATTAAAAATAAACGCCCAGAACTTGCAAATCGGAAGGGTGTTGTGTTCCATCAAGACAACGCTAGGCCCCACACTTCATTGGTCACTCGCAATAAATTATTGAGCCTTGGACGTGACTTTTGCCCCACCCTCCCAATTCACCAGACCTAGCTCCAAGTGACTAACACTTATTCCGGGCTCTGCAGAACTCCATGAATGGAAAGAAATTCTAAAAGAAAGAGGACATCAAAAACCACTTGGATCAGTTTTTTAACAATACACTCCAGACATTCTATGAACTTAGCATTGTGCAGTTAGTGGAAAGATGAGAAAAATCATATTAAATAATGGTCAATATATTATAGATTAAAATAAATTTTAGGTCTATAGTACATTGAGTTTTATTTCACCCTGAAAAACCGAAAGGACTTATTTGCCAACCCAATATAAGATACAAGTTCCTAAAATTGGCATGGGATCATGTAGGAACCAACCATCACAATTTCTTGAAATTGCATTGAAGCGGGATTAAAGGTAGGCGTAATGGCATTTTTGACAAAAACCGAATTTGTTGCTTGATGTCTATAACTTAAAATTTGAATAAAAATTTTCGCTTCTGAAGAATAATTCTTTTTTTTTATCGTTTTATACATGAATAAAAATTATCCCTTCATTACTATGGAATCAAAAATAGCTAAGAAATTTTGAAAATAAATGTTAAAACATTAAATATCTGAATAATCAGTAGTTACAAATCAAAATTCGTAGAATGCAAAAGATTGAAGTCCGTTGGATTTCTCGTTTAATTTTAAAATCCTTTTCTGTAAATATGGTGTGAATGTTTTATATCATATATATTTATCATATAATTATTGTTCACGTGACAGTTTGTTATATTACTAAATAAATAAATATAAAATGTTTGCTGGTGTAAAAGTTTCTTTATAAGTTTATTTTCTCAATATCATGCAATGTATATCAGTGTAATACGCATTTAAAAGTTATTTAAGATCACGATTGCAAATTAATCTTGAATCATGAGTAATAAAGCATTAGAAACGTTTGGATTTTATACGGCGTTTTCAAATTCTCATAAACTTTTCACCTTTAAGTTCCTCCGTGCCAGAGCCAGGAAGGTCTTGGCGAAGGTACATCCTGGACGGCTTCGACCACTTTCCACGATGACCCCGAAGAGAAACCGACCTTGAGCACCGTTTTCTCCAAAACTTTCTCCGGCTCCTCCGTGTCCTCTTGTATTTCGGTTATATCAGCATTGGCGACAATCTCTCCTACTTTGGCTTTGGATAGAAATCCTATCTCTAGGAAAACATATAACTAACCAATCGGCTCTTCATTTTTCTCTTTTTCTCCTCTTTTTTATTATATTATTAAATCTAAAACTTTAAGCTAGAACTAATGAAATAATTTATTTTAGGTGTACTGTAAGACAATTTATTTTGCTTTTCAATTGAAAAGACATCAATTAAAAAAAATTTCATATAGAAAAAGTTCGCTAAAAATAAGTTGTCTTAAAAGCGTGGCCGAACATGTATGTTGAGCTATTGGAAAAATTATAAATTATTTTTTATTCAGTCAATAGCTAAACATACATATTCAGTTAATAATTTAGTTTTAGATTTGTATTGTATAACCATATCTTGGAACAAATGGGCCAATATTTTTTTTTGTCAACAATATCTATGTGAATTAATCAGGATGAATAATACAACAATAAAATAAAAACAATAAAAAATTATAACAAAAGAAACGAAAAGAAAACTTGGAATAACCGAATAAATCAAACAAGAGACAACATTAAATATAAAAAAATAATAAAATAAAATAAACAAATTTAAAAACACATTCATTCTTATTCACAATATTTAAAGTCAGCCGAGAGAGCTCCAAGTCGAGCACAAAGCGTTTGCGGCATCCCGTCAAAGGGAATGTTTTCTTGTTTTGAGGTCCTTAGTTCATTTTAGCAGTTTGGCCACTTAAACCTGAAACACCATTTATACATAGAAAAGAAAAAAACAAATATATTATATATGTTATAACATACATATATATATATTTATTAATTGTTTTTCTCTAAAACAATTTTAGAGTCTTGTGTGTGTGTATTTTTTTTTTTTTTTTTTTGTCTTTACATCTTCATCCGCACCTGTCATGGTAGTGACAATTAGCAGATTTGCTGTTTAAATTGAAAATGACATGATAGGCATGACGAAGAATGGAGCCCAGCAGCACCTCTTCCCTGGCCTGTTTATATCCTAAAATCAGGAAAGGAGATCTCTCATCCAGCTCCTTTTCAGTCGCCTCCTGATGAGCATTTCAGCCGTGGCCATGTCTTTGATAAGTCCATTGTGATGTCCGTGTAGTTTTAGATGAAATCGGGAGTAAAGAGTACGTATGTGCTGGTCAATGGTTGGTTGTCTTAGGTCGGTATGTAAAGTCTTATTGTTGACGTACCAGGGAGCTGCAGTTATTAGTCTTAAAATTTTAGATTGAAAGGATTGTAGTTTTTGTAAGTGAGTCTTTTTTGCTGAACCGTAAATCTGTGAGGCATATGTCCAAATGGGTTTGAGCAGGTAAGTGTATGTATTTAGTTTTTGTCTAATTTTCAATTTTGATTTAGAAAACAGTGAGTACAGTATTTTCAGTCGCTTGTTCAAACTCTTTCTTTTCATTTTGACGTGTGGGCCCCAGGTCATCCTTCTGTCAAATATTAGTCCGAGGTAGCGTATACTGTCCGTCTGAGGAATTGGATTGTTGCTGATATAAACTGGTGGGCATGTTTCTCGTCGAAGCGTAAATGTTATGTGTTGTGATTTGTTATGATTTAATCTAATTTTCCAGAGTGAATACCAATTTTGTAAATTTAGTAAATGATTTTGTAAATTTAATGAGGCTAGTCTGGGGTCATGGTGTTTTGTTAAAATTGTTGTATCGTCAGCGTAAGTAGCAGTCAATGTTTCAGAGTTGGTAGGCATGTCATGAGTATAGACAATGTAGAGTAAAGGTGCCAATATTGATCCTTGAGGTACTCCTGCTGATACTGGTCGAATTGAGGAAATTTCTAAATCCTGTCGGACAGAGAAGAATCTGTCGAAAAGGAAAGATTGGAGAATGAGATAGTATGTATTAGGCAGTATAGTTTTGAGTTTGAAGAGAAGTCCCTGGTGCCAGACTTTATCAAATGCCTGGGCAACATCCAGAAATACGCCGGTAGCATATTGTTTTTGCTCTAGCGCTCCAGCAATGTAGTCAGTAACTCTGTGTAATTGGTGTGTAGTTGAATGAAATGTACGAAAACCGAATTGATGGTCAGGTGTTATTTGTTGGTCTGTCAGTATGTCAACCATCTTTTGTATATTAATTTTTCGAAAACTTTGGAGCATATCGGAAGGAGACTGATAGGTCGGTAGGATGAGGGATTGAAAATGTCTTTGTCTCTTTTGTGTATCATCTTGATATGTGAGTATTTCCATTGTAATGGGAAGTTAGTTGTCCTCAGAATACAGTTGTATATTGTCGTAAGGAACACTAGAGCTTTCCTAGGCATTTGCTGGAGACCCTCGGCAGTTATTAAGTCATAACCTGGAGCTTTTCTTTTTGGGAGATGTCTGATTTGTTTTGCGACTTGTGAAGGAGTGAAAGGAAGAGGGGGAGGTGTCATCTGTAATGGTATGTCTAGAGTATCAAATACTAAGGTTTCATGTTCTGTGTTCGTGAAGTCGGTAAATGGTGTAAATACTGATGAAAGATGGTCTGCAAATAGTTCAGATTTTTCTCTATCCGACAAAGCCCATGAACCGTCTTCGTTTCGCAGGGGTACTGACACCTCTCGATGTTTTAACAAATTTTTGGTATGCTTCCACAAATTTCCATCGTAAGTTGATATGCTGCTCAAATAAGCATCATAATTCGTTATGTTGAATTTTTGTATTAGTCGTTTAAGTTCGTTATTTAGTCTGTTAAATGTCCGTCTATCTGAGGGAAGTCTGTTAGTCTGCCATACCTTACGTGCTCTCCTCTTTGCCGTGATCAAGTTCCTTATATATTGAGGATATCTTGGCAAGTGTTCTGCTCTTGATGATCTTGGTAGCGATGAAGACCAAGCTGCTTTTTGGACACTTTTTGTAAATTTGTCCACTGCCTCTTCTAGTTCATCTGCTGTTTTAATGGAGCCAGGGATTGAAAGTTCTGAATCCAGAATTTCCTTGTAAGCATCCCAATCCATTTTACCATTAAGGAGCTTAGGTGTTCGTGGAAGATTGATGGGCTCATCAAGGATAACCAAATGTATAAGGGAATGGTCAGAGCAAAGATCAGAGCTCGTATTCATGGTGTAAGGTATGGTGCGCAGTCCTTTGGTTATAAAAAAGTCTAGTAGGTCTGGGGATTTACGTAGTGAAGTCGGCCAATATGTCGGTGTATCAGGTGATATAGTGTCTAATGAAAGCTCGTGGATAGCAGCCCTTAGATTTCTTCCTCTTAGTGTGCACAGCCGTGACCCCCAAAATTGGTGCTTTGCGTTAAAATCACCGCCTACTATAAAGCAACGCCCAAGGCTTCGAAAATAGTTGCAAAACATCGAAGGTGTTAATACGTACCTCGGAGGACAATATACTGAAGCTATTGTTATTGTGTGATGTTTGGTGTGTAGTGTTAAGCCTGTGGTTTGAATGTCAGGTGTAGTAGGTATAAGGGATCATGTGATAATGATGTCTTTATTAGTATTGCTGTACCACCATGAGCTGTGTTGTCCGGATGGTCTGTTCTGGAGGTATTGTAACCAGAAATATGAAATTTAGTTTGTGGTGTAAAGTGTGTTTCTGTTATCATTGCCATGTCAATGCGTTTTTCGTGTAAATATAAGTCCAATTCTGTCCTATGTTGCGTTAGTCCGTTTGCATTCCACAGAAGGATGGACAGAGAGCCTACAGTTAGCTGATTAATGGCCATTAGGAAGACACATGCCTTGTGTTATCTGTGAGAGCTGTTGCAGGAGACTAAAAAGGGGCTGAATGAGAGTATTCAGACCATTCAATAACTGGAATAGTTGTGGAGACATGCAGTTTTCAGCTGAAGGTAGCTGGGTTCTTTTTCCCCTCATGGTTGCTGAAGGTTGAATGTTTGGAGGTACTGATGATGGAGGCAGTTCCTGAGCTTGCGGTTGCGTTTGCTTCTGTATTGGCTTCTGCTGTTGCACTGGAGGTTGCTGTTGGGGCTGTTGATGAGGCTTCTGCTTCCGCTTCTGCTCTTGATATGGGCTTTGCGAAGGTTGTGGAAGATCCGGGAAATTATGAAGATTTGCAGATGGAGGTGATTCCCTCTGGTGAGCATGATTCCTCTTGGTCCTCTGTGCCCTTAGATCTCTAAGGGTTTGACACCCCCGATAATTGGCCGGATGTTCGCCTAGACAATTAGCGCATTTAGCTAGAGTTTCTCTAGTTTTGCTACAAGTGGAACTGTCATGTCCTAGTCCACATCTGACGCACCGTGGTGCGTGGTTGCAATACGACCGTGTGTGACCGTATTGTTGGCATCTGACGCATTGCGGTATATGTTTCTTCCTTCTAAGTTCTTCAATTGTAACCTTTGTATAAAATAATTTAGTAATATCGAATATTTTCTCATTGAAAGTGTGTATTTAAATTTTAAAAAAAGCTCATGTAGTAGGAAAAACTTCATGATGTGAATTAATATAGTGCATTATTTGCAAAAGCAATGGATGTTTTTATTGATTCTATTACTAAAGAAAATTAAAATGAATTAATGTATAAACATTACCTATTTGAAATGAATTAAAATGTTAATAAAAAATAAATGTATTTTAAATAAGTTTATGTTTTAAAGCTATTGTTATATGTCATTTCTCAAGTTCCGTTTACGATTAATGACAAACAAAGAAAATGTGAATTAAAACATATAATATTAAAACAAGTTCGCTTTGAATTACTTAAAATAAATTACTATCTTTAACTTGTACTAACACGAAGTCGTACATTATATAATTTCTTAAAATTTAGATTTTTAATTTCAGAAATTTTGAAATGGCTAATAAGGTTTAACAATATTTTATATGTAAAATAGATAAATAAATATATTGTTCTTATTAATATGACCAAATACATATTTTTGGTAAGTGTTTAAGGGAGAATTTGTGATATTTTAAATCTTAATCTCTTATTGATTAAATGTTTATCAATATTATTATTTCTTTATTTAGTAACATAATATTCATTCACTTTGACAACAATTATTTGGAGGTAAGACCAAATATTATAAGATTAGAGTTGGATATTCGAAAAATTTGTTAGATAGACAAATTAGATTTATAGAAGCTTGTAACTGGTGAATATTTGATGTCGTCAGTCACGCGATAAACTCTGACCGGTGAAATGGGAATTATCCCAATTAGATCCAACAGAGAGATCAAGGATTCAACTTTTTAACTAGCCATTTAGCTTTTTCATATATTTTATTGGCAACTTTGTTTTGTGCCTACCATTTTTGTTTTATGTAAGGTAATTGATTGTTGCGGTGTATTCTTTATCTCACTTTAATCATATTTTACGAATAATAACAGAATCAATAGACAAATGAACAGTTGGAAAGAAAATGTAAACAAATATTATAGGAAAATTTAAAACATAACCCCTTCTTATAAAATAAGTTTTTCGGTCACGCATTAAGTCGTTATAGCAAAAAAAAATTAGGATATAAACTGTTGACACACTGTTTATTACCTGATCGATGGGAATAGGAAAGCACTTCGATTTGGAGCGTTCTAATCTTTAATAAGCGACGCACAGTGGGCCTGAGAGTGGCAAAACCCCTTATTTTCAAGGTGTTCTGACAATACGACAATATTTTTTAAATATACGACATAGAAAACTCATATATTCCAAGTTTAGGCACGAATAAAAATACTGATTTTCATGATTTTCAATAAACTATAAATAAAAAGCCTGTTTCTGCCAAACTAAATTTGCTACTTGTTATGTATCATTAAATATATTTTTGGTGTTTTTGTTGAGTTCTGAAAATAATTTCTCGTTGTATAATACATTGAAATGAGTCAATTAAAATATGTTGGGAAACGAGTGATTTCTTAATAAATTCTAAAATTTCGTATTATTATTGTAAGATAACTTATTACTCATCTAATACTTTCCCATTTCCATAGGCTTACCTTGCGCCGACGACTGCCAAGATCTTACTGTAATAAAATTGTTCTTTAAATCCAGTGCAATGAATACAAAAATCAGCTGCAATAACTTACGGTTTTGGTAATTATCTTGTAAATTCAGTCAAGAAAGCTGTCCAAAATGGACGAAGTCTGAAGTTTAATTATCTGACTGGTCTAGTTTCAACTGACAAAGTGTGGCTGTTATGTCTTTTAATGTAAATTTTTTACTTTAAAGATGATTCATCTTCACTGATTTAAAATGAAAAGTTACATATCTTAATTATTATTACATAAACAGTTAAAATAAAGAGTAAAGTAAATAATGTTAAAATGTTTCCAAAATACAGATAAAGAATAAAAAAAACCTAAAATTGAATTTCTGCCTCTTTTTGAATTTTTTTAATCATTTATATTAATTGTTTTATGGTACATAAATTTTAGTAAAATGTATGATGAAAAAATGGATGTTATTAGAAAGGATAAAGACCTTAGGTGAATAATATTTAACGAATCCCTGATAAATTGGCGCTAAACTCAGGAGGAAATCTCCGAGGGTAGACTGAGATGTGATTGGGGAGATTACGTTAGATGTAATATTGTGGACGAGGATCATCGGAAGAAGTCTGAAGTCAAACACTGTATAATCGGATTTGTGAAGACTATTTTTTCCCCTTCACTACTACAACCCATTGAGGGATTTGGATTCAGTACTATGTAAGGAAGTACTGTTTCAAAGCCAGCGTTGTGTAAAAAAGTGATCAGGCAGAGATCGTGCTCAACTGCCAGGTTTTCTCCATTAATTTATTATTTAATAAATAGTACCCTCTATATAGAAACTGAGTCTCCTGATCCCATGGTCGATCCTCGGCATATTTACCAAAATAAATAGTTACCACATCGGACTCGAAAATTGAATCTTGAATATTGGAAGTCGGCACCTTATTCACTGTGCTACCTCGCTGAATGTTGAGCCTTTAATGGTAATATCAGTTCTTCCCATTCGCGGACTAAATTATAGGGTGCCTTGCCTCTTACACCTCGGTCGTACCAAACACCAGTTTTGATTTTTTGAGGCGTTGTTAGATTAATGATATACTTCACCTTTATAAGATATTCCACTTCGAGTACAAGCTACTCATCTCATACTGTTATGGAAGACAACAGGTAGTGCTAGTTGGTTCAGAGGATTATCCCCTAGCCTAGTCTTGTCGCTCTCTGATTAAGAAGTTGGTCGCTGTGGATTAAAACTTGTCTTGGCGCGGTAGCGGCGTGTCGAGCCTTGTACCTTCTCAGCCAAAGTCTCCTATATTCTCCTTTTAAAGTCCCTTCTCAGAGTGTTCGCAAGTTTTCCGCTGAAGCACAGAACAGTGGATCTGGAGTATATGTAAACCCGAGATAGTTTTGCTCTATCTTATACGTGAAACGTTTCGGCAACATTTACATGAAGTACAGACAGAAAATCAAAAGAATGGAGAATGTTTAATAAACTAGGCATAGTTTGTGTAAAAGTCAAAACGAAAATTCTTAATTCCTAATTCGTTTTTTTTTTTTTTTTTAAACAATATATTGTTAGTTCTGGAATCCAGATATTATAGAGATAATTATAAATGAAGTGAATTTGTTACCTGCCATTGAAGGGTAAATAATTGATTTAGTCCCATTACTTGCTTGTGATTTTAGATTATTTTTCTAAATGCTTAAACTTGGAACTTTTTAAAAAAATACAAATTACTTTAAATTAAAAATAATAATTACAATTTTTAAGAATATGGTAAATAAGAAAATATATTAAACGTCACAAAATCAACATAATACATTTAAATTTTGGATAGATGGTTGACTATAGTGAATAATTGAAGAGAAGATTGGTTGGGGTGATCAGGAAAAAAAAAATGTAAAAATAAATAAATTATATTTATTAAATGCTTAATAGTTGACCATTGTATTAATAAGAAAGGAGATGGTAAGGGGCGGGGGCGGGGTGGCAGAATGGGCTAAAGCGTGTGCACAGCACCGCGAGTTGCCTGGCAACTAGATGTATGAAGTTTTGAGAGATAAAAAATAGTACGAGTTCGCGTCCCTGTGCCGGAAGGGATTTTAAATTCCCTTTAAATCTTATTAAATTAAATAAGATGGTAAGAGGTGGCGGTATAAATAGAGTAAATAGTTCTGCCACTATTTATTCTATTTTTGTCCGCCACCACGGACCATCTCCTTCCTCAATAAATTATATTTATTTTTATTTTTGTCGAAGTTTCGGCCCAAAGTTCAGGGCTTCCTCTGGTGTAAGAAAAAAAAACAGATAACAATGGGTATGAGAAACTATTAACATTAAAAAGAAAATAATAATATGTAAGTGAAAGGTATAGTATAAACAATGTAGTTAGAATAAATTTAAAGTGAAATAAACTAGGTAGAATAAAATAAAACAGGTAGAATTCATTTAAAGTAAAATAAAAGTAGGTAGAATAAATCTAAAATAGAATAAAGTAGCTAGAATAAACTTAAAGTAAAATAAAGTAGGTAGAATAAACTTAAAGAAAAATAAAAGTAGGTAAAATAAACTTTAAGTAAAATAAAAGTAGATAGAATAAACCTAAAGTAAAATAAAGTAGGTAGAATTAACTTAAAGGAAATATAAAATTAAGATAACAAAGGTAGTGGTACAAAGTAGCGGAAGCAAAGTTAAAATATTTAACATAACGGTAATAAAGTTAGGAAATTTTGAATACAATAATAACAGTTACAGAGAACTATGAAATAAATAATAACAGTGACAGAGTACTATGAAATAAATAATAACGGTAACAAAGTAGGGACTAATGAAATAAACATAATGAATGAAATAAGGTAACATAAGAAATGAAAATCAACTTTGTTATCGTTATTTTATATTTCCTTTAATTTATTCCACCTTTAGTTTATTCTATCTACTTTATTTTACTTAAAGTTTATTCAATTTAATAAGCTATGTTAGACATTATTTAATTTAATCAACTTTGTTTGATACCGAAACGTCTACAAAAATAAAAATAAATATAATTTATTTATTGTACATTTTTTTGACTTCTCACTCCAACCAATCTTCTCTTCAACTGATTCAAATCTATGAACAAATACGAAATTACAGAATTGGATTTATGTTTTGCCCTTCTATAAACTGGTTCATACTTTCCTTCCACCTGATCGGCAAAGGAGGATAGTAGGTAAGAAATTCTAGAAAAAAAAAAAAAATAAACACTGTCGATAGAAGAGATATTCCTGTAGTTTGTGCAGTCCAGCAAAATCCCGCTCTTGGCCAAATAGATACCATTCCGTAGGCTTATTTTCATTAATCCAAATCCGCTTAATTAAGTGATAGAGTATCTTATACAAGACTCCATTTACAAACGTAATAATGATAATCAAGGAATTGTAGAATCATATTCTCTATCAGGAGATCTAATCTCAATGGAATGGTTGTAGTAAAAAGTACAATTAATAATCTGATTGTCGTGAATGTAAAGATTTACTAATTGCAATTTGCCTGGCAGATTTTTCATATAAGTTTTGCTTTATAGTGGACTAGGCTTAAAACTAATTCATGAACATCCAGAATATTTATTCCTTTTTTTTTTTTTGTCTGTTGAAAATTTGGATCTATAACATACCAGTTATTTTAGAATTATTCTTATACTTATTTAAATCTCTTTAAATATTTTAGAATTATATGGACTTTACTCGGCAAATATCGATCTCACATAAATAGAATATCGTTCACTTTAGGCATCAATTCACTTAAATGTTTTGAGAAATCGGTTCTTTTTCAATACTTTTGCAATTTGTATCGTAAGCTCTTTTAAACCACCCACTCCGTTCCTTCGCCCTTAAGGACCAACCTAAAAGTGGGGAGTTTAACTGAAGGGTAGATCCTTTTGATCCTTAAAAAGCTAGCGAATGTTTAGAAACATATATTCATAAATCAGTTCCTATACCTTTTGATCTGTATTGCCTCAATTCTATTCAAATTTAAATCTGTATTAAGTTAGACATTTGTAATTCAGAAAGTAGATATATTGAAAATGAATTTCTATTCAATAAGTTTTTTCGGAACCCCACCTTTCCAACTTTGTGTGAATCTAGAATGAATTTTGAATCGTGTTCGTCGAAAATTCGCTAATTAATACGATTCGTTAATGTTGTATTTTTATTAGCTTCATTTATTTTTTATCAGATCATAACGAGAAAAATACTATCTGCCACATTGGAAGGCAACAAGCACGTAGGCTACAAGGATAAACTTAATAAAGGGATTTTAATATGTTTATGAATACTTTTGCAGATGTAAACAATTATTTTACAAGCGGTTGTAATGTTTTTATGTAAACGTTTTTATAATAATATTTTTAGTGTTTTATTACATAAACTATGTACAGAAAAATGTGAGTAAATTCCAGAACATTGTTAATAAACTGTGTTGTAAAAAATAAATAAATTGAAGGGAAAAAAGCGTTTTTATCTTTTGCTTATTGAATTTATGTTTATTTAACATGGCTTACTATCATGATCTGCATTCCCATTCATTAGAAAGACCATCTATAACAATATGATTTACATAAATTTAATATGAGTTGTATATTTCCAAAGTTACCTTGATCATCATTGACAATTTTTTAGGAAACTTGAAGAACTGTATTTTCTGTTCCAGTTGTACTATAAAAACAAATTTTGATAAAATAAGAAATTCTCTTTTTAGATTATATATTTTCAAAAATCGCTAATTATTTCAATAATATTTAATTATAAAATAAAATTCAATAATAAAAATTAGCTATTCTGATTAGAATTCCATTTTGGAATCGCTAGAGTCTCTTGCTTGTATTTTCGGAGATGTGGAACAAAAGAGGAGCACCATAGAGAAGGGAAGGGAGAAGAATGCTTTTGTAGATGATTAATTTTAATCTGAGACTGAGGTTTGAAGTTGTGAGAAGGTGACTGAATTAGTAGGATTTTTGTCTAACTTTTGATAATTTTTAAGAGCAATGAGCGGTAAATTTTAGATGTCTGTCAAATTTCATTCCTAGATAGACCAAATTATTTGATATTTTGTTGTATGAATCACCAACTTGAAATTTTTTGGGTAATTTTTTCTTATTTTTTTGAAACGAAAATATTATACAATCGGTTTTTGTAGAATTTACTTAAATATTTAACAATTTAAGTTCATCTGTATGACATTGCAAGTTTCTTCCGCTTGTTTTAATGCTTTTGAAGCGTTCAAACTGCTACTGTATATAGCAATGTCGTCTGCATATGCCATTACAGATGCCTTCCTATAATTTTTGCCAATTATTCCAGCAGTGTAAATGTTGAACAGAGTTGGTGAAAGCACTGCACCTTGAGGTACTCCACAAGTCAAAGGTATTGCATTTGAGAAATTATCACCAACACTTACAGTCAGACTTCGGCCATTGAGGAACGATTTCAAAATAGAGTACAACTGTTCGGGGCATTGCAAACATTTCAGCTTTTCAATTAGAAAGGAGTGGGAAACGGAATCGAAAGCCTTTGAGCAGTCAATTGAGATCATCGCAGTGGCAGCGTTACGTTCCAGCTTTTCGGTAATTTGGTATTGCACTTTTGCTAAAGGATGCTCCGTGCATAGCTGAGGTCGAAATCCAGTTTGTTGGTCAGGTATTACGGAATGTTCCTGGCAAAAGTCTTGGAGATATTTTAAGATTATTTTTTCGCAAAACTTTGCCGTACACCTTTTGCCATAACTTTACATACTTATCTCACATTAAATTAATAGAAAAGCATACTGGTTGCGGGAATAAACTTATTTTCACACCACTTATTTTTAAATATTTAGGTTCGTTTTTGAAAAAAAAAAATTTCTTATTGGATTAATTGGGTGTTTTTACATTGGAATTGATACATATCTTTATTTCGGTGAAAAAAATTTTAAGTTTACTTTGAAAAGAAGTAATTCGTACATTAAATTTTATTGATTTTAAAAAAAAGATATAATTGGGTGTTCTAAACTCCAATACTTATGTGGTAAACATCTGGTGGATACCGGATAACGGAGTAACGGAGACTAATTTTTTGCCCTTTAATAAGATAGGTGTCCCTAATGTTTATTAAAAGAATGCTGTATTCTATGTTTTTAAAGATAATTAAATATTTTAAAAATTATATACACTTAAATAGTATATAAACATATATATATATATATATATATATAAAGAGTTTATAAAGCTACTAATGATTTATATTTACTTATTTATATGATCAACAACCTTCTTTAGGTCATTCATATCTTAAGCGAGAGTTTTTTAATTCTTATTATATTTAATCTATATAAGAGTATTTTTTATAAAACTTTTATTTAATCTCTCAGTCCTTACAATTAAAAAAATATTACTTTTTAACGTTTCGGCTCCTTGAAACATTTTCAAAAAATTTTTCTTTTAAAAAAAAAACAACAAAACAAAAAATTATTACTAAAATTTTTAAATATATCTATACATAAAATACTACTCTGTGGTAGTACTTATTCTATTACTTATAAAATGCTTTGTTTTTGTTTTTCGTTTTTTTTTTTTTGGAAAATCCACAAATTTTCTCCTCCTTTTTTCATTTGATCAAAACTTGATCCTTAATTTCTTTTCTCTCCATCATCCTCATTTTAACTTCACTATGCTGTATTCTATGACTGACTCAATGATGACTGTATTTTAGGCAGTCAATCCAGAAAAAAGAAATTTTAGAAAAAGAATTTTTGAAAATGGCTCTTGGAGCCAAAACGTTAAAAAATAATTTTATTTTTTTTTAGATTGTAATGATTTTTCTAAATTGTAAGTAAAGCATGTGAACTAAATCTATTGCAAATATTTTGAAGATGGTTTTATTTTATTCTTAATTTTAATATTTAAAGACATTATAAGCACTGAAAGAATGTTTTATTATAAGTACATATTGAGATGAGTAAAATATTAAGAAAACATAGAGATATTTCTCTTGATAAATTTAATTTAACCATTATTAAAATTTAATTTTAAATAACTTAAAAAAAAATTAAGTAAAAACACCAGATGCATAAAACTATTCAAAGTCAATTTTATTTTATTTAATTATTATTATTATTATTTTTAATGTTTTGATAGTAAAAGTATTGAGTGCCGAGTACGAAGTATTTTACTCAAATCGAATCACTATTGGAAATTCAATCACTACTTCAGTTAATCATTTGACATCAACTGAAGTAGTAATAAAACTCTTTGGTACTCAAAAAAGTTCAGTATTTGAGTAAAATACTTTGTTTTCACTACTCAAAGAAGCATTTGCCCATCTCTGCCACCCAGCAACATAGTTTAATGTTTTTAATGGAAGTCAAATGTTATTCTTTCTTGTAACAGTAAGCAGACACTGATCATCCGCAAACACTCTTCCATCTATTGAGAAGTAACCACAATTATAATGACTTAATCCTATAAGTAAAATCAACTTTTTAATTAGAAAATAGTGAAGGGCAAGAAGCGACTTATATTAGATCCTGTAGGACTAATGAGACTAATAGGAGAAGTACGGAACAAACCAAATATAAGAAATGTATCCGAAAATGCACTTTATCGAGAGGTCTCATGATATATTTCTTTCGGTCCACTTTCTGGAGTGTTGATAAAAATATCGTTCTAAAAGCATTGCTTTTTATGCTCCAGTGTCAAAAAATTTAAAATTGCCATATGAACCGAAGTGTCTTGTAAAACGAAGGTCCTAATAAAGATATTTCACTGTACTATATATCAAAAAAATATATTCTCACCATTTTTTTAGTTCTAAGGTGTAAGTTCTATAAGTTTCCTTGTTTTTGCTTCACTTAATTAATTGTTAGTATATTAAATAATTTATTTTATCAACAATACAATGAATTCGTTTTATTTCTTAATTATCCTCAGTGTGAAATAGCTTCCCTGACGTAACGGTATTCGTTTAATATGCAAATCCCCCTAAAATAGACACTCAGCCTTCAAGCAGGCCTTGATCCTGCGGTTCGGGAGCTCTCTGGGCTTGGTCTCATGGTCGCAAATGTTCTCCACCAAAAAATAAAAAAAAATCAACTGTAAATTTCGTTAATTGACTACATAAAATTCATTAAATCTAATGAATTAACATACATTATAGTAGGATCAATTTATTTGTAGATAAAGTCATTTGGCATTATTATATATCATTTATTCACTATTATGAACAGAAAAATGTGAAAATATTGTACTCAAAATGGATCATTTGTTGTGACAATAAAAAACAATGAATTACGAATTAATAAAAACATGAAGAATTCAAAACACGAATTCAAAGTTGTTCCTTTATTTCCATTGGCGATAACGTAAAACCATTTGAAATTTTCGATTCTAAGAACAAAACTTTTTCTTATTTCCAGCGAGAAAACAAAGCTTTCTTACCTTCACTATCGAAGAAGCTAAAATAATAATAAGTGTTTCGCCTCAGAGGTGATAATTATGCTAACCTCAAAAGTTGAAGTTTTTAGATTAGATTTTGGAAGTTGCTGGAGATTAAAGATAACTTAGTGGCCCTGTCTTCCTGGAAACCTAGTTAAGTTATATATTATTACAGTTAGCCAAAGAAATCAAGTTGGAAAAGTTAATTACTTCTTCTTCTCTTTGAGAGTACTGCAGCCTAACCTATAGTTATATTATAAGACAAAAATTGTTTCACCATTTTATTATTAATATTATTAATTGAGATTTTGAAATGCAATACACAAGTGTATCTGATATGAATTAATAAAAATCTGATGCGCGCAACACAAAACTTTCACTTATCGCTCAACTTTGAATAGGAATTATTTTCTGGCCATGTCGGACTATTATAAAATTTTTGAATAGCATTTTTAATCGAGCTAAACCTAAAAGCTTACAGCTAACAAAAGATAAATACTATTTAAATAAAAAAAATCCTATTTATTATCACCGGTTGATTATGGATTGTACAACTATTAGTTATTTAACTGTTTACTAAAATGGATTAAAAAATTTTCATTGTTTTTCTTAGACAGGTCAAAATTTATCACACTAATTGGAAGTGGATACTGTTGGAATATCACAAAGGAAAAATTCATCAAATTATTCACTACGGTAACATGACGATTTTTCGGAATAAACGGACGATAGATATCTAATTATTCAAATATATCAAGATCTAGATTTATTAAACGATAGTAAATATATTTTATAAACATATCCATGAAATATTTTTATATTTCACTTCTTCTTTCACACAAGTACAATGAAATAGTATCTTAAACAACGATATTGCCTTGAATCATTGGATTTTAAATACTTTTTCAAACTAAAAAAAATATGTTAAAAGTATACTTTTAGTAAGAAAATTTCATTTAATTACCTTGAAAACATGTGATTTACGTTAGTTTTCAGAAATTAATATTTATATTTTTTTCGCCACTCTCCGTTACCTTCTACAATTTTTATATTAGAATTTTTTTTTAATTCTCCGCTTTCCAACGATATATTATACGTATACCTGCCAACTATTATTTCTGGATACTCATTTTCGGCCTGGATAAGTATTTTTATTTTTTTTTTCTCCTTTATTCAATTATCAAATTCCTTCAAAAGTTATATTTAGCATTTTTTCCATAGTTTCTAACAATGAGAAATAGTTATTATTTATAATTAACCAAATTAAGTGTACTTTAAAGGAAGGCGTGTATGGACATTGGGCATTTAAGCCCTGTAAAGTGACATCAATGTGGATAAGACCTAATTGATATCAAAGACCACTTAATTATACAATGATGCACCGAGTTTAATCAAAATCGTTAGAGCCGTTTTTGAGAAAATTGTAAAAATATGTTAAAATTTATGCAGCCAATTTTAAGGAAAAAGTTGCTGTCACATCTAAGACATATACCTATCTTAAATACGCAATATAAGTTTCTTACGACTTTTTGTTTTTTAACTAGACTGCTAACACACACACACAGACCATTTTGCGAGACTTGGTTTTATGGACTCAGGATACCTCAAAACATGTATTTCCGTTGAAAACTCAAAATTTTCACCATCACAATACTTACCCTTACTATATATTTCATACATAGGTAAGTTTTGCATACATATTTAAGTTTCCGATACCCGTTTTGCCCAAGGTCTTTAACTATCAATACCATCAAAATGGACTTGAAATATCGACTATCGATCATTTGAACATTATTGGAATATGAATATCTATATAACTATTGATTCCCTAGCATAAAGGCGCGTAAAAAATATGTTATTTTCCTCTTTGAATTAATTAATGGAAATATCAATTCTTCTACCTTCCTTAATGAAATTAATTCCTGTCAATTTCGTCATCCGGCGGGGTTGTGAATTTTTAAAATTAAAGGTATCAAATTAAAAGACAAGTGGAAGCATGAAATATACCGCAGGATGTGTAATTGTATATAATCTTCAAATATTTCAATTATACTATTAGGTTGCACTGTTTTTAAGAAGAAGAGAGGAATAAAATATCATGGGAGGGAAGGGGAAAGGTTTATGCATCATCGGCCTTGGGGGAGAGAGGAGGATAGGCAACCCTGGATGTGATATATACGTACAAGTTTTTAGTGGTGAGGTCGATATATTTTCATATTCTTTATATTTTCAATATGGGTAATCTCATTTAATATTTTCGGAAAGATATATCTCAAGCTACTAGTGTACCGTTTGAAATGGATGTGTAATTCGTAAAAGGCTGGAGGAAAGGTAAATAAAACGAATTTTTTAGAAAGGAAATAAGATGTGAATGGAAAGTTAGATTGAGATTGAGACGAATGATGTGTAGTAGAAGCTGTAATCGTTCCAAAAACTTTAAGATACTACTTACAGGTCGTTGTCCTTAGTGTTCCGTTACGTATTTGAATCTCATTCGTTAGAACAATACGCCTCGCCCAGTCCTATATTCCGTTACTAATACGATGTTTGGAGGACTCACACAAAAAAAATTAACATATGAGTCTATGTGACATAGCTCTTAACTTTATATGATCTTAAGAAAATGTTGCATAATATATTATTGAAGTTATATTATTATTGAAGTTATATATTATTTTACATTAATGCCATTGTTTTGCCAAAAAAACAGGTAATCATACATTTTTTTAGCGTTAAATGTTTAGCCCAAGCACAATTTTTTTTTGGAAAAAATATCTTTTTTTAACGAAAACAAATTTATGTGGCATATCAGGTTTATTATAGTGTTTGTGCAATAGTGTACCTATTAGTATTTTTGGAATACAGTGAAATTATCACTATGCTTTCTTTTGGAAATTCGGAATTCAGCAGCAATTGCCAATTTTGTATCTAGACCATTTTGGATCCTGGGCGAAGTTATCATTGAGTTAAAAAAAATAATTAAAGCTTCCTAGTGTGAGCCTCCTCTATAGGTGGGACCGCACACTGGGACGGGCGTATAGGTTCCTAAGACATCGGCTCTAACCTCTATGAAAATTGCAATATACAGCTCAAGTTTTGCCCATTTATGTTTTTTAAGGATATTGAATTTTAATTTAAGCAATTTAATAAACAAGATGCATGCATTCAAAGATAATAATAGAATATTGATTTTTTTTTATCATGAATATGAAATATTAAATGTGCATTTGTATGCTGAACTACAATAATCTTCTAGTATAAAATACTTTAAACAATTATATATATATGATTTATTTCATGACCTATTATCCGATTATAATACATATCTTAAGTTATAATATATAAAGGTCGAATTATAAAAAAAACATTGTTATATATATATATATATATATATATATATATATATATATATATATATAATTGTTTTTATAGTGGGGATTCAATACAATTAATTTTCAACTCTCCCAGTCCGCTGGTGTTCCTCAAGGTAATATCCTAGATCCTATCCTTTATACAGTGTATATAGCTGACATCCCTACATATCCCAACACTGTCATCACCACATATGCCGATGACACAGGTATCCTATCAGTAAATAATGACTCATCAATTGCATCCCAATTGCTTCAATCACACATCATAAATCTTGAAAAATGGTTCGAAAACTAGAGAATTAAAATAAATCCCACCAAATTACCTTTACCCTTCGTCTTAAATCAATGACTTTCGGTCCTACAGTTTCCTTTAACAATTCTCCACTTATCTCTGTTGAGCAAATCCGCTACCTACGACTCCACCTGGACAAACGACTAACTTGGAATCCTCATACTAGACTGAAACGACAAGAAACCGCTCGACGTTTCCGATTACTTCAGCACTTACTAGACAAACGCACTAAGCTTCCAATTAGTTACAAAAGACTCATATACATTACTATAATAAGGCCTATTTGGACTTACGGATTGAGCTATGGGCCTCCCCTAAACCATCGAATTCCTCTCGTATCCAATCCTTACGATTCAAAATCCTCAATGCTCCCTACTTTGTTACAAATAAAACCACCCACAGTGATCCGAAAATAAGATGGCCCAGTGATCTCCTAATGTAGATATATCATTAGAGTGCTACCATCGGGTAGTTACTCAACAAGTGTTTTACGCCATTATATCCATATGTTCAAATTTACTAAATGTACTTCTTTAGTACATTTGTAAATATCATTAAGAAATAATAAAAAGAAATATTAAAAAATTTCAAATCACTTTCAAATTCACTTTTTGAACGCAAACTTTTCGCTTCCTGTGATTTTTTAATTTTAACCGAACTATCCGGGTCGTAAAATTGATATGACGAGATCGGAATCTATTAACAAATTGTTAAATATGTTATTATCCATCATAGACTAGATAGATTTAATGGAACTAGAAAAGTTCAACAGGCCTACTGATAATACCTACTCAACTTGTTCTATATTATTAAAGGTAAAATATTATATTTATTCATACAATAGCAATATTTTTGTATTAAGAAGAATATTCTACAAATAATTTTTTTTCAATATGTCTCTAATATAGTAATTTCTATTTAAAATAGGATTTATAATATCATGTTAAATTGTAAAGTATTTAAAGTATATGTATTTCATTTAAAATATACATTGTAAAAATGATTTTCCTTCTATCAACTATTATCTCATAAGAAGGCATTATTAATGCCATAATTACGTTACAAACTAATAGACTTGTCGTGGAAACGATATTAGTTTGTACTGAAAAGTATTGCAGTCAAACTTCCAAATTTTAACTTTTCTTTTGCACCTAATGACCAACTCGGACGTACCCTCTGAAATTATTTTGAGAGCATTTAAAAAAACAATAAATCATTTTAGTATTTTCATTGTTTTCATTCATTTTCATTTTTTTCAAATTTTCAGTGGAATTAAATACCTTAATAAAAATATATATTCTTCCAGGCTATATTTTGAATCCAGAAGGAGAAAAGTAAACACAATAATAAGAAAGTCTTATCTGATTAAACACATTTGTTTTTGCAATGCATTTATGATTTATCTTTATATTTAAAAATGTTCCCTGCAATTCGCCCCTTTCGGTAAATGGGACTTGGATTAAGTCGGATTAAGCCCTCCGCACCTGCCTAGATACGCCACTGTCAGCAGCTCTAAGCCGAACCTTGTAATGCCACTGTTACCAATTTGCTCTACTTTACCATCTTGGTAACCTCCTTTGAGCGAACATCATTGTTGGGCGGTCTTACTGTAACTTTTTTTCGTCTAATATCTCGGCTCTACTCAATTCAAGTGAGTCGGTCACACCATCGCTTTTCAGGCGTAAATTTAATGTTTGCAATATATTTTTGTAAAATAAACTGTATTTTGCCATCCGTAACTCAATCATTTTTCGATTTTAATTTTCTATGGTCTCCTAATGTTTATATCCAACCTGTGGAAATTGATGTCGTTTTTGTCGTAAAGTTGAAATGTACAAGAATAAAAAAATATTTAAAAAAGAAGGATATTATTGTGTTAGCTCCCTCTTAGTTTATGTCAAACTTCGAATGAAGCCTAACTATTTAATTGTGATTTATTAAAGAAAAAAAAAAAAGAAAGAAAGTGGACTGTATCTTCAAACATTTATTTTGGAACATTTACGAAATCTAATATTGAAAACATAAAAACAAAATGAATCAATTTTACACTTGTTAGATACGTAAAAAAATAACAAACTTCTAGCATAAAATAAAGACCAGCTGAACAAACAATTGTGACAATATTAATGAAATATTTTCATGCTTGATCATAAAAGAAAAAACTATTTCTATGGCCCAAATTACAATAAAAAAAAAAAAAAAACAAAAAAAAAACAGCTTCTCTAGAGTCCCAATATGAAATTTATATATATAACAAATAATTAGATTGTACAACGTTACGTGGACGAAGCAGGACGTTCGTAAACCTTTGTCTCTATGCAGAAACCAATTGTAACTCTTCAATGAGCGTGCTCAAAACGAACTGCAAATGGGCAGCGGCGAGGACTACGAGAGAAGTACATCTCTTCAGAGTAGAACTGCAGTGGGCAGTGTTGAAGTTGGCAGTACTCAGCTCAGTGGCGGGCGGAGTCAGACCGTCTCTTGTCAATTCTACCGCCTTATGACTTGAACCTAGCACTTGTTTATAGCTAGTGCTACAATCCATAACAAAGTAGTCCAAGTATAAACTATTTATCTATTTAATATAAACAATATAAGCTATGAGCCTATAATACTTAATATACACATATCTTATACATAAACGTACATATTATTAATTGATTTCACTTTGCTAAAATAAAACAAATCAACAATTAATCAAACTAGTTAAGTGTAAAATAAAATGAATTAACGCTGTGGCGTTTTTAACTGTAAAAATAAAATAAATTATAAACAATTATAATGACCGTGAAACCAAATGACTAATTATGTAAGGTTTTCCAAACAGCTCAGCAAATGCTGAGAAAGGATCGGTTACACAACAGCCGAAGGATATTAAGGAAGTGCCTGACTCAACCCAACTTTCCCCCGCGAAAGTCGACGGGCTATGCGAGAATTTAAAACAGCGCCTACGAAGGAAAGTTTTGGCCACTTCAGCTCCACATATTATAGCCGCGCTGGCAACACTTACCACCTACGAAGAGTCATCTACGAAAGCGTCACGTCAGCTTCGAGGAACTGCACACAACTCTTGTGAACTTTCACGAGATGTGATACAGTAAAATGTCAGCTCTGAAATGTATTCTCATTACCAGGTTAAATCTTTCTATATAGTTGTCAGGAAAACGCTGAATGGTTTCAGACTTTTTCCATTTATCTTTCTCAATAACAAGAAGCAACACTGTATCCTATGAAATATACTCATTCTCATTAAAATTTCAGATTTATATCACTGTAAGATGAACTGAAAGCTCCTTTTCTCTCCCCCCTCCAAAAATAAACTTCAGGAAAACTCAATAAAAATTAATAATAATTTAATAATCGCACCCATCCTAAAGGTAATACTCTTGCATATCTACTTAAACAGAATATTATAGAAAATAGAATATTATTGAAATTGGCGTCCATGAATATTTAAACTTTTTGTAGTAGACAGGACATTCACTGACGCTTGTAACGAAATACAATTTCCATAACTATCTACCAAAGTGATCAAGTAGATATATATATAGATAGATAGATAGATAGATAGATAAAAAATAACTTTATTCTGGGACACAGCTCCTTGAGAATAACAAAATAGAACAAAATTAAAAGATGACATCTGACCAAAATAAAATCAATAGAAAAAAAGAAATAATTTAAAGAAAATATAAGGTAAACATTCTTTATACAAAACAAACGAAACTATATACAAAACAATTAACACTATGACAAGACACTTAAAGCTATTTGCACTGATAGATCAGTATACGCTTTTAAGAAAACAATTAAGAATTAAAAAAATAAAAATATATTAAATTCTTTATTAAAATAAGCTTTGTGTTTCTGTTGAGAAAACAGAAAGCTCAACCTGACAATATAAAGTGCCTGATTAATATATAAATACGTTATCATTTAAATGTTGATTAATGTATAAATATATCATCATTTCTTAACGTAACAATAGGCAAGAATTTAGTGGTGTATAAAAGCTGATAGTTATAAACTAACAATAGATACGTTCAGTAACATCAAGAGATGGAAAATCTTTACCCTATAATAAAATTAATATCTCTAGCAAAGAATAGCGTTGATATTTGACAATGAATGGCATGCAATAAATGTATGATGTCAAATGGTTAGCAACTGCCAGACTGTTTTTGGGATAGGAATTGGAATAGGAGGGTTTTGAATGTGGATATGGATAGGAAATGTCGAATTTTGATACTGAGAAAATTTCAGAAATTGACAGAGTGAGCAATAAAGGAGTTTTGGAATGAGGCAGATCTGTGAGAAGGCATGTAAAGGTTAGAAGGTCGAGATCTTGTGGACAGAGAATGGACTGAGGATTTGAACTGGAGAAGGTTGTAGGCGTAAGATGGACGATGATTGTTGATGATTTGGAAGAGTAACATACCTAGGAAATATTGTCTTCGGAAGGAGGGGAAAAGCCACTTTAGCTCAGCGTAGTGATGAGGGACATGAGAGTATCTTGGGGTCCGATCACAAATGTTACGCAGCTGTTTATTAGTCTTTTCAGTATATCGCGGAGCTCCAAAGAGAGGCCACCATACACCAAGTAGGGGTAGTCAAAGTGGGGAAAATGAGAGAGGAAACTAGGAGTCTACGCGTATGTTGAGGTAGGAGATGGCGGAAGCGATGGAATACTTTGAGGGTGGAAATTGTCCGTCGAGAGATAAGAGAAATATGGTGATTCCAGAAGAGGTTTTGATCAATGAAAAATACTAAATTTTTAACGGAGGAGTAGAAGGAGATTGGCTGGTCATAAAGGTGTACGATGGGAAAGCCTGTATGATATCTAAGAAGGGGCTTGGAAGCAATGACAATGTATATATGTACATTCTTCTATAATAGGTAGGATTATTTTCGTAGTCGGATTTTAAAAATTTATTTATTTTATTTTTGTTTTATTTTTCGTCATACCTCAACACGAACACGAACCTACAAATGATATCATATTGAACCAACTATGAATTGAGAATACTTTAAATACAATACAATATTTTTTTCAGTATTTTGAGCTCAAATTGTTTTGAAACGTTCACGAGACATCACTGAAAAGTTTGAGCCACTTAATACACTGTGTCTGGAAGGGGGTACGAGGTTAGCAAAAAAAAAGCCCAATTATGAATTTATTATTGCTGAAAATAAACTATAATTACGTGATTTACTTATAATTTATTGCGATTAAGTTGGAAAACAATATATTTAATACATTTTAACCTAACTATCAGACTGTGAAAACGTTTTATTTTTGTTTGGAGGTTGCACAAACAAAATCATGTAATAATGATTGTATTTGATAATTCATTTAAAAATCGTGTCTGATAAATAAAAATTTAAATCGATCTTTGATGTTTATTTATTCGATTAAAAATAATGATCAATCACTGAGTGATACGGTTTTACATAAATAATATAGATTAAGATGTGATAAAAAAAATTTTGATCAGAAAATAAAAATCAACTTTTAGTCACAAATTTTTTTTTTTTTTAACTTATTTATTGCAAAATATTACAATCTGTCTCAACGAATAAAAACCAGGAATAATTTTGAGAAAATTGTAAAACTATCAGACGGCGGTTTCCGACGACTAAGGAAAGTCATCTCCAGTGGCTGCCGATCGTAACACTCCTGCTCATTAACAGGAAAGTGTTTGCAGGAAAGAATCTGTCAGGGCAGGTACTTCAAGTGCAAGGCTCGGTAATGGAGGGATTTCAACATGGTCCAGGCGCTTTAAGGAATGTTGAGGTGTGTGGACTACTCCAGAATACTCAAGCAGGAAAAATGGAAGTCTCCAATAAGGCTGTAAACTGGGAAGTTAAACAACCTGGCCCTACCTATGCCAAAGTGGCGTCATACCAACAGAGCTCTGACCGTGAGTATGCTATTATTGTTCCTACTGTTAACGGTGTGAAGCAGAAACAGTATATCGAAGCACTCGCTGAGATAATGGAACCCAGTCACATTAGGTATGCCTCTAGAATTTCTGGAAATAGATTTTGCTTTCATTTGAGTAGTAAGGATCAAGTTGATATGCTTCTAATGAAGCATTCCTGTATGACGATAGGAGATCATAAGCTGCCAATTAAACGACTGGTTGATCCAGGAAATCGGATCATTATTTCCGGTGCTTGCCCCAGTATACCTCAAACAATTTTGGAAGAAGAGATTCAGAAGCTAGGGATTAGGCTATTCTCACCAATAACTTTCTTACGCTTCGGGTATAAGGAAAAAAACCTGAGCCATGTACTAACGTTCCGACGACAGGTATTTATAGAGGCGGATGATATAACTAAGTTAAGTAGCGTGGTTACCTTTTCCTATCAGGGTATCAATTACAGGATATTTCTCGCTGAAGATGTTATAGTCTGTTACATCTGCAGGAAACCAGGACATTTTGCAGCGAAATGTTTAGAAAAAGAACTGCCGGAAGGGTATAATCCGGTAAATATTGAGCACATGCTCCAATCAACTGAGATCGAGCCATGCTCAAGCACAGTTGATTTAGAGGATAGTTTGAAGAAAGTGGCAAGGATTGATGCTGTAGTCATTGAGTATAATACACCAGGCGACTTGGAATATAGTAATAAGCAGTTAACTATTGATGACAATCCACCTATTAATAAATATATTGACGAGAAAATACCTATTGACAAACGTACTGAAGAGAAAACACCTACTGATAAATGTACTGACAAGGAAACATTGATAGGTACATCTGACACTAAGAAATATATGCAGGATGATGACCAGAACCAAACACGAAATAACATCACTATAGCAACCCTATGCAAAGCCAAACCATACTTATCACAGAATCAAGGAATCAACAAAAACCAATAACGTTCACAAACTAGAGATACAGTATCATTACCTGGGAAAAAGTGCAAAGCCGGCTCAAATATTAAAACAAAGAAGACCCCACTGAAACCATACTTGGACCCGTGCGAACCATGATCTTAAACAACAAAAGCACTTACCCTCTCACTTACGAAAAAATATGCCTATTACTCGACATGGCTCAGGGAGAAAATGAATCAAACGCTACTGATATCATGTCTCAGTTTACAAAAAATGTAAACGGTCTGAAAACAATGCTCTCAGATATCAGAGACATAGTATCACATAGAGGGCTAAAAATCAGAACCTCAAAACTAATAAAGATTTTGAATGAGCACTCCTTGAACACTACCGAGCATTTAAAAATAACACATGGTGATAACAATAATCTGGGAAATAAGAAACACTTTGCCAATCAAAATGAAAACAATCATTCAATGGAATTGTAACAGATTTTTCCGACATTTTGAGCACCTAAAAATGTTAATAAACGAAGAGAACCCTATACTAGTTTGTCTCCAAGAAACACACTTAAAAGAATCTCAAACAGTGAGATACAAAGATTACGATGTATACCGAAAAAACAGAACAGGAACCTCAAAATCATGGGGAGGAGTCGCAACTTTTGTTAGAAATGATATATTTGCTGAAGTGCTCCCTCTTAACACAAACTTTATAGCAATAGCTGTTAAAATTTACCAAAATGAGCCACTTACTGTTTGTAACATTTACTTGCCACCATCAGAACCGTTTACTACACATGATATTCAGCAAATTGTTAATCAGCTACCCAGACCCTACCTATTATTAGGTGACTTTAATGCCAATGATATAGCTTGGGGTTCAACACTAGCTGACAATGGGCACAGAGGTAGAAAATTAAAAAAAACTTTTAGAAAACAGTCCTACAACCACATTTCTAAACACGGGAGAAAATACTCATTTTTGCTCCAAAAGCAACAATTTTTCATCAATCGACCTTAGCTTTAGCGATGTTCGACAGGCCCCAAAAATTAGATGGGAAACGAAATCGGATCTATATGTAAGCGACCATTTCCCAATCACCATGAAAATGAAGCACGAGACTCCAAAGCAAATGAGGGATCGTCACTGGCAATACCGGACAGCAGATTGGACAGCGTATCGTGAAAAAAAAAAAAATTTAGTTGGTTCCTGCAGATCTAAACAATATCGATCACAACGCCACCGTCATCAGCGATATAATAACAAAAACAGCTCATGGAACAATTCCTCTTACAGTGAATAGAGTATCTCACACAAGAGTACCATGGTGGAATGAAAGCGAAAAAACGTGGCCTCAACAAATTCATAAAAATAAGAAATGTGCTTGATGCAATTGAGTTCAAAATATTGAGAGCCATAGCGAACAGAACTATAAAAGAAAGCAAAAGATCGTCATGGGAAGACTTCGTATCTTCATTAAATAAAAACATTTCAATGAAGGAGCTCTAGAATAAAGTGAAAAGCATTAAGGGGTCTCCAAAACAAAGAAATTGCCTGGTATAAAGAGTGGACAAGACATTATAACTGACCCTGACGAAATCGCTAACGAAAGTGATAAAACTCTACAACAGAGTGTAATTTAAAGGCGTTGCCAATGACCCTACAGGGTAGAGGAAACAAAATACCAAATAAATAAATAAATCTGTCTCAAGGACACCCAAATTAAATTAAATATTAATATTTATTCATACGTTAGTAATCTACATTTTTTTAAATTTTATATTTTTGAAATCACTTTAAATGTGCACTCAATATATTATATATAATTTCTGACAAATTTCGGAAATGATGATGTTCTGTTGTTAATATTTGACAACAATATTCTCTAAAAACTAGTCCAGACTCAAAATATGTCACAGAGGCTCCAACAAATTTACTTTTCCGATTTTAAAAAAGTGTAAACTTTTAGTTTAGAATTCAATGAAATTCAATGAAAATCCTAATTAAATGCATACCCTACTATTTTATGATTCATCTATGTGGACCCTTCTATTTTTATGTGAAAATCTTGTCATATTTACCGAGGCGAATTTGAAGCATCCGAGAATTTTGCGTTCATCTCACTGTCTCAAGCTTTAAATAAATATAAAAATATGTAATATGTTCAATTGCGTCGTTAACACATTTTCAAATTCACTTGTAACTCTTACGCAAAAAAAAAAAAAATGATATTATATATCTTTTTGATATCACTTTAAATGTGCACGCAATATATTATATATAATTTCTGACAAATTTCGGAAATGATGATGTTCTGTTGTTAATATTTGACAACAATATTCTCTACCAACTAGTCCAGACTCAAAATATGTCACAGAGACTCCAACAAATTTACTTGTTGGAGTCTCTGTGACATATTCTCTGTGAATATATATATATATATATATATATATATATATATATATATATAATGTTTTTCATATGTATTATTATATTGTTCGCTTTACAATCATTACATTTATTATGTTTATTTTGACTCATAATATTTATGCATAATATATATTCTCGAGAATTTTTCGGGAGTCCATCGCTTCTCCAACCAGATTTAAAAGTATGCGGCTATTGTTGGTACACGTATTTCGATTGTTTTCAGTAATTTAACTATCTGAATATTTATTAGGCTGTATTTTTATCTATTTTAAATACTAATATTAGTAAATAGAAAGTTTAAAATGCAAATTAGAAAAGTGAATGAGTATCAAACTAAGTAGGATTCCTTTAACGATAAGATTATTATCTCGGAGATCGTACAAAGATTCACTCATTAAAATAATAGTATTTCTAACGAAAAATACCAACAATGAAGATGAAATAACCCTGATTATGTATGCAAAGCTTTTTAGTTGCGGACGGCTAGTGAACAGGAATAAACTGACTAATTAAGAGCCGCATAAATGCTGCAGCATCGCCAATTATAATTAGAAATCGTTGCCTCTAAACAATCGGGAGGAGAGTTAGGTGTATCCTATACAGTGTGCTTGAGGGATTGCGAATACAGCCTTAATTAGAGTTAATTGTTTAGCAATTAGTAGAAGATAGGCTCTTGGTGTTCTCCTTGGAAGAGGGGTGTCTTTGAAACAGTACCAGTTTCCAGCTTATAAAGTTATATCTTAATAATAATTAAATGTCACCATTACTACAATTTATGTTGATCATTTTAACTTCCGTTAAAAGTTCTAGTAGACAAAAGACCACCTGGAAGGATAAAAAGTAAATGGTTAGATCAAATCAACTAAGATGCAGTAAATCTGCATGCAGATAACTGGATAAAAATATCTTAAGATAGGCAGAAATAGAGTAAGCTTGTTAAACCAGCAAAAGATTTACATGGTCTGTTATGCAAACAGAAAACAAGTATTAACTTATCTTGGAATTTAATTATTAAACTAGATAAATTAATAAATAAGCCTTTAAAAAATTAATAATAATCAGAAATCGAATTTATAGCTCCGGACTCCAAAGTCGTAGGAAAATGAAATGACATATTTAAAGTAGGTATAAACCAAGGTTGTCACAACTTTTTGGCTTCAAATGACAAATCAGAAATAGCACTTTAAATTATCAATTTTACACATTTTTCTCGAAAACGGTTCCAAGAATTCTGAAGTTCTTCGGTTTCAAGAAGAGTAATAAATAAATATAAACTATGAAAAAAAATTAATAATTAACTAAACGAGAAATAAAGGATGGTAAGATTACAGAAGAAACAGGAGGCTGACCGAAAGTTCAAAATAATATGATGGATAATATGATGTATCATCGATGATCAATGTGCGGGCTCCAATATTACTATACTATAACATAATACTACCATGTCTTGTGTCTGTATGTATTATATTATAAAGTGTGTATGGTTAGAACAGCACATGGTTGTATTATTTTATACGTAACCATTGTAAAGGAGCCTACATACAGCAGGCTCGAAGGCAACGTGCGGGCATGTGATTCAGAACCTTAATAATTCTAAATAAGGTATTGTTTAATATTTAACTGAACCGATTGCTAAAATTAAAACCGATATTAAAATTAAAATTTGTTTATATTCTGGTCCTTGAACAAATCAAAATGTTTAACCAAAAAGGTTTAATCTTTTCAGAACTTTTAAACTTATTTGATGAGTATTTTGTACCGTCTGTATGTTTAATCTTGTTTCATTAGTTCTGAAACTTTAGATGCATTTATAACTGTATTTTATATAATTTTGTTGTTGTTTGATGAATTAATTAAATAACATTTTTATGTTTCGTTATTTAATTTAATTATAACATTTGTGGGTAATATTTTTCATTCTTTTCAATTTAAAAATGAAGAAATGTTTATAAACATTCAAGGAATAACTATAACTTTTGACCATTAAGAATATTGCAAGATTATACGTACCATTGTCTGGTTGAAGTTACAAACGGTTATCAATTGTAGATCCAATGAGTAATAGTTATTATTAACCGACATTGTATAGAATATTGTTATCAACAATTGAACCTCATAATTAAATCGTATATAAATTAAAATTTTAGATGACCAATCAATTGAAGCCTCCCTTATTGCGTTTTGAGGACAAAACACACCTAAGGGTTTTAGACGAATCAACTAATAGAACTGAAGTACAGCTGAACTCTGGAGCTTAATCTCTATCTCTGAAAGCTACTTACTCCAATGGGTTGTGATGTCACAGCTGCTAGACAGATATTTCTATCTTCTCTAAATGGTTCATTACACAATAAATCCCACTTCTAACTATATAATACAGGTTGCCCCATAAATATAGCAAAATGATTCAATGAAACACAAACGTTTACATAAGCAATGGTTTGATTTTTGGCAGAATAGTAGGAAATTTGAGTTTTGTGTTTTTTAAAGTAAGTCACGTTATTTGTTTAACAGGAAACGACAACTTAAAAAATGTTTAGTTCAGGTTATTATCAATTAAACACACAGTTAACTAGACAAAATCTACTTCAAATAAAAGTAGAGTTTGTTATTGTTAAAACCATTTAAAGAGGACTTTTGTGCGAATAAATTGAGCTAAGCAATTTTTTAAGCCTGATTTTTCTTTCACTTACCTATATGTGTAATATATAGTAAGGGGAAGTATTGCAATCATGAAAATTTTGTCTGAGATTCTGAGTTCTGAGTTTGTCTGAGTCTAAATAATAAAGTCTCGCAAAATGATCTGTGTGTGTATTAAATCTAGCTTAAGTCGTACAAAACTGATATTACGTATTTAAGATAGTTATATGTGTCAGTTACTTTTTAGTTAAAATCGATTTACCGGAAGTGGCACTTATGTCAACGGTTAAACACGTTTTTACAATTTTCTCAAAAACGGCTCCGATTTGATTAACCTCGGTGTATCATTGTATAATTAAGTGGTCTTTAAAATCAATGAGTTCTTATTCCCATTGCTGTCACTTTACAGTGCTTAAATGTTTAAATGTTCAGCATGTCTTCCTCATAACTACCTTTAATTTATTGGTTTATTTTAAGTAATTAACCATAACTCTGAGTTGGCCCCTGACTTTCATAGAGTGCGGTTGTACTGTGGAGTTATTCGGACTGTTTTTATATTTCATTTATTCATTTTATTCCATGTATTTTGTCTTTTTTTTTTTTATTTTAAATGTAATTAATGAAACCCGGCGAAGAATTAAGTGATTCGCCCGGTGTTCCCCTCACTACTAAAACGAACGTGGACCAACATACGGACGTATCCTGTTCTAAGAAGAGAGTTCATGGAGCTATTGATTCACCTCAATCCCGATCACCAGTTAAAAAAATGGGCAAGTACTACCAGGAAATCGCTCCAATTAAAGTAAGCAATAGCTTTAATCATCTTACTGAAATTGACCTTTCATCCGATAAGCACACTACAGCAAGTACTAGTTATAAAAATAACCCAAATGTTCAATCCAATGATATTAGAATACCACCGATATTTTTACACAATGCTAACAATTACAGACTTCTATTAAATGACCTAAATGCATTATGTATCGGACCATTTAATACGCAACTGGCCGGTAACAACACATCAACCATTGAAGACTACAGAACTATGACTAAATATTACGATGAAGAAAAAATTGAATATCACACATTTTCCTCAGATAAAAATAAATATTTAAACATTGTCATAAGGAAGGTCCCTTATAGCATAACCGAAGATGAATTAAAGGCCGAGTTAAATTCCAAACAGTTCGAAGTTGTTTACGTTTCCAGAATATTGAATAAAGATAAGAAACCTACTCCTCTCTGCTCAGTGTCTATTATAAACAATGAAACGGCTAATGACATTTTCAATCTTAACAATTTATTTTCTGCTTTAATTACAGTCGAACCTAAACACAAGAAAAATGATATCCCCATGTGTACCAACTGTCAGAGGTACGGCCACACAAAAAATTATTGTCATTTAGAGCCCCGGTGCGTTAAATGCAAAGAAAAACACCACTTCTCTAAATGCCCGTTAAAATTCACAGATAAGCCATTTTGTGTAAACTGTAAATTGGCCCATGCAGCTACCTACAAGGGTTGCGTCTATTATCAAAATATAAAAAATAGAGTAAATTCACCTCTAGAGCCAACTAGTCAAAAAACTGAGAATATTTCTTCTAGACCTGCCTCCAGAATTACTTCAAAACAGTCATTCGCAGACACCATTAGACCGATAACAAAACAATCGGAACGAAAACCTCAGCCCACAGTTAATCAAAACATTGAAATAAACGGCGATAATTTACTGTCAACAATAACTAAAATTATTATCGATGCTATCAAACCGTATTTACCACAAATTATGACACACCTATCTTCGCTCGTAGCTTCTTTATTTACTAATGGACCCTAAAGTAAACACTATCTTATCTGTTACTAACTCGTTCGAGACTAACTGCGCATTATTCCAGATCACGTATTATTTCAATTATTTCCAAATATTAATTTTTTATATATGACTGCAGAACTAAAAATTTTAAACTGGAATGCGCATGGCATATCATCTCAAAGAAATGAATTTAAAATTTTTCTTGAATCAAATTTCATCGACATAGCCTGCATAACCGAGTCTATCTCAAAACATCACATTTAGAATCCCAGGTTACAAAATCTTACGAAAGGATCGAGAATGTTCGACTGCTTCCGGCGGTGTAGCCTTAATAATTAAGAATAATATTAGCTTCACTGAAAACATTATTGATAATATTTTAAATATCGAATTCATATCAGTTCGTTTACATTCATTTCCCTCTTCAGTCGTTACGGCAGTTAATAAACCTCCAAACAAAAAAACTACTCCAAGATGAAATTTTAAAACTCTTGCCATCAGGAGACCATTCTTTAGTTCTAGGTGACATGAACAGTAAAAACATCTACTGGGGCTGTCGTAAATCAAATTCTAGCGGAAATATTTTGCTAGAAATTTGTTCTAGGCACAATATTCAAATCCATACGCCAAATGAACCTACTTTTTATAGACCAGGCTGTAATCCCGATATTTTGGATATTGCACTCACCAAAAATTGTAGGCTTCCTCTCTCATCTCACGTTATCACAGCCTTAAATTCGGACCACATCCCTGTATTAATTAATTTTTCAACTGAGCTAAATGTAGTGCCGAAGCGAAAATCACTCATTAATGGAACGATTGACTGGGAATTATACAAAATCTTAGTAGCTGAGAAAATAAATCTGAAAAATAATTTTTCTACTGCCCTTGAAATCGAAGAAAATATAAATAAACTAAATGAGTCTATCTCGAATAGTCTACAGGAAGCAACCGTACGACCTTTCCAGTTAGTGAGGAAAAATTTTTCAAGGAGTTGCCCAAAATCAATTCTGTTAAAAATTAAAGAAAAGAACCATGCAAGGAGACAGTGGATGCGCAACAGAGATCCTACTTACAAAAAGACATGGAACCACCTCAAACACGTAATTAAAAAAGAACTGGATGAATGGGTGTATTCTAAATACCAAAATTACGTAAAAGATTTAGACCCAAAGGACCAATCTCTGTGGAAGGCTACTCGGCGTGTACTAAGCAAATTTGAGAAAATTCCTAGTCTGGAAGAGAATGGAGGATACATCATCAGTGACGCAGAAAAAGCTGAAGCATTTGCAGATTACTTTGAGAAAACGTTCTCAAACCCAGAATGCGAAAGAAGTCCGCATTCACCAAATGTTGATGTTGAAGATTATTTAAAATTGCCCCTAACAACTGTACAGCTTCCGATTAAATTCACAACCCCTAAAGAAATTCAAGAACTAATTAGGAGTCTCAAAGTAAAAAAAAGTCCAGGACATGACCTTATACCAGTTATTGCTTTAAAAAATTTTCCTAGAAAAGCTCTCGTTTACATTACGTCTATTTAATAGCTGTCTACGCACTGGATATTTTCCCGAAACGTGGAAGAAAGCTGAACTCGTAGTAATTCATAAGCATGGTAAAAACGCTAAACAAGTCAGTAGCTATAGACCGATAAGTTTATTACCCATAGTTGGAAAATTACTAGAGTCAGTCATAAAAAGACATCTTGCATCCTTTTTACAATGTAATAGCATTATTCCTGATTTTCAATTTGGTTTTCAGTATAGTCATTCCACTTCACACCAACTGGCAAGATTATCAGAATTCATAGTAAATGGATTTGAAATGAAAAAACATACTCTTGTCACGTTTTTAGACTTTCAACAAGCGTTTGATAAGGTTTGGCATTGTGGTCTATTGTACAAGCTAAAGAAAGTGGACACGCCCAAATATTTATATGACGTTCTGAGCTCATTCCTCAACGGCAGAACATTTACAGTTAGAATAAATAATATAAATTCAACCTTAAGACAAATCCATGCCGGCACCCCACAAGGTTCTGTTCTTTCTCCCATACTTTTTAACTTTTATGTTCACGACATTATCCAATCCACAAACACCTCCATAGCTATGTTTGCCGACGATACAGCTGTCTTTTCCCAACACAATGATATATTAATAGCCAGAAATACACTGCAGTCTTACCTAGTAAATCTAGAACAATATTTAAAAAAATGGATGATTTGTCTCAACACCGAAAAATGTACAGCAAAAATTTTTACTCTTAGACGTCCCTCAGACCCACCTGAACTGATTCTCAAAAATAAAGAACTAAAATGGAACCCAGCTAGTGAAGCAGTAAAATACCTCGGAGTTTATCTGGACCGCCGCCTTACGTGGAATTACCATATAAATAATAAACTGACCCAAACATACGCAAGGTTAGCAATGTTATATCCCATAGTAAATAGAAAATCTAGTTTAAAACCAGAGACAACTGTTCTTATTCATAAAACCATACTAAGACCCTTGCTAATGTACGGATGTGAAGTCTGGGGAGCAGCTTCAGCTACGAAAAGAAAAAAACTACAATCCTTTCAAAACAAGGTATTAAGAATTGCAGTAGATGCCCCCTGGTTCATAAGAAACGCTCAACTACATCGAGAACTAAAATTGGAAACAATAGATGAATTCATCAAAAAACGATTTAAAAAATTCCATACGCAGCTACCAGCAGTTAAAGGTGCAGTGGCCTACAACTTAGGAAACCCAACCTCATCTCGAAGACTGAAGCCCAGACTGATCCAAGACATCATGTTATGAACAATTAATAATTTTCTCTTTATTAATTGTAATTATTCAATAATTATAATGTATAATAGTTAGGGTGTCTTTTGCAAAGACTATACCCACCAGAACAAATTGTTAAAAATCATCAAATTGTTACAACAACCATGTAAGGCCCACCAGGCCGATCTGGTAATAAATAAATTTAAAATAACCATAACTCTCATCATTAAGAATTTCGAAAAAAAAAAAAATGCTAAATATAACTTCAGAAAGAATTTGATAATTGAAAAATAGAGAAAAAAGGAAAAATGTTTATTTAGATCAAAAATGGATTTCCGGAAATACTAAGCAGAAGGTATAATATATCGTTGAAAACTTTACATTTAATGAAATAATCGGAACTATTATTTGAAGAGATGATATCATTGAATGTTTGTGGAATGTTACATCATAATTAAATTTAAAAATAAATTCTATAGTCATACTCGTTCTTAACTTAAATAATGCAAAAGCATTAGTTAATGGAACACGAATGAGGGTGAAGTATTGACGTGAGCTGCTTTAAATAAATGATTATTTAACATATGTAGTTCAGTAATTTCACATGGACAATTATATCTGGCAGCAAGTAGAGCACGTTCGTCTTAAATTTTGAAGTTTATACTTCCAATGGCAATGGGCAAGGCTATACACTAAACAATAACAGAACATTGTTTACAGAGAGGTTTTGCAAAAAAATGGATTTAAACTCAGTTAAAATTGCTAATTTAAATTTATTTTTTGCTGGCTTAATCATAACATTAATTTATTGTGATAATAAAACACATAAATTGAAATAGAAATTAAACATTTTGAATGAGTCTATTTTGTATTACTTATAAATAATTTTAAGTAGTTTTAGCTCGATTTTTAATTGAAATTGAAAATTTATTAAAATAAATGAGGACTTTTGAGTCGTGATTTACTCTTTATTTATTTCTCATTTAATTATGTTTACCTCAAATATTCACTGGCTAGGTCGAATTTCGATCACTGGGCGAACACTAGTACATACAGCTCAGTGACTGGAGTTATATGGTTTACAAAAATAGATGGAGTTCCGAGGTCTGCCATTGATGTAATTAATAGGGATTTTGTTATTTTAGTGGTCTTGATAAATCGTTAGTTGTAAGCTTTAAGCTATAGCTCCGTTAAATGTGCACTTCATAATTTTTATAATTGCTCGATATTGCCAGAATATAATTTCCATCATTCAATGTAAAGAGGTAAGTGAAACTTGTGTGTTGCATGCACCAGATTGTTTTTTTTTTTGTTTTTTTTTTCGTTTCTTGCTTAATAAGATTTAAATCCATACTATTTAAGTTGAGGGTTCATTAAGAAATAAGTTGAAGTCCATCTCAGGTTGTGTAAAAAATGTGGTGATTTGAAATCCTGTCACCTGAAAGAGCCCGTGTTTTTAGCATAAATGACTATAATAAATTATTCCAAGGCTGTAAGTTTTTTTCATCATCATCATCATGTAAAAAATGTTAAAAGCGATGATTATCTAAATTAACAATGAAATTGTGTATTTTTAATAGAAATTGATACGTATTTGAAGTGACCAGATAAATGTTTCCCAGTACTGATATTTATATTTTTATGAACATTAGTTGGCCCGTTCGAGTAATTAGCAGAAAATTTTATTTTGTGAAGAAATAGCAAAACAATATGGAAATAAGTAGATCCTATGTACTATGTAAGGAAAGAATTAATATTTTTTCATTGGTCGATTACACTATTCCATTTAACATAATAGTTTAAAATATTTGTGCAAATTTCTTTGCTAGGACCTATTTTAAAACGCAGACTGGAAAGATAATAAAGCCTCTATCATGGGATTTTCTAAATTATTAAAGAAAAAAATGCAAGAACAAACAAATGCTTTTAAGAAATAATAAAGTTAATATATCAGCCATGAAAACTAGAAGTAAATAGAATAGTAAATGCCATATCTTTAAAGAAATTATTAAGTGTACCAAATCTAATGGACCGTATCTTTGTAATTACTGTCCGATTTTTTTTGTTTTGTTGGTAATTTATTAACTTCTCTGATTAATGGTAAACTTGCGAAATTTTGACACTATATTTAGGTTTGTGTGACTTAATACAGGCTTAGAGTAAAAACAAAATATTGAGTTGAACCAAAGGTATGAGTTATAACTAGAGACCGGATTTCCATGCTATGGTACTTTTTGTTCGCTTCAGTGTAAAAACTCCGGACCCATATATCTATCCGTTTTAGGATCTGTAGAATAACATATTTAAATTTTATATTGCACGAAATAGCACGTTTTGTCGTTTCTAGCCTAAATTGCACGATTTTGATTTTTGTTGCATTAAATTGCACGATTTTGATTTTTTGTTGCATTAAATTCCACATTTTTTCAATTTTGTAGCATTAAATTGCACATTTATGCAATTTTGTAATAAATTAGACGATTTATAAATATAAATGTATAAGTGGGTGTGTTAATATTTATTTCACTTTTTATTCTACTAAATTGTTCAAATTAAATTCATTACTCCAAACAGAAAAATACGAAGAAAGCAAATAATCCTATTCATTCCAAAAGAAAGAAGTAAACAAAAGTGAGATCTATTATTGGAACCTGAAGTATTGGATAATAAAAAGCTGCTTTCCTAGAATTAGCTGCTTTGTTAGTAAGGTATTTATAGTTATTGAAAACAATAACTAAGGTAAAAACCTTGAATTCTCACTCACCGTTCAACTTTTCAGTATCTCTTCTGGCTTTGAATTGATTTGCAGAAATTTAATTAAAAAAAAAAATGTTTATGCTGAAAGTAAAATCTAGTCTTCCTTGACAAATTGAAATCTGGATAAAAAATACCCCGATTAGAAATGTGAGCTCAATGAATTTGATGAGTTCTGTACACCTTATGAAAAATTAAACAGGTAATAGACATCAAAGAATTTTATGTTTTTTTTTTTGTTTTGTTTTTTTAGAAAGAAGGATTTCCCCCAAAAATATATTTTTTTGGTGATATAGAAAAACTGTTTCAAAACTAATATCTGAACACCTGAAAATCTCAAACATTATAGTTATTTCAATTTTTTTTTAAATTTATTAAATTTTAATAAAAACGTTTTGTAAAACGTTCAACCCTATTAAAAGATAAAGTTTTCATTATTACTTTTAATAAAAGTTAAATATCTGAAATTGATCTGGTTTATATAATATATGGGTACATATAATTTCTTCAAACCTTTAATGCTCTGCATTATTTGATAATAATCGTTATTATAATCTGGAATTTCATTTTCAATGTTACATTTCAATTTCTTTTTTCTTTTTTTTTTTTGTCTCTCGGTTAACTCAAGATCTGATAAGATTTCGATGCATTAATGTTATAAATTAAAAAATATTGTTGATTTTACACACTTTTAGGTGTTAATTACACAATTTTACGTATTTTAGATTTTTTTCTGCACATTTTGAGTTTTTTACCGCACGAAAATTCTGTCTCTAGTTATAACCAAAGTTAAAAATTAACCAGAGTTATACGCTTAAAAACAAAAGAAAAAAGTTTCACCCTAGGTGTTACATTTATAAAAAACGTAAATACATCCCCCTACCCTACCAGCAAAAATCCGACATCCTCCCACAGTTGAGCGCCGAAGTCAAGCTGTTCCGCATAGTCGCCTTCAACTTGGTTACTATCCGTTTCACAGAAGTAATACATGGCCAAAATTTCGACTAAAATTGCTCACTCATTAGCTCTTCTATCATATTCATTGTCATTCAAGGTAGTAAAAATTTGTTTCACATATAGAATTTCAATTTTAAATCAATATTTTACTTAGTTTTTATACCTTAAATTAAGTTGGTCAATAAATAAGTGTTGATTTAATTTATAATATACAAAATCCTAATACATACAATTATTCATTTTTTTTTTTATTGTCTGATTCAAATTTACTAGGTATTTGAAAATGCAGATGAAATATTAATTAAGTTTTTATGTACCAGTAAAAATTTTGAAATGAATGAAAAGGAATGGTTTGAATTCATTTTATCTAAAGCTTAGAATTTATTTCAAGTTATGAGAAGGAGTTAATTGGGGGGTGCGGTCAAATAAATACTAAATTAAAATATAGTATTTATTTCATATTTGCCGACGTTTCGACCCACTTTGCAGGTCGTCTTCAGAGTTACAAAAGATACAAAACATGTTGAAAATAAAAAATAAATATAAATAGATATAAAATAAGAAGAAGTTGTCAGATACAGAAATATAAAGATATCAGATATATAGTGTGTTACAATGTAGTTAAAATATTAAGTATTTAAGTATTAAGTATTAAGTATTAAGTATTAAGTAAGTAGTATTAAGTATTTAAGTATGTTATATATGTAGAAGATACAAACAAATTGAAAATAAGTATGAATAAAAATAAAAATAAAGGAGAATATAGCATGTAAGTTACATGCTAGTTAACTTGCATGCTATATTCTCCTTTATTTTTATTTTTATTCATACTTATTTTCAATTTGTTTGTATCTTCTACATATATAATATACTTAAATACTTAATATTTTAACTACATTGTAACACACTATATCTCTGATATCATCTTTTTATTTCTGTATCTGACAACTTCTTCTTATTTTATATCTATTTATATTTATTTTTTATTTTCAACATGTTTTGTATCTTTTGTAGCTCTGAAGACGACCTGCAAAGTGGGTCGGAACGTCGGCAATAATTAAATAAATACTATATTTTAATTTAATATTTATTTGACCGCCCCCCCAATTAACTACTTCTCATATTATATCAACGGTCAACCATCTCTACATCATTATTTCAAGTTAATTGAAATTAACTGGGAACAATTAAATTTACAAAAAAGTTTTATTCTATTGAAGTTATTTCGATTGTTGTGAAAAGACCGAAGCAACAGAACACTTTTTTTTAATATACGGTCTATCTCACCCCACTCCGTTACCCTCTCTCCCCATTTTCCTTTCGTTTGTTGCTCCTCTCTCTCTCTATCATTCTAAGTATTCAACGAACGGTTAAACTGTAAAGAACTAGCCCTCGATAAAAACCGAGATTATTTGGAACTTTTAAATTTGAATAGGTTTTGATTATCGATGTAGACTTGAATTACTGATTTAATGTTTTGATATAATTTATTTGGTTTGCCGTATTTGGTTGGTATCCGTCAACGACGAGTACATCATCTAGTACTCAATAAATAAATGGAAAAAAAATCATTTCTTTTCTTTCCTGCAACTGAGCCTTAGTAGAGTTAATTTCAGTACGACGATATTATATAAAGGTGAATACATATAGACTCCAAATATGTAATATGTAAGTTGATGATGGAGTTAAGACCCAGTTTTGTAGATAACTTTAAGAAGTCAACAACTGATGACCATAGGATAGCATTGTCTAGTTAGCCACCCTTTAGGCTTTGACTCATCTTGATGGGACCGCCCTCCTATAAATGTTATTTCCATACTTCCCTTCTACCCCCAACTGGGTATTATAAAGTAGAAGCCCTCTTGGCATTAAGGCGTCATAGCCTTAACTTAAATTTCATCAACACGAGGTACCCTAGTAATTATGATAAGCGCTCTCCTGTCAAGCCTAATAAATTTATTGTGGCTATTTTAGGTTCTGGTTAAACTCCTCTCTAATTGGCCCATTTCGGATTAAATGCATCAACAAATTAACAACTCCCTCTAAGCGGAAGCTTAAGGAAGTACTTATTCTGTGATTCTGCATCGTGATTAGTAATATAAAGTCATCTTTACGTCACAGAAAAAAAGGTATTATACGATGCAAGAGATACATGTTCAAAGCCATTTGAAATACGCAATTATTTTAAAAAAAAAATATTCGTTTTCTCTTGCTAGGGATAGGAATTTCAATTTTTTTAACAGAATTATTTCGCAATGATTCAATCATTGTGGTGAATCGATTCTTATGAACGATCTTTCGATTGGTTCTTTTTATCTTCCATTTCTGTTTTAAATTAAGAAAATTTTTAAAAAATAACCATTTTCAAACATTATAGTAATTCAGGAAAAAAACTTTATTTTTTTATCTACTTGAAATTTAAAGCCCTTCTTACAATGTATACAAATTAAAAGTTATGGATACTGTAAGTAGGAAGGAAGTTTTAATTGGATAAGTAAAGTTTTTTTAATTTTACTTATAGTCCAGTCAATCCATGCTCTGAAAGGGAGTATAGAAGGAAATGGCAGGCACAATTTTTGACTTTGGGACATCTATCATATATCAGGAAAAATATTCATCGCTTTGACAACGACTTTCTATACACAATTAAAGATAATAAAATTTTCAATATAATTGATTATTTACATTTTTTCACTATCTGGCTTATCCGTCGTCAGCTATCGCTAATGTGGAACAAAAAAATGTTTACTTCATATTTTTTATTGTATTTGACTAGGTAACTCCTGATTGCTTCTTGTAAGTATTTCGATATCACCAATATCGCCAATATCACCAATATCGATATCACCAGTAGTATCGCCATTTTTGCAGCTAACCATATCCATATTGTTTTATCCACGTTTAATTCGAGTCCTAGTTCTTTACCGGCTTTCATTAACGTTGTTGTATTTAGTTTTATAGTTTCAACATCTTCGCTTAACAGTACCATCAGCATAGCCCAGCACGGATGTTGTCCCGCCCAGATCCAACCCTTTCTCGGTTCGCATTACCTCCCTAATGGCATGTTCTAATGCCAAATTGAACAGGACAGGCGAAAGAGAATCCCCCTGTTTTAAGCCCGAACGAACCTCAAATTTTTCTTACAAATTATTACCGATTCTAACTTTATTGAGTGTCTCCGTCAAGCACATCCTGACTAGATTTACTAGTTTTTTTGGAATCCCCTGCTCGATTAGAATATTATACAGTTTCTGGCGGTCAATAGAATCGTAAGCCTTTTTAAAATCTATATACAGCTGGTGAACAATACCGTTATACTCCAATTTTTTCTCTAATATTTGCCGTAAAGAAAATATTTGATCAATTGTCGAACGATTCCGTCTAAATCCGCATTGGTAGTCTCCGATAATTTCCTCGGCGTATTCCGTGATTCGACTGGTTAAGATTGAAGTTAATATTTTATAACATACCGGAAGGAATGCAATCCGTCCTCGGACCCTTTTTGTGAATCGGAATAAGAATATATTCTTTCCATTCTTCAGGTAATTTCTCGTTCACCCAGATCTTTTTAACCAACCGATGTATTTTAGAAACTCCAGCTTCCCCGCATGCCTTAATTAGTTCAGTAGTAATATTATCGATTCCCGCTGCTTTATATGATTTTAATTTTCCGATAGCTACTTCAACTTCCTCTTTACTTGGTCCTTCTATTAACGGTTCAGCACTCTGGTACTCAGAAGGAGGACACAGATCATAATTTCCCGTATTTAAAATATTGTCAAAGTGGTCCTTAAACTTATTCAATATGTCAACCGGATCGGTCAGAATATTGTTATTATCATCCCTAATTCCAGACGTTACGGGCCCTACATATTTACGTGATCTGTTTATACCTTTGTACATGTGTCTTACGTTAGGATTATTTAGGGCTTTTAATTTAGCGGCTTTTCTTTTTTCACACATGTTTAAGCAATCTTCATCAAACCACGGTTTGTTATTCTTATTTTCCTTTTTTCCTAGACACGAGTTACCGACCGCTTTAATATTATCCCTGATCTCTATCCATAACTTGTCAATATCCTCGTGGTCCTCGTCAGGAAGCTCTAAACCTTCAAACCTATTCTTAACATCTAGCTCGAATTGGTTTCTAATTGATGGATTTTTTAATTTTTCCAAATTAAAATTCTCAAAATCGAAACGGTTTTCTTTTCTCTTTTTTATATTAAGTTTTTGTCGAAGTTTCGCGATTACTAATTCATGATCCGACCCACATTCTGCTCCGCGATAAGACCGTACATTAATTATACTGCTTTGCCAGCTATGTTGTATCAAGACATGATCGATTTGATTTCGTGTTTGCGAATCCGGTGATGTCCAAGTATATTTATGAATATCCTTGTGTTTAAACGTCGTACTTTTAATTATCAGGTTTTTCGAGATGGCAAAGTTTATCAGACGGATCCCATTATCATTACTATATTCGTGCAAACTTTCTTTACCAATCGTCGGAATATAAACTTCTTCCCTTCCTACCTTTGCGTTCGCGTCACCTACAATTATTTTCATGTAGTTTCGCGGTAGTTTATCATAAACCCATTCGAGTTTATCGTAAAATTCACTTTTAACTTCATCGTCACTGTCTTCGGTCGGACAATGTATGTTTATTAATGCGATTTTAAACCAACGTCCCTGAAATGTAGCTACCGAAATTCTATCACTAAAGAATTGTACGTCCCTCAAACCGGATAGTAATCTATTCCTAATTAGAAACCCGGTACCCAAACAATGATTCCCGCTTCCTCCGTACCAAATAGTGTACTTTCCTTCCCTCATCGAGCCCTCCCCTGGCCAGCGAACCTCTTGCAGAGCCACGACATCCAAATTGTACCCATTTACCTCATTCGCGACCGATTTTAGCCCCCCTGTTGTGTTTAAACTCCTTACGTTCCACGTACCAATATTTAAATCCCTATATTTCAACTTGCGCCATGAATCCCCTAAAGCAGTCCCCACCCGGAGACCCGAACGGGGGACTAGTTTACCTCCGGATAATGAGCGTTTTACCTTAGGGAGATCCATGACTTTTTGTGGTGTTTGGTGAACTAAAAATATGTGAGTAGGGCGTTCAATCCTACGTCACACCCTCCAGCAAGTCTGGTGGGCCCTACCTCCAGCAAGTCTGGAGGTCCCCTCCCTCCAGCAAGTCTGGAGGGCCCCTCTCATTGTTGGTCAGCGAGTCCATCGGACTTAGCCGGGAGGAACTTCCAAGGAATTTCCACCGACCATCCCCACATCCGCCACCCGTGGGACGCTCCCCATACGCGGTAATGAGCCCGCGCGAGGAATAACGAATATTATAAAAATTAATTATTGACATATAAACTTATAAGTGATCTTACTTATGAAATCTCACTTTGAGGTAAATTAGTAAAATAATGTATGTTCTTGAAGAAAATTTATTAACTAAAAACTTTCTTCCCTACGACTTCATTGTAGAAAGAATAAATCAAGAGTTAGATAGTCAAATACAATAAAAAGCATGAGGTAAACATTTTTTTTTTCCACATTAGCGATAGTTGAGGACGGATATCTCGGAAACTAAGCGAGATAGATAAACGTTTTGGATGGACAAAATAGGTATAATACAAAATAGATAAAGAGTTATGAATCAGGAACTCTAACAAAGGAACCAAATATTAGTTATCTGCAGTGAATTCCCCAAGATGTGGGGATAGTGCAGTCATTTGGTGACTGGTGACTTCAGAAAATTGATGAAGACTTTTTCTCGATGGCTCCATATTTTTTAGGATGCTGAATCGGGAAATCGAGTTATCTAATAAATGAGGATATGCCTTTCAACTTATTCGTACATTAACAATTACACCCGAGCTCGATAAGACTTTGATGAATTTTAAATGTAATCAAGCTTATGTCGAGTCGTAATATGCGAGAAGGGGAAATGTCGTTGGACCGCTAGGATTTAGTAGTGCATTTCGATCCTTTTTTTTTTTTTTATTATCATGAATGTCAATGTATCTTATACTAACAGAATATATAAAAGCAATGTAATTTGTTTATGCATTCTAGTTCTGTTATAATCATAGTTAAATTAGCCGAACCAAAAGCATTGAAAAGATAAAAAGTATAGTATGGCGGATACTACGAGTGAAAGACGCTTTCGATTCCATGTGCTTTAACAGACGCTTAACCATCTCACATATTAGAGTGTCTACATGAGGTGCACAGGAAATTTAATGCTCCTTCAAACTGATTATGAGAATTTCTTCGAGAGATCCGTAGATTATGAGTTTTGGGAGGAAAACAGATATTTCTTGTAAAATAACAACCAGTAAACATGCAAACATGCAACTCCTCAACATGTTCCAAACAATAAACATGGTCCTACATCAATGTCCACAATTGATACTAGATTTTATCTTCTTTAACTTTGTTGTAGTAATTTCGATAAAATGCATAGTTTCCGCGTCATGTCCAAAAAACTAAAAAAAAAGAGATATTCTACCATATTGTAAATTTTATCAGCTTTAATTTTGTATAAATATTTTTTGTCAATGCAATGGATAGGTTTCCTCTCCCCCACATATGGCTCACCACCTAAGAGTGGGAACTTTAAGTACCTCCGTACTAGTCCAAACAATGTTCCCAAATTAAAAAATTTTGTCCCCATCATTTCCTTCTATAATCATTCATTGACAGCACTAATATTAGATTTTTGTATGTGTACGTGAACTGTAAATGAAATGAAAATCATTTTATTAGCCTAGAAAAAAATTTATAAAGGGACATTTATTTAAAACAAATCATAAATACAAAATAAATAGAACACTATCGTGTGACCATACATTAAATTAAATATTTCCAAAATAATAGGGAATTAAAAATAAAAGTAAAAAATAAAAAAAATAAACATAATAGTAAGGTATATAAGCATAGGTTATAAATACCCGAAGTGAGATTGGATCCGTAGAATGGATGAGTAGATTCCGAAAGTAAACAAAAACAACTAAGCAAAAATGTAACATAACTGGAAGGTTTTCTAGAATTAGCCCGGTAAGCATCATTGAAGAACTTAAGGTGCTAGGAGAACTAAGGTTAGATCGTTCTAGCGGTGTCATTGAAAATAAACTAATTCCGAGTCTAAGTGATTCGGCCGATTCCGAGTGAATCGACAGATACCGATTCCTAGTGAATTAACCAGTACCGACTAGTAGTGAATCGTGATTCTTTTGGGTGAATCACTGTAAGGTACGGCTTCTCTTTCAGAGGAATCGACTCTTTGATTCGATTCTCGATTCATCTGCACATCTCTACTTTATGCCTTCGTACTTGTCACGTATGTGACAGTCACTAATATGTATGTATTAAATTTTGATTAGACATTTTAGGCATGAATAAGTAGTCCAACAGCACCTCTTCTCTTCTCTGCCTTTTCTTAGTTCCTTAATTTAGGAAAGGGGGCCCTGGTTTTCCCACCATATTTGTTACCTGATTGTAAATATTGTTAGTAGATAAACCTCTGCCCACACCCCTGACCCGGGAAAACCCCGTATAGCCTTAAAGGCGAGGAATGGGAGGAGCCAAAAAGAAAGTAGATATATCTGTTTTTTGTTTATTTATTTATCTTTAAGTTATTTTATTTTTATTTATTGCATATACTCATTGATTGCTATTTAGTTGTTTTTTTTTTTGTTTTGTTTTTTTTTTTGCTTCAGTTTTCATAGCGTTATATTACTCCATTAAAAAAAAAACATGTGAGGAGATCCCTCATCCAGCTCCTTTTCAGACTCGTTCTGATAGACTAGTCAGCCATGGCCACGTGTTTTATCAATTTGTTGTACTCGTAAGCTTTATTATGGCAGCGAGAATAAAAATTGCGTATGTTTTGGTTGATAGTTGTTTAAAGTCGGTACATTAAATGTTATTATTTTCGTAAAAGAGAGCGTTTGCTATTTGCCTTAAAATTGTTGATTGAAAAAAATTATAGTTTTTGTAAGTGTGTCGTTTATGCTGAATCTGAAACAAATCTTTGATATCCACATGATTTTAAAGAAGTATGTACATATACTTAGTTTCCGTTTAATTTTTAGTTATTAAAAATCTGGCAAAAAGGGAATAAAGTATTTAAGTAATTGTTTTAAAGTCATTCTTTTCGTTTTAACAAATGGAGCCCAGATCATCCTTCTGTTGAATGTAATTTCTAGGTATCATGCTGTGTAGGTTTGAAGAATTGGTTGTTGTCGATAAAAACTGGTGTACATATATCTCGCCGAAGTGTGCTACCTAATGGACTGTGATCTACCAACTGCTACCTGCAGTAGCTGATACCACGTCCTAATGAAGACTTACAAAGTGGGTCGAAACGTCGGCGTAAAGAATAAAATACTATTCTAATAATACAGTATTTATTTGACCGCACCCTCTCCTCGCCCCTTTCTCACCCACTCCTCCCTTCCCCTCCGACCAACTCCTTCTCATACATTTTTCGTGATTTAATTTCATTTTACTGAGTGAGTACCATTGTTTGTACGTGTTGTAGATGATTTTGTAAATTAAATAAGACCTATCTTGGATCGTCGTTTATTGTTAAAACGGTTATATCATCTGCTTTGGTTCTCAGAGGTAGAAGGTATGTCATGTGTAAACATAATGTAAAGTAAAGGTGCCACTATATTGATCTTTGCGGTACTCCTGCCATTTTTGTTCGAACCAAGGAAATTTATAAGTTTTATCGGATGGAGAAAAATCAGTTAGAAAAAAGAGAGAATAATAAATGAATATATATGAGTTGAATCATCTTAAATGTAGAAGTTGGGCCTATAGTTTCAGATTTTTGTCAAATGCCTTGACAACATCCGGAAATACTCAAGTTGCTTATTTTTACTTCTAAAATTATTAAAAAACTATAATTGATTTTTAAGTATAACACATAAGTAGAACAAAAGAGTTCAATATTAATCTTTTAACACTTCAGTATTAACTCAACTGTTTGCAATTTTATACCTTTAATACACACTTTGAGCTATGGTTTAGAATTGTTAAGTGCTACCGAGAGGTCAAACATTTGACAATTCAATGTTTTCCCTAAAAAGCTTTCAAATGTACATTAGTTGTTTCATTTTATAAATACATTGATAGTCCATAGGGTCAAATAACTGAAGAAACAAGAGTTCAACCATGTTGACATTAGAAACCTTCTAACTCACCATTAAGTGATAAAGGTAACCCGAATCTCATCAGAGAGACATTGATTTAGGGACAAAAAATTGCATAATACCGTACGAAGCAAGAATTAATATGAAAAAATAATCATAATATTTTTTTATAATTTTTCCACTTTACTTTCAATCCAATAACCTTTCTTGACTTCGTGTTTTTCATTTCTTTTTTTTTCTTCTTCTTATAGTTGAGTCTTCCTTTTTCCTATCCTTTCCCACTGCATAATCAACTTTTGTAATCTTTAAGATGCAATTCTTTTAACATGCCCAAACCAGGTTAACCGATTTCCTTTTGTGAAAGTGAGGATGTCTCTGTTCACTTCCCTTGGTTATCTTACCTTTGTTAGGCCTCCTGGTAAGGGAAATTACCTATACTCTTTTTCCTCTCTCTTTTCTTCATAGCTGAAAACTGATTCTAAGTATTGCATATTTATTTGTTTCATTTAGTTGTTAAGTCATTCTTACTTTATTTGGTCATTCGATAGTCCTGGGATAGCCCTGGGCTTTACATTCGTTTTTCAAAGTTTTTTCTAGATGAAAAAAAAAATAATGGTATTAATCTCATTTTTAAAGTGGCAAAGATAAAATATGGTTATATTCAATCTTAAACATCAATTAATTATTCAATATTTTTGTACATAACATTTTTTCTAAACCCAACAGGAAGCGAACTATCAAGCTTTCAAAATGGTTACAGTTGAAAACAGAAAAAATATGACTATTATATTATTTTATTAACATTGGTTGTTCAATACAACCAAATAATTATACAATCATTATAGCACTATAACTATTCCATTTATGAGTACTTAATGATGTGGCAGAGGACTCTAGATGTCAATGCCAGTGCTTCTTTTCCGTCGATTAAGTATGTTATCTAAGCAACTGCTTCAAATATTTTAAAAAGTAATCAGTGTTGTACAAATAAAAATGTATTCTTCAGATGTTTTATTTAGGGGCGTTTTTCGTTATTGTGGGCCGTTTATTTACAAAAGACGCTTGATTTTCAACTTTAGTTTGAGAAACTTGACTTTATTGGTGTTTTTTACTGCCAAGAACAATTATTTTTTCGTTTTATTATTTTCTAACTATCAAGCTTTAATAAAAAGCCAATTATGGCGAAATTAAGCCAAATGCTGAATCTCAGTGTTGTATTGATATAAGACCATCTAGGCACCAATTTGCACAATCCGTGAAAATTTCGTGTTAATCGGGTGAACGGGAGTAGGTGATATACAGGTTATATAGATTTGACTACTGACTGACAGACACCGAACCAAATTTGATCCTTGATGTCTAAAACGTAAAACGTAAATAAAAATTTTCGATTCTGAGCACAATTTTTTTTTTTAATCTCACGCAAGAATATAATGCTTCCCTACCTTCGGTAGTGAGGAGCAAAAATTTGTAAATTGAGATGTTTTTTCTACTGTGGGGCTTGGTTACTATTGAGGCCACATGAAAAATTTGTTTGCCGTGATCAAAGCGGATACGGTTATATCAGTAACGAGCAATTAGCGGTCATGTCAAAGGCTGACTCAATAAACCTTCTCATTTGTTGTATTCTACTCTCTTTCTAATCAAAATTTTTATTCTACCATCTCAAATAATGTAACTCTTGTATTTATTTTTACTTTCCTACCTATACTAGATAAGGAGAGTATTGCGATGGGGTCACATTTTAAATCATTAGTCTGTCGTCTGTACGCCTGGGCCAAGATTTTCTCGGGAATTAGTGAACCGATTTTGTTGCTTCTTTTTTTATTTTGTAGGGTTTTGACTACTGATGCCTGGGACACAAATTGGGTGCTCCTTGAGCAATAGCGAACGTTAATGAAATTCTCTACAAAACTATATAAATATCGTTCATTTCGAACTACTAGGGAAAAAACATATTTTTCTATAGATTGCAGAACTAACGATTTTGATGAAACTTTTCTATAATGCCCTAATAATTGTCCTTTCAATTTTCGAGCATGGACTAAATTCCCAAGAAAATTCAGGAACAAAAGTTATAAAGAAAAGAAAAATGTTTTGGGACCTAACTCGCCAAGTATATATTTTATGGTAAAATTTATAATATAACTTTTGAAAGGTAAATAAATTACAAACAAAACAAAAAAGAAACATCATCAGAATCGAACAAGTATTTGAAGGATGATAAAGCGTAATCTATTTTCTAAACATGTTGTAATTTGTTTATTTCCTACCTATATTAGGTGAGGAAAGTATTGCGATCGTGTCAAATTTCCAATATGCGGTTTTCGCCGGATCTATACGTTTCAGAGCCCCTGAGTCCGAAAAACACATTTTTAGCCATTAGTCTGTGTGTCTGTATGTCTGGGCCAAAATTTTGTTGCTTCTTTTTTTCTTTTGTAGAGTGGTTAGTTGGTTATTTTGTAGGGTGTTTGACTACTGATGCCTGTGATACAAATTGGATGCTCCCTGCACAATAGCGAACGTTAATGAAATTCTCTACAAAACTATATAAAAATCGTTCATTTCGAACTACTATCAACGAAGTTACAGCTATTTAATTTCGCATGTAAGATTACGGGTTCATATCCCGTTATCAGAAAGGGGTGATTGAGAGATTAAAAAAACGAAGCGAAAGTAAGATAATCTGTTGCCCCCATCACACAAGGTTCACAATGTTCATTTTTTGACAAAATTAGGCTATGGCAAAAAGTTTATGATTAGCAACATTAGAAGATATTGAAATTTTTACACTGATCTACCACAAGCCGGTTTACATTGCTTTAGCTTATTAAAGAAATCGTACTCAAATATTTTCTTTGATCAATTTTCAACAAAGGCGGACCTACGGAGGGGGCCTTTCGGACTGAATCTCCCTCTCCCCTCCCAAAAATGTTGAAATATAACCATGTTTTATTAAAAGAATTATCTCTAAAAGTATTATTGTTATTCTAGTTATATTGAATAGTACTTAAAGAATCACTTAAACACCATTTCACATAGGCAGTTCTTTCTTTCTTCCGAAGTAATTATCCTAATACATACATACAAAAAAAAAATCTTTCGGGCTGAAGCCCCCCAAAATTAAATCCTGGATCCGTTAGTGATTTTCAGGAAAATAAAACTAATTTGATCAATTTTCTAATTGGACATATTTAATGATACAAAAACTTTTCTGAAATAGGTAGGAAAGTCGTTAGAGTGGACACACCAGATTTTTATTTTCTAGTTGTATTGTAGTAGCTCTATGACATCCTGAATTACCTTAGGCGCACCGGATCCAAGATTTATTTAAAATAAGTGATTATTTTAAGGTTTTCTTTTTTTTATTTCTCTGAAAGAAAAATAAAAAAAAATAATTGCAGGAACTTTTTATTAATGCTTTTAGAGATAAATTTCTGATATATTTCTTTACGGTTTTATATGTTTTACAGTAGTGTGGTAGCAAAATTAATTTATCCTATATTTCTCAGATAATTAAAATAATTTCATTAGTATGTGTAATAAGTAAGGCGGTAGTTTTTCTTCGTAGGTACCTATAATTTATTATTTTTTTAGTTAATTAATTTTTTTATAAAACTAGATATTCAATAGTCAAATTTTACATCCATGCAGAACATAGTAACAAAATATCGACAATTTGATATATCGATGTTTATTTTATATTCCTAGGTTATATGATTTAATTCTTTTTTGATATGTTTTAATCTCAATGTTTCAATTTTTTTTTTTCATCCATTCTATATTTCGTGTAATTTATATTATTGCTCTGAAAAACTCTCAAAACTATACCAATACTTTATAAAAATTTAAATTAAAGATTCACTCTTATTCTTAAATAACGACATGAGAAGTTACATCATCTAGTTGGGGTTATATTGAGGCGTTGATAAAAGATAAGACAGAGACAGAATGGATTTTTTTTATAATTTGATTATTTTAATAAAACTAAAATGTTTTAAAATAAGAAATCATAATAGTGATATTTTAGTTAATGAAAACTGATTGATAAAAAGGACAAAACGCTCATTTTTTTGTTTTTTCAGTTGTTATATCTTGACAAAAGCGTAGTATTTTAATAATAAAATGTATTAAATTTAAATAAATTTATATGAATGAGTAATGTTTGAATGGTTTAAACAAGATCTGAAAAAACAGCTAAGATTTTTTTTTTGGGAGGTTATTAATATATTAACTGTATTCAGTTAATATATTAATAACAATCTTTGGAAAATAGGATAATTTTAATATAATAGTTTATGGTAGTTAAGAGTTATAATAATTTTGGCCTACGTTGAAGTCGAGTTGGTGATGACCGACGAAGATACGAAGAGCAAGAGGCGAAGCACCCCCCACCACCACAGGCAGTGGCAGCCTTCAGTACGAGCCCTGACATCGACGAGAGAATGTGTTCCTCCTTGCCTCTGTACATCGTAGCCTGCGCCTTCCTCTGGGTCGCCCTGGCAGCCGCCGGCGAACTCAAGGTGGACGTCGTCTACAACCCCGAAGTATGTGACAAGAAGTCCAAGACGGGCGATATGCTCACCATGCACTACACAGGCACGCTGCAAGACGGAACGAAATTCGACTCAAGGTCAGTCGTCAAAATAATATTCGAAATTGTTATAATCATCTATTAGATGTATGTAATCAAAGCTCTTCTATATTAAAAAAAAATATATAAAAGTGGGTGGCAGATCCGTTATACCGCCTTGACTACCCACGTGTACCGCGACCTACAAGTGTCCGCTATTCTCGCGGATCTCTCAATTTTACATACATAAGGAAGAATTCCTGTTTTTGGGTCATTTTATTAAATAAGTATTATCACATTATTATCGGCTAGGTTAAGCCACGTGGCCACTACACATATGTTTTCTTTACTCAAGGTCATTTCAAAAACAGGCATAATTTATAATTTCCATTCCATTATATAGATAGATAGATAGATAGATAGATAGAAAAAAAAACTTTATTCTGGGACTAAGTCCCTTCAGAATAACAATAATGTACAAAATAATAGAATATTACTGGCCTGAACGTTGAAACAATAAATGAAATTGATAAAATAAAATAAAAAGTAAAGAAAACCTTAGGTGCACAAGCTATATACAATACAGATACTACTATGTACAGAGCATTTAAAATTATGAATAAAACAATTAAAACTATGAACGAATCATTTGAACTATGAACAAAATTATATTTCAGGGTTGCACAACATATATATATACAATATATATATGAAAATAAACAGTTACTTATAATTGAATAAAAAAAAAAATACAAAAAAATGTGTGTGTTGAAATTCCTACGTCGATAGTAGGAAATGCATGTACTATCTCTTACCAAGTGTAATGATTATATGATTGCTACACAATACATATATAATATTAATCGTTAGCTGGTATCTGACTGTTTTTGGAACAGGAATTGGAATAGGAGGTTTTTGAATGTGTACAGGGAAAAGGCATGTCGAATTTTGATCGGGAGGGAATTCCAAAAGTTGACAGAGCGGGCTATAAAGGAATTTTGGAATGAGGCAGATCTATGAGAAGGGATGTATAGGTCAGAGGGTCGGGATCTTGTAGTGAGTGAATGGATTGAGGACTTAAATTGGAGAAGGTTGTAGGCATAAGAAGGACGATGATCGGTAATGATTTGATAAAGGAAAGTGCCAAGGAAATATTGTCTTCTTAAGGAGGGGAAGAGCCACCCTAACTCAGTGTAGTGGTGGGAGACACGGGAGCGTCTCGGGGTTCCGATTACAAATCTTACGAAGCAATTCATAAGTCTTTTGAGTCTATCACGCAGTTCCACCGAGAGGCCATCGTACACCACACAGCTGTAGTCAAAGTGGGGAAAGATGAGAGAGGAAACTAGGAGTCTACGGGTATTTTGGGGTAGAAGATGGCGGAAGTGATGGAATAGTTTGAGGGTAGAAATTGTACGGCGGGATATATGAGAGATATGGTGATTCCAGGAAAGGGTTTGATCTATGAGAAAGCCTAAATTTTTAACAAAGGGATAGAAGGTGATGGGGTGGTTGTTTAGATAGAGTGAGGGAAAGTTGGTGTGGGATCTAAGAAGGGGCTTGGAACCAATGAGAATGGCCTGAGTTTTGGCCGCATTTAGCCTTAATCCATTTAAGTTGGCCCAGGCATTAATTCGATCTAAATCTTCTTGAATTTTGGCAAATGCCACCAATAACTCAGCGGGAGAAAAGGATAAATAGATTTGAGAATCGTCGGCATAAAGGTGGTGGGAACAATGGATAATTGTATCATTTAGGTCATTAATATAAGAACTGAAAAGAAGAGGAGACATGCTTGAACCCTGTGCAACTCCTGAGGATAAAGGAAGGTAGGCAGATAGAGGTTGATTAGGTATGGAAACTGCTTGGGTTCGTTGTGAGAGGAAAGACTGGAACCAAGAGATGGAACTCTTGGAGAAGGATAATGATTTTAGTTTGTTGAAAAGGATGGAATGGATAATGGAATCGAAAGCTTTAGAGAAATCAAGAAGTATAAGAATGGTTAATTTTTTATCATCTATTGCAGTCTGGATATCACTAGTAATTTTAATCAGAGCAGATTGTGTAGAGTAGCCAGGACGGAAGCCAGATTGGAGAGGATCGAGTTGGTTGGATTGTTCAAGGAAGTTGGAAACTTGGGATTGCACTAACTTTTCTAGGGGTTTAGAAAGATTGGAAAGGATTGATATTGGGCGGAAATCTTCGGGAGAGGATGGATTAGGCTTTTTGTTTAAAGGAAGGACAATGGCTTTTTTCCAAGAGGTCGGGAATATTGAATTCTGCAGGGAGAAATTGTAGATGAAAAGGAGTGCTGGGAGGATTTCAGGGAGACATAATTTTATTAGTTTGATAGGAATGCCATCTGGGCCTACGGAATTGGAACGGGATTTCATTATAACGGTAATAAGGTCTGTGGGAGAAATGTCGGAAAAATAAAAATTATTGTCGTTAAAAGCTACCTCTGGAGAAAAGCCGGAAGGGGATGGTAACGAAGAGGTGGAAACCGATATAAAGTGGGAGTTTAGGTCATCAGGTGATATTGGGAAAACTGAGGAAGGGGATCTAGAAGGTTCACAGAGGGAAAGCTTACGAAGTAGAAGCCATTTTGATTTGATATCAGGAGCTGAGGAAAGGGCTTCGTGAAAGTAGTTCGCTTTCGCTTGTCGGATCCTTGTCTGTGTCGTGTTGCGAAGCATTCTGAATATTTGATAATCATCTGCAAGCCTAGTCCGTCTGAAGCGTCTGCGTGCAGCGTCGCGTCTCTTCTGCAGATCCTTAATTTCCTGACACATCCAAGGAGCAGGACGATGACGGAAAGTGGAGGTTTTGAGAGGAGCGTGGGTATTGAGTATATTGAGAAGATTGGTGGTGAGAATATCAACCATGGTGTCGACAGAGGAGCAATGATATATTCCATTTAAATCCAATGTTACTAGATCAGGTAATATTTTTTCTCGAGTAAGGGTATCCAGTTGGCGGAAAGTGATAGTTCGAGGATGGATTGGAGGAGTGCGGATATTATACGTTATTTGTATCAGATCATGAGATGAAAGAAAGGATACTGGCACTTGAGAGGCGGAGAGGAGGTTTTGTGCTGAGTCGATGATGTAGAAGTCTAGCCAAGTGTCAGATCTGGTGGTGTGGTGGGTGGAGGAAAAAGGAACGATGAATAGGTGAAGTGAGAAAAACAGATTTTCTAAATAGGATTTGTCATTGGATTTTGAGAGGAAATTGGTATTGAGGTCACCGGAGATAATTATTCTGGGATAGAGGGGAACGAAGTTGAATAGAGTTGATTCGAAGGACGGGTCAAATGGCACGAGAGGAGGGCGATATACCACGGCGTAAAGGATAGGAGAAATATTACTGAGAATTTCTACTAAGAGATATTCTACATGAGGATGATCGGAAGATGGGGAGCAATCGAGGATTCGGGTCTTTAGGCTATTGTGGACAAACATGGCTACTCCACCGCCAGTCCGGTTTACCCGGTCATGACGGAGCAGGATGTAATTCGGCAAGGATACTGAAGATGATGGAATATAAGGTTTAAGCCAGGTTTCGGATATTGCTATGATATGATAAAAGTTTTGGGTAAAGTATTGCAGGAATTCGTCATAATGGGCAGAAAGTGATTGAGAGTTAACTTGACATGTGATTAGGGAACTAGACATACAGTGGATTTGGAGAGAAACAGTCAGTGTTTGGTAGCGAGAAGACAAAACGAGTAGAAAGTACAGAAAAGCGATTATCGTACATAAAACTAAATGAAGAAAAAGTAATATTAACATTAAAAATAAATAAAGAGAATGTACTTAAAAATAAATAGATTGGTGAGTGACGGTGTCGAGATAGCACTAAGAGAAGAAGTAAGACTATTTTAATGAGGCTAAGGGGTTGACGGCTTCTAGGTAGTCAGTCAAATACATCTAGATCCGAGGCCTGTTCTATCAGGATGACTCTATGTCCGTCCTCTTTTCGACACCGCACCTTTCCGGAAGCAAACCACGTATATTTGATTTTTCCCGCCGCTCTCTTCTGCCGGGCTAACCAATAGAGGTGTCTGTTTGTGCGAGTCATCTCTTCACCCAGATAAATTCGGTGGCAGTCATTTTCCTGCCAACCGATATCCCGCGTGGAGAAATCCCTCTTCACTTTCCTTTTCGTAATTAAGTCATCTCTAATTGATTGCCTGACAAAACGTGCGATAACAGGCGGTGGTCGCGAGTCATCTTTTCGGCTTCTGCGGCGATGTACGTTGTCCAGGTCCTCCACACTAAGCCTGATCCCCAAGCTTGCTCCTATACTGGTCACCAAAGCAGCGGGCGTTTCGCCCGGTCGCTCCGGTATACCGCGGATCTCCAGTGATCTACTCAATAGTCCTTGCTCTGCGTTATTCAAGCGAACCTCTAATTCGCCCACTCGGGATTTGAGTGCTTTATTTTCTAATAGTATCTCCTCAAATTTTTTAGCTTGACCTTCCAGATGTTTTTCAATCTTCGTCAGTCTTTCGTTTAGTTCAAAACTGAGCTCTCCGTATTTATCTAGTGCTGTTTTCATGTTTTTAATATCTTCGTTCACGGTAGCGTCTAAACGGTTTACTGCCGCAAGTATTTCTGAGGGGGACGGCTCGTTATTTTGTTTTTTCACCTGTTCGCAGTTAGAGCAAACCCATGTTTTTTTAATTATTTTTAATGCTTCGGAGTCTTTATCAGTAAGGTTGACGCACCTACCATGAAAAATTATTTTACACTTAACGCAGTGTATATTGTTCTTATCTTCGCGTGCGATAGAGTTGTTGCAAATATTACACTGCACCATTTTTTAAATTTATTAATGAGAATTACTTCGCAATTAAAATATAAATAAATACCAAGACTGTTGACGGTAGTAAACAACGTCTAATGCTGGTCTAATGCTGTTAGGATTAGTAGACGCCTGCCAGCTCGTTGCTCCCAGAACTCTATCAATCTCGCTGTGCTTTCTTTACTCCGATTGGTGTGAAGATCCGACACTTAATAGCGTGATTAATTATAGTGGTTTTTTGAAAAAGAGAAAAGGAAAAAAAAAACTGAACTTAACTGCACTGAAATATAATTGAAGTAAACTGAGAGATTATATGAACGAATTACACCGATGTACACACCAGGGCGTCTCAGGCCAGACTGATATATATATAACTTTATATATATCGTCAGTTAATTACGAAACGTCTATAAGAACATTTTTGATGGAATTGATGTTAAGAACGTTTTGTTTGATATCGACAAAAAAATACAGTAAGTACTCAAAATGGGACAAACTCATAATATCATAGTTACAAGCTCACAATTTTCTAATTTTACTGAGGAGAAATTCACCACAATTTTTAGTGATACAAGTCAGGTCACTTAATGACTTTTTGCAGGTAACGAACGGTACAATTTATGATGCTCATCAAAAAGTTTATTTCTATTTTCTCTCTATATATATATTATGCAGAGATTTGAGTACTTTCAATTATAAATTATAAAATCAATTAATGTAATCGATTAATATGATTAATTATCTAATTATCAAATTACTTAATATAAAATTCCTTACTTAATTTAGAGATACATATGGTAGCAATTCTTTAACATTTTTCGTTTCGGCACCCTCGTCTTGCTGGAAAATTAAAAAAAAAATCGTTGAACATTTGTCTTTAAAGCGATAATATGACAGAAACTTTACCCATTTTGGTTGCAATATATATGCCAATGTATTATTTAAATAAAATATTGCCCAGATATCTTAAATGTTATGATTTTCATTTTAATTTATTAAAATTATGCATTTTTAGTAGAATGTTTATTAACTAAATTGACAATATTGACCTTAAATGGTAATGCTAAAATTAAATATTAGTGTCGCGTCTCATATTTTTGATAAATCATGACTTATGTTGGTGTATAAAAATATTTTCTAAAAGATCCTATTCTTGAGACATTTCAACTCACATACTGCCCATTCGCAAGCATTAAAATATAAAGTACAGAAAGGCCTTTTATTAAAAAAAATATTTAATTTCCATCTATAGCAGTAGCGATCCGGGATTTAATAATAGGGAGGAGCTTGGTTTTTTAAATTTTATTTTATTCTATTTTTTTTTTTTTATTACGGTAATAACTCTGTAATAAAAAGAAAGGAGCTATATAAAGTAATGTTTGAGTGGTCCTTGAAGACATATAAAAAAAAATCTGTTTTTAGAGACAATAATGCTTTTAGGGATATTTTTATATATATATTTTTTTTTACATGTGCCTAAATTTAATAAATAAAATATCTGCATATTTTATGATTGTTTATGTATTCAGATCTCATTAATCATAAATCCATTAATCAATCCAAAGCAATAAAAATATATATATATATATATATATATATATATATATATATATATATATTTACCATTTTGGGGGCTTAAACCCAATCCCCCCTCTCTGGATACAGCAGTGATCTAGAAAAAGGTGTGATAAATGTATAATGGTGACTCTTTAGAAAGGATGCAAGTTGGATCCAAACGGTTTAACAAAAATCTAGTTACTTTTAGTGGCCCGCTTGTTTTTATCTAGTGACTTTATGGAACTGGAGGAATACATTAATTATTCATTACTTGTTAATATATGTAACAAATGAATGTTAATTATGTATGAGAACAACCGACATAATTTTCAAAATTCAACACAACCAGTGTGTTGTAATTCGAAAGTTATTTCCACCAGTAATTTTTTTAAAATCATTTATTCATATTTGGTCTGTTGCGTAACGATTATCACAATGTTTGGAGAGTTTCACTTTTTCGTTTATAACCATACTTTTTTTTTTTTTTTACTATAAATATTAAAAAATAGCATTTCTCTTTTTTCTTAACTATTAAATTAATTAATTAGTTTAAATTAGATTGTAAACGTTTTCAAAAGAAATTTGTTGTGTATTTATAAATCACTTTTGTTTAAAAAAAAATCTAAACAGCTGTTTAATAATTTTGAGAAATTACAAGAACGTGATTCGAACAAGATTTATATGTTTTTAATGATAGGTAGTTATACATTTATGTAAGAAGAATACATTGCTGTTAAAAATATAAAGGACGTTTCTATACTGTGATGTTTAAACCTTAATTTATATGATAACTGTTATTTAATTATTTTTCTTGATGGTCGTGTCGACTATCATCTTTAAAATTTTATAATTGCTATAATTTACACTAGAGATTAGAGTTTATTATATAATCATATGAACCCTTTTTTCGAAAAGTTATTTTATCTACCATGGATTATATCTATTTTATAAATGTATTTGAACTAAATTATATATATAGCTACTACAGTAGTACTTTTAAGGGCTCTCAAAGTTCTTTATTATAGTTGTTTCAAAGGAATATTAAGATCCTTTACTTTAAAAATTTTTGTTCTTCTACAAACTACGTTTCGAGCTGATAGTTCATTCTCTGTTCATAAAAAAACATTTGTATTTACAAGGATATATTTCTATATTATAATTTCATTGAGCAGCCATTTGTAGTACACCAAATACAAAAATAACAAAATTCCTCGTCTATATGTATGTATATATATATATATATATATATATATATATAGACGAGGAATATGTATAGAAAAAAAAAAAAATATATTATCATTGTTTTAGATATATAAATATATATCATATATGTTGATTGACTCAATTCTGACTTCGTCGTCATTGGCAGTTCTGGACACTCCTAATGAAAACCTGCAAAGTGGTTCAAAAATTTATTTTATATTAGCCGAACAACTTCATAAATTGTTTGTCTGTAGATTTATTTTATTTATACATTTTTTTTTTTAATGCAGTCTGCACAATGTCTTGGGTGTGGTGGACCTTGCACTTTTCGCTTTTAGCCCACACCCATACCTACTTTGTATTATTCATTCAATCGGAATCTACCTACTGTTTGTAATATATATATCGTCCCCAATAATGCTAAAAGTAACTTTAAAATCCCATTTTTTTGACAGAAAAAACTTGCAAATCGTTCATTATATTGAGATTATGTATACAGATATTTTGAAAAAAATGTTTTAACTGTCATTTTTAACTGAAACTCCTTGCTGAATGCACCTCCATGAAGAAGACCTGCAAATTTGGGTCGAAACGTTGGCTTGAAATAAAATATTTTTTCTACTATTTTAGTCTATTTATGACCGAGGAGCGTCTCCTTCCTCTAAAATATACAAAGGTCAATCGTTAAGTATTCAATTTTGAAAAAAAGTAATTACTAACAAGTAGTATTAAGTTTAAAAAAGAAAAAATACAATCAATTATTGTGTGTAAAATATAAGCCAGAATAAAAAATTGAAGAACCTTGAATTGAAACGTTTTATACCTATATTGCGTAATTATATAGTAAATAGTCGTATATTTGGGAAGATGCTGGAATATTCCAAGCATTTATCTTGAGATTATTGGATCGCATTCCGATGGATTCCATTGGAATTTCCTATACCTGCCGTTACCTTGCTTTAGCATTCTGTGGTTTCTTTTAGGTACCTAAATTAAACTAATATCCAGTGACGTAGCTAAGGAAGGTTGCAGTAAAATTCAATTATCTTTTTTGTGCGCCCTTCTCGTCTAGGAAATTAACCAACATTATCCTTAACCCTTAGGCAATAACTTGTAACATTTTTCAAGCTTAAAAAAAAAAATGACAGAGCATAATTATTCTCATTATCGTCTCATTAGTTAGTAAATTGAATATTTTACAAAAAAAAATCCAGTTAGTTCAAACGTATGAATTGCACCCCTGCATTAATTAGTTGCATTGATGTTATTTAGACTACTGCTAACATCTATTCTAATATAATAATTATAATTGTTAAATGGTTGACTGTCGTGGATAATGAAGAGAAGAATAGGTGTGGTCAGTCAAAAAAGAAGGCAAAAATAAATGATATTTATTTTTACATATGCCGACGTTTCGACCTGAAGTTCAGGTCTTCATCAGGGCTAAAAAAATAACCAGATAACAAGTTATGAGAAACATAAGTAATATATATTAGTAATAAATATTATATTAAATAATAAATAAATAAAAATAGTAAATAGTAAATATTATAAATAAATATTAAATAGTAATAAATATTGTCATTGATTTTCGCCTTCTTTTTTGACTGACCACCCCAACTTTTCTTCTCTTCTTTATAATAATTATGATGGCTTCAGGTTACTATTGTCGCTAATTCAGTAAATTACTGAAAATTTTGTTTCTTACAGCTTTAAGTCGCATTTGATACATTTGTGACAAGTATGCATTTAAAAACCTTCTTGTTAGTAAATAATTGATTATTTTAAAGGGTCTTCAATTAAATTAGTTTTATTGAATAAAGTTAATTAACTCAACTTTATGTCTTTTAAAAGTGAATCGGCTTAATTAATTTAGGAAGTTTTAAAACGTCGACAATTAATTGTAAACACTTTATAATTAAAAATGAAGTAATAGGATCACGTCGCAGAGTAGAGCATTAATGCAACTTTTTATTTTTTTCCATTATGTAATACATTCTCTAAATTATTACATCTATGTACCAAATTTTGTCAATAGATACAAGTTAGTGGTATAATTTTTGTTTACTTTGTGAACTTTGACACCTACTTTTTCTAGTCTTGAAAAAATGGGCTTTTAAACTAGTAGGAGTTAAAATAATAATTGTTTTTTTACTACAAAGAATATAGAGTTATAAATAATAGTGTGACTGATAATAATAGCTTGTCATTGACATCATGGTACACAACATAATTTTTTAAGTTTGAAGGACTTTGGTAGTAATAAAGTAAATAAACGGTATGTATATATAAGATAAATGTTAGCTAAGCAGCGTAAAATGTTTATTGATGTGTTTTCTAAATTCAAATTTTATTTTTCCGGACCTATATATTTACCATATTTTGCAGATACAATCACCAAAGAAGGAAAAAAAAAAAGAATTTTTGACCAAATAGCGTATTTCTAATTTCGCTTTCTAAACGATTGCTGCTAATCTGAAACTCTTTCAGAGAAAGTGATAGCATGACCTGAAAACAGCCATTGCTGTCTGTATTAACGGCCAGTTTCTTTGCCTTAAAACATTTATGCCCACGTTTTTCTAAAAATACATTTTTTTTACTTTAAAATTTTATGAAACTTTTTCTAGTTTATTATTGTTGATATATTGTACATTATCACAATATATTTTTAAATTTCATTAAGAACTGTATACAATAATAAAAACTAACCTGACTTAAATGTATTCTTAGACCTTAGACATTCGGCGCCCCCGGGCAATGACGTTGTCTCCCTTCTCCCAAAATAATAATAATAATTTATTTCTTAAGCTTTTAATATTATGTAAAATCTGAATTTTATTTTATTAAACATTTTTTAATACTTTTGTTTTATTTATATGCTAAAATTAATTATTTCAATAAGTTTTATATATTTTTTATTTTATTTCTAAAGAAGTGGCGAGCGTCCCTAATGCTGGGCGATTATCTCGATTTCCCCATCCTAAAGCCGGCTCTGATTTCACACCTTTTTACTCTAAATTCATAACTAATTTTTTTAAAAATCTTAATTATGGTTTTAATTATTATTTTATACATAATAGAATTTTTACAACGAATTAACTAGTTAGCAAAATCTGAGTTTTCTACAAATTTCCGATGTAGAAATATTTATTTTAAGCAAATTTTTTTTTTTGCTATTTATTGTCGCATTCTTCGTTACAATTTAAAGTGTTATCAATAAAGTTTCTACTAAATTGATTTTTAGTCCAGTTACACGCAATAAACTATACCTTAGAAGTAAAGTACATAATTACATATTCATTTATCCAGACGTGAAATATCCAAACTGTATAATGCACAGTAGGAAAAAACTCTTAAATTTTCTGGAAAAATCTGAATGTTGCACAATTTCGCGGTAAAATCCCGAAACTAAGCGAGATAAAGGAAAAAAAAATTAATCAACCATACTGAAAATTTTATCAGCTTTAATTTTGTACAGAACGTCTTTGTCGATGCAATGGATAGTTTACGTACGTATAGTTTTTAGCTCAACACCTAGGAGGGGGGGAGGGAGGGGGTTTTAGGATGTTTACCTCCTTACTAGTCCAAACGATGTCCCAAAGTCAAAAATTAAGTCACCGCCATTTCCTTCTGTAATCTTTCATTCATTGGCAGGACTATATTGATAGTTTTTCCTTTAATAAAACTTCTGTAACGGGGGTCAGTAATTATTCGAAATACTATCGAGTTAAACAGAAAATCGAATAGAAGAACTTTTTTACGGCTATTAAAAAAAAAAAAAAAATCTATGAGAAGGAGTTAGTCGGGGGTGCGGTCAAATAAATAATAAATTAAAATATATTAATTATTTTAATTTTTGCCAACGTTTCGACCCACTTTGTAGGTCGTCTTCAGGGCTACAAAAGATACAAAACATGTTGAAAATAAAAAATAATTATAAGTAGATATAAAATAAGAAGAAGTTGTCAGATACAGAAATAAAATAAGGTATCAGAGATATAGTGGGTGACAATGTAGTTAAATATTACGAATTATTTATGTAGAAGATACAATAAATGGAAAATAAGTATGATTAATAATAAAAATAAAGGAAAATATAGCATGTAAGTTAAAAGTAAATAGATTGCGATAAAAGATAAGGAATAAGTGTATAACAAACTAATAGAGATTACATTAGTTAACTGTGGGTTAACAGATAAAGAAAATAAATACATGAATGTTAACGAATAAATAGATTGAAAATTGAATAAGTATTGTTACAGTAGAGTTAAAATAAGGATAAGATAAAATAATAATAAGACATCAGTGGATAGCAACCAAGTGGAGGTTACCTTTAATTGTAAGTAAACAGATAACGGGACTAAAGGTTAAGAAGTGAAGAAATTGAAAGATTAATAGGGTAACATTAGTGTAATATCGTTAGGATTATTAAGTATAAATAACTCTATAAGAAAACAATAATTTTAAAATATTACTTTAAAAGGTAAGAATAAATGTAAAACAAGGTTGTGATGATAAAAAAAAATATATATTGGGTTCTGAATTATCCACGGTATTCAAATTTTGAGATATTCCAGTCCAAATGTTCAAAAACAGTCTTATTATTTGTTGTTTGCCCATATTTGCCTCTAACACGGTATAGCGTCAAGATCCAATTTTGAATAGTAGCTCATTAGAATGAAAATAAAATGTCGAACATTTACCTCGCTTACATTATGCAGGTCCGATCTTTAGTTTTTTAAATATTTTAATCCAAATGCAAAAATGAGTCGACTTGAGCCAAGTTTATTCGAAGGAGCGTAAGATAGGCAAGCGTTACATTCAATACCCTCAAAATAAAGTGCTAAGCGCGTCTGAAGAAGTTTTTACTTCAGACAATTATTACGCATCTCAATTCTTGGATGATGTAGAATATCGATGAATGTACCAATCGATGTATTGGTACGATTATTGGTATGATGTATGTTATGAGTGTCCAAAGATACATGAAATCGTAAATTCTAGGCCAAACCATCTGTTTGTGGGTGAGTAACTTATTTAACTAACGGCGAATTTGAAATAGTGGTGGAATGAGTGATTTGGACTTCGGGTTGTTTAGCAGATTGGGAATATTTTAGTCCTTTAACCTTCTTCATGTGAAGGAAAAAAAAAAAGAGGTAGGCACTCCTGGTATTTTAAAAATATCTATTCATTATAGAAATTCAAAAATAAATAAATTCCTTTTCTATCCTACAATTAATTAGAACATATTGAATTAATCCAATACATTTGAAAACGTTAGTTTTAACATGGAATAGTATTTTTTATTGTTTTAAACTACAATTGTCTTGCAATAGGAACAATCATATTTTATTTGAAAAAAAATCTTGGGTTTCGATACTAGCGATACTTGTTTGAATTTAGTTTCTGGTCGTCTCTTAGATGAGTACACAGTACACAAGGATATTAAGAAAATGGCACCCTTTGAATCAAGTCCTCTTCAATACGAACAATATTGAACTAGCGATTTCCCGGATCCGACTTTATTGAAATATTCCATGATTGTAAACCTCGGCTGATCGATTTAACAACACCACATGTTTAACAACAATCCATTTTTACATAAAGCCAACAACAAACATAAAGCCAAACTAGTTAGTTCCTTCTTCCAAGGCAAAAATTACAATAAACTTCACACTCGTACTTGAGATGAAAATTTTACAGGTTTCTCAAAGGTAGATTTAAAAATATATTTTAAAGAATAATTAATTCGTGCTTTGAATCGATGATGTTTTTTTTATAATTCGACATTTTTTTCTCTTCGATGTTTCAGAACAATAAACTATACCTCAAATTTTCATTGTAACACAAATAATCGGATTAATTGTGGCTTATTTTTATATAAAACAAATATTCACCGAATTTGAATTTGTTTTATTGACAATAACAGCACACGATAAACACGCTGCAAATTATTACAAGAAGGTTTATTATTTCCAAACAATTTAATATCAAAATTAACATTTATTTCATGCAACATTAAAGAAAATAAATAAAAATAGATTACGAAAATTGGCCTGTATAATTATCTTATTTATCACTGATAATTTGCTTAAAAAAATATACAGCATTGCTACAGTTTATGTAAAACTTTCAAAAAATCAAAAACCGAAACAAAAGACTTAACATTGCAGTAGAACCTATAAAACATATTTACAACACCATATCTTTTCTCCAAATTGTCCGATTCCAACTTTTTATTTTTTTAGGTAATTCAAATACCTGTGAAACGTATGATTACAAAAATTACAAAGAAGTGTATACTTCTTGAATTATTCGGAAATCCTATTTTACTACCTCTCGTAACTGTTTTTCCTGCTTCTTTTCGTTGAATTACGTTATATAGATAAATTTAAAGGTCATCGAGGAGAAGACTTCAGCCTAGTTTCATTGAAATTGATACATTCGTTTAGGCTCTACAGTCTATACTAACTTTTTGGGCCGCGATCTTGAAAGGAAAAGACGGATAGTAATGTCGAGGTAGGAGGATCATCCTCGGGTGACCTCTGACTTTGATTCACAATTTGAAAAAAATCGGTCCAGTAGACTCGGAGAAAGCCGTGGACAGACAATATTTTTATTCGATTTTCGAATTCTACGTATCGTGAAACGTAAAACTTCAAATTTTGAGGAGAGGGGAGTTAAATTTTTGAAATTTTGTTACGATTACAATTGTTTATTTTTGAAAATCATTCACCAAAATTAACTTTATATTGGAATCGAACAATTTTAAATAAGCTACAATATATTGTAGATTTTTTGCAAAACGTCACCACTAAATAACATTTTATAAAATAATTCACATCGTATTTTCATTAATTTTTACTCTGTGAATTCAGAACATTGTGCAATTATTGTAACTTTTTTTTCATTTGCTTAAAATAGTTTGTGTCATTTTTAAAAAATTTATTTATTTAGAAATATAACAATAGCCATATAAACCATTTGTCATTAAGTACACAAAAACTTATTCAAAAGTTTAGCTACATCAAAAATTTATTTTGTGATATTTTGCCATTATATTGATATATTGATCTTAATACTAATACCAATTATTTTTCAAAAAAATTAATAAATTGTTGTTATATTATAAAAATTTGACTGAATCCTGATCAACTATGATTATGTTTTTATTAAATGTTATTTGATTTTCTTCTTCTTTCTTCAATTTTTGTTAGCCTCATTTTCACACCACTTAGCCCTATTGAGTTTGCAGACATATAATAAAATATACAACTCTCTAGAGAGCTCTATAAAGGATATTAAAATTTAATTCAACCACTTAAATTAATTTTTCATTAATATAAGTACTTCAGTAATGAAAAATGTGGATTGACTTTCGTTATGTGAATATTACAGGTTATGCAATGTATTTCATTAAGTGGAAAGAAATTTTTCTATGAAATGTTAATTTTTACCGAAATAGGCCTAGTTTTCCGATTTAGTCTGAGATCTAGCAGTATTTTTCTTACTTCATTAGCAGCAAGAAGATTTGACTATATAGAGTATGGATATGGGATATGGAAGATATCATGATTTTGTGCGAATAAAAAATTTGTCTGACAATTTCTAAGGATGAATTTGGCGTGTGCGATTTAAAAAAAAATTACCTCATAGCGGCACTAAAAACTTATGCATGAAAATGTTCCTGAAAAGAGAAGATTCAGGAATTCCTTTGCAAGACAAAAATTTTGATCCTACCAGACAAGAATTTTTTTTTTAAAAATTGGCCGAAATTACCTCATAAGCTAGAAAATTATTTACATCAATCTTACTTTTATCTTAATTTATACTTCCCAGAGGAGCCTCAGATGTAATCTGCCAAAAACATCTTGGTGGTTCGATCAACCAACCAAACTCAAAAATTCAAGAAATTAAAAAAAAAAAACTTAATGATAGATCATCTTCAGACATTTTTTTTCTTCTAAAAATGTAACAAATATAATAGAACATCAAACTATTTTGATAGGTTCGTCAAATTTGAAATGTTCAGCCCTCCAGCCCGAAAGCCAACCTATATTCGCAAGTGCACATTGGTAATCCTTGAAAGTGTCCTCGATATGTTTTGCAGAGAGATATCACGCCCGTAAAGTTTCCATATGGGTTTTGGTGGGTGCACCGTTGTGGTCATTCATAGGACGAGAGTACAGACCTATAGCTATCGAGAAATATATATAAATATTGATTCTTTAGCATGTAAGTGCATCAGAAAATACGTTATTTTCCTTTTTGAATCAATTAATGGAAATATCAATTCTTCTACCCTCCATAATAAAATTACTTGTACCTTTTCCCCAGAAATTTCCATTCAACCTATTCCTTCCATTTACTCACAGATCGAATTCTGCGAAATGCTGATTTATTTGCCTTCTACATAAATTTCCCGCTACTAATGAAATCGGGCAAATTGAGTTTACTGACATGAGTGAGAAGGAGCCCACGCGCGCAATTCAACTCAGGTCAGCGATAGTCGATTTTACCGAAATATCGATATTGTACTCTATTACGCACTACATTCTTTATGAAATAGGCAAGATGAGTATAATTTTTTTTTCTAACGATCAAATTCATATGTAATTCCTAGCGCTGTTCGAAAGCGATAAATTTATTCTATTTTTTTAAATAACATTGCTGATAGACACTTCAAAGAGAATCATAATAATGCCTGTTCATCCCTCTTTTCTCAATCTGCTGGTGTTCCACAAGGTAGTATCCTTGGCCCTATCCTTTACACAGTTTATACAGCTGATATCCCAACCCATCCAGCACTGTTATCACTGTCATTACCACCTATGCCGATGACACTTGTATCCTATCAGTCAATAACGATCCATCAATTGCATTCCAAACTCTTCAATCACACATCACAAACCTTGAAGAATGGTGTCAAAACTGGAGGATTAAAATAATTCCAATAAATCCCAACAAATCACTTTTACCCTTCGTCGTAAACCTATGACTTGCTCTCCCACAGTATCCTTTAATAACACACCGCTTATCCCTGTTACAAATACAATATCTTGGACTCCACTTTTGCAAACGTCTCACTTGGAATTCTCATACAAGACTGAAACGACAAGAAACTACTCGACGTTTCCGCTTACTCCAAAACTTAGACAAACGCTCTAAACTTTCTATTAATTACAAAAGACTAATATACATGACTATCATAAGACCTATTTGGACTTACGGAGTTGAGCTATGGGGCTCCACTAAACCATCAAATTCCTCTCGTATCCAATCCTTATAATCCAGAATACTTCGTAAAATTCTCAATGCTCCTTACTTAGTCACAAATAAAATAATCGATAATGACCTTAATGTTCCATATGTCACCGATTTGGCCCAATCCAGATAACTATCCTTCCATAATATACTTCATAACCATCCCAACCCTCTCGTTTCTAACCTTGCTTCCTCTTCGATTCCTGATAACCACCCGAAGCGTCTGAAAAGAAGATGGCCTCGTGATCTCCACATTAAAATCTCGTGATATATTATTAAAATGCTACCTGTGGATAGTTTCTCTACAAGCGTTTTCAAGTGATTATATTCTTGTGTACATATTTACTTGATGTATTTATATTGCAATACAGTTGTAAATATCTTGTATAAATAGTTTTTAAAAAAATTAAATTTAAATATTAAAATACCGAAGGGACGATGTTGATATTTGATGATAACATAATATCGAAGTAGATATTATCGAAGTTAAAATAACGAATATCAGAAGGAAAATACAGATATTTTGATAAACGACTATCGATGACCATCTTTAGGTTTAGGTTGTTGTGTGGGGTTGTGCGTGGCGCGACGCCGATCTTGACGACGCATCCAAGGTTTATCCGCCGACTCTTACCACAAAAGGTTTTTAGGGGTTAACTACAAACAGGTCAGCTATAATATGCCTAAACTTCATTTATTTACAAACATGGAAACAAGCTTCATTTTTCTCGAGTACTGCGTACGAAGCTCTTGGGATGGCGATCAAGTTATTTGTTGATTATGCCCTGACGTGTTATTGATTGATGGTAATGGCTTTGGCCTGTTTTCGTCACATCCGCCAGTTACAGTTGGTATTATGTCATCTGGAAGTCCTTCCCTGCTCACGTCGAATAACCTTGGCATTTTCTTTTTAGAGGAATTTTACGTTCCAAATATAAATTAAGGAAGAAATATTTAACCGCATTATAGCTGTAAAGCAAGAGGCGCGCAGTGGGCTGTCAATTCAGCTTGACAAAAGTTAAAATATCAAGAGAGAATACTTAAATAAAAAATCTAATTACAACTCGGAATAGTTCGGAAAATAATATATAGTCGAAACGGAAACAAACAATATACTTAAATAAAATATTAAACATTGAGAGTTACTAGGAAATATTTAATACTTACATAATTTAATGACTAGTTTGATTATTAGATGTACAACTAATAACCGTTCTATTAAAGTTTTTTCTAATATTGTTTAGACCTATAATGAGAAGCCTTATTAAAATGCTTGAACTAAATTTATATAAAGTTTAACTCGATTTATAAATAATGTGCTTGTATAGAAATTTTAAATTAAGACAAAATAAATATATATATATAGAAATAGTAATAAAAAATAGAAAAATCACCTTTATTCTGGGACTAGGTCCCTTTAGAATAACAGTATTGGTTGATATGAATTAACCATAAATCTGGCCAAAAGACCTATTACAATGAATAATAACAAAATACTAGTAATCTAGTGGACCAGCTCCAGACGCAGCAGTCGTAGAGAAGAGGTCGTCCTCACGCGGCTGAGGATCGGACATACTAAACTGACTCACCTCCACCCACTAGCGGATCCAGGATTTATTTTTGGGGGGGCTTCAGCCCGAAAGTTTTTTTTCTTAAAAACAACGATAATTACTTTGGAAAAAAAGAAAGAAACTAACTACCTGTATGAAATGGTGTTTAAGTTATTCCTAAAGCCCTTTTAAATGTAATTACATGAATAATAATACTTTAAGAGATACATTTTAAATATTTATTTCGATAAAACATGGTTATATTTCACCATTTTGGGGGGGGGGGGGGCTTCAGCCCGATAGCCCTCCCACCCGTAGATCCGCCCGTGCCTCCATCTCATAACAAAAGATTCTATCCCCAGATGTCAAAAGTTTAACCAATCACTAAGTATAAAACATATTTTGGAAGAGTGCCCTTTTTACACCGCAAGATTGAAAGATCTCGGAATACCCCAGAACATATCAGCATCCCTGGGAAATCAAGAAGAGATCGTTACCAAAGTCATCAAATTCCTGGATAGTGAAAGACTTAAAAAACACATATGACAGGCTTATAATTAATGATCCTTTGCAGATTTATTATTATTTTTTTATCTATTTATTTTTATTCTATTTCCTCTTATTATTATTATTATTATTATTTTTTCATTTAATTTAATTTCATTTTAAATTCATTTGTTTATTAATCTCAATTCATTTATTGTTTCTACTGCTATTTTTTAAAGTTTATTTATTTATACATTTTTTATACATCTTATTACCTGTAAATGTCTATCATTATCCTTATTTATTTATTTTATTCTATCAATCCATTTCTTTATTTATTTTTTTTATCTATATATTTATTTTATTTTTTTATTTTTTGTACGAACCATCCAAATAGTATTAAGTGATGTTATTTAGTTGATCGGGCGCTTATGACCTGGATGTTTTGCGCCTAGACATCGAAACAAACAAACAAACAAACAAACAATAGCATAATAATCATTAAATGAAATTAGACAGGAACGAAAAAACAATTTTATAGGCAAAGCATTGTAGTGATGGAATATAAAAATTTAAAAAAATAAAATAAAGTAATAACTGTTAATATATAAAGAAATAAATTGTAAAAAAAAAAAAAAGATATACAAATGGTCCATACAAATGATATATAAGTGATTACGCATATAGATTAGGAGAAGAAAAAAATAAAATAAAGTGTATAAAATATATATATATATTTAATGTTCCCGGAACATTATAATTCATATAGTACAAAAAGTCATTAAGTGATAATTCAGTTATTACTGCAAAATGTCATTAAGTGACATTTCATAACCTTAACTAATTCAAAACTTTAAACAATATTTCCTTTATGAAATCAAGATATTGTGCGCTTCTTGTAAACTATATTTGATGTACAGAAGGGTTTGTTTTATTTTAATGCCCTTACTGTATTTTTGTATCGGCAAATAAAGACAAAATTCGTAAACGACTTTTTCCAATAAACTGATGGTATATTTCCTGTTTGGACTAGTCATTTATTTTACTTTCTTATCAATTTTAATACCGTAATGTTCCGTAGAAATCATTTATTAAAATATTTTTCATATCATTTGAGAAACAGTAGAATAAAATCTTGTTCAATTTTATTGAAGGGACTAAAAATTACGTATCAGGAAAACTACTATATCGTCTATGAATATGTACAAAATAAATAAAATGTTGTGGATACTGCTGAATTTCTGAAAGAAATTGTATCTCCTACATAACAGCAAGTAGTGGTGAACATACTTGTATTATGAGATTTATCATTATGACTCTTATTTATATTTATATTTTTTTTTATTACTACATAAACATAAAATTGGGTATAAAATTAAATTTGCGATCTGCAAATTTTTTTTGCAATGAGCAAATTTTTTGGCAGTATCACAGCTTCCCGTCTCAAATCCAGGAAATATTTCAGTTCAACAGGTCTCTTGGCCACCGCCTACGTAATCGCCGAGGTGGGCTGTACGGGTTTCTAATGCGTTTAAGGTTTTCTGTCAGAGGATTTATGTTGTAAGTTAGTTCTCGTTGAAAGTTATTTTAGTTTTCTTTGGCAGTGTCTAAAATTGTTGAGATGTTCAAGTCTTTATGTAATATATCGTTTGCGACATAAAATCGTGCGTCAACTATCCGTCCTAAAATTTTGGATTGGAAAGACTGGATTTTTTTAATGTCGGATTTATAGTTACGTGATTTATTTATGCCTTAGGGCAGTGCAAGGACAGAGCTTATGAATATATGTTATACTTATATCTGTAATAGTTGAAATAGAATTATGAAGGGTCAGAAGACATTAAAAAATAAACAAAAAACGTGATTTCTTAAATAATTACTTAAGTTAATGATTTTTAACGTAATGACCTCTTTCTTTTACGGGAGAGCAGAAATGGATATATGTCAATGTTGTGAATTCACCTGTTTGTTGTGCACAAAAACATAGCAAAAAAGTTAAGTGGTCGTTTTCCAACGATGTGAAAATCTTTTGACTGAAAAAAATAAATAAATTTATTTACATTGACTTTTGTCCTTCCCTCGGTAGGCGCTTTAGTTATAATCGCTATTATTTGGTAATTAAAGACGGTGTTAAAAATTATTTTTCTTGATTTTACAATATCCCTGGATAATCTGTTGAAAAATAAATCAATATCTAGTTTATATTGAGAAACGAATATTCACAGGCGAAAATACACATCAAAAATAACAAACATCTGCGATAAAATTGAAACTGTAATAAAGTAGAATTTAAAAACTTGTTTTACTCATAGAAAGCAAATATATTCATTCATGAACACTTGTCAGAGATAAGTTATCTCTTATCTCTGTAACAGTTCACATCCCGGAACTTCATAATCTATTGGCTTCATTTATTCACATTGATTTATTGTATTGCTTAATGATTTATGTTTTAAAAAATATTTTTTTATCAATTACTGTTCAAAAATAAATCGTCTTGATTTTGTTTGAAAACAAAACAAAAAAAAAACTAATAAATTTGGCTAAAATCCTTGCCATAGTTTTATATAAGGTAATAATTTTAAAATCATTATAATTTTCATGAAAAAAATAATAAATTTTATGTACAAACTTTGGAATAAGTTTTACTTATTTTTTAGATTTAGTTAATCAGAATCATACATAATTTTAAAAAGTGATAATTATCATATCAAAATTTTTATAATTTATCAGATAAACAAATAACGAATCATTTGATTTATTATTGAAAATATGTTATCTGTTTAGTTGTATTATTTAAAACAAATTAATGAAATAAATATTTTTATGAAAATAATTATAAAAAAATTAAATTTTATGTACAAACTTTGGAATAAGTTTTACTTATTTTTTAGATGTTTTTAATCAGAATCATGTATAATTTTAAAAAGTAATAATTATCATATCAAAATTTTTATAATTTATCAGATAAATAAATAAGGAATCATTTGATTTATTACTGAAAATATGTTATCTGTTTAGTTGTATTATTTAAAACAAATTAATTAAATTAATAATAATTAATTATGAATTAAGAGAGATTATATTTGTTCATAAATAGTATTGCCCTTTAATCTTTTGATAAATATAGAAGACACACTTACACGTGGCAACCGATTTCCATTTGAAACTGATAAAGTAATGATCTGTAGAGTTTATTTGATCAAATCAAACGAAAGGAGATATCAAATAAATGTATATTTAATGGATGTTTAAAGTGATCTCAAATCTCTAGTTATTTCTTTTCATCCCGTTTTATATTAATATGTTTTTATTATTAAAATGGTTCTTATATGCTCTATATTATTTTTGATATTATTGTTCTATGGAGAAATGTCTACGTTTAAAAAAATTATTTGAAACTATGAGAATCATTAGTTTGCGATGTTCGGTTAATGATTTGAAAACTTTGAAATTAGTTGTTTTACTGTTGAGTAGTTGTTGCATGAAGTTTGGATAATGATTAAACAACATTAGAACTTGTATCTCTATGTTGAGAAATTTAACTTATAGACGTATGCCAAAAGCAAACAGATAATAATATTTTATAAAGGCTGTTTCTGATATTTAAATGACAATTGTGTGGTGATCTGAATCGTTTGATTATTTTTTATATTTAAAGTACTGTATTTTTCTAACATTAAAATTTTATTTGTTTTTTTAGATCTTTGAATTTTTTAAAAATTAAATATATAAATTTCAGTCTTATCATCTTAATACTTTATTTATGAAGTAATTGGAAAAATTGTTCAACATTTGTAAACTTCAACTTCCTTTAATAATATCAGTCTATATTTCATATTTCATTTATTGTTTCATCACTGTCGAAGGTGGATAAGCTTTTTATTATTGCGGGAGGTAAACAATTTTTTTTTTCTCAGGAAATCACCACCAATGTTTTACATTTTAGACATCAAGAAAAGTAATAGGATTTTGTATCTGTATTTAGTAAAATCCATGAGTATGATTTTACCAGCTAATACCGTCATTAATATGATATAGATGAAGTTTTCAAAGATAGTAAAAATATGTGAAGTAATCGCCAGTTGGCGAGAATAATAATTTTATTTTGATAGTTGAATCGGCTAATATTTTAATTTAATTTTTTTAATGAAAACATGGGTATTAATATTCCTAAAATATACCTCCATAATGAAGAACCTTGTAAAAAACACTGGTTTATTGTGAGTTTAAATGACAATTTTATTTTTAAAATAAAAATTTTATAATTTTTTTTTTTAGCAAATAAAAACTATATTTTTTAAACTTAATTTATTACAGTACATCCCAAATCATAAATATATATATATAGCTTTGATAATTTATTTTAGTTATTTTTTATAAATCTAAGTTACTTTGGGGTACCAGAGTATCAAATCACATAAATTGTTTGACAAAACCAGAGACCAATCTCTACTTATTTAAAAAAAAAATCAACTTGATTAATATGAACTTTAAGCTTATTAAATCTTAAAGCTTTTTAAAAGTGAGGCACCTTCAGGCTTGTTAAAAGGTGATAAAAAAAAATCACGAATGACTCGTATTTTTTTTTTTATAAAAAAGCAGGACGTAGGATAGTTAAGCCACTTAAAAGACCTCATTAAATGGTTTTAACGACAAACTCTAATTGCATTTGAAGACGATTTTGCTTAGTTTGCTATGATGCCATTTTTAATTATCTAAATTAATTTATTTTCCTTTAAAAAAGTGACAGAAATTAACACAAAACTTGAAATTTCCTGCTTTTTCTTATGTAATAAGGTTATGTATAATTAATATAACATAATTTGTTTGTAGCACTTGCAGTCTCCTCTCGCCTTTTCAACTATTTCCATTTACTTACAGGAGACCTTGTGCATCAATGGTTATTACAGTTTATGGTGATTTAATAGCATTTATAAATTGTATAAAACAAATAAATTGTATTTTATGTTTTGCAGAAGTTACTAATTCTTTGGTATTTTGGAAAATTAATTTTACAAATATAATATTAATACAGCTTATCAAATTATAAGCCTTATCAAACCCGAAAATTGAATCTGAAAACATTATTATGCATTGCTTGCATATAACGGAAAATTTGAGAACTGTCAAGAATACTTGTTTTTATATTATCTCTTTTGATAATCTTGTGCCAACTATACTATCATAATTACACACACACACACATATTGATTGAACAGCCTAAAGTTGGTTATTATTTTTTTTCTGCTACAAAATAAAAAGCTTCAGGAATTGCAATGATTTTATAAATATTAAAATTACAACTGGATTATTTCGTTTAGGTGGTAATGTGTTACATATTTAATAGGGAAATGATAAAAGCGTTATACAATAATATGGGTGACCGGTTCATTATGCACTGTTCACCCGTATTTTATGGATCTGAACACAGTTATTTATATATGCATCGCTGAATCACCTACGAAATTCCTGCTTAGCTTTACGAATCGTTGTGTACTAGTAGAAGAAAAAAGTATATCTTTAAGTTTATTTTTAAAATAATAGTTGTATCAATAATAATTCATAAACACTGACTGCTTCGTTAGTTTTTAGATTTATCTTCATTTACTCTTAATTAATGTTGTATATATTGTTTTAAAATTTCACATATCATGAACATGGCAGAAAAATGTCAGTTTAATATTGAATTTTCATTTCAAATTAAAATAAATAAATTTAATATCAGTTGTTATGGATTTTCATTCATTCAAGGTTAAGTATCCACTTTGTAGAGACAATGTTTAGTCCAGAAGTTCTCTCTATTCCTTTGTAATTTTTCTCTCACTGATGAACTCGATCTTGGTTTCAGGAGTCTAAGGTCTTTACGTTTGTGTTATAAAAGACTCTTAATTGTGCTTAACTTCATATGAGACGCAAAAAAAAAAAAAAAAAGCAAAACTGAGGTTGCATCCATATAATAAAGGCTGAACTCCCTAGTAGTTCTCTTGGTTAGATTAGATTGTTGCAATATTTTGAATGAAATATGGGCAAGTTCCTAAACTTAGCACTGAACTTATCGATGGCATTGAATCAAGTACGTGAAACAATGTATGCATCATAGTCATTGAGCTGTAGATGCATTATTATTTAAAAAGAGATGATATCGCGATTGTTTAAGTATTTAACTTAGATGAATCATATAAACAAATATGGACCAATGAAAAACAAAGAATATTTTTCTATTTTGAAGGGCTCCTCTGCTCTTCGTAGATCAGCAGGTGTGTACGGTATACAGCGCAATTCTGTATCATAAAGTCTCAAGGCAAGGTACTGTTAAAACACCTCAAAGGATTTTGGAGAAAATCGAAAGTTTGTGTGGGATTGAAGTTTATCACTGTAGGTAGGAATCCTTATTTGGATCGAATCTGAAATCTATTAGTTGCATTATAAGGAACATTGAGGGTGTCACGTAGGACCAAAAGTGGTTTCGATAGGGGTCCTAAGTCATATTAATGTATTTTTTACAAAATAAATTTAGGTTGATCATCTGATGATGTCGGGAAAGACGCGCGGTTAATAAAACAAGATTTAATATTATACGAGGAATTTATATATGTACCTTGTCCATATGAAGTCTTAGATCGCTTAAACGGAGATTAAAATATAATGCAAGATCAAATAGAATTTGATCGTTTATGAAGTAGGATAGAAATTATTTGACCTAATTTTTGGTGGGGAGGGACGGGAGAGAGTTTTTTTAATTTACCATTATAGACATTTTAATCTTATTTTATTGTTTGAGATGTGAGATTGAATAGTTTCTGATATTATTCACTGAACAAAAAAATATATCAACGGGTTACTATGTATAAGACAGTACTGTTAGTCCGTAGCAAACCCCTTTTTATCAAATTATTAACATCCGCCTGAAACTTCGTGAATAGCTTCATCTCATCGTAACCTACAACTCTTTTAGTTATGAAAACTCTTGGTATTGGGCCGTTTTCAATCCGGATATCGGCTACCTTTATGTACGTAATTAGGTACTAAAAACTGGTAAATATCCATCTGTTTTGTTTTTTTTTGGCTCAATATTGTTGAAGGCAACTTTGTTTCTGTATTTTTGATCAAATTATCTCACGATCCAAGTAGAAAGCAAATGAGTATTTACGAGTTTTTAGTACCTAATTAAACAGACAAAGTTGGCTTCCCTCCAGATGGAAAACGCCCCAATTCCGAGAACTTTTGTAAATAAAATAGTTCTAGATTACGATGAGATGAAACTATTTACGAAGTTTCAGGTGGATGTTAATAAATTGATAAAAAGGGGTCTGTACCACGGAGTATGTATTGAAACACCAGCTGTAAAGAATCTATTGCCCATCCAAGTCCATCTAGCAAGGAAGTGATTGATTTTAGAAACAAATATATATATATTTGTTTCTAAAATCCATCACTGGATATATATATATATATATCCAGAATAAAGTATGGCAAAATTGATGTTTAAGATGCTTCTATGTAAAAATATTTTTAATATTTTGCTAATGGTTCGTAAATAAAATTCATTAATTCCTGGAATAATTAATCCATTCGAGTTGCGGCCATTTGGATATTGGAGTGATCCATACCATTCCAGGGATTGGATTTAACTTTATACAGTAGGGGCTCTTCACTTAGATCTAATTAAATCGTGGATAATTCTATCCTGAGATGGCCTACTATCGATTAAACACCTCAATCACGTTCAACATTAACTCAGATGGAACATGTGCGACTAACCCGAATTGAAAATGATAAATAATTTAATTATTCAAATATCATATTTGTACTAAAATTAATTCCAGTAATTTGAATAGTTTTTTTAGTCAACAGTTAATGTTTTAATTCGTATTTTCGAAATTATGAAATGGGCAGTAGGACACAAAAGAGAAGCGAGGTCTTAACTAGGGCTAAGCAATAATATTCTGAGCCATAATAAAAAAAATTGAAACCGTATTTCTCTCCTCCCAAATCCTCTCAAACTAACTCTCAAATCTGTTTTTGTCGAAATGTTTTTAAAACTATTAGCTGATGTTTCACATTCCATAAATTATAAATATAGTTTTTATTAAAACAATCAGTAGTAATGTCGTTCCTTGTTCGAGTCAAAATCGTTCATAAGTGGCTCTAATTATATCTGTGCCTCGGAAGTAAAAGACACCAAGATAATTTTTTCATTAAATAATTTATTAACGATGAAACAAATTTTAATAGCTCAAAGTTATGAAAATTTGGTTTCCTGAACAAATACAAAAAATTGACATTGAGCTCTTTAACTTCGGTTTACAGATTTAGTAACAAAGAAAGACATTTTATGCTCTCAAAGTTATGGAACATTGAGTTCTATGAAGAAATAAAAAAATAGACATGATGTTGTTTACCTCTGGGATACAGATATATTTAAATTAATTTTTTTGTTATATAATGCCGAGATAAACCTTTACCATTTGTTAATCGTAGTTTTATTTATTTTTTTTTTGTATTTGCTAAATTATTATAGTACGGGCTAATCAAACAGTTGGTCCCTGGAAATGAGAATATTGGATATTGTTATTTAATTATATTCCGAGGCGTTTGCTTTTGTTATGCGCGTTAATATTTTTTATTAGAAAGTTTGAGAGATTTATTTATTTACAATTTTTATATCTAGCAGGATTATGTCCATATGGGTTAATGTTAGTATATTTAAGTATATATTTTCGGCCTCAGTTTCAGTTCTGGAAAAAATTGAGTGAAATAGTTTTGTTAATTCGCTCAACTACTAAATTTGTTTAGTCCTTAATTGAAGTTCTTCAGTGTAACATCAGGATCCGCTATCATTCTTCTTCCAAAGTTGAAGACAGTCTACGATATCCTTTTTAGGTAATTGTTTGTTTTCAATATAACAATTCCATTCGGCAGATATTGCTTCAAAGAATACATTTTTGTGTATGTTTAACTTTTTTTTTTAATTTAATCGATTTTTCCTATATGAATATATTCTATTAGGTAGATAAATGATTTTATTTTAAATGTAAATAAGGTTTTGTTTGTTACGTATCAAAGTACTTTAGTTATAGTAATATTTTTGATTGAAAAGTTTAAAGTTTGTTTAAGTTGGTCTTTCTAGCTATACCAACTTCCTCCTGCCTACAGTTAACCCACACATAACAATTCATCACAAATGATTTCAAAATTATTTACACGGACATACTAACGCACCAATCAGAAACATGGCTTCAGCTGACATGCCCATCAATACGAGGAAGAAACTAAAAAGGCGCTGGATGAGTGACCTTTCATAACAAACCATGGCACTTGATTCAGGCTAGGAAATAGGTACTGCTGAGTGTTATCCTTCCCCATGCCTGACATGTCAGTTTCATTACTTTTATCAGACAATCTTTCGAAAGATGCAGATTGATATTAAAAGATTACAAAAAAAAAAAATTAAGTAATGGAATATAAAATTAAGCGTTTTAGAGTTATCATGAAATAATGCTATTTATTGCTGTACATTTTTCAGTTCTTCTCCGGGCTATAAGAACGCTTATAATAAAATTACCCGGGTTTTGTTGTGAGTAGTTAATTGATTTAGTTATAGTTATAATTTTTTTTTCAATATATAATTTTAGTGCCCTAAGATGATTATTGTAATAGAGATTATGTATCTCCTTGTTTTTATATAAAAACTGATTATTCTTCAATACGCAACAATAAGCAGTCTACTAATAAGTAAAATACCAGAGTGAAATAACATAATGAAATTATACTAATAAATCATAACGGAATAATCAGTTTTAATGCTCCTAAAAGATTCCATTTTCATATACGATGTTTTGCACTAACATTAGCGATATATCAAATTGCGTAAATCATCTCAAAATTATCTTGTTTTTCGATTTTTTTTTTTTAGACAATAATAAAAACTAAATTAATTACAAAATAATACTTGCAGAGGCATAAAGAAAAAAAATTACTTTTATTACTTTGAATTACGAAGGGTTGGTTTTTAATCACAATATTTACTCATTTCGGACCTGGAGGATGTATATTGCTCGCAGTATGGGGCCCCAGTTTGTCGCCACTATATGTCCACACCCACTTAAGTGGCTTTCTAAGGTCGCTATCGGCTCAGCCGTCGATATTTTATCTCGTACTTAACCTAATGGTTATCGCATTCAGGAGGAACAACATATTTTACTTAGACAGTGAGCAGTTAATGGAGTTGGAGTTAGCTATGGAAAATTGAAGTGCCATAATAAACACTCCATAACTTTTACGAATCTTAATTTTTCATCATCTGGACTTGCCGCTCTTGGTAGAAAAAAATGTTTTATTGATAATTGCAATAAATAAATCAATATTTTTAAAATATATAATTAATGTAGATACGTTTATATGCACAAGTACGTTTATAAAATACCTCTTTGTTGTATTCAGTATCATGTTCATTTTATTTAAATTTGCACTACAAATCACACTTAACAATTAAACTTCCTCCGAAACGATGAATATTTCTTATTCGCATTTTCATAACAGTATCGAAGAAAGAATATAAAAATAAATACTTTTTTTTATGTTTTGCTATGTTGCTTTTAATATTTTAAAGTTATATTAAAAAATCTAAATGAAAAAAAAAATGTTTGACTTAATTATCACAGTAGTAGTATGTAGGATTCACGTAGGAGCAAGATGAAATTAGCTTAGCATGTTATTAAATTTAATTGCCGAGTTTTGCTAAATTTTAAATACATTTTAACTTATTAAAGTATAACGTCTTATCTAATGCGGTACGCGTATCAAAATCTAAAGGGAATAAATAAAATTAATTTATACACAGTATGCTGAATTTTGTATATTTTTAAATATATGAAAAATATCCATTGTAATAAAAAAAAAATCAATACATAAAGTTAAAACAACTGTCAGGGAAAACTGTCAAACTAACTGAGAAACAAGAACATTCATCTGAATAACGCTCAAACTTCTGCCACCGATAAGACCAACAAACCTTATTACTTTTTAAATGCCTCGAACAGTTTGTTTGATGTTTTTTTTTGTTCAAATATTTCTTAAAGATTTTTAAAAAATCTGAATCAATACCCCTAAGGAAACATTATTGATATATTTTTTATTATTTAATCAGTTTCCAGCCTTCTGATAATTCTAGCATACTTTTACTTTTTGTAACACCATCACTTAAAATGTCACAATAGTAATTTTTTTTATAACACATTAGGAAATTTGTCTTAGAGAATGAATTTTTCTTATATTTCGTTTTTCTTTAAATAGATGTTGAAATTTTTTCCCAACATCTAGGGGGGAGGGAGCGCGCGCCTCTTGGCTGGACCCGCTCACTAGCGCTAACAATCCCTAATGCCGTCGCGGTGATCTAGTTTTTTACTCCCATTTTTTGTCAATATTATTCTACAAAAAAATAATATAATGATCATAAAATGTAGATTATTTTTTTAACGTTTTAGTTTACTTCATTAGAGTGTGGATTTCCATTTCATCATTTCGTAGCTGAATTCTGGCGGATATGAGGATGTGGTTTTTTAATTACATCCTGGCGTGTTTCTGTTTGATGACACTGTAGCCTTGTTAGATCCCCAACAAGATGTGGTAGACTGATTTTATAATAGTAAAAAAAGAACTTTTTTACATTTTGTGTTTGCCTACCATTTATTCTAAGAACTTCCGTTGCCGTGGGAGATATGTTGCATTTTGAAAAAAAAAATAATTATGAAAAACTACCACTTCTATAATATATTTTTTTATTCATTATATTTACAACTGTATTACAAAAAAAAAATACATCTGGTAAATGTGAACAAATGTATGTGATGACATGATAAGCGCTCTAATAAGAGTCTTCACTAGATGATCATGGGTCCATCTTCTTTTCAGACGCCTCGGTGGTTTATCAGAAATTGAATTGGAGGCAAGATTAGAAACGTGAGGTTTGAGGTGCTTCTGAAGTTTATTATGGATTGGGCCAAATCTGAAACATAAGGAACATTAAGGTCTATATAGATAATTTTATTTGTAACAAAGTAAGAAGCATTGAGGGTTTTGTATTGTAAGGATTAGACACGAGAGTTATTCGATGGTTTAGTGGAGTCCCATAGCTCAACTCCGTAAGTCCAAAGAGGCCTCATATGTTGTTTATGAGGTCTTATAACCATGTATAGGTGTCTTTTGATATCATTTGAAAGCTTAGAACCTTTGTCTAGTAATTCCTGAAGTAGTCGGAAACGTCGAACGATTTCTTGTCTTTTCAATCTGGTGTAAGGATTTCAACAATCAATATGCATTACTCTGATTTGTCTATCAGTATGGTTGGATTGGATTGTGAGGAAATGTATAGGGTGTAGGAATTTACGGAGTTTGTAAAACAGTCTCGAGTGTCAGACTCGGTCAAAGGAAGATACAAATTAAATTAAAAGGTATTGCCCCCACTCCTTTTGTTTATTTTTTCTTCATATTTTCCATCGTTCTTGTCAGGGCTGTGACAGTCAACAGATGCGTTTATTAATTTTGTTTGGAATTTCAGGCATGAGGATGAATAGCACCCTGCAGCACCTCTTTCTGGGTATTGTTTAATTAAAATTTGTAATTATTCGATACAAAATTTTATTTTCGTTTTAGTGTACTGACAGTTTTTAATTTTTTCCTCTTTCGTTTATTTCCTATAATTTAGAATTAATTTACACACATAACATCCAGAGACAGTTTCAAACACTAAATAAATTTTTATATAATTACAAAGTATCTATGTGGAAGAAATTCCACTTCGCTGGAGGTTATTTATTTAGAAAGAAGCTGAAATCGTTTACCTTTATCTTAAAGGTCGATAGAAGAAGTATGTGATGACTAGATCTAGTAGCTGTATTGAAAAGGATTGATTTTATCACAAGTCTATGCGCTACGAAACATTCTTCTGCTCTGAGTGTCAATCTATATTTATACAATGGCTTGCAAAATGTCTGCCCTCTGCACTAGGCTTATATTGGATTCAGACAAGGAAAAGTGATTGTTATTAGTAGATTTCACTAGTTGAATTTGAGTAATAAATTATTTACTGAATTAGGATATAAGCTAACGGGAACAGGAACTAAATTAGTAATGTAATTAAATTAAGAATTGTCAATATGTTACAAGTTAACTAACTAAGGAAGTCATGTGCCCAGTAGTTAGATTTCCTTTCTCGTTTTATTAACCTGGGAAGGCTATCGAATTTATCCAAAACCATATTTCATTCAATATTTGTAATGTCTGAAATGAATGGAACGTCTCCGAATGAATTCGTGTAACTTATTTTTTGTTAAATAATTATTATGTAAAGAATTTGAAACCGTAATTATCAATATATTTTAAGAAGTTTTTGAGTATTTCTTTAATTCGATTTTTATAGCCGAAGACAATTCCAAAATTTCTTAATGTTCTTTATTTTCTCTAAAATAAAATTAACTATTGAGATCTTTATATATTAATATATTCTTATTATTTCATCATTTTCCTGCAATTTTGATACATCAATCTTTGTAAAAATGAAGTACCAAATTTAGGACAAAAATGAAATATTTCATTGATTACTTGATGGTTGACCGTTGTATATTATTGAGTAAGAAGATAGTCCGGGGTGGCGGTCATAAAAAGACTTAAGTAGTGAGATTTCTGTTAATTAAATTAATTGTTTTTTATTTCGATTTATTGTAGCTTCAGCATATACGATCGATTTATCGACGGGGTGGCCAAACGAGCTAACGCGTGTGCACAGCATCGCTGCACTGTGGGACGAGTAAGGGAAAACGCGACTTCTATTTGATCTCTCTATATCTTTTTTTTTTTTAGAACTCCAAACACAAGAGAAACTTTTTTATTGATACCTTGTGTTGTTGGCTGAGTTTCCGAGAATATTTTCTGTTGGCAAAATATACATGTTTCACTGTTTTTTTTTAATAGTTCAAATAAACAAAAAAAATTATTTCGCAATAAAGTTGTTATTACAAAAAAAACGATTTCGCAAGTTTCCCCTTACTCCGTCCCATCGTGCGCCGTTACCCCGCAATCTGATATATAAGATAACTGGATAAAAATAGTCACCAGTTCGCGTCCCAGTGCCAGAGGAGTCTTTTAACTCTGCCAATAATCCCCGCCTTCACCCCTTGGGCCCGGGAAAACCCCGTATAGCTTTAAAAGGCAAGGAAGGGGAGGATAAAAAAAAAGAAGAAATATATATATATTATATATATATATATATTATATATATATATATATATATATATATATATATATATATATATATATATATATATATATATATATATAGATATAGATAGATATATATATATACATATATATATATATATATATATATATATATATATATATAATATATATATATATATATATATATATATATATATATATATATATATATTCCATTATAGCTTCAATCCATCTTGCTCCATTTGTTAGAAAAATTATTTTTATGGGATTTTAAAAAAGTGTATTGAATTGAAGTAGGTAATGTAACTATTTACAATTACAATCTGGAAGCGTAAACAGGTATATCACAACTGATATTTTATTAAAATTAGATAAATCAAGACTGCTTCTGATGTTTCATCACCATTTTATATAAACGAAACTTAGATATTGTGTCGATCTATCAGCTTTCTTTTGATGGATTGGTACTTGTTATCGATGTTTGATCAGCTCTGTATATTAGAACAGGGAGATTTAGGCGCTTACAACCTTACACTGTATAACCACAGTTATCCTGGTCGGATTCTTAATATAGAAAAAGTATCTATATTTAATTTTTAAAAATGTTTAGTATTTTTTTTTCTTCCTATCCTCATCAGGTTGTAAGACTATACCTGAAGGAGCTTTACAAAAAAAATTGTACTCAGAATCGAAATTTTTCACTCGCGTTTTAAGTTTTAGACATCAAGGAACAAATTTGGTCCTGGATCTCTCTGTAGTCTAATCAATGCGACCGTTAATCCGATTTCAATGAAAGTTTAAGCAATTGAGTGGGTTGGTACCTAAATGGTCCCATACCAGTTTTTTCTTTTCATCCACTCCTATCGCTTGAGAACGACTAAACGTACCATACATCATATTTTTAAAACAAAAAATGGCTCGATTGACTTGGCACAAAATTAGAGGAAAGATAGGAATTAGTAAACAAAAATATTTGGTAACAAATTCCATAGCCTGATTTCGCTTACGAATACTTAAACGTATTTTCCTTGATCCGCACATATTCAAAATCTGCTCGTCATTTAATTGGGCTTGGAAATTGGTAGAATAATGTACAAACAAACTCTGGTATCAATATTTATTTAAGAATTGGAATTAATGTAATTTTATGGATTATAATTGCTGTTGAATGTGCTAGGCAGTAAATGGGAAAAGGATGTTATATAAGCTTTCAAACTTAATGGAATTTATTAGACTTATTGGGTTTTTATTGGATACCTCTATTTATATTTAAACGAAATAATGTTATAATTGAATTAGTATTCGTAATGTCCCCAATAAAATATAATAATTTAAATATATTTTTATTTATTAATAATAATTAATTATTAATGATATCAATTATTAATTAATACTAATTAGTATTAACAATAAATAATAATTATTTAATAATTAATAAATAATTAAGTAATTAATATCTTTATTAACTAACATAATTATCATTTCACGGCGCTAAATCCGGTTGGTCTCCTTAATTAACTTTAATATAGAAAAGTAAAGAAAGTTGACAGTTGTAAAAATCAAAATTTATTTTTATATATTTATTTGTTCAGTGAGCATTCGATTTACAATCGAGTTTGTTTACTAGAGACCAACTGACATATTTAAGTAGCTATATATACGTACTTCATTTTAACAATTTATAACTTAACATTTTTTTTTTTCTGTTACAGGTAAGAGATAATTGTAACTTTCTGGACAAATTTCAATTTGGTATGCGATTCTTTATTATGATTATTATTTTCTCTTATTTATGCTGCACATATATTGTTTTTTATGGATACTTATGGATTATAATAATTTAATTAATAAGAAGAAGAGCCACAATACGTAGTACAATTAATTTTTAAAAGAGGATTCTTCAGTCATTTCTTAATGTAATAGACAGTGATCTGTTATTTTTAAAGGCTTGATTCTTTTTAGAAGTTTTATATACCATATGTGCCTAATTTTGTATTGTAAAATTTCGTCATAACTCTCTCCTAATGCTCTAAGAAAAATAGTGCTACAACCGAGAATAACAGAGATATAAAAGCAATTAATATTATTAATATTAATATCCAGGTTTGAACTTTTTGTTTGTTCGTGTTTTTTATTTCTTTTAAGACAGCCTAGACTATTTTCATTTTTCTTGCACTGCTTTAGAATAAGAGAATTATAAGGACTAGTGCTGCTGATAAGGGATTGTGGGCAAGCGTTTGATGAAACACAGATAATTTAGTTAAAATATGCTCTAGAAAAAAAAAAAGTCATTAATTTGTGATGTAGTCTACATAGAATTGAGCATTAATATTTTGTTTTTGGATAAATATGATTTTAGCTAAATCAGCATCATTATCCCAAAAAGTGTCAAAAGTTGTCAGAAGAGTATTTTATTTATTACCATTCCCCATCTATAATTTGATATTCGAAATATTCATCACTATGAACTATTAAATTTTAATTATATTTGATATTAATTTTTTTTTTTTTTTTTTAAATTCCTTTATTGAGTATTATAACAATCTGTCTGTTGGACATTGGTTATAGTGAGGTAGGATGACATTCACACCATATATACAAAAAAATAAAATAAATAGAACAAAATAATAATCAAAAGTATATACAATAGACAATAAAATAAAATAACCTAAAAAATAAGAAAATTAAAACTAAGGAAAAAAAAAAAAAAAAAACACATGCATACCTATATACAATCAGGCGAGGGAACTCCAGGAGAACCCTGCGCTACTCTCCCAACCGCGTCACTGGTACTTGATATTAATTAAATTGATAATTTGCTTAAATATCTCAGAATTCGTTTAAATTAAGTTTTAAGCGTACAGTTATCATCCATTCACCATGTCTGGACCCCATCTTCTCAAATTGACAGATCTCTATCAGACACTATAGAATCACTTAAAATACCTTTTTATCAATTAATGCGGACTTTTTTTTAACATTTTGTTCGTACGGCAAACCAGTAAATATTTAGTATTTTAATTCGTCCATTTTATTTATATATTTTTTTACAGCTAATATGTCAGCATGTATTATATTGTTTCTATCATTTTTATTTTATTTTTTGGACGAATCTGTGTAGATCATCCTGATAGGTACAGGAGTCTCTGATGCAACCATGAAGTTTTATTAATTATCTTTCGTTTTATTATATAAATAGTCTTGTACGAATGACGACCAAAATTTCATAATAAAGGTCAAAAGGTGATTTTTGAATTGTTCAAGAATTTTAAGTCTTTTAATTTTAAAATTAAGAAAAATTCGACATTTCTCTGTCTGATAGAACGGATATAAGACATCAAGATCATTACGGAAAGTTATATTTAGAAAATAGTGAGGACCATCAAGGATTTTACGTAGTATAAGGAAGTAAGTTTAAACTTTTGATAATAATATTAATATTAATTAATAGTATTGCTTCAATAATAATATTGATATAGGCTGGTCTTGCGACTGCTCCTTTAGTGTTATGACCTGGATGTTATTTTCTGTGGAATATTTAATAAGCAATACCATACAATAAACTGATTGATCTTTTTGTCTTAACGAGGTTAATAAATATTAATAAAATATACCACATTGAAGTGTTACATGTATTCGTTCCTATAATATGTACATACAAAAGGGAAATAAAGATAAATAATAAATAAGATTGATCCTAAATCGAAATACATGCGACCATAACACTTTGATTTAACTCGGAATAAAATGTGTGTGAACGAAGGACAACTATTGCTGTTTATTTTACATTTTTTTTCCTATCATTCAAAATCTACACATTTAGCAATTTAAAAATTTATCACGATTTATGTAGATTTATTAAAAGACTAGATTTTTAAATTTCTTACCTATTTGATACTGTCGTACGAATTAAAAAACAATTTCGTTATTTCATAACTGTTTTTGAAAAATATGTTAATAAACCGTTACAAATTTCAATTGCTAATTTAGTTTAACTCTTTGCCTGTTTTTACTGTATGTCTTTCGTTCACCGATACCTACTCGTTCCTCTTTCGTAAAGTTGATACTAAACCTTTCTAAGTCCTTAATGATCTTTTAGTCCAGCCAACGAAGAGTTTGTAGAGTGCATGGAGAATGGACAATAATTTGACTTCGGGAATATTTGTGGGTACTTAGGAGGTAAACATATCAAAAGTCACCGCTTACCCCGCCCGCTTTATGGAGGGCGCCCTAAAGATCACTTTTCCCATATTTTCAAATATATCTTGAAAACGAGGCGTCGCAGACTAAATATTGTTGTATACTAAATTAAAGCTAATAAAATTTTATTCAATAAATTAATCTGTTTCGCATATGCTGTAGTTTTCGAAATATCCAGTAATTTAAATAGTCAATTTTCGAAAAAATTATTTTCGCCTCACGTTTTTTTTGTCAAACTTCTCATTTTACTTGGCGGGGACTGTTAGTGTACTTACCTCCTAAGTGCCCCCAACAAATTTCTAAAGTAACACACTTGTCCATCCTCAATGCACTATACAAGCACCTTTTTACCATTCATTGACTGGACTATTTCCGTTATAGCATTGTTCGATCTCGAACTCCACCAGAGGAAGACTTTCTTTTTCTGTGGAAGAGATAAATGGTTTATTCTTTGGTGAAATTATCTTTTTATCCTGAGAAGGTGGAGGAAGGAAGAAGTTGGGGTTGGACGGCGGTAGCTAAGTTGGTTCCCAGTTGGCCGTTATTTATTAGATTTACTGTATCCTCGACTAATCCTTTTAGGGCGATCAAGAGATGAACTGCGCGGGCCCACATCTCGCGCCCAACGCCTCTTCCCTTCCCACATTATTTAAACCTCTACTTAATAATGCATTTCCTTATTTTTCTAATCGAGGTATAAGTCTAGATTTACTATTTATCTTCGGATTCGCTCAATTTTTTCCACGGTCAATATCGTGATATATTGCTGTAGTTAACAGTACCGCTCGTCGCTCTAACGATTGATATTATTAATAAATGCGTATTGTAGGAGACCCTAATGATGAAACATTAAATTCACTTCGCAGTAGATTTTATTATTTTATCTCAAGTTGTCCTGAAACCGCTCTTCTATTTAGGGCTGAATAAGCTGTGGATTATAATAGTAGCCACAGGCGAATCTATGGGGAGGGAGAGGTAAAACATAACCTCCCTCCCCTTTAAATGGTAAAACATAACCATGTGTTATGAAAAAAAATTAGCCCTAAAAGTATTATTGTTCGTGTTATTACATTTAATAGAACTTTGCTATTTGGTTCCCAATAATATAATGTAAGATATTATTACGCTTTTATAGGTCGCCGAAAACTTCTGAAGTAGCTTTCATTATTTTCCCCCTTTCTTTACGGTACACACAAACACACACACACACACACACACACATATATATATATATATATATATATATATATATATATATATATCTTTTTTATTTTTGTTGTTGGCATTACAGACCATGTAGATATTTTGCCGCCTTAGCAAGCCTGCTCCATCTCTGCCTGTCTTGGGCTATTTATTTCCATTTATTTATCTCAGTCCGCTGGTGTTCCTCAAGGTAGTATCCTAGGTCCTATCCTCTATACAGTTTATACAGCTGACATCCCTACCTGTCCCAACACTGTCATCACCACATACGCCGATGACACATGTATCCTATCAGTAAACAATGACCCAGCAATTGCATCCCAAATGCTTCAATCACACATCATAAATCTAGAAGAATGGTGTCAAAACTGGAGAATTAAAATAAACTCCAATAAATCCCACCAAATTACCTTTACCCTTCGTCGTAAACCAACGACTTCCTGTCCTACAGTTTCCTTTAACAATACTCCACTTATCCCCACTTACTAGACTGAAATGACAAGAAACCGCTCGACGTTTCCGATTACTTCAGCACTTACTAGACAAACGCTCTAAACTTCCCATTAACTACAAAAGACTCATATACTTGACTATAATAAGACCTATTTGGACTTACGGAGTTGAGCTATGGGGCTCCACTACACCATCGAATTCCTCACGCATCCAATCCTTACAATCCAAAATCCTTCGTAAAATCCTCAATGCTCCTTACTTTGTCACTAATAAAATTATCCATAAAGATCTTAATGTTCCTTATGTTTCAGATCTGGCCCAATCCAGATACCTATCCTTCCATAATAAACTTCAGAATCATCCCAACCCTCTCGTTTCTTACCTTCTTAACCCTCCGAGGCGTCTGAAAAGAAGATGGCCCCGTGATCTCTTAATGTAGTCATATCATTAGAGTGCTACCATTGGGTAGTTACTCAGCAAGTGTATTCATGTCATTATATCAATTATGTCCAAATTTACTTGATGTATTTATGTAATACAGTTGTAAATGTCATAAAGAAATTAAAAAAAAAAAAAAAAAAAATTTATTTATCTGCACGCAGCTCTGTTGCATGTTTGTTGATTCTATCTACCCATCAGATGTTTTGGCCTTCCTCGTGTTCTTTTGCCTTCTATTGAGCCATTCATTGTTACGTAGAGGCTTCCAAATGGATTGCTACAAGCTACAGGCACCGTCCATCTTAACCTCCGTGCCTTCATATCATGGGTTATTGATTTACCAGTTTCTGTAAGCAGTTCTTTATTGGTTTTTCTTTTCCATGTGTTAGTACTCTGATCTTATATCGCTCCGGTTCCCGTATATAATATTATATATATATATATATATATATATATATATATATAAAGAGGATTAATAAAAAGTTGTTTACTAAAACAGATGCATTAATTAATAAATCAGCAAGGAGGACTCTTTCTTTCGTCCCAAAAAATATACAAAGGAATACAATTCTTTCTCATCAATATCAAAACAATGCGATATCGAATTATATCACATTGTTATTTAATTTTATCGTTCTGTCCTTATTTTGGCTATTTTCAAACATATCACCTTTATATACCTTTTAGCAACTTTGTATACCAATTTCTTATTTTTGGTGTTATTTAAAAAAAATATACATATATATTATTTTCCTCCTAAGAAGTCGTATTTTATTACCAAGGCTTCCAGATGGATTGCTGCAAGAAACATGCGCCGCCCATCTTAAGCTCCATGCCCTCATGTCATGGGATATTGATTTACCAGTTTCTGGAAGCAGTTCTTTATTGGTTTTTCTTTTCCATGTGTTAGTACTCTGATCCTATATCGCTCCGGTTCTCGTATATAATATTATATATATATATATATATATATATATATATATATATATATATATATATATATGCTTATATATATATATATATATATATATATATATATATATAAAGAGGATTAATAAAAAAGTTGTTTACTAAAACAGATGCATTAATTAATAATCAGCAAGGAGGACTCTTTCTTTCGTCCCAAAAAAGATACAAATTTATTACACAAAAACCGGAAATTGATTTATTAATAAATTTAAATTCTACATATAAATATATTAAGTGGGCTAACAAATATTATGAGTGGATATTTTGTGGAAATAAAAATAAAAAATACGGAATCTCCCATTCTCTATGGTGTTGTTAGATATATTATGTATGGTTTATTTTATATTTCATTTGTGTTAATAAAGAGGTTTTTATTCATAATTACTGTTGTCCAAGATTGATTCGGTTATGTAACACTTTAAAAAAATCAGAAACTAAAACAAAGGATATAACCTTTGCAGTAAAACAGATCAAAAATATTTTAAAGACCGTATCCCTGCACCAAATTGTTCTATTTAAAAGATTTTTTTTTTTTATATTTTAGAAAATTTCGTAAGCTGTTAAACACCCACAGTCGTCATATCGAAACAAAAGGCGGATAGTAATATCGAAGCCAGAGGATCATTCTCGAGTTACCTCTGACTTTGATTCCAAATTTGAAAAAAATCGGTCCAGAATTCTAGGAGAAATGTTTTTATTCGATTTTTGAGTTATGCGTATTATGAAATGTAAAACCTCAAATTTTGAGTGATTAAGTTTCTTTTATTTTTTGGTCGATTGCATTGGTTTATTATTGAAAATAATAAACAAAAACTAAAAAAAATTAATTAACATTCTTAGAATTTTTAATGGATTATGAATGCACTTTCTGCTTCCTCCTGCAATGAAGCTATTATTATACCCGGTAAGTTGCAGTGCGGTTTTATTCTGAAAATTTATCTCTTGTTCATTATATTAAGAGCATAGATAATACGGCCTCTCTGATGTCCATAGCCAACCCCTTCCATCCTCCCCCCTTTCCTCTCTGGCTGTATTCATACTAACCAGTAGCAACTGGGGTAATTTAATTAGGCCTCTTTAATCCGTTGTTCTGTACTTGAGCTGCACAATGCTGTATAGGAGTATTGTTCAGCTGCTGCGTTACAATAATCATCAGCTTGTTTTGTCGGCTCTGAGTATAATTATTAATTAATTATGAAATGCGTTTTTAATTAGTAACCATGCTTCGAAAAAAAAGAATGTTTTTGTTTTATTTTTCATAATCTTTCCTTCTCTACCATTTACACTATATATAGAATACATTAGCGTAGTTAACAGACGGTTATATGGGGAGGGTGGCTGCAGCCCCTTTTTCTCCTCCCACTCCAAATGGTAATATATAACCAGATCTTAAGAAAAACATCGTCTCTAAAAATATTATTGTTTGTGCAGTTAAATATGACTAAGATTAAAAAGGAGCTGGACGAGAGATATCCTCACCTAAATCAAAAAAAATAAATAATGACCAGGAAGAGGTGCTGCTGGGTACTATCCTTCCTAACACCATGACAGGTGCGAATAAATAATTAAAGAGAAAAAACAATATTTATAGGAAATATAGTACTTTAAGAATCTTAAAAGACCATTTCATATAGGTAATTAGGATCTTTCTTCTAAAGTAATGATCGTTATATAGAAAAAAATAAAAGCTTTATGACTGAAGTCCCTCCCAAAATTAAATCCTCGATCTACTAATGGCATATATCCCTTTTGCGGCTCTGAAAAGCCATTGATTTCGATGAATGATGAGTCAAACTGAAGGGAATTTCATAGAGCAGTGACGGATTCCGTTTTCGGTCCTTCAATTCCTGGAAATATTATAAAAGTCAAAATTTGGGAATTATCAAAACTCAGATGGCTTCAAACAAGATTCGATGAGCCAAGACTTGGTATATTTCATTTACAACTACCTTGTGGTCCTGCTTATCAAAGCCAAAAAAATGTACAGTTTTTGAGATTAACCAGAAGTCTTGCCGAGTGCATCTTAGGTTGCCTTGCATACTTATTACGTTATTAGCTTTTAAGCTTTAGTTGCTTTTGGGTCCAAAATTAGATATTCGTTAATTAAGTTAAAAAAATATGTAGAAATGACTCTAAAAAGACGAATTTTTCAAACCTTTACTGTGGTCAAGTATTAGTGTTTGAGCAAGAAAAGTACATACAGTAGTCACAATAAGTATTCTGCACTGTTATTTCCTTGGACTTTGTCTTTTCCTCTCAGCTACAATTTAATATAAATCGTTATCTCATTTTATTCAAATTTACTCTTGCAATAACACCAAATTTTGAATTAAATTTCATCATGAGGAATATTTTTAAAATCATCATTTATTGTAAATTCGATGTCACCAGGTACTAGCTTCAAGAAGCTATAAAACTTTTCGATAAAATAAAGTACTTGAAAATTTGTATTTTGTCCCTGATTTTAGCACATCGTTTCACTGTGCGGCGTTTAGGATATACCATTCCGCATGACAAACTATTCCAATTATATTGAGCTCTAGCTACTAGTCCGTGGTACAGACCCCTTTTTATTGAATTATTAACATCCGCCTGAAATTTCGTTAATAGTTTCATCTCATCGTAACCTACAACTATTTTATTTACGAAAACTCTTGGGATTGGGGTGGTTTTCAATCTGGAGGGGGTAAACTTTTTATATTTAATTAGGTACTAAGAACTCGTAGATACCCAATTCCTTTCTACTATGATCGTAACATAATTTAATCACAAAATCTATAAAAAAAGGTGGCCTACAAAAATATTTGGCCGTTTTTCCTATATTACCTCATTATTTTGAAAATTTGGAGGTGTGGGTCACGTGGGCCAAATGGCTCAATATTTATTAAGGCCACGTTTTTTTATCGATTTTGTGGTCAAATTATCTCACGATCCAAGTAGAAAACAAATGATTATTTACGAGTTTTTGGTACCTAATTAAACAGACAAAGTTTGCACCCTGCAGATTGAAAACGCCCAAATTCCAAGAGTTTTCGTAAGTAAAGTAGTTGTAGGTTACGATGAGATGAAAGTATTTACGAAGTTTCATGTGGATGTCAATAATTCGATAAAAAGGGTCCTGTATCACGGACTATACAGGATTTGGTTTTATATGAGGTTTCAGTTGAAGAACAAATTTTAATATTTTTGATTAATAATTTTATTGATATTTCTACTGAGAAAATTTATATCTTTGTTCACAGTTCTATAATTTAACACAGCAATTACCAGATCTAAAATCTACTTACTCACTATCTGTACAGATATAAAGTTTCCAACTAGGAATATCACTAAAATGACTTTACTCCAAAATGTTGAATTTGCAGTTAGCCATTCTTTGAACTGAAAGACTCATGTAATTCTAACGTTTTCTTAAATAATTTAATTTCTTTTGAAGGTCATGTTTTTACAAACAAAATTTTTCACAATAAATCATATCGTTGCTTACATGGTCGTTCAAATTGAATTTTAACTTTAAAAATGAGTTTCTGACACGGAGATTAACTCCATAAAAGAGAAATTTTAAAAACACAATAAATTGTTTTATTAAAGGGGAAAAAAATGATAAAAGCGTAGAAATAAATGAGGATTCTAGTTGTTACAAAAGTAGAAAGTTCTAATGAAGGTGAGCTCTTATAATTGGGAGGATTCGCAAAGTTTTTGATAAAGTTATTATTTATCGTGGCTAAGTTGCTAGTGCTATAATTACTCGCCAGACTGCTCAAAAGAATGTTCTTGGAACTCTTATAGCGAAATGGATTCAATTAACTTTATGAAAGAAAGCAATTTCTCAGCATTGTTCCTCTTTACTGTTTTAGCGGACTCTTTGCTTACTTATTTTTGTCTTAAGACGGTTCAAAGAGGAACATAATCTTACTAAGCTATTTTTACTTATCAATTAATTAATTAAGTTTTTTATGATTTGAAAGGGTCAAATAAATTTTATTTTTCATCCATATCCTTTATTTCATGATGTTTTATGTGAGTATTGATATTTTTGACTATGATTGAATTTTCAGAACGTTATTTTTCCAAATATTATATCATATATAAATATCATATGTTATTATTAATATTTAATCAATGTAGTAATTATTAATATTTAATAAAAAAATCAAAACTTGTGTTTTCTCTTATTTTTATTTTATTTCTCTTTTTATAAACTTATGAATAATCAACCAAACTGAGATCATAAAGCCCTTTAATTATTATTATAGCTAGAAGTTCCAAGTAAAAATTTATAAAAATTTATCGATTGAGAATCAAAGTCACTATTGTGTTTGTGTTAGTATCTTAAGCAAACCAAAACAGTAAGCGAATTTTTATTTGGATCCTCCCCTTCCTCGCTTTAAGGCTATACGGGGTTTTCCCGGGCCAGGAGGTGTGGGCGGGGATTTAAAAGACTCCCCCGGCACTGGGACGCTGTGCACACACGTTAACCCCTTCGGCCACTCCGCCCACAAAACAGTAAGCGACGTAAGCAGTTTTCTTTACATTACATAGTAATGAGCTAATATCCTATTAATTTTGATCTACTTTTTTCTTTTTTTTTTCTTTTTTCCCTACCTCGCCTTTTAGGCCATACGGGATTTTCCCGGGCCTGTGGATGGGAGCGGAGAATTTAAAATCCTCTCTGGCACGCGAACTCCTACTTTTTTTTAGTCTCATATTCAGGTCATCTGGTTGCCGGGTAACTCGCGGTGCTGTGCACGCGCTTTAGCCCATTCGGCCACCTCCGTCCTCCTCGCCCCCAATAATTTTGATCTACTTATCGCACATATACTAAAACAAAAATCACTTTGATAAAAATTTTTGAAATCCATGAATACCAAGTCGAAGTTCATGAATCCCTAATTATGATTCTGTCTTTTTAAATGTATTTATTTTTTAACGATGAAAATCATTCGTTTTCCTACACCTTCTTTCAACTACTGAATTGTGTAATTGAAATAAATATCTTGATTTTTTTTCAAATATATTATTTAACATGTTTTTTTTTTCTCTTCATGCCTTAACACGCACCTGTCATGGATTTCTCAATCAGCAATTATACTGAATTTGTATTTGGTATTTCAAGCATGAGGAAGTGGTACCCAGCAGTACCTCTTCCCGTTCTTTGTTTAGTTTCAGGATAGAAAATCTCTCATCTTTTATCGCCATTTTAATCGCCTTCTGTTAAGCACTTCAGCCAAGGCCAAGTCGTTTATCAGCCTGTTGTTATGTCCATGAAGTTTATTATGAAAGCGAGAATAAAGAGTACGTATGTGTTGGTTGTTGTAAGTCGGTATGTAGAGTTTTGTTATTTACGTACGTGTCATTTTTTAATTTTTTTTATTGAAAAGAATGTATTTTTTTGTATGTGTGTCTTTTTGCTGAACTATAAATCTGAGGCGTACGTAAGTTCGTATCGGTTTAAGTAAGTATGCATATGCATTTAGTATCTTTTTTTTTTTTTTCTGTTTTTCCCTACCTCGTCTTTTAGGCTAAACGGGATTTTCCCGGACTAGAGGGTGAGGGCGGGGAATTTAAAATACCGTCTGGCACCGGGACGCGAACTCGTGACTATTTTCATATCATAGAATCATATATCCGGTTGCCGGGCATGGTGCAGTGCACACGCGTTAGCCCATTCGGCCACCCCGCCCTCTATGCATTGAGTATCTGTCTAATTTTCAGTTTTGATGATTTGGAAAAACCAGGTACAGTAATTTGATAAAGTCGTCGTTTTCATTATAACATGTGCATCCCAAGTCATTCTGTCAAATGTTTAAAACTTTGTAAACCTCATATATTGTGTATTATGTTGACCTTTAACATAACTTCGTTTATTATAGTGGAAAGATGATTCTTTATTACTAGAAGTGATCAACTTAAAATTTTGACGGGAAATAAAGGCAAGAAAATAGAATATTAATAAAACAAATCAATTAACTAGTTTAATTATGTTACTTTGTTTCTAATGAGATGATGTAATTAAAATGGGGCTAAGATTGGTTTAACAGTTTTCGATGGCTAGAGGTTACAGATGAAAACGTGTTGTCTTTTATATAATGAAATGATTATAAATGCTGTTATATGATGATAGTCAGGAAAGTTTAGGTATATGTAGTTGAGCATGTTATCTCAAGTAACCTATACTATTCCTTCACTCTCCTATCTAAAAACTTATTGAAGGAATCTCCAGAAGCTAACCACTATAGTAACTAAAAAGATTAAAAAAGGATAAAAAGATAAACCTGAGATCATTTATATTCTAATTGAACTATACTTAGACTCTGATTGCTAAAACTTCTATCATACTTTTAAAACTATAGATACAGGACTATTGTTTCATAGATGACTGTTTTTGGTAGTTTTGTTTGACATTAGGCAAGCTTGTTTGAATTTTTTATTACAAGATTTTTTTTTTACGATGGACGGGAAGAAAGAAAAAATAAGAAGGGAAGAAAGAGGGAATGTGGACCATTCTGGAAGCCATGTTGCGGAATAAAAGCATCATTTGTTGCCCTGAACTGGAGCAGGCCGTTGGTGGCAAATGCCGAATTACTGCGGCTAGTACAGAATTCGCTTTATTGGGGTAAAATAAAATAATATTAATGCATTTTAATTTAAATTGAAAATACGATTATATTTTATTAATGCCGATCTGACCTAATTAAGAAGTATTTTTATGAAAAATACAGAATTTTATGGAGCATTATTCTCTTAAAGAAACAAAACGATACAAATTAATTTTATTAGTAATACAAAATATAAATATGCACCACTACAAACTATTAACTGTCGAAATGAATTTTGCCGATTTTTCACCTTAATTAATTAATAGTACAGGCTTTATCGAGGCTGAGTGTGTCCCATGATGGTTTCCCGACTCCAGGATCGATCCGTGGCTGACTAATAAATAAAAGAAATAATTACCTGCTACAGGAACACAGTGCCTTACTTATTGAGCCACCTCTTTTGCTTATAAGTAGTAAATTGTTTATCTTAATTTATTGTTTTTGGATTTACAAAGAAATTAATAATGTGATTAAGTAGTAAATGTGATAGCATCTACGTCATTTCTTTCATCACTGATTGCTCTGCAGAACTTTATAATTATGAAGGTATTCAATTTTATTAAATGTTTTTGTCAAACAACGCTCTAAGATTTCAGCTGTGGAGATTATCGTGCCTAGATTCAAATTCAATAGACACGCTAAGAGAGCCATACGAAATGATATAGTTTTGTAAAAAAAATCTGGTGCGCACATCACACAACTTTCACTTACTGCTCTATAGTGTTGTCCAAATGCGAGACTGAGACGATTCTTGGTCTAGCAAACTCAGTCTTGGTCTTGCGCAAGTGTCTCGCAACAGTCTTGCAGTTACTTATTATCCTATTACTATACAGATATTACAGTAATTTTTTAGATATGAGAAACTTAAATAAGCCCGAGGGAAAAATTAGAGGAGTTAAATGCAAAAGGATATTGGTTACACCAATTATTTACATATAGTAACTAAGATATAAGGTCAAGTATTAGTAACTATTTCGCATTCATTTTTATTTAAAAAATCGCTGTTTTTACCAGTCCTGGTCTCGGTCTTGCAACAGTTAGGCGGCCTTGCTAATTGCAAGACCAAGACCTATTTTGGGCAACAGTATCGTTCTACTTTGAATATTATTTATTTTCTGACAATACTGGGCTATTACAAAGTTTTTGAATTTCTTTTCAACAGAGCTAAACCATAAACCTTACAGCTAACTTGTAACAACCCATTAAGGCCATTGTTTGCTCAGCTAATTAAATTTAAATTAATTTTAATTCCAAGAAAGATATAAACGGAGTAAATATTGCCTAATATTGATAAGTTATCTGTCAGAGGTTGGGAAAGTGATAGCTCGAAATGCTCACTCTTTGATTAAATATTATATAATTCTATTAACGTCTTAGGTCTGTTCCAAAATCCTTCGGCTTTTATTGAATTTAATGGATTCCTTATCATACGTATTATTCTTATCAATCCGTACCTTATCATTGTAACATGAATCGGCTGTTATTTTATGTTACAAGAGTACCTTAGTTAGAAAATATACCATTTAATACCTCATTTGGTTTCTTACTTTTGTTCTTATCGAAATCACAGCAGTCATATCTAATCATATTTAGATACCTATAACCTGTAAAAGTAAAATATTTATTTTAGCGTTAAACGGTAACGTTATTTATTACGATTTCTGCTCTTTATCTTAAATGATTTATTGTAATGAGTAATGCCAATAGTATTGAAAGGAGGTAACATTTTTTAGTATTGTTGGCCTTCTAGTGGCCTAAAGTTTTAATTATGTTGGTTTTTTCTATATGTTTTGTAAATTTCTACGAGAACCATATTCCACTATGAATAGTTTTGTAAATAAGCCTAGATGCTATCTACTTACCTATCTTAATCTTAATGTTGTGCGGTACCATTTAATTTTCAAATCTGTCTTACCGATATTCTTGTTTAATAAATAATAATAATGTTTCTTCAATTTTTTTTTACACACATTCTCTCAATAGATAAAATAGTTTCAGAATCAATTTCGAAATCTTGAAAAAAATAAATTTTGGTTGATAAAGAAAGCGAAAGATTATTTTTGAGATACATGTGGTTTGGGTTGTTAATCATAATATTTCATAACATTTTGAAAAAAACTATGTTATTTGGATATTTGTTATTTCTAATCTTTGTTTATCAAGGTATATTTTTAAGTAGTTAATATCCTTGTTTACTTAGTATATCTAAATATTTGATTGACTAGTTGGCCAATGGAAATAAATCTTGTAGTATGTTGATCAGTGAACAATTGACAATATAATATATAAATATGTTTATGCAATGCATTATGACAATTTAATTTTTTTAGTCAAATCACATTAGTTCATTCATAATAATGGTCCAAAACATATATAGATTACTATAGGCTGTATCTTTGTTAATTATAGTCCGATATCTTTAATGTTTTTTTATGGTTTGTAGGGAATCGAGTATACTTTCAAGTAATTATCGTATAATTTTTGAGTTATTCCCAAATTAATTTTTTTCTTTCATAACTTTTCCCCTGAAATTTCGGAGGATGTGACTATTTTTCTCCCTAAAGGAGAAGTTAATCTTCAAAACATTGGATTTGATGAAGAATTGGCGATGATATGGCGTAGCGACATAAATACACCCTTGAGAAATAATATATGAAGATTCTCATTCTTTCTTTAACCTGAATTGTATTAAATTATGAATATTCAAAATAAAATAATTACTTATAAAAAAAGTATAAATGACCTCCATGCCTGTAAAGGCTCATTATCCACTTTATGAAGACTGAGTGATCCTCTGGTGATTCTCTCGAATCCATAGTCAATCTCTAAGTATGATGTAAGAGGAAATAAATTGGAGGACCTCCAGGAGGTCTCCCATCGATTTCGTCGCTAACTCCTTAAATAAAGTCCTTGCCATATAAGCTTTACGTACTTATTTAAGTCTCTAGTTCTTTCATGTTTTATTTGTGAAAGTTTATGTTGATATCAATTCAACAACCACATAACGAATGCATTTCCTACCGTTCATTATTACATCAGAGGACTTGAAACCTGATGAGTTCGTGAAGTATCTGTTTAAAAATCTACCTTTCACAAACCATCCTGAGGAAGTACACACTCACACACAATCGGTCGGACCAAGAGTTGATTTAGGATTCGAACCCACTCTCTCCCCGATTTCACGGGACCTGCCACGTCATCCAAGTTTCACCTGCAGTTTTCACATCCGCAATACTCATCACATTCATCACTTAATAATAGAGTGCATCACAAAATCTGCCATTGAACAATCTTACAGAAGATTCTATCTTTATCCACGTCCGTAACTTCGTGTAACTGTAAGTCACGAAGGTTTTTTCAGACTTCCTGATGGTGCATGATGAAAGATCCTTTCATTTCTGACAGAAGGATCTTTTCGTTTCCATGTATATTTCATTTCGCTGTAATATATTTGAATTCGTCTTCTATTAGAAGGAATTTTCCATTTCCATCGATACCCATACAAATATAAATATCTAACTCTTATCAAGTGTTTCCTGATGAAACCCAATTTATCCCAGGCTATACTATGAAGTGTCGGTTTTTAGAACCAATGAGCAATCTTTATACTTAAAGATTAGAGGCTATTTACCTCCTCATTTGTAATTTTGGTTCTTTGTGATCTTTTTTTAATTCGTCATCCTCATCACTTATTAAAAAAAAAAGGAATGATACGAGTATTTTCTATTTTATTATCTTTGAAGGATGTGAAATGCTTTAATTGTGATACATTACAATCCATCTCTATTTAGGTAATTATTTTCCATTTAATTCAATTATATAATAATATACTTGAAATTTCAAGTAATTCATAATTATGAGTGTCGCCTTATTCCTCATTCTTGGAAAATTAAAAAATTAAATTTGATACGATAATATGATAAGTAGAGACCGGATTTCCATGATATTGCACTTTTTATTCGCTTGCGTGTAAAAACTCCCGACGAGAATATCTATCCTTTTCAGAACCTGTAGAATAATAAATTTAAATTTTATATTGCACGTTTTGCCGTTTTTGGCTTAAATTGCACGATTTTGATTTTTGTTGCATTAAATTGCACATTTTTAAACTTTTGTGTTAAATTAGACGATTTATAAATACAAATGTATTATTGGTGACTGTGTTAATATTTATTTAACTTTTTATTTTTCTGCATTGTTCAATTTGTTATTAAAAATAGAATCATATGAGGAAGGCAAATAATTCTGTATGAATAAAAAATCGTATTCATTACAGAAAGAAGAAGTAAAGACAAGAGACCTATTCATGGAATAAAACTTGCTTAAAGTATTGGATAATAGAAAGATGCTTTCCTAGGGTTAGCTGCTTTGTTAGTTCTGACTATCTGTATTTATAGTTATTGCTTTGGCTTGAATTCTCACTCACCTTAAGTATCTCTTCTGGCTTTGAATTGTTTTGTAAAAATTTCATTCTTGTAATAATAATTGATAATGTTAGAAGTAAAATCTAGTCTTCCGTCAAAAATTAAAATCTGAATATTAAAATATCCCGATTTGAAATGTGAGGACAAAGAATTTGATGAAAAGTTCTATGCGCCTTATGAAAAATGAATCAGGTGAAAAGAAATCACTGATAGACGCTCATTAGGAAACATAAGAAAAAACATTCTCATCAAAGAATTGTATGTTTTTTCTTTCTGTTTTTTTTTAGAAAGAACGTAATCCCCAAAAATAATATTTTAGTGATATAAAAAAACAACTTCACCACTAATATTTGATTACTTGAAAATCTCAAATATTATAGTCTATTTCAATATATTTTTTTTATTCTTTAAATTTTAACAAAAACATTTTGGAATGTATAATATTGCAAATTTCAACTATATTAAATAATAAATTTTTCATTATTATTTTTAATAAAAGTTAAATATATAAAATCGATCTGGTATATATAATATAATATATATAACTGGTATATATAACTATAATTCCTGCGTTCATTTATTCCTTCAAACCTTTAATGTTCTGTATTATTTGATAATAATGGTTATTATAATAATCTGGAATTTCATTTTCAATGTAGCATTTCAATTTTGTTTGTTTTTATCTCTCGGTTTATTCAAGATTCGATAAGATTTCAATGTATTAATGTTATAGATTAAACAACATTGATGATTTTACTCGTTTTTAGGTGTTAATTATACAATTTAACCTATTTTGGATTTTTACTGCACAAAAATCCAGTCTCTAATGATAAGTATCAAAACAAAACTATATAAAAAATTACTTGGATTTTTCTGCTTAGATAATATAATAAAAATTTAATTACATTTATACAGATCGTATCAGATTGAGATCTCAATGCATTGACTTGTGAAAATAATAAAATAGATAATATTATCATTATATATATATAGACCCTCCCTGTTTGTGAGACCCGTCGGCTACTGGAGGTAACTCACACCGACGGCGTAGGACCTGTAGACCTGTAGACCTGTAGACCTGTGTACTTAAATCGGGAATCGGGATGTGGTCTAGAAGACCACACACTCACATTCACACACACACACACACACACACACACACACACACACACACACACACACACACACACACACATATATACATATATATATATATATATATATATATATATATATATATATATATATATATATATATATATATATATATCGTGCATTGATGATGTTTATGTTTATGAAAAGTTGATGGAGCTGTCATCCTTTCTAATTTCATTGTTAGGCACTATTTTGTTTTGATCTCTACCATGCATTACAGAAAAGCAATCTTGACCAGTAGGTCTACCACTGTATTCTGCTTTATAATTCTGAGATAATTATATTCCCTTGTCGTCCGAGACTTGGGCCCCCAAACCTCGGGCAGAGGCCTAGGATTGAGGAAGAGATTATATCTAATCAAGGCATGGCCGTAGCCCATAATGCATGAGCATCGCAAACTAACAGACAGATTCCTCTAACATCCCTCGCCCCTCCCGCTTGTTAATATTTAACTAAGGCCTCCTCGCTCGGAAAAGAGGAGCGCATTGTCAGTTAAAGGCGATAGCATTCTCCCCAAAGTTTTACCGCAACCTCCGCCTACCCTCCCCGCCACCCTCCCGGTATCCATATTAAAGAAAACCCACACCTGCCAAGACCCTCCTCACAGGAAAATTTCCGGCAAAACCTTTCGTAATAATTAATCAAGAGAGAGCCACCGCGTCGCAGGAATTCCTATTGCTGTTTAGAAAGTTTATTCCGGCTCTGGTCTGTGATTCCAAACACGAACGCTGAGAAATGAATTGCTAAATTAGCCTACCAACTTCTATATAATGTACAATGAGGATTAGCATAGATCCCTATATGTTCCTTTGCCAGAGGCTGCATATGGTAAATCCATGATAAGAATATCAAACAGTAAATTTGAAATTTATAATTTAACAGGAAAACACTTTAGGCTCATAATTTACAGTTTTATAGTATTTTTAACATGCATAATCTACTAGAATTATTCAATAACTGTACTACTACACTTAAATCTATATTAAATTTAAATTATTAATTTTATTATTAACAAAAAACAGGCTTAGCCAAAACATTAAGAGAAATCCTTCAAGATACTGAAGAAAGAATTAATACTTTGTTTGAATTCTCAAAGTTAATAGATTATTATAAAAGAATATAAATCGTAGTAAAACGCCAATAACTAGAGGGTAGATACACGAAAGAGAGAAAAAAAATATATAATTTTAGCCTTTTAGAAAAATAGTACTGTAGATAATATGGTTGGCAAGTTGTTGGGTGTTGCAGTCAAACTGAAAAAAAAAATATATATTTTATACCATTCTTTCGGGCTTAGTTTCAGCGCTGAAGGGAAACATAATGACCAAATAAAAGATATGAACAAGAAAATATTATTTCTTGTATTATCTACTACAGACAATTCTAAAAAATGAATACAAATTATATAGCGTAAGGTGAATTAAAATAAGTACTGTATTTTATGGTAAATCATGGAAATATATGAAAAAGAGTATGATACATTAATGGATTGTGTGACAATGCATGAAAATATTCGATAAATCTGATGAGCCTATGTAAGTATTGAAAAAACAATCGGACAAGTAAATGTAAAATGTGTAAATTTAGGAAGTTATAAGAAAGAGGTCAGAGAGGTAGATTAGAGTTAAAGTTAAATTTCAGACAAACTGCAAAAAAAAAGAAAAACAAAATTAGGATTGAATGAAAAATGTTAATTGTAGTTAAAAATTAGTTATTTTAAGATAATTAAATTTAATATATTTTGTCACCAATAATTTTGGGTAACAACCCATTTTATCTTGCTATTTACTTCTTTTACTAATTTAAATTTTACTTTTATTGCTTATTCCTAACAAAACTGTTAAATTAGTTCGGATTGAATGAAAAATGTTAATTGTAATTAAAAATTAGTTATTTTAAGATAGTTAAATTTAATGTATTTTGTCACCAATAATTTTGGGTAACAATCCATTTTATCTTGCTATTTACTTCTTTTACTAATTTAAATTTTACTTTTATTGCTTATTCCTAACAAAACTGTTAAATTAGTTCGGATTGAATGAAAAATGTTAATTGTAATTAAAAATTAGTTATTTTAAGATAATTAAATTTAATGTATTTTGTCACCAATAATTTTGGGTAACAACCCATTTTATCTTGCTATTTACTTCTTTTACTAATTTAAATTTTACTTTTTTTGCTTATTCCTAACATAACTGTTAAATTAGTTCGGTGGTAAACGATGTAGAATAATCAATAGTTTATAGTCAATAGTCAATAGTTAGTTTGGAGGGTAAGAAAAAAAAAAAAAAAAAAAAAAAAAAAAAAAAAAAAAAAAAAAAAAAAAAAAAAAAAAAAAAAAAAAAAAAAAAAAAAAACAATAGTTTATTTCCCCGTTAATCAGGAACATCGATTATCATTGTTGATTAATTGATGCTTAATACAGTCAACAGGTTTTTATCTTAATTAAAGCGTTAATTAGTATTCGATAGTAATAGGTAAGTGTTAATAAATACTAATATTGGAAAATATTAATTAAGTGTTGATAAATACTTAATTAGCTGTGAATTAGTATTCGATTAGTTTAAGTTTGTGTTATATTTTTTGTAATTATAAACTGGGAGGAGGGAAGGAGAGACAAACAAATTTGGTTAATCATGCCAATTAATTTATTTTTAAAGTATCCTAGTAAATATCGGGCTAATATACGTTAAAATGAAATTTATGTCATGAGATAAGATTAAAAATATATTTAACATGGCTGATAAGGGCCTTGTTAAGGGGTCTGTTAAGTAATTGTGCGGGATAGGGCAACACTAATTGGGGTTATTGTCCCTTTTATCTTAAATGGGACTTAGGCTAAAATTTTGGGTCATTCCTTGGTGTTATTATGGAAGGAGTCTGTTGTAAAATAAATCATCATTATGTATTAGTATTATGTTTATTGCTGTAACTAGGATATTTAATGTTATGAGTTTTCCTGGAGCTTCGCTTTCGCATCCACAGGTGGGGGGACAAGCCTGCTTCCGAAGTTTCCTTACAAATAGTTACAGGGATTACAAATAGTTTACCTAGGTACGCCTGTGTTTAAGATTATTATTTTACTTTACTTAACTCTTTAGCTTTATTTCTTTCATTCGGATACTTTATTTTTTTCTTCTTTCTATTTATATTTCTGTTATTAAATTTGTCTATTTATATTTTCTATGCTGTAAATGTAGTTATTAATCACTATTCTCGTTGTTATGTAATATTATTCTGTACAAGCGGCAAGAAATATGAACATTTGAAATCATCTTCGCTACGCAGTAGCTATGTTCAAAGATTGAATTGAATTTTGACTAATTTTAACTGGCTCCCTTAAAATTGAAAAAAAAAAATATAATTACGTATTATGAAGATATAAAAATGAAGATTTAATTGAAATTTAAAAAGAAATATTATAAATAATTATAAAAGGAAAAGTTTTTAAGAACCCATTCTCCGCATTCACTGGTTGAGACCATATAGAATAGTATTACATATAAAGTGAAAATGAATCATAATTATTTTATTTTATCATTTTTTTTTTTTTTTTGTTTTTTTAGAATCTCGTTATTAACGTCTGGCCTGCGTTCATCACAGAATTAACTACTAGATTTTTTTTCACTTCATTTCGTCTCCTATCCTCATTATACCTTGTTAGTACAGTCCATCCATGCTTTTTGGCATTTATGTTCTAGTATTTGGACTATATTAAAGTTTAGATTGACCAATAATATTCATAATTCAATATTCGTGATTGTCAATTTATCTTTTTATATTGCGTTTCACTTTTTTTTTTCTTTTCATTCGGAGAGCGGTGGTGGCAACTTCCTATACTTAGAGTTTTTTAAAATATGTGCTGGTGGACGGTTCTGAGACTATCGGTGTGTCCCTGGCCTGAGGTATCGGGGCTCTATCTTAAATTTTCGAAGAGGATCCCATCGTTAACTTATAAAAAACCGGGATCGAAACGTCGAATAAACACTGAAGTAATGAACATTAAGTAGTTTATTGAATAATTAATAAGTGACCTTATTCCCAATTAAATAATTATGTTAAAATATATGTATATTTCATATATGTATATATATAATTTTATTTATTTATTTTATATTGATGTATTTTTTTTTAAAATATCTATGCTCTGAAGGCAAATGACACCATGTCCATTTTTTATTAAATAAACCAAAAAAATAATTTAATATGAGAAGGAGTTGATCGAGGGTTGCGGTCAAATAAATACTAAATTATAGAAATAGTATTATTTAATTATTATCCGACGTTTCGACCGACCTTGCACGTCTTCATCAGTGCGTGTATGGCACTGCGAGAGGCAGTTGAAACACTCAGAAAAAAAAATTTATAACTCAATTATGAAAAATTGGCTCCTCGAATAAATAGAAAAAAGTGACATGGTGTATTTTACCTCCGGAGTACAGATTTAGTAACTAAGTAACAAATTTTAATAGCTCCTAGTTATGTAAAAGTGGTTCTTCTGAAGAAATACAAAAATGGATATGGTTTTCTTTATCTCCGCGATACATATATATATATATATATATATATATATATATATATATATATATATATATATATATATATATATATATATATATATATATATACATATATATATATATATATATATATATATATATATATATATATATATAAATATATATATATATATATATATATATATATATATATATATATATACATATATATATATATATATATATATATATATATATATATATATAAATAGTTCGAAAATATTTAGAATAATGTGTACATTTTTTAAACATTTAGAATATGTTTACTGGAAGAAAATTGAAGATTAACGACTTGTAGATTAAGCTTCCTTGGTTTTTACGTTGTTAATATATTGATTAATTTGCGTAGTTAATTTCAATGTAATTTTATTTACTCAAATTTGATATAGAAATGACAGATATTTATGCATTTGATTTAATAAGCCCTGATATCTTAGTTACACATTAATACTCGTTTCCAACTTATATAATAATTATTGGTTTATGCAATTCCTTATTGATCTAAAGACCCTAAGAATGGCAGAGTCCTGTCCTCTAGGACGATTCCTCCACTTATTGGACATGGGGCAACATGGAGGATTTATGGCAGTTCTGCTAAGCATTATCTCCTATATAGCCTCCTCGGGGGTACCATAACTCACTCTCCTCCAGCTTAATCGGAATTCCAGGTCAACCATGATCGGTTCTTGAGGCTGACTGGACGGGACCTTAAGTCGGCTCTGGAACTCAATCGATTGATCTGGAATCGGTAGAAATATCGAATTAGGTACCCATGAATGAGAATTATGAAGCAGATTTTTTAATTTGGTATTTTATGTTAATATTAGTTTACACGCATTAGTGCTATAAAAAGTAATGATCAGTCAACTATTCTAATAATCTAGCAGTTCTTGATCGGAATAGCTCACCGATCCTCGCAATCGTTTGTTATAAAACTTGATGGATTATTAGCTGTTGATATCGTTCCAGAATGATTTTTTTTTAAATAATAAAATGACTTGTTAGTTAGACTTTAAATGTTTTAAACGTTTTTTTAACGAAAGCATTAAAGAGTTTCTTTGCTATCTTTTTCATTAAAATTAGAATTATTTTTATTGATTATATAATTTGTGTACATTTTTATTTATTTATCGATTTCCTCCCTCTCCTCTCGGAAAAACGGATTTTCGACAAAATTATCGCGCTACTTCTTCCACTTCTTCTCTAATTCTTCGTTCTTCACGAAAGTTACGAAGTACGCGTAGTTATTCTTGCCTACTAGCTGAGGGAAATCTTGCTCCGTGATGATGTAGAGTCCAGCTTACCTCAATAGTTTTTAGGCTCTAATTGTCGCAAAAGTCGTGCAAATCGTGACGACATGCTCGGCAGTTTCTGCCACACCACTACAGAGACATAGGAGGTTAAATTCCTTCCCTAAATTTTTCATTTGTAACTTCTAATTAAATTAATAATTTAAGCAACCTTAAAATGAAGTGTACCTATTAAATTGGAATGAGAAACTCTCATTTTATTTATTGATAATATGTGTTAAAACAAATCTTTAGGTTTCTGTGCAATCAAATCGTATTTATAATTATTCATCTAAATGAATTAAATAATATAACTGATCATCCTGTATTGATGATAATCCAGTGGAAATAATGACGCTAAATATATTTATTTATTTTTTGTTACGAATATATTTTCTTATTAATGGATTATTCCTACGTTCGCTATTATTCTAATAAATGTTTATTCTAGTTTTTTTCTAATCCTCCATTTCATTTTTTTCATTTTATTTTATCTATCACTACGATGATAGATATATGGAAATACAATATAATGTACATTTTATATATTTTCATGTTTTTTATGTTATGTGTTTTATATATTTTATATAATTTACATATTATATTTTTACATTTGGTCGAGCTTTATCTTTTTTTCTAGTTCTTTTCATGATTTTTTTTATGAACTTTTTAAGTACTACTGTAAACTGAAAGCTACTGCTCTTCGAAAGTTGCCAACTTGTTAATACAGCATTTAGTAGTAATTGAGTTTGAACATATGGATATAATGACGTGATGGCACTTGTTGAGAAACTACCCAATGGTAGCACTCTAATGATATGTCTACATTAGGAGATCATGGGACTATCTTCTTTTCAGATGCCTCGGAAAGTTATCAGGAATTGAAGAGGAAGCAAGGTTAGAATCGAGAGGGTTGGGATGATTCTGAAGTTTATTATGGAAAGATAGGTATCTGGAATGGGCCAGATCTGAAACATTAAGGTTATTATGGATGGTTTTATTTGTAACAAAGTAGGGAGCATTAAGGATTTTACGAAGGATTTTGGATTGTAAGGATTGGATACGAGAGGAATTCGATGGTTTAGTGGAGCCGCATAGCTCAACTTCGTAAGTCCAAATAGACCTTAGTCTAGTCATATATATGAGGCTTTTGTAATTAATTGGAAGTTTAGAGCGTTTGTCTTGTAAGTGCTGAAGTAATCGGAAACGTCGAGCGGTTTCTTGTCGTGTGAGTTTTTCATCACAGGTATTAAAAAAAATGTATAAGTTTAAAATATATTATATTTTAACATACTCTTTTTGTTTTATTTAAAATTGTGCTGTGAATTCCGGTCACATCCAGTTCAGAAATATATTTTATTAACAACTTCTCCTTATTTCCCATATCAGCTTGTTTAATAGTTTGACTTAAATAATTAATTTTTGTTTAGAATTATAGTGTATATAGGTATGTATCTGTGTTCTTTTTTTATTTCTTTAATTTACTAATCTTTAACTTATTTTATTCTATTTATTGTATATACTTTTTGATTATTATTTAGTTATTTTGTGTCTGTTTATTTTATATATATATTTTTATTCTGTTATCTTACCACCCAATAAACAATGTCCACGTGAGAGATTGTAATGTTATTCAATAAATAAACAAACAAAAAAATTAGAATTAATTAATATAATTGAATAATTGAAAAAAATTAAATTAATTGACTTAAAAATAGATCGTACTTTAACTGCATTTAAATATACCTCAGAATTGTATTTGAATTAAATTAAATTTTTGTATTAAAAAATGTTTATTTTACTCGATTGTGCGCTACATATTTTTAAAGTTTAATTGATGACTGTTTTGAATTTTAACGATAATGGTGGTCATTGGGTATTTGGTGCAATTACAGCAACAGGTAGACATTTTTAAAAATAACTTAATTCAAGTTTTTAAAAAATTGACTAAGAAATTCTGAAACAGAGAATTAATAGATTTTTTTTAAAAAAGTATTGTACCTCTGTTATACAATTACCATTAATTTATCTTTTGTAATTAATAAAGAATAAAATATCTTACAAGGAGTAGCTAATTGGGTAAAGCTCTGGAAGTGTCTGGGTTAGAGTCTAGCTGTGACAGATAATTTATTTATTCTGTTTTATTAGTTGTGGTTCGACTCAGAAGCATGGAAACCCTCATGAGGCATAATATGCCTCATTAACTTCTCATGCCTTAATAATCTCAATCAGGGTTACGGCTAACCCTGATCGTTCAATGTTTTTTTTTTTAAATTTGGACAAACATTAATTTTCAATGTAGTTATGATCCTTGAACTTCGTACCTTTCTTGTTATTGCAGACATTAGAGGGTTTTATTAAAAGTATGACACTCCCTATATAATAAGAATCAACTTAAACTTGTTTAACTCTTTTTATTTTAAGACGACTTTCTAGAATCAATCAATTATAATACAATTTTCTGGTATAGGTTAAAACTTTAAAGATAGAGAAAATTGTAAAAATGCATAAAATCAATCATACAAAGTAGCACTTCCGATTTGTCGATTTTAAGGTTAAAGTTGTCTGATATATACTTAACTTAAATATATTTTCAATTTCGTACGACTTTTTGTTTTTGAGCTAGACTGTTTACACATACCATTTTGTAGAATTTGGTTATTATGTCTCAGGGGGGCTTAAAATATATATTTCCGTTGAAAACTCCGATTAGAAAATGTTCACGATTACAATCATTACCCTTACTTTATACTACTACATATATAGATAAGTGAAAGAAAAAAATGTTTCCAAAAATTATGATCTATACGTAAACATGAATAAAAATTGTGTAATAATACCTTAACTTATAGTTCAAAATTAATTTCATTGAAGACGTGAATAAGTAATAAAAAAAATCAAAAAGTCACCTTAGTTGAAAATAAATCATTGCTTAAAATACATGATTGAAAAAAATATTTTAACCAAAGAACTGAAAAGGCCTGTTAACATAAAATCATTGAACATTTACTTGTAAATAGCAACATTGAGAAAATTGAAAGGAGCATAATGTTATTCTGATTTAGATGGAGAGTTTAGCGGAAGTTGGAAGCCATTATTATAATTAAAAAATAAATATTTCATAATAAAATGATCTCTCTTTAACAAAGGAATTCCAAATACCTTCCTTTTAGTGTCCACGAAACCTTTTGTAATTGAAAGAATTTATAACAAACCAAAATGTTTAACAAATTAATTATGGTATATTTGACAATAGTCCACGGTACAGACTCCTCTTTATCAAATTATTAACACCTGTCTAAAATGTAGTGAATTTTGTAAATCACAAAATCTAATCGTTACCTACAACTTTTTTGGTTTATTATTTTCAATAATCAACCATTGTGATCGACCGGAAAATTCAAAAACTTAACCCCCTCTCAAAATTTGAGGTTTCACGTTTCAGGATACGTAGAATTCGAAAAACGAATAAAAATTTCTTTGTCCGTCCGCCGTACGCAGTCCGCCATCCGCGCATTTTCTTCGAAACTACTGGACCGATTTTTTTCTAATTTGTATATAGAATCAGAGGTCACCCGAGGATGATCCTCCTTCATCGACATTATTATCCTCCTATTACTTCCAAAATGGTGGCCGAAAAACCTGTGTTGCTATAGACTGTAGCGCCTAAACGAATGTACCGATTTCAATGAAACTTCGCTAAAGTCATTTTCTCTGCTCCCTTTAAATTTATCTATATAACATACTTCAACGAAAAGAAGCTGGAAAAAAAGTTACGAAGGATGGTTAAATTTAATTCCGAATAACTCAACAAATTTACACATTTTTGTTAATAGGGTATATTTTTTTTTAAAGTTTACGAAATTTCCTAAAAAAACAAACAAACAAAAAAACGTTAAAATCGGACAATTAGGAACAAAGATATGATCTCCGTTTTTTAAAAATATGTTCCACTCATAATGTTATATCCTTTGTTTGTTTTTTAAATTTTGAATGTGTTACTGAAGTAATGCTATTTTTTTTAGAATATTACCAATGATTAATAAAAAAAAGTTTAGTCCAATAATTGGAATCACCTTTTATTTATTTTTCTTTGTTACCATGAAGGTAATGTTACTTTTTTTTTTTTTTTTTTTTTGAAATCTATTTATTGAATAATAATACAATCAGCCACTGCTGGAGGGCTATAAGCATTAGGGCTAAAAGTTCTCATTCATACAATATATACAAATAATAAAGAAATAAATATAAATATAAGAAGTAAATAAATAATAAATGTTACTTTAGATGTATAATTGTCTGGAAATAATGAACCATTGTGGAATAATTTTCAGCGTTTTTATTTATAAAACTCTTAGATACTTGACCTTCTCCCTTCAAATTAATTAATTGCATAAACATTTGATTTTCATTTCAATCGTAAGATAATCCGATAACAAAATCGGGGAAAAAAGTTGACATACAAAAATATAGGGCATTTTGGCTTTTATAACCTCGTTATTTTGATATCTTGGGATTGGAGATTGGAGCTAAACGGTCCAATATTTTTGTAGGTTTTGTTTTGTAGGTTTCTCCATCTCCAGATTGAAAACGCCCTATTTCTGATAATTTTCGTAGATAAAAACTTGGTTTAAATTATACTAAAATGTTTTCGATTAAATGAGACTATTGACGAAGTTTTAGACGGATGTTAATAATTTGTCAAAAAGATGTCTGTGTCGCGTACTATATGGTTCAAGCGCAATTTCGCAGATTAAACAAAACCTATAATCCGATAAGCTGTTTACCTATATAATTGTTCAGTCTATGATAGAAATAAATTTGACGTTATGACTTAAAAAAAATAGAGTTTTATGTATCCTGTGATATCATCAATTGTCTATAGAATGTTCATAGAATTTTTAGTTCTTTTACAATGGTGGTTTTAGTACTTTAACAATTCGTACGTTAAGGTCGGTGGATAGATTGTTTAAGTTATCGTTTTTAGTCGCAGTGATTCTACTGATTACAGTTTATTCTACTTATAAAATAAATCCATGTTCAGCGAAAAGATACATATTATTATGCTTAGCCTTTGTAACTGCTTGATTATTAGCCCTTAGCACACCTATAGCTTAGCGGAGCCGTTTGTAATAAATCGGGCTGGGAATAGAAGCGGTGCCTGTCACTCAGCCTGGATTGGGTTTAAACATTCAGGACACTTTCTCACTAAAAAGGCCTGAATTATAGACCAGACAGTAAATACTTGAGCCGCTCCCAAAGAGGATGCTCTGCTGTGTGCCCTTATAGTAAGCGGATGGTCTCTTCTCTAATAATGGATGAGTGAGCCCTCTCTAGTCATTCAATAATTTCTGCTCTTATCCTTTGCACCATCTCCGTGACTCGAATCTGGTACCTTCAGTGGTGGAGCTTTTCGACTCCACCATGCGCACTCGAAACGAATATATCTTCATTTTGATTTCGGTGTTTAGGAACGTCATTATCGATAGATTTTTGTGTCTTTTATGTTAATTTCTGATTTTATTATTAGCTTAGATAGCCGAAAAAAATCTGTGCAATTGTTAAGTATGACTTGATTATGATACTGAATAAAATAATTTTTTATGTAATTAACTCAATAACCTGAACTTTTTTGAGTGATAATTATAATTATAAAAAAAAAATTTGAAAATAAAAATTATGAACGGTTCAGTTGATGAATTCAAAATAATTGATAACCATACGTTTTTCAACACGCACCTAATTTATCCCTTCTAACCTCTCCGCCAAGCCCCGGTGCATTCGGGATTTAACGTCTGTTCTTTAGTTAGTAATTAATTCTTCCATGGGTTATATTTTATAATTTTAAATTTTAAATTATTGTGTCACAAAGTAACTATTTTAAAAAAACAATATAGAAGATATTTCAGAAGATGAAATTTTAAAAATTTAGTACATAAGCCATATTAGAGTATTTCAATAAGAATTATACCTGCCTAATATTGAAGGTCACTTAATTATTCACTGATGTAGTGAATTTTATCAAAATCGTTAATGATGTATATAATCTCGAAATTGTGATATGTCACTTTCGTCTGCTGTAACATCCCAACCATGAACCTATCTCAAATATATAATTTTAGTTACTTACGTCTTATCATTTTTAAGTAAGGCTGTTCACAAACTCGCACGCAGACGCTTGGACCATTTTGCGAAACTTGGTTATTTGGACTCTATGAACCTTAAAACGGGTATTTTCGAATTCGGATTTTCAAAGGAAATGTATGTTTTAAGGTTCATTGAGTCCAAATAACCAAGCATCGCAAAATGGTCCATTCGTCTGCATGCGAGTTTGTAAACAGCCTAGCTTCATAATGATAAGACATTAGAAACTAAAATTATATATATATATATATATATATATATATATATATATATATATATTACTGGTAAGTGAAAGAATATAAATTTTCTTGTACTGATTGTGAGATCATATCTATTGTTTTTAATAAGTTTTCTGTTTATTGTTGTGCAGTCTACGCATGGTCCTTAAGTGAACCAGATTCTAAAAGCCTTTCTTTTCCTTTACCACTCTCGTTTGATATGTAAGGACCGATATTCATAGATGTATAATAAATATACACACATTACACGGCATCAACCGACGTATTTTTGTTAATAAAAGTACTTCTTAGGTGTAGTGTTACACTGTTGGCTTAGTAGAATATTATACTGTTGACTGAATTATTTACGATATTTATATGATTACAATTTTAATTTAAATAAAATGGTAGGACTAAATGAATAAAACACGTAACTTTAAGATTTTACTAGAGGTTTTATGAAAAATTAAATGTTTGCCACTGAATTTTAAATGACAGATGCGGCGAAAATATATGTGCCAGAAACTACATCTTGAAAAATCTATGTTTTTGCCTTAAAATTTCGAAGGTTATGAAATTGTATTTTTCTTTTAAAAACAATCTCCATTTTTGCATATTTTGTAAAATTATTATTTTTTTTTAATAATACTTCCTTTCTATAATAACTTGTTTAATATTTCTATGTAAATAAAACACGATGAATTATAGCCATAATAATGTATTTGTTTTTAAGCTACAAATAAATAATAAATTTCTTTCTTTTGTTTCAGGTAAGAGAACAAATTTAAAACTGCAAATATCATCAAAGAATCTCACAATGGTATTGGCATTTATACATTCAATATGTGACAAATAAATTAATTAACTTTATTTATAGCATGTGTTAATTAGTAATTCATTTTTTCTCATCGAACACCTTGTTAAATAACAACTGTTAATTAAATACGAATTCGTGGAATTATCCTTGTTCAACAGGATGTTGAAGTATGTTACTGGTTATAGGGTGTTTAATTACGCTCCTGTTGTTGAACATTTTACAATTCCTTTTTTTTTTTTTTATTCCATTTAATCAGATTACAAAGAATGACTTTATTTTTGGTCATGTTGAATTTATGTTCTGTTATAAACTGTTGGATCCAATGCCAGTTTGACAGAAATACCACAAATATCGAATACATTTTGTAATTTGGTAAGTATATTTTAGTGAAGATAAATTTTGTCTTCAACATGTTTTTTCATAAGGAAATATTTCCCGTGCATTGTTCCCTCGGCCCGGTTGGAAGCTTATCCTCCTCGACTGGTGCCTGTCATAATGCATATTAATGTGAGCTGGCAGAGGAGCTGGAGGTTTGTGTAATCCTTATGGAAAACGTCTCCATTCTTTTATATTTCTCTCCTATCTCTCTTGAATTATGTAGCTACGGATCTGCCATTTGCTGCACGTCAAGGCTCCATTCGTCTACGTTTTATAATATTTTATTCAAATTTAATATTTAGTTTTCTATAATGTTGCCCAAAATAGGTCTTGGTCTTGCCCTTTGCAGTCTTTGTTTTTGGGAATAAAATTTAAGACAAAATAGTTTCTTATTAGTGTTGCCCAAAATCTTGCACTTTGCAAGACCAAGACCAAGGCCACCTAACTGTTGCAAGACCAAGACCAGGACTGGTAAAAAAAATCGATTATTTAAATAAGAAATATGGCAAAATAGTTACTAATACTTGACAATCTTAGTTACTATATATTAATAATTGGTATAACCAATATACTTATGCATCTAACTTATTTTTCATTCTGGCTTAGTTAGGTTTCTCCTATCTAAAAAATTACAGTAATATTTCTATAGTATTAAGCTAATAAGTAACTGCAAGACTGTTGCGAGAGTCTTGCGCAAGACCAAGAACATGATCAAGACTGATTTTGCAAGACCAAGACTCGTATTGGTCTCGCATTTGGGCAACACGATTTCTAATACTAGACAATTTTAGTTACTACATGTAAAGTATTGGTAGAAGCAATATACTTTTGCATGTAACTCTTCCAATTTTTCATCCTCGGTTTATTTAGATTTACCCGTTTTGAAACAGTGCTACCATAGGATATGTAGTAGCCGCATTTTTCAAAATGCTATTATTAAAGCTACTCCTATTAATGCTAATATTAAATTTCCGACAAAACTATTAAAAAATCGGACCAGTTTTAGCAACGTTACAATGTGTTGAATTTTATACACTGATTTTGTAGTCCGCGGTACAGACCCCTTTTTATCAAGTTATTAACATAAAGAAGGTGGTTTAGAAATTGTTTGCGCCATAGGTGCGACCTCAACCCCCAAAATGTCAACATAACGAGGTTATGTAGGCCAAACGGCCCAATATTTTTCTATGCTACTTTTTTTTTTGCGATTTTGTGATCATATAATCTTACGATTGAAGTGAGAAGCGAATGGGTGTTCATGAGTTTTTAGTGCCTAATAAAAGAGCCAAACTTTGCGGATCTCCATTTTGAAAACGCCCTAGTTCCAAGAATTTTCGAAAATAGAATATTTGTAGGTTACGATGAGATGAAGATATTTATATTAAGTTTTAGGCGAATAAAAAGAAAAGACTCCAATGATTTCTCCGATCGGTTATCAGAAAAATTAGTCCAATTAAATAGTGTTATTTTTTATAAACATATTTTTAAAAAGTGTTTAAAATCGGTAGCAAAGTCATGTGAGTAGAGTCTACACACTAGATTTTTATATTTAAATAATTTGTGACATTGTATGGATTATCTTTACTATATTACTATTCCATTCCAAGGTGGGGTCCTATCTTTCTTGACAATTCCTTTAGTGTATTGTTAAGTTAATTTTATTAATTTAGTTGGACTTTCCTATGGTCAAGTCAATAAAACATCTGAATGTATTATCTATTATGTAGCGTTTTTCTAAGATCTATACTAACATGTTTAATAAATAGCAATAAGCTAATAGGTAACTGCAAGATTTGCGAGACTCTTGCTCAAGACCAAGACCAGGATCTAGACTGAGTGCGTAATATCAAGACCCGTCTGGATTTTGGCAACACTAATTTTCTATAGAAACACAAAGCGTCTAACCCACGTCGCTTTGTAATCTACGGTTTAATTGTCCTGCAGAGTACACTTTTTTATTTTCCTGACGAAAATCCTTGAACCTCCGAATCCCTTTTACCATACCTAATCCACGAAGTTTAGAGAACTCGAATAAATATAGCATCAATCTTAATTTATTTCTGTTTGACATACAATTTTAATTATGAAATTAATTAATTAATTTTAAGCCCAACTACCATTAATACTTAGACATTTGGTTATAAATATATATATTTTTATTTTTATCTGAAGAAAATTTTTAACCGTATAAAGTGGCCAAATGTGGATAAAAACTGTGCGGTTAATGTGATTAGGTTGATCAATAAAAAAAATAATAAAACGTAAGTACAATAAAACTTTATTTGAAATGTAGTTTGGGAAAAAGTTTTAGTTTAAAAATAACTTAAATTTATAGAATGATAAATATTCCGATGATACTGAATTTTTTTAAAAATAAATGTTTATATTTTCCCTTTTTAAGCTCTCCCAAGAACGCATTATCAAGCCATTGGTCTGTTACGCTATTATCTCGATCCAACACTTTTTTTTTTGTAGGACTTTGTCCTTTGGTGCTCTCTGGCGCAATTGTGGATGCGCAATATATGAACATATTTGTTATAGCATAAAACCGGTTTTACGATTTCGACTCATTTAAACCAGTCTTTTTTAATTCTCATATATACATTAAATCCTCAAAAAAAGTTTCGATTCGTCGTTTTAAAGGCTAATCCAAGAATGTATATATTTCTAAATTTTAGAAAACGAAGTTTTGAAGTTTTTTTGGTTTTCATAACTCAAAGAAATCACGGTTAATTTATAGAAATGTCCTTCAGAATTTCATTTTTCACATCGATGATCTTCCCATAAGGATGATTTGGAATGGAACAAAAATAATTTAGGGTACATGGCGAACGCCTCGTATTTCATTCTACGCATAATCTCGCTAATCCTCTGGACCAAATCTCTTTCATTAACTCTTTTACCGGGTGGAACTCAACTTAGGTTAAAAATACAGTGGCCCTCTCGTTTAATACTGAAAAATATAACTACTTTTTTTTTTTAATATGCGGATGAGTTGTGATTCTGGGTTTTATTTTATGAACGAATGTTTATGTACAATAGACATGGTTAGTTGAATCCTGAAGAAGTGTTTTTCCCCCGTTTTCTTCATAATTTTTCCACTTTTATTTGTTTGAGAATGCACTGTGTATGAAAATTGAAACAGTTGTAATCTGAAGACTATTTTAATTAAACCATAAATCTGGTTTTGCGCTATAATCGTCTATAGAAAAACAAGTTGTTCGTATTTCTCTTCCGTTGATAAATGATTTAATTATTTTTTAACGTTTTAGGCAACTAGCCCATCTTTAAGAACTATTTAATCTGGTTAACATTAATCAAAATAATTGTTTCTACATCAGTATGTGATTTTAGTGGTCTAGTTATATTATGTGTTGATTTAAAATATTCGTTAAAAAAAAAAGGATTAATTTAGTTCAACATTCTCTTCAGAAAATAACCCACACTGGATACATTATGAAAGGATTAATAATATTCAATTCATTTTTGAAACTTCTGATGAAAATCCAATGTTCAATAATGAGTTATATATATTTGATAAATCTATCCTAACGATATTACAACTCATGTTGTCCTATTAATCTTTCAATTTTTTTATTTGTTAACCTTAAATCTCGTTATCTGTTTACCTACATTTATCAAATGTAACCTTCACTAGCCTTGTTATCCACTGATATCTTATTCTTATTTTAGCTGTACTAGATCATTACTTATTCAATTTTCATTTTCTTTATTCGTCAACATTCATTTTCTTTATCTGTTAACCTACAGTTATCAAATGTAATCTTTACAAGTTTGTTATACACTCATTTCTTATTTTTTATGACAATCTGTTTACTTTTAATTTACTCGCTATATTTTCCTTTGTTTTCTATTTTATTCATACTTATTTTATATTTTTGTTTGTATCATCTATATATATATATATATATAATACTTGATATTTTAACTACACTGTCACCGACTATATCTCTGATATCATCTTATTATTTCTTTATCAGATAACTATTTCTTATTAATTATCTACTTATAATTCATTTATTTTATTTTCACCATGTACCTTTTATATTTTGTATCTTTTGTAGCCCTGATGAAGATCTTCAAGGTGGGTCGTAACAATTACAAATACTATTTTTTTTAATTTAGTATTTATTTGAATGGACCCTCCGATTGATTAACTCCTTCTCAAAAACACATATATGTCATAAAATCCTTGTTTTTTTTATAGGGAACTACACGATTTACTATTATCCTCATTTCTCCTTTCTAACTGCTATAACACGGTGGCTATCGATTCCCTATTACTTGAACCTTTACGTTTTGCAGATCTGAGATTTTTTTTATTTACAGTATAATATTGTCGTACTTCTGTCTGTATCTTGCCAAGTGGCTGTTTTGACTTTTCGTTTTAAGACCTCTATAAGATTTGTTAGACTCACATAAGAGGCAGTGTAGCGGTGGCTGCTCACGTTCTAGGATCCACTTCTGGTCGTATAGTAAAGTTTATTTGCCCTACGCCCGAGTTGACTGTGGTTTCAAGCTTAGGCTCCGAACCTGTTTTACCGCACCTTCTCTTACTTCATCTCCCAGGTTTAGAATACTAGAGTAAGCACAATCGAAGATATTACCGCTAATTTTAACTCTTTTCTATTGTATATTTATTTTTTATTTCTGGAAAAGACATAATTTTATTTATTACCAGATCGGCCTGGTGGGCCTTACATGGTTGTAACAATTTGATGATTTTTAACAATTTGTTCTGGTGGGGTATAGTCTTTGCAAAAGATACCCCTAACTATTTATACATTATAATTATTGAATAATTACAATTAATAAAGAAAAAATTATTAATTGTTCATAACATGATGTCTTGGATCAGTGTGGGCTTCAGTCTTCGAGATGAGGTTGGGTTTCCTAAGTTGTAGGCCACTGCACCTTTAACTGCTGGTAGCTGCGTATGGAATTTTTTAAATCGTTTTTTGATGAATTCATCTATTGTTTCCAATTTTAGTTCTCGATGTAGTTGAGCGTTTCTTATGAACCAGGGGTCATCTACTGCAATTCTTAATACCTTGTTTTGTGAGATTTTCTTCATAACTGAAGCTTATGGTTAGAAGTATACATATTTTTAAGTTTTTATCAAATGAAACTCAGTTTCTAACCAAATATTGGATAACCACAAAATGTGTTTGACCGTTTCAGGGTAATTAACGATTTTTCAAGCGAATGGCTCGGCCTGTTTTCAAGTTGATGGTTCAAATTATTCGAAAAGTCCTGTAAATCTTTTGAAGGAATTAGAGCTTAAAGATATTACGGTTAAAGATATTCAACAGTGTTTCAAATATAGCTAAATGGATTCAACCAATTTTTTTGGATCAGTTTTGGAAAGGTATTTTTCTGATTTGTCTTAAGCGACTGATATTTACTCGACTCGCCATGTTGAATAATTTTAGAAAAAATTCCAGCAGTTAACCGTTTGGTTTCAAGCGAATGGCTCGGCCTGTTTTCAAGTTGATAGTTCAAATTATTCGAAGAGTCCTGTAAGTCTTTTGAAGACCAACCAATTTTTTTGGATCAGTTTTGGAAAGGTATTTTTCTGATTTGTCTTAAGCGACTGATATTTACTCGAATCGCCATGTTGAATAATTTTAGAAAAAATTCCAGCAGTTTACCGTTTGGTTTCAAGCGAATGGCTCGGCCTGTTTTCAATTTGATGGTTCAAATTATTCGAAGAATCCTGTAAGTCTTTTGAAGACCAACCAATTTTTTTGGATCAGTTTTGGAAAGGTATTTTTCTGATTTGTCTTAAGCGACTGATATTTACTCGACTCGCCATGTTAAATAATTTTATAAAAAATTCCAGCAGTTAACCGTTTGGTTTCAAGCGAATGGCTCGACCTGTTTTCAAGTTGATGGTTCAAATTATTCGAAGAGTCCTGTAAGTCTTTTGAAGGAATTAGAGCTCAAATCATTGTATAAAATGTCTTTGTTGTAGCCGTTTGAAGGTTTTCGACGATTTCATAAGCAACAGACTTTACTTTTTTTTATTTTTGATTCAAATTAGGTATTACAAATTACATGCGAGACCCTGTGATGGATAGTAACAAAACGAGACCTTTATTCGATAATTTATGATTTTATTTTTTTTTTTTAAACACGGTATTTTTAATGGTTTAGTGTTATAACATTTAACAATAAATATGGGGAGATCAGTGAGATTTTAAAAGCTTGATTTAACGGTAGGAAAAATGTAATACAAAATCTACATAAATAAACAGATAATAAACATAATTGAATAATTTAAATGAAGTAAATAATGTATACTTATTTTGCATTAATGGGTATTAAGTACAATTATTTTAATAATTCTAAGGTTAAATGCTAAATAGGAACTGTTTGTGAATAGAGTAAACAGCTTTTATTTCTTCTAAAATATTCAATTTCGCAAATGATAGTTAAAAACAAATTGTATTAGCCGATGTTGGAGTAGGCATTGTTTAAACTGATCATGGTAAAATATATTTAATCAAGTATTAAAATCTTACAAATTATCCAATATTTTGAGTACGGTTAAATCTATTCAACAGTGTTTCAAATATAGTTAAATGGATTCAACCAATTTTTTTGGATCAGTTTTGGAAAGGTATCTTTCTGATTTGTCTTAAGCGACTGATATTTACTCGACTAGCCATGTTGAATAATTTTATAAAAAATTCCAGCAGTTTACCGTTTGGTTAAATGTTACTAAAAAATTCGACACGTTTGAGCAAGAAAGTTTTTGAAAACGTACTCGATTACGTCAATTTCAGCTAAGGCTGAAATTTTAGCTTATAGCTTTATTGAGTGTAATATACATTTTGTGAAAATTGAAGTTATTTACTTTTATGATCATTTTGGAATTCAATGAATAAGTAAAAAGATATAATTTTAATTTTGTTCTAATATTTTCATTTGTTAGTTCGACATTTATTAGATATAGACCAACTTTAGATCAACACATACGTACTCTCTACTCTCGTTTTCATCTCAAACTACACGGACACACAGATTTATAAACGACCTGACCACGGCTAACATGTTCATTAGAAGGAGATGAAAAAGGAGCAGGATAAGAGTATCCCCTCTCCTAAATCAAGGAAGTAAATAATGACCAAGAAGAGGTGCAGCTGGTGCTATCCTTCTTCATGCCTATAATGTCGATCCTTATTTATCCCTGAGAAGCCTTTGCTGCATCCTTGTTAGATGTTAACATTGCCGAGTCATCAGAAAATGTAACCAACAGTGTTTCAGAATGTTGTAGGATTTCTGAACAGTAAATGTGAATGAAATAGTTGAAAAGTGTTGGACCCAAGACACTGCCTTGAGGTACTCCAGCTTTCATTTGTTTGATCGCAGAAAACTCAGTCCCCGTTTTCACACGGAAAAATCTATCTTTTAGATATGATAGTAAAATCCAATAATACGTCAAAGGAATAATCGTTTTTAATTTATGTAATAAACCATCGTGCCATATTCTATCAAAAGCCTGACTCATGTCAAGAAAAGAAAAGGATGCAGCTAAGGCTTCTCAGATACTTCAAGAACACCTAGACGTTATAGCTTGTTGGGATAAAAAGTGGAGGTTAAAAATGAACGAGTCTAAGAGCCAATTTGTTTCATTTATACTTAGGCATGACTCTTGTCTTCCACTGTTCTTTAATAATATCGCTCTATCAAAAATTGTACGATATTTGGGTATTCACTTGGGCATGGACATACCACATAAAACAAAAAAGAAAAGAACTTAATCAGCGATTCTGACTTCTTTCTAGGCTACTTCACAGACGTTCTAAATTATCTGTGAGTAATAAACTAACTATTTCCTCATTAAGCGACTTTGGACATATGAAATCGAACTATGGGGAACAGCAAAGAAATTAAATACAAAAATCATCCAGTCATACCAGTCAAAAGTCCTTCGGAAAATTGTAGACGCACCCTTTTATGTTTCAAACGTTACGTTACACATTGTCCTTAACACTCCTTTCATCCCGGCAACTGCCACTGACCGCTTTAATAATTTTCATGATAGACCGACTCTAAATTCAAATCCACTTACTTAAGCTCTATCGACTGCGACAAATCCATATAATCCGCCAAGAAGACTACTGAGGCGCTGGCTAAGAGACTTATTGCATTGAGCTACTTGCTGTATTATCTTTTTTTTTTTTTTGTTACTATGTATGTTTTATTTTACTACTGTTTTTTTTTTTGTTATTACTATTCTTTTTTTTTATGCTATCATTTATTCTCCTTGATATCATATTTGCTGAATACCGAGGTAGATGGCAAATTTATTGTGAGCCAGGAATATGTGTAACTTTTTTTTTTTTGATCTATTTATTGAATAATAATACAATCAGCCACTGCTGGAGGGCTATAAGTATTAGGGCTAAGAGTTCTCATTCAAACAATATATACAAATAATACAGAAATAAATATAAATATAAAAAGTAATTAAATAATACTGACGAAGAAAGTAAATAAAAGAAAAAAGAAGTAAACAATAACATAAAATAGAAACTTCTAAACACAATCATACCTATATACAATATATACATTCGCCCAGGAATCTCCGAGCCAGGCTTTTTCCCCCACATGTGGAATGCAAAGCAAGACTCCAGGAGATCCCAGTGCCACTTTTCCAGCCGCATCACTAGTATTAGAAGCCAGTGGAGACTGAAAGAGGGCACTAGAGCCACAGACGCTCAGGACATGAGTAGAGAAGCTGGCCATTGCCAGGACTCCAGAAGCATACTTACAAGAGATCTCTGGGCCACTGCCGTTTTAACCTTCGTGGAGGATTGTAGGGATGAAGGGAGCTGGATAGGGATTGAGCTAGAGGATTTGGATGATGGATAAGGTTTTGGTGAAAGTTTGATAATCTGGATAGGATGATGTCGAGGACAATTACTCACCTTATTTTTTTGTCCAGTATCAAACGTAACTGTTAATGTAACTGATAACACTAATTGTTCACATTAAACTTGTATTGTAGACTGCCACTGATAATTGAGATTTTTATAAGAGACGACCTGACGTATGTTTAACTAGGGCTAACGCATGCGCAGAGCTCTATGTGTAACTAATAGATAAATAAAATAATTTATTTATCGCTACATATTTGAAGAGAAAAAAAAATTCAATGTTGAAAACAGAAATAATTATATTAGATTTTTGTTATACTTTTTATATTAAAACAATAATATTTTTTCTATTGTTAACATGTTTTATAATACAAATTTTCCGTTATTTTTCATTTTTTAAAAATGATATATTATTAAAATGCACCGACACATTGATGACATGATTGCTGTATAAAGTTTCCTGTAGCAATATCTGGGAGCAGTTTAGCTACTAGCCTGTGACTAAACTTAGCAGTCTAACAGTATGAGGATATCACAGCTGGTCCCGGCTTATTTGAAAACTTTCCAAATTGCTTCTCCTCCTCTGTATTCCGTTTTCGTATCTTCTTTCAAACGCTATTCCGCTTCTCCATAACCCCCTATTTACAGAATTAGCATACCGAGAGGAGTATTCTAAGGAGGTGGAAACCTGTCTTTGATTTATTCATAATGTTGTACTATGTTTGCTTTAAACTGCTACGTGCAGCTAGTACTGAAAATGTCGTTTGTTTACTTCAAGTACGATTGTATGCGGCATATTCTCAACGATGTTGAACGTTGATTGAATTGAGAATAGATAGCCAGGTACTTCAAGTTTACCTTTGCAAACTGGAGCCATATTCAGGTGTCCCTTTTGTAGAAGGAAATATTTAATGTAGTGATTGTAGACATTAAGAGCTACAAAAATAATACATATAAACAATGGCCTAATTTTCAGCAGAAAAGAAGAACAATTAGGTTCTTTTTTCGTAAGTCACGTTTTTTATTGAGCAGGAAGCGATAATAAAAAAAAATACAAAAGACAGTCGAATTTTTCATTAATAAAACCGTTGGAAGAGGATTTTTGTGCGGCTAAACGAAGCTATGTTAGAAAAAAATGGTGAATTATTCCCGACTTTTTTTTATTATCCTTCAACTATACTATACTGTAGATACCCCAATTTTAGAAAAACTTCGTTGTTTAATAAGCTTTAAGTTCATATTAATTAAGTTTATATGGCGTTCAACTATCACTTTCTAAAAAAATAAAATCTGGTGTGTCCACTGCCACGACTTTCCTACCTATTTCAGAAAAGTTTTTATATCTTTACATATGTTCATGAAGAAAAAAAAAATTTAATTAGATTTATTTTATATTATATTTTTATATTTAATTTTATTTATTGATCAAGGAAAAGATTTGGGTACGATTTATTTGATAAATTAAGCAATGTAAACCGGCTTAAAAGGTAGATCAGTGCAAAAATTTCAAAACCTTCTAATATTGCCGACTAAAAACTTTTTGCCATAGCTTAATTTTGTCAAACAATAAATGATTTCTGTTAAACGTAGAGGAAATAGTTAAGCTTGTGTGATGCGGGAAGCAGATTTTCTTTCACTTAGTCATCTTTTTTCTCTCACTCACCCCTTTCTGACACCACGATATAAACCCGTAATCTTACATTGGAAATTGAATAGCCGTAACTTAGTTAATAGTTGTCCAAAATGAACAATTTTTATATAGTTTTGTTGTGAATTTCATTACCTTTCAACAAAACAGGTTGGTTTCTGTCAAATGCTTTATTATAAATTTTATTATGTAATATATACTAAGCGAATTAGGCCCCAAAACATTTTTATTTTCTTTAGAACTTTTTTTTCCTGAATTTAGTCCATGAACGAAATTTAAAAGGATAATAATTAGAACATTATAGGAAAGTTTCATCAAAATCGTTAGAGCCGTTTTCGCGCTACAATCAATAGAAAAATATGCTTTTTCATTTATTGTGCAGCAGCTATTGCGCATGGAGCACTCAATTTTTTTCATAGGCATCAGTAGTGAAAACCCTACAAAATAAAAAAAGAAGCAACAATATAGATTCTGTGGTTCCCTAGAAAATCTTGGCATAGGCAGACAGACAGACCAATGGCTAAAAAAATATTTTTCGGACTCGGGGTGCTCTGAAACGTATAGATCCGTCGAAAACAGGAAATTTGACCCGATCGCAATACTTTCCTTACCTAGTATAGGTACGGAAGCAAAAACTAGTCCCAATTCGCGTTATTCAGAAACATGTATGTCGTCATTTTATTATTTATTCTTAGCGTAGTATTGTTATTCTCAAGTACAATTAGGTACATCGAAGTTTAAATTGCATCGATTTTAAGTCAATTGCACTCAAGTGAAATTTAAATGAGTTTTGTGTTTAATTTTAATATCGGCCAAAAACGAATTTAATATTCTACCTAATATAAATCTGCAGCTTATTCAAATATGATTAGAGTATTAGCGAGGAATATTGCCATTATAATTAATTATTGAATTGACCTAGCTGGTATATTTTCGTTCACATATTGAATTATTATTTATGTTATTTCAATCATTAAGTTATTTCTGTATTGTCTTTATTTTATCTCAGATATAGTTTGTTTATTTATATTTTTATTAATTAGAGTGCTACCATTGGGTAGTTACTCAGCAAGTGTATTCATGTCATTATATCAATTATGTCCAAATTTACTTGATGTATTTATGTAATACAGTTGTAAATGTCATAAAGAAATAAAAAAAAAAAAAAAAATATTTTTATTAAAGAAAATGAAATTTCTGGTACTGGTTACGATTGTTACCGACAGAATAAGACTAAAAGAAATCATGGTCTTCAATGGTGTCTTGAGAATAATTAAGTAACCATAATTAGGATTATTTTTCTTTAATAAATAAATATACAACAGGATTCATTTTTATTGAAAACGTTCTGTTTTGGTTTTAAAATTTATAATGTCGATATTACTTACTTAATCACTGACAAATTTGCCAAGTTTTATCACCTATTGTTCTACTTTTTCTGCATCACTCAGGTCCATATTGAATGAAGTCCCACCAAGGTATCTCCTTCTCACACTCTATATCGCACTTCAATATATATATATATATATTTTTTTTTTCAGACCTCTTCGATAAATAGATTTGATAAATCGATAAATAGATTGTTCAGTCCTATTAATTTTTTTTTTCTGTGATATTACAGACCAAGTAGATCCTTTGCCGCCTTAACAAGATTGCTCCATCTCTGCCTGTCTTGGGCTATTTCGTTCCATTTATCTACACGCAGCTCTATTGCATCTTTGTTGATTCTATCTATCCATCTGCTTTTTGGCCTTCAACGTGGTCTTTTTGCCTTCTATTGAGGCATTCATTGTTGCGTTGAGACTTATAGATGGATTGCTACGAGCTACATGCTCCGCCCATCTTACCCCATCCGTGGCTTCATATCATGGGATATTGATTGATGCCATATATTAGAACTGGCTTTATCATAACATTGTACACCCTTAGTTTGAGATTTCTTGATATTTTTTGGGATTTCAATACCTTAAAGAGCGAGAAGAAAGCTCTGTTGGGCTAGTTGTACTCTGGTCTATTTCTACCCATTGGCTATTCATTGAGGTTATTGTGGAGCCGAGGTATTTGAATTTTTCAGGAGTAGATGCCTCTGAAATTTGAGCTCCGGTGTTAACTTCCTTTCTCTAACAATGGAAAAAAACATTTACAACCCAACTTTCGTTCGATTCCGCATATCACAAAGCAAATCATTAGGCCATTTTACACGATTTTAAGCACCTAAACAAGTTCCTTTGACAGACCCACTTGGTCGAGAAACGTGAAATTGTAAAAGTATTTCTTCTTTAACTCGCTGAATCAAGTTAATTCAACATGTTGACAATTTTTGACCAAATTCTAGCAGCACTCCTTGTGTTCAGGAAACATGCCTTGTAATCCGCTATTGTTTTATTTTCGATATGGCTTTTCATCGCGTTATATTCTTTTTATAGTAAAAATCTGAAGGAATGGTAAATCATTCTTCGATTCTTTAAATGGAATACAAAAAAAAATAAACGCAACTACACTCCATGTAAAGTTGCAAGGTAAGGTTACTTTCCTGGCATGCTTAGCGGAAAAATATAATGACTGTAAGCCCCATTTTGCTCGAGACAATAAAGTTTTCCCGGAGTTTGAAAAACATTAGTATTTAACTACAATTTCTAGGAAAAGCTTTGTTCGGGTAACTTGGCAGTGTGAAACGTGATATCCTTCATTTGTCACAGTCTTTTTCCATTTCCGCTACTATTCTGTTCTTTCCAAGAGCTGTATAATTTTACAAATCCGAAATAAAACAATTAACCAAGGATAAATATAGATGAATCATGATTTGTATAAATTAAAATATCAGAAAGAGAAAGAATAATATGATATAATCGATATCTATACCCCGTCCATAATCTAAATATATATACATTCCATTGATGGATGAGGTCAAAAGCTCATCGGCAACTCTCCGTTATTATAATGGAATAATTATTATTCAATAAGTCCAATATAATTACATAAATATTTGATGATTTGTTTGACCTTAGATTAGCTCCTTGACGGCACAAGATCGATTCTCCATTAAGTTGATCGAGACTGACTTGGTAGAAATGACCTGCTTTATTCAGTTAAAACTAAATTACTCACAGTAGATTGCAATGGAATTTTCCATCACCTTTATCAATACCGAACCAGATTCAAAGCCGCGGAAATATTTTTTTAACAGCGTCTTTACAGTATTTTCACCAGAGTAATGCCAGACGGAGGAGATTATATGTATTTTAAAGAACATGTTTTTTTCAGCTCGGTATGAGCTGTAACCTTTAATGTTTGGAAATTCTCTCCTTCCTTTTAAAAGAGTTTTTTCCCTCTACAAGGAAAGTATATTTTCAGCCTATATATGCGATCCTCATGGCAACCTGAAATAATAAAAAAATTAACATTCTGTTCACAAATAATTTTTGGGAATTGAGAATAAATAAACAAAAAGTATACATTAAAAAAATGTCATTACACGAATTATTTAAAATACTAATTTAAATTTATAGTCCGTGATACAGACACCTTTTATCAAATTTTTAACATCCGTCTGAAACTTCGTAAATATATTCATCTCATCGTCACCTAAAATATATTAATCTCATCGTCACCTAAAATATATTATTTGCGAAAATCACGGGATTGGAGAGTTTTCAATAATACCCATTTGCTTTTCATTTGAATCGTAATATAATATCATCACAATATCGAAAAAAAAATATTGGGCCGTTTGGCCTATATAACCTCGTTATTTTGACATTTTTCGGTTTGGAGTCACGCTTAATGGCCTTGGATGCTTAAGTATAACATTACTATCGAATAATGTAAAATTATGGAATCTGTTAGGTCAAATTAAAGAATGATCTTAAATAACTTTTAAAAATTAATTCGATAAATCTATTCCTTTCTGGAGCGCCGATCCTTGCAAAAATATCAACCACAAAAAAACCATCATTTCAGAACAGTGGGCTAAGGCATCACTATAAATAACAATTACTTATTTTACAAGAACCTCGCACTGTGGATAATGACAGGCTATCGCGCGGAGACATATCATCGCCTATAACACAAGCCAAGCCCAATTTTTCATGACTAACTCCAACCTTTTGACTACTAAGATGATAAGTTCATGAATAAAGCCCCAGTGGACAACTGTCTGGACTATAACAAAACAAAAACAGTGAGCTCCCTTTTTAAACTAGTAATGGACAAAACTGTTTAACATCAGTAGCAGTTACAATAGTTTCTGCTGCTTTCGAAAAAACAGTTTAAAAAACAGATATTACTCTTTAGAGTGAAGTGTCTTCAGAACAATTGTCAATTTAAATGTTGCATTTGATCATCCTTTTTTAATCTGTGGGACGGAAAAAAAAGTATTTATAATTGCTGATAAAAGTCAAAGTGACATTAAAATTATAATTTTGAATTATAACATTTTTAGATTTATTGTATAAATTTATTAGTGAAAATAATGAACAAATAGAACTGAACTGAGTTTCTGTATCTGTAACAAGAAGCTGTTTAAATGAAAGAGGTTTCGGTTTCTGCTTAAATTAAACAGCTTCTGTGTTTCCTTCTTTTCTTGTCGGGATCGCAGTCTCCTCCTACTATACTGCTAACCTGTAAAGTGAGTTGCCTAGGGTAGGTTCCAAAACTAAGCACTGAGTTCATTGACGGCTTCGTTTTGCTTCGTTTTTTTAGATCAATTCGATGGTATCGGTGAGCTCAGCTCTGATTTTAACAACTTGCCACCTCCTATTGGAAAGTAATCCTTGTATCCGTATAGCTGTTTAATGGCAGAAACTGTTTAAATTAAGCAAATTGCTACTAACCACCCTACCACTACTTTAAACCATTATTTATAATTCCTAAATTCTTAACAAATATATGTATATATATATATATATATATATATATATATATATATATATATATATATAGACTTTGAAATACTACTACTGTGACACTGCAAGTGGGTGCTAGATAGCCTTGAGTGCTGCGACTTGGATCCGCCTTTGTACTGATAGTAGTGCATTGAACCTCCGGTTCGCCATACTTCGGTTGTGTTTAAAGTCAAACGTAGATTCCGTATTCAAATAATTCTCTGCTTCTTATATTAGTAACGTTCTCTATTAAAATTAATAACGCACTTAGTATAAGTTGTCTGTTAATTGTATTTGTGTTTTTTTTAGAAATTGTGAAAGGCGTGACAAAATTTTATTTTTTTTATTGACCTGAGTAATATGCTGTATCTTGGTTATTAATAAAGTTTACTATAACAAAAAATGCGTCTTTTTACCTTGGACTATTACTGAAAACGAGCTGGGGAAGAGTTATTAAAGGTAAATCGTAATAATAATAATATATTAAATTACAGAATGTAGAGGTAATGTGGTATTCAGGTTAAAAAAAAAAATCAAGATATCCCATATTTCTTAAAAATTATTTCGCAGTTCTTGTTTCTTTGGACCGCATCTTCAGTTTCATTTTTAGACCACTCCAAATGAAACTAAAATTATAAGTGGTGCTTGTTATCCTGAATAATGATATATATATATAGAAACACTTTTTGTCCAATTCATTAAAAAGCAATAACAAAATTATAGGAAAAATGCACTAAATTACTTGTGTAGTATTATTTTCTTTGTCATTTAAATAAACTGTGAATTTTGGACCTACTTTTTCATTTTTAAATACTATTACTTGAACCTAGTTATACATTTATTATATTTTTTTACGTGTCTTTTCATGATTTATACATGTATATTTACATTTTTTATGCTTTATCATGTTCATAATATGATTATCTTAAAACTCCTCTATTTAATTGTGCCTATATATTTTTATATCTTGAAAAATAATTTTTAAAAGTTTACCTATAATCTAAAACATCGTCTGAGGCCTCGAATGTACTCGAAGTAAATAAGGTTTGATTAATTATCTCTCTCTTCATTTCCATATCTTGGTTTCCTCACAGGTTCTTATTACCTGTTTGAAGGACAAATAATTTAGATGCAACTGTCGAAGCCACTTCCATCTTGTAAACTGCACGGTTTATCGGTTGATGTGATTCAGATAGAGTGCATGATAATAGAAAAGTTATTCCGAAATGTCATGATAAGTAAGAAATCGGTTAGAATGTTTATTAATAATTCCAATCATCATATAAAATAAACTGTAATAATAGCCTTCAAGATACAAAATATGACAAATAGTAATTTGTGATTAACAACAGGCGACTTATCATTTACTTTTTATTCGTTCGTCTGCACTTCTTATCAACTCTCAGTTCGAATCATTTTTATCATCATTTTCAACTAGACGAAAATTGATTTGACTTTATATAAATTAAGTTTAATTGAAAAAGCATTTCCTCAGTTTTTGTAATTGGGTCTGAAAACATTGATGACGGGGTCTTGAATTAGTAAATCGAAATCGATTTATTTGGGCATATCTTTTTTTTTTTATTAGCATTTAGGTGTAATACTCCGCGGTACATACCCATTTTGATCAGACTATTAAATCCGTCTAAAGCTTCATGAATGACTTTAATTATTCATGATTTAAGGAAATTCTCAGAAATGATGCGTTTTCTCATAAAATAAAGTACTAAAAACTCTTGAATACTCAATTATTTACCAATTGAATGCTAAGATAATTTGACCTCTAATTGAGAAAAAAATATGGCTAACAAAAATATTGGACCGTTTGACTTATATAACCTCGTTATTTTGGCATGTTGCAAGTAGAGGTCGCGCCAAACAGCACAATACTTTTGTAGACCACCATTTGTTCTTTATTTTATGATCAAATAATCTTACGACTGAAATCCGGAGCAAATGATTGTTCATTAGGTTTTGATACCTCATTAAATAGACGAAGTTTACTCTCGCTTCTTTCTAAATCAGTAGCAATTTACACAGACATTCGAGCACTATCTACATACATTCAACAATGTCCAATCAATCTTTTTAAAAAAAAATTGAAAAATTAATACTAATTCGAATTGATTGATCTTATAGGCAATATCAAAACGGGACTTAACTGACAATTCACATTGACGTTTACAAACAATCTGGAAACTCCGGCATTATTTAATATGTATTACTTCTCCTTTTTTGTTAGGAAGCTGTTTAATTTTTTTTATTGTTGCCAATGAAAAACTTCTGTTAGCTATTTGGGGGTGGTATACTGTATACTGTAGCTAACAGACACCCAATTATTAATCCCATAAATGTGATGCTCCAGATATTATTTTTATTTTTATATATGATAGAAAAACTTTAAATTATGACAATGAATTCTCTTGATGTCAGATTACTTAAAAATATAATAATTCTTAACTGAAGCAAATATTAAAAATAACCGTTACATAAGGAAACCGTCCTATTTCCGAGAATATTTGTAAAAAAAAAAAAAAAAAAAAAAAAAAAAAAAAAAAAAAAAAAAAAAAAAAAAAAAAAAAAAAAAAAAAAAATTGTAGATTATGATAAGATGAAGCTATTCATAAAGTTTTAGACGGATGTTAATTTGATGAAAAGGGATGATGCCGCGGACTATAAAGTTCGTAGTTATTATTCACATTATTCATTGATTATTGGTATCATAAAGTTTGTATTCAATACTTTAGAAGCCGTCAACTTAATAACCGACTCAAGTTTCATGAAGGATTGACCTCAAGATAATGCGACGTTCAAGGAACTTGATGCTGTCTGTGGCCAATGCGGTTCAGCTGTAACCATCCGCGGTCAAGGATTCCTTCCTGCCCAGTTGTGTAATCGTGTCCTCTTATTGGCTATTGCCTTTTATATATTATTTGAACATTAATAATTGATTTTTTTTTAATTTTAATTATTTTCAACCTTTATTGACTTCGTTCGTAAAATATAATAGGGGTATTCATGCACTTGCTGTAAATGCTTAACTTGCTACCCTGCTAAGCAGTCAGCACAAATTTTGAATGAATGGTAAATAACCTGTCTGTGCTAAAGTGTTATTATCAGTTACAGTAAGATTATGCCTGTACTTTGAACAAACATGAGTTCTTAATTGATCTACTTTTGATTTATTTTTAAATTGCCAAATTGAAATGAAATGACTGAGTTGCTGGATTATTTGGGTAAAAATGTTTTATTAGAAAACAATGAATGAAGATTGAGATGATTCAGAAGGCAAAGAACTTGATGAATATATGGATAAAATCCTACCTATCTTTGCGTTCCATTTATGCGGATGTTGTACATAAGGAACGAACAATCAAACACATCAAAACCTTACAATAACCTTCTCCGTGCGTTTACGAAGTTAGCAAAACTTTACAGGACCCTAGGCTGCGTTAAAATCGAGAGTACACAATTAAGAGGTTTCCAATACTTAGCACTGCTTGCATAAATACCCCTAACGTTTAATTTATCATTTCGATAATAGTCTTTAGGCACATTTAAAAATAAAATATATATCACAATTGTATAATGAAATCTTGAGATGTGTTCAGTTTTACCCAATTATTTTAAAACTAAAGTAGTTTTGATTATTTATAGTGTGAGTTCTCATTACCATATTCTATAAACGGCATTCTTGCTACGAAAGAAAGATGAAGCCGCATATTTCTTGTAGCGGATTATATGGCATGACAGTTCTAGGAGAGACCGTGTGAAGCATAAAGAGATGTCATTGCTCTCTTCGCGCATGACATTCCTTCTGCATGACTGTCGTTCCTCTCGCTACTATACCACCAGAGGTGAACCATGAAAATGCATCTTTCTTGCAGGAAACTTTATTCATGTCATGAGTGTATTGAATGTTTTAAAATATTATAGTCATAGGCTCTTTAAATATATTCCTGATATATTCAGATTTTTTAAATATGAAATATGGAATGGGTCGGATTTAGAATTAATCATCGTTCCACGGCTATTATTCCATGTGTACTTCAGCGGTCCCTAGACTATACAAACTAGACTCATTAGTCATCATTTGTCGTTGATTTCGGATCAAGTAGGTCTGGTTTATTAATTTGTTTTTCTCGGCTCCACAAGTTAGAAGAGACAAAAACATTTCTTTCAACGTGGGATATCGAAATATAAAATAGATCTAGATTAAAAACAAATAAAATTATTCTTTCTTAATTTTTTTTCAATGAAATAGTAAGATAACATTGTGTCTAGATACCACTGAAGAATGAATAGGACAATAATAAGGTAAGAGGAAGGTACCTATTCTGTCTTTATTCTTAACATAATTTTTAACAATAATATGATTCGTAAAAAACAATAATAACCCGCAACTATCCATGCCTGCCTCCCTCCGTGTCTCCCCCTCTTCCCTCTAAAAGTTTAGAACTCCTCTCATCCTGTGATAACCTTTATAGAAGAAGATTAAAAAAGGTCACATTCTGCTTTGTTATCGCCTACACGCTGGCCCAAGGCTGGCAAAAACTACGGACGTCCCGCCTTTCTTCAACTCTCCGCTTTCTCTTATCTTTCATCAGCTTCTGCAACATCGCTTCTCGCTTGCCTAACTGCTCTATCGTTTATAATTTGTTCCTTCCTGACACGTAATCTCTGGTCATTTGAACTAAATGGATAACCAGTTTCATGTTTAGAGGGGGGTTGGCTTACAAAGAAAGTCTCTATAAATCGGACTGTTGGACCTTGCAATGTAGAAGAAATTTCTTTAATTTTTATTTGTGATTTTCACCTTTTATAAAGAGAATATCTTATTATTATACATAATTATAACAAGTAGTAATGTTAATTTATTAAAAAAAATTAACTTGTAACTAAACAAATTAGGAACTATTATTTATCTCCAAAAAATTATAGATACAATAAAAAAACTTTTATATGGTTATATAATACATTTGTATAACTGCCTTTTTGTTCATTTTTAAACATGTCTTTATAAGGTGCATTGCCTATATTATAAAATTGTTTTTATTTTTAACTATGTTTTTCAAATATTTGTCGATTTTTTTCTATTTAAAAAACAAATGATTCCAAAAATTAAATGGGAAATAAGACCTAATAACTATGGAACTCTTTAGTATATATATATATATATATATATATATATATATATATATATATATATATATATATATATATATATATATAATTATTATTTTAATTTTAAATTTTATTTTAATTTAATTTTTTTAATTTTTTTTTAATTATTATTATTAATATTCTTAATTAAAATTTAATTTAATTTAAATTTTAAACATATAGTATATGAATGTAAACGATTCGACAGACAGCTATTTGAGTTAATAGAAAGCATAGTTATCAAAAGTGGAAATTGGCCTGAGATGGAAGAAAAGTTATTTACTGAATTCAAGACAGACTCTTAGATTTATTAGATCTATCGACTTCGACTTACTTACCAGGTATGGGCAGCGTGGGTGATTTCTTGCTGGCTTTGTTGAATTGACTTTCTGTGTTTAATATGCTTGGTTCCGATTTATTATTATTTTTGTTTAATTTTTATGTGTTTATTCTGTATGTTTTTGTTTGTTAATAAATATAAATTTGAACTAAAGATTCATATCTCGTAAAACTAGAAAAGAAAATTATGTAAACAATTGTAATTCATATAGTATGTCTTTAAGGGTATGGGGGTTACCACATAGGGGAATTAACTATATATATATATATATATATATATATATATATATATATATATATACAGTTTAGAAACATATATTATTGAATATAGAAAGGTACGATTTCTCGCAAATCCATGACTCGAGTTGCGAGGTTAGGGTAGAAGGGAGAAGATAAACAAATAGCATTGTTTATTTTGGCGCCACTTGTTCAAATATTAATTAATACCTTTTCATTCCCGACGTGGTCGTATGAGATTTTTGGGATTTTCGTTTACATAAATGCCTTGCTATAATTTTTTTTTTTGGTTACATTTTTATAATTTTTTTTTTAATTTGACGATATGAAAAGTGTAAAACTGGAAAGAAAATGGCTTACCTAATAATCTTGTTTATCCTCCGAAATATTTTTTATTTTAAAAACTTTTGAAACAGTGTATATTTTTTACCAGGAAGATACTATTGTCATTATAATGAAATGATAAAATTTAAAGATATTTAATTAATTAATTTACATATCATAACTTTGGAATAGATTACTTAACATTTTTTTGGATGATAAATATTCAGGACGCAGTTATTATAAAGTTTTTATTAGTGCCGACGTTTCAACCCAAGCGTATGGGTCCTCATCGAGGCACTGAAGGGCGTGTTTCGAGCGCTGAAGGTATTCAAGTACTCAATACCTGTACTGGTAATTTTGAATACCTTCAGTGCTCGAAACACGCCCTTATGATGACCCAGATGTTTGGATTGAAACGTCGGCACTAATAAAAACTTTATAATGATTGCGTCCTGAATATTTATCATCCAAAAACAGTTTAAGTAATTCATTAAAATGTTTTTATTAAAACCCACAGGAATCAATCACAGAATGAGTCTGTATACTTACTTCAAAGCAAATAGGACAAGTTTGTACACATTTTAAGGTCATTATAGGAATTTAATATTTTGAAAATGTCGCAAAGTATCCCAAAGTATTCTCTTTTGGTCTCTCTTTTTCCTAAATTAGTATGAATTTACACAAACATTCGAATATTTTCTGCATAAAATCAGCAATGTTCAGTAATTATTAAAAAAATAATTCACTTAATACGCATTCATATTCATTGGTCTTAGTAGGAAATATCAATACGGGACCTAACTGACAACCCACAGTGATTTTACGAACAAGCTAAAATCTTCTGAATTGATTTAATATATTAAATTTTAATTAGTTACTGAGGGATATCATTGCCCATTCTCCAACTTTTATTCCACAATGAATTCTCTTGATATCAGATTTTCCTAAAAAAAATGCAAACATTTTTAATTAAAGCAGTTATGAAAAGAACCGTTAAAAACTTTAACCTTTCTTCTTCAATACAGTATTAGTTACCTTTCGTGGGCGGCAGAATTTATCCAACTGATAATTATAGATAAATAAATAAAATAAGAATACACTATTTATCTTTTTCTGAAAAAAAATAAGTTGTATATATTTATTTTTTAATATTGTAGCATGATGTTTAATTTTTTTTCCCTGATTTTATTGCCGACCAACTGGTTTCTTTGGATATTAATTTGTAGTATAAAAACATAAATCTATAACATAGGTTATGATTATTTTCACCAAATTTGTACCACAATGAGCTAACCTGTTAAAGAAATGAAAATGTTAAGTTTTCAGAAACGGCTTTACTAGATTTTTTTTAGCTGAATAATAAGGTGAGAATCGATAAAAACCCGTGCACACCAGTTTCATTAATGATTTCCATCATCAAGTAATTTTATTTTTCTAAAGGTTACAACCAATTTTCCTAAATAAGAGAAAAAAAAAATCTTATTGAGTGAAATACAATAGCTCCCAACTCTTTTTATTATAAATTCTCATTGCAATATCGGTAAAATGAACTTTATTATTACTTTTGTCTTATTTATTTATTATATTTTTAACAGTATTATATTATATTCGATAGTATCTTAGTAACAGTAACTATTACATTTAATCAACCTTTTACTTGTTTTATTTTTTTATTATTTTTTTTTTTTTGTATTTTGATATGTCTGATATTTCAGTATTTAAGAGAGAAATATTTATTTAATAGATTTTTATGTATGCAGTATTTTTTTTATTTGTCTGAATTAAAAAAAAAAAAGATTGATTGTTATTAATAATGAACAATATTCTTAGGACTACTGAAAGAAGGTTCAAAAATTCGAAAATTGAAACATTTAGGTATATAAGATTTATTTGTTAATCGGAACTGGATATATTAATTCCAACTCAAGTATTTTTGTTTGACAAACATACTGCAGTCAATTCAATTGAAGTCTAAAATTCCTTCGCTAATTATTTTTTATTGAACCAGATGAGAATCCATCCTTTTCTGAACTTAGTACATCAATGATTTTAATTGAGTGGCCTCATATCAAAGACATTTGTCTTTTTTAAAAAGTTGAAAAAAAGCTATTTTTTGTAACATAGCTTCAATTTAAACAAATTCTACTATTTATTTATTTTTATGATGCAACTTGAGCATTAAATCATCAGAAACAATTTGATATAAACCTATAAAATAAAAATATACTTTTTCTCATTATTCCGAAAGTGACAGATGCCCCTATTAGATTGTATTCTTCAAATATAAGATCATTTACGGAGTTATGTAGTATATTATTGTAGTAGCTTTTCCTGTGTCATTAACAAGGAAACTTAGAGATAAATTCTTTTTAATAAAATAAAATTTAATACATAATCAGTCAGCCCTATAAGGAAGGATCTTTAAAAACATCCTCATGACACTGGAGTGTAACATTATACTTGCAGATTATTCCAACTACATGCATTAAATATTCAACATGCTTTAATTCCGTCATAGAATATTAAAATTTAATATTGTAGGTACGGTTACACCGCGGCATATATGAGATATTTTTCTGTCGTTTCCTGTTCCGACACTGACGTAATGAATCCCGTGAGGTTAAGCAAAGTTACACGTATCTTTTTAATTTTAAAATAAAACCGCGACGTGTTTTTTAAAATATTTTGTTTATTTCAAGACACACTAGCGGATCCAGGATTTCATTTGGGGAGAGCGGCTTCAGCCCGAAAGCTTTATTGTTTTTAATGTAACAATAATTACTTCGGAAGAAAAATAAAAACTAACTACCTATACGAAATGGTGTTTAAGTGGTTCTTGAAGTCCTATTAAATGTAATTACACGAATGCATTTAGAGATTATTTTTTTCATAAGACATGGTAATATTTTAACATTTTTGGGGAGAGGCTTCAGCCCGAAAGCCCCCCTCTCTGAGATTCGCCTGTGCCAAGACATACCTTGTCTTTATTTCCGCTTCCATAATAAACATCACAGACATTACAACAGGCTGATAAATGACTTGGCCTTGACTGACATGTTCATCAGACGGCGACGGAAAAGGAGCTGGATGAGAATTCTCCTTTCCCGAATCTAGGAACCAAAGAAAAGAGGAAACATGAGGGGCTGCTGGTTACTAGTTTTTTATGTATGAAATGAGCCTTTCAGATTTTTATTATTAATTTTAGTGATATTTCTAGTGGGAAAATTTAAACCGTTCTATATTTCAACACTGCAATCACCTACTATGGAATCGTTGATGACCCAGGGGTCTTACGCCTTAAAGCCCAAATAAACTTACTCTGGAATCAACTTACCCATAGTATGTACAGATATTACCAATTTTCCAATCAGAAACATGTATAAAGTGACTTTACAAAAATGTTGAAATTACAGTTTCTAGCAGGAACATGTATACCGTTATTCACTGTTCTATATTTCAACACTGCAATCTCCTACTCTGGAATCAACTTACTCACATTCTGTACAGAAATTATAATTTGCCCAATTAGAAATGTCACAAAAATGACTTTATTAAAAACTGTAGAAATTGGATTCATTTTGTCAACTGAAAGGCTTTCAACATCAAAAGGCTCAACTGGCTGTCAACATTCGCCGATTGTCAAATCCATGACAGGTTCGAATGATGGCATGAAGAGAATTTTTTTTTCGTATGTCAACAAATATCTACTATTCGAGGCTTTTAAATAAATAATTATTACTCTCTAATAAAACTGAACATTTATTTATTAAAGTATATATAGTTGAAATTATGTTTATTGAGTTTGCCGACGTTTCGATCCAAATATGTTGATCATCATCAAGGCAATGGTTTAAAGGCCGGACAAGGAATGATTTTTTTTATTTGTTTAAAATCAATTACTCAGTGCAGTGGCCATTTTGATTTGATATTTATAGTAATAGTCAAAAGTTTTTATTTTCTCCCAATTTCTTGTCTACTGATCGAACCCAAAAGAATAAACACTCGTTAATTTATAATGTTTCCTTCACAATTTACGTTTGGATGTTTCGGAGATAGTTTACCACCCCTCTTCAGTATCTATAATTAGATAAATAATACTTAATACGTTTGATATTGAACCAGTCATTTACTTTTTTTATTAACAACATTTTTAATTTAATATTAAATAATTTTCCATTAAAAAAACTCTACTTTTATAATTTGCCATGGTTGGTCTTGAATCAAGATTGGTCAAAAATCAAATATTATTTTTACTGAAAATATTTAAGTACACTTACAGTGGAGAAGGAAAAGTACTAAATTTTTGTTTTATAATTTTAAGCCATGTAATATTTGGAATAAACTTCGTTTCTCCCTTTTTGTTTAATGTTTGTTTCAGTTTTATTTTTATTAATACATTTTATTTTATTTTTATTGTATTTTTGTTCTCAAATGTACAATAAAAATGTTAAAGAAAATATTATTAATTATTTATTTTGTTAAATTAGACCTATGGGTAAGTAGTGGGAAGAAAATAAAAAGTGCGCTGGTTCAAGTCCAGATTTCGAAGCCGTATATCTGGCATTACCACAGACTGCTGTCCTATTAAATTAAATGATAATTAAAGTTGATTTTACCCTGTTTTTTCTTCTTGGTATTTATTGGTTGTGATCGGTATTTATTGGCTGTAGTGATTTATTGGTTGTAAAAGAATGCAATCAAAAATAACTCAACATTAAAACGTTTTGTATTTATGTACTTTCAAACTTATAGCGATTAAATATTTTTTTTTTTTTGTACTCTACAGTATAGGTTTATGACAACTAATAAAATTTGTAGTTTATTTTTATTCTTCATACCAGACTGAAACGACAAGAAACCGCTCGACGTTTCCGATTACTTCAGCACTTGCTAGACAAACGTTCTAAACTTCCAATTAATTACATAATAAGGCATATTTGGACTTACGGAGTTGAGCTACTGGGCTCCATTAAACCATCGAATTCCTCTCGTATCCAATCCTTGCAATCCAAAATCCTTCGTAAAATCCTCAATGCTCCCTACTTTGTTACAAATAAAACCTTGCATAATGACCTTAATGTTTCAGATCTGGCCTAATCCAGATACCTATCCTTCCAAAATAAACTTCAGAATCATCCCAACCTTCTCGTTTCTAACCTTGTTTCCTCTTCAATTCCTGATTACCTTCCGAGGCGTCTGAAAAGAAGATGGCCCCGTGAACTCCTAATGTGACATCATAAGAGTGTTTTCACGTCATTATATCCATATGTTCAAATTTACTAAATGTATTTCTTTAATACAGTTGTAAATATCATTAAGAAATAAAAAAAATAAATAAAAACATTTATTTTATTCTTAGGTCTCCTTTAATGAATACCTAAGATTGTAGTAATCCTTACGGATTCTCACCAATGTCTATGTTATTCCCAGGGATGCTCATAAAAATTATTAATATTTTTGAAGGGAACTCATTTTTAACGTTTAATAACCACAAAATATAATGAAGTATAATAAAAGTTTAAGAGAAAACTTGTTTTATTTTCTTTCACTTGGATATTTTGAGGATGGTCATTGAAGAAATGTGAAAACCGCGCTATGGTAATACCATAAAAATGAATGGACTTTTCACCTAATAGAAAGAGCTATCTAATTTGCTCGGAGACGAGAAGTTTGTCGAAAACCCTAACCATTAGCTCGTACCCAGCCGCAGTTGAATTGGGCTACCGAAAGGTCCCTTTGAAACTTTGGTCTTTATCAAGTGGGCCGCTAAGGACTGTAGTGTCTTTTAGCATTGAGCTCGGTTCAGGTATTAAAGATATTTAATTTTATTATCAAAAAGATCTTATATTCAATACGATACATAACTGCATCAGAAATACTTAAAAAAAAAAATATATATATATATATATATATATATATATATATAATATATATATATATATATATATATATATAACAAGAAAAGTCTCTCCTTTACCCTTATGTTAACTAAAATTGACATCATAAAATAAGTTCGATTAGTTACATATAATAAAATTATTTTCTTTTATTATATGTAACAAATCGAACTATGTAACATTAAGCATCATTTAATATATTTTACAACCACAATGATCAATTTAACGACCACTGCTGACTGGAGATTGGAATGCAAAAAAATGCTATATGAAAAATGGCAATTCAAGTGGAACCAATCTACGAATAAATTACAAGAAATTTAAAAAAATACCAAACCGTGGACGACCTCTTTCAGAAAGAACAGAAAAGAAGAAACAATTTTAACTCGGCTTAGAATTGGACATGCAGCCTTTACCCACGGCTACCTAATGAGAGGCCTGGAACCACCATTTTGTAAAACATGCAACACATCACTTACACTGAAACACATTGTAACAACTTGCAGACTATACTCTGACACCAGAACAAAACATAATATACCTTCCAACATATCTGAAGCACTTTCAGATGACGAAGAAAAGATACAAAAAGTGTTTGAATTTATAAAAGACATTAAATTTGTACACCTAATTTGATTACATCTAAAGCCGCTAATGACCCGATCGGGTAGATGCGGAATGTAACAATAAATAAAATAAAATAAATATATTTTATACCGTTCAGTAATGGAAAATATTTCAAGGTTTCATAATAGACCTCACAAGCTAAAAAAAAGTTCATATAAACCCAGGTTCTGTTTTCTGCAGAAAAGTAAGAAATTAAAGTTTTAGGTTTTTTTTTTTCAAGTAAGTCTCTAGTTTTTGTTGATAATAATTAAAAAATTATTATTTAGATTGTTAATAATTGCTTCGTAGTAAATTTTTAGTAAACTGCTACTTTTGGAGACTAAGTATTTTTTTTAATATTCTTGTTTAAGACTTAATGTAATCAGCACACATTAAGCCTTTACTCAGTTGGAGGTCCAGGTATCTTTGATGGTCTGAAAACCATGTGGGTTTTCAGACCATCATACATCATTATACCCACACAGGGATGGTCTGAAAATCCCTAAATTTAGTTTCAGATTTAGAGCATTCCCACGGGTAATTAATTACATGTATCTTGGGGGCGGGGTGACCGAGTAGTCTAACGCTTGTGCACAGCTTGTCTGGCAACCTGATAACCAAAGTTAAATGGAAAAATATTACGAATTCAAATCCCGGTACCTGGAGAGAATTTTCACTCGGCATAATTTCCCGGACCGGGAAAACCACGTATAGCCTAAAAGGGAAGGAAGAGAAGTATGATCGCTCAGTCCATTTTCAAAAACATATTTTTTTATACGATTCTGTGAGCGTTCCAAAAGCAATCAGACTCCAAATGCAATAATAAAAGAAATTTATATCGTACAAGAAAGTGAAAAGATATTACATCGCAGGCGGAGGTTTTAATGTAAATTACGAAAGTGTATGTTATTTTAAGTAAAATGAATCTTGCCTGTCATTCCACAGTCGCTTTTTTAAAAAATGCGGGTTGATTTAAAGAATATTTAACTGAACTTAAAGAACGAAAAGGGGAATATATTACGGAAAATGTGTGAAAAGTTTTTATTTTTTAAATTGATGTATATGGGTTCGGACATGTAAAATCCTAAATTTCTAAATTGAGCAACCAAGGGAAAACTTTTTACAGCGGAAAAAGCTTTTTTTTCGATCTTTTTTTGTTTTTAAAAAGTTCACATACAGCTCCTGAATGGTACATCGAAACGAAAAATGTACACTTTAAGAAATTAAAGAACGTTAAATTATGTGTCAAACGAGTATCTAAAACTTAATAATTTGGTTAATTGGTATGGTTGAAAACCACGGTCAATGAACGCTGATTTTTATCAAATTTGTCAAAACAGATAAATTATTCTAAATGGCTCTGTGACCTGGAAATCAGTTCTCTAAGAGAAAATACTTATAGAATCAAAGTTGTAGATCATGAAATTCTGCTCCTTCTAAGTACCAACAGTCTTAAATTAGGTCGGGAATGGTTTCTTAATTAGATCTGGAATCGGGATTTTTTATTCATGAAGATCGGTTTCTTTTGACACATCGTTTCTCAAAATCCCTCGCTGCTGAGAACAAGAAAAGAGGTCTATACTGCACATAACAGACTTTAAACAAGAATAACTCAGTAGGATAAACACCTATATTGTTAAAATATTGAAAATCACATACCTTCATGACCAATTCCAAGCTATCGGGAAATTACAGATTTAGTGCGGTGTGACTAATCTACATTATAACTGTTGGTACTCAGTGGACGCTAAATTTCATCGTCTGCAACTTTCATTTTATAAGCTATTCCTCTTAGTGAACTCATTTTCAAGCTACAGGGCCATTTACGGTAATTTGTCTCAGTGTTTGACAAATTTAGTAAAAACAGAGTTCGTTGACCGTGGTTTTCTACCATATCACTTAACGAAATTATTAAGTTTAGATACTCGTTCGACGCATAATTTAACGTTCTTTAATATCTTAAAGAGTACATTTTACACTTCGATGCAACTCAGGAGTTGTATGTGATAAAACAGAAAAAGAATAGAAAAATATGGCTTTTTCGGCTCAAAAAAGTTTTCCCTTAGTTACTCGATTTAGAAATTTAGGATTTTATCCGTCAAAACCCCCCAAGAAACCTGTCTAAACCCCCATATTCATAAATTAAAAAAATATAAACTTTTCCCACATTTTTTCGTAATATATTTTCCGTTTCATTCTTCAAGTTACTGGTCTAATATTCTTTAAATCAACCTCCATTTTTTAAAAAAGCTATTGTGGAATGGCAGCCAAGGCTCATTTTACTCAGAATAAAATTGACTTTCGTAATTTACATTCAAACAAACTACAGGGCAATCAGTTCGACCAGAAGTGTGGCACAATTATTGACACTATCCCTAGAGAAGACCACAAACCAATTTGCCTTATCACATAGTATAAATGAAATTTTAAATGGGTTAAGAGTTTGGAAAGACAGTAGGAAATTCAGATTTAAATTCAGAAATTTACTCGATGAAAAACTTGAACCCGAAAATCAAGGCTCGAAGTCATATTCTGTCGTCTTCGGATTGACACTGAGATTTCATACGGTTACTTACAGCGACGATTGGAAGTCCCCACCGTGTACCTATAAAGTTGTCAGGACAGTAAATCACGAGTTCAGAAATGTTGTACCTACTCTGATAAAAGGCGAAATCTAAAGTTGGGTAGGAAAATTGGAAGAAATATATGATGATGGAAAACAAATAAAAAATCTGTCAAACCAAAGTAGGGTATAAAACTATGATTTAACAGGCCAATGACCCTTAAGAGTAGAGGCGAAATAAATAAATGCATTTAACATACACAATTTTTTATCAGAGCTTTTAGTAACTTACCTTCCGCTAATTAGACCGCCATTACTCACCAAAAGTTTTTCTTCGTTAAATAAAATTAATTGGAGGCTGATCCTTGCCTCTCCCCCTCATCCCAAACTTTTTGACTCTTCCTAAAACATCTCTAATTAACAAGTATTTGTTTATTACCTGGTAAACACTCTGTAATTAGCGCCGTAATTAGTAGCCAAGTATAACTAACGTTATTCTTTTTATGTTTTTGTGTTAGAAAAAACTTTTTACGGAGGAGTTTATTTTAATTGGAAATTTATTATTAAACATCGTTTACATTTTCTCAAATTGTATCATATTTATCGTTGAATTATGATGGTATATAATATAATGTTTCTTCTTTGGTAATGTTTGTTTTTCAAAACATGATTTATAGATTTACTTACCTATGTCTGTGAGTAAATTATTAAAAGTATATTTGTTTTTGTCTAATTTTCATTTTGAAAAGTTAATTTCAACTAAACTCAGCTATAGTTGATGTTCCGTTCTATGAAACCAACAAAACTCTATACTATGGCCTTAATATCTCATTTTTCCTAAACCTTATTCCTGAAATTTTTTGCAAATTCCATCAAAAGCTTACATATCATTCAAATCCACTTCCACAATCTCTACCTAGCTCTAACCATTTCTACAATCCTCCTCAAAGGATGAAGCGGCAGTGGCCCAGAGATCTGTTGTAAGCGTATATTGGAGTTCTGCCGACGCAAAGTGGGACGAAAGACGAGTTTTCGTGGACATGGACATATAACTCGTATGATATTGGATTAACTTGGTATCTATCACACCTTCGTGGCCAAGGAACACGAGTATGACGTCAAAATTAGAAAATTTCCACAAAAAAAAAGTTTCTTTCTTTAAACCTGAGAATTTTTAAATTTGACAATAGATTACCTTCGAAAATGATAGAGACCTCATATAACGCATAATTTTAGATACCTATTTATAACTTTACTACATTATTACCTTCATTGCATTAATTAATTTATATAACATTAATTACTACATATAAACGTTATTTAAAAAAAGAATTATTTTTAAAAACACAATAAACTACAAAATATAATTATAATGTATGAATATGTAATAACTTAAAAAGTGTATCGTTTATTAATTATAAATATTGAGGCTGTCTTTTACGGATACCCATTGACCCCACCTTTTATTTAATTTTTAACTTTAGTCCATTTAACGGTGTTGTGTTTGTTTATTTATTTAGATTAAAGCGAAAATTAAGGATGATTTTATACAGTTAAAAGAATAATATAAACGTTCAATTCTTATCTTTGTAAACAAAATTAATATTTTAAAACAATGAAAAGGAATATTTAATGTACTTTTTTTTTATTGTTTTGGTTTGAGGTATTTTTCGAAAAAAAATAACTACAGAAACTTGCTTTCTTTATGTTCAATACAATTGTTACACATACTTTGAAAAAAAAATTTGGTAATGAAATATATTTTAATAAATTATTTACCTAATTTCACTCGGTTTATCCAAAAATAATTATTTTTATGATTTTCGTAATTATTAATTTAAAATATGATTTTTAATATAAATAATTTTACTAAAACATACTTTTATGAATATAAAAACTTAATATTTCTCCCTTGCTTTTCTGTAATATTTACCTTTCTAATCTGTATTATAGATATATTGTAAATTAATAAAGATAATATATAAATAAAAATTAAAACTTTCGAACCAATTTATATTAATATATAAATAATGGAATATTCATGACACCGTAATCCATTATGTGTGCCAGCATTGTCGTTATCGCGGGAATTATATTGGAAAAGATTAATTGGAAGGTCATATTTAATTAAATTGAATTAAGTTGTGAACCATATAAATATTAAGGTTAATCATAGTATTTTATATTTATCTGGTCATTTTTTCTTCTCTAGTGTATTAAATTTTCTTTAGACGTTCCATTTTACTTTGTCTGTGTTTAATTAACCCAATTGTACCGTATCCCATTAATTTTTTTAATTGTAAAATGTATTAATTAATATTTTTAATATTAATACACATGTTTCAAGTAAGCAAACATATGATAATATCTTTGGTCTTACAAACATCAAAAGAAAATAACTTCAGAACAAGCAACTTGTCAATCCAAAATAAATATTTTAAAACCTGTGATTTTAATCTGAATATTAAAAAAAAAAATTAAAATTTGTTTAGAGAACCCATCATCAGTCTTAAAAATAATTAAAAGGTGTATGAGTATTATCAACTTTGTAATTTTTGTTTTTATAGTTTAATAATAGTGTCGGTAATCTATGATTGTTCTAAGATTAAGTTTTTACAAATTTGTTTATTGTTAATTTCTTTTTTTTTCTAGTATCCTCAGACTTTTTTTAAATAATATGCACACAAGATACGTATATTAATTTTAGCTTATGTTTTAGGGCCTGTTGATTTATTGCAAAAATTATTAAACATCATTTCTTAAAAAAATGAAATCATTGAGTACTGATGAATTATCCCTCTGCAAAATAAGAAAATTTTGTTATTAGTGTAACTATATCCGTTGTATTATAAAAAGGTTTTGAGTTATCTTGATGTACTTACTGGATTTTTATACCAATAAATAAAGTCGACATTCACAAATATGTTCTATTACATCAAAAAAGTACTTAGTTACTTTTCGCAATAAACCGACGATATATTTCTTTGCTTTAAATTTACTAGGTGTCTAATATATTAAAGCGATATTAATATAACACTAAACGAATGAACCCAGGCAACCAATATGAAATAAAAATGAGGCTACGTTATCGGAGTTCGAAAATCAGTTTGAGCGAACTAATTCACTAGTTTTAATCGTTGTTTAAACAATAACTAAAACTATATTTCGATATTATTTATTTCATACAGATATATGTGAAATGTTATATTTTTTTATATTATATTCATTATAACGTTCTAGACTTATTGGCAGACCGTTTTTTTTTTTATCAAATTATTAATATCCGCCTAAAGCTGCGTAAATAGCTTCATCTCAACGCAATCTAAAAATATTGTATTTACGAAAACTCTCGTGATTGTGGCGTTTCCAATCTGGAGATTTGCATACTTTGTTTATTTAATTAGATACTAATATCTCATGAGTACTCATTTGAATCAAAAGATATGACCACAAAATCGAAGAAAAAACAAGGTGGCCTTCAAAAATCTTGATCCGTTTGACGTGACCTCAACACTCAAAATGTCAAAATAACGAGGTTATAAAGGCAAACAGCCCAATATTTTTGAATGCCAACTTCGTCTTTTGTGATCATATTATCTTAAGATTCCAGTAGAAAGCAAACGAGGTTCTCCAGATAGAAAACGCCCCAATAGCGAAAATTTTCGTAATTAAAATATTTGTAGATTAAGATGAGATGAAGCTTATTCCGAAGTTTCAGGTGGTTGTTAATAATTTGATAAAAAGGAGTCTTGATACCACGGACTATTTACATAGCTTTCTAAAACAAATTATTGCACATCTGTATTAAAAAATATTATATCTTAAAATATAAATACTGTATTAATATCAAAAATATATGATCTAGTGAAAAGATAATAGGTTTATTATCATTCTTTTCTTTATTTACAGTTTTACTTTGTGTTAATTTTTTTTATGAACATATACTCTTAAAGATTCTATTAAAAACGCAAATTCTGATAAATAAAATGAAAAACTATAGCCCTCTTTTGAATAATGGCTTAATGAAATAAAAGAAAAAAAAGTCTCTAATGAAATGAAATAAGTAAAAATAAAATCAAATGTTTCATAATCTACGTAGAGTGGATGAGGTGAGGGAATACCAAGTAATTATAAAAAAAAAAAATTCTAAAAAAAAAATTAATACAATATAAAACATGTGAAAAACATTTGTAATTCAAGAACAGTTTCATGTGAAACGAATGAAAGAAGGGCTCGGTGGCATTGTATTCGTTTTAATGAAGAGCTTCTCCAGGAACTCATATGTGTTTTGGCCCCTAACGAGATTTCCCTTTAGCGTCCTCTTTCAGCGGTTATTTCTGCCATTAATTTTATCTTTGTTTTATCTTTCCTGGAGGCTTTTTAATTAAAATTTGAAAAATGAATTTTAAACTGAAATATTAAATTTAAAAAAAAAGTTTCGTGGTCTCGGATGACGGATTCGGAATGAGAGAAGTTGGTGGAATCGATATGAAAGTTAAAGGGCAATAATCGAAGGGAGGGCGCAGAAAGGGGAGTAAGGGAAGAGTTTTACCTCAACTTCTACATAACGATGTCTCTTTAATCGCTTGCTCGAATATGACTGTGCCTGTTAAGAGATAGTTCGGCTAATATGATCCAAATAAGATTGCATTAGTTATTATCGTTTCCTTGAAATATAGCAGTATTAGTTTAATGTTCCTATATATAAAGAATACAATCTGCCACAATCAAGGTCAATAAGTATTTCAGCTTTGAGTATAAATTCATATTATAAGTATACAAACTGAGATAAAAATTAAAATATAAATAAATTTAAAAAGACATACAATAGCAATAACATAATAATTTGTCACGCATTCACACCTTATATGTATAAAATTTTTACCACCAATACTACCACCAATTATTTTTTTTAAAGAAATAATCTAAAAAACAAAAATTAATAAAAAGTAGTTTATTTTGTTAATGAATCTACAGTGAAACTTAGTTTATATTGATCTGAACAATTTGTTTTATATTAATATATTTATCTTTTTTTCCTTCTTATATTGTCCCCATGTATTATATTGTATCTGTTATTTACAACCTAACTACAACTAACATTGATTAGGCCAGACTCCATGGCTACGCTGTTTATAAGCCAATTAATAAATAAATAAAAAAGCTAAAAAAAAATTTAAAAATGAAAACGTAAATTCTTTGTATATATTTCTGTTATTATTAATTCAATTTTGATCTTCTTATTTTTTTATTTATTTCCCTTTTTTTTGTTTAACGTTAAACATATGGATTAATTTTTCTTTATTTCTTAGCAATAAATTGTTTTAATGATAAAGTTAGTATTTTTATAGACTATTAATAATTTGTTTTTATTAATTACCTTTTGTTCTTTTTTATTTATTGATATATACCCCCATTATGTAAAATAAATAAATTAAATTAAATTCATTTTTTTTTTTATAATATAGTGGTACTGGCACCATAACGTTAAATAAATAAACGAAATTTTATTTTTTATTTTATTTTAATGAAATTTACAACTGTATTGCATTAAAAATACTACAAGTAAATGTAACATTGGTAACATGACATGTAAAACATAAAGAGAAACTACCCATTGGTAGAACTCAAAAAATAAACGAAATAAAATTTATTTATGTATATTTAAGCTATTTACTCATATATTTCTGTTATTTTCTATACTTTTCTTATATTTCTAGTTCTACTATAGTTATTTAAAGTTTAAGACTTCAAATCAATGTTAATTATTTTCTTGTTCCTTCAATTATTAAAAACAATTTCTACTGAAATATTTTATTCATATTTCGATTATTTCATTACTATTGATATTGTTATTCTATATTCAAATCCCTAATTTATTCAAAAATTAAAAGTATGAAGAACAATATAAAAAAATATTAATATGTTTTTCTGATATTTAAATTCCTAGGCTACGGTAAAAAAAAAAGATCTAATCCGGAAATAAATTACGTAATGTATTTACTGTTTCTTTAAATTTCTTTAAATTTAAAGTTTGCGCTATATAATTTAAAGTGTCACACTTGTGAACAGATTTATTAAAATTTGATTATTCGAATCTCAAACACTAAAGAAATATTGTATGCTAATTTATTATAAAAATTCCAAAATTCGGCCAATTTCTCGATTTTTCCGTTGATCGTCTATGTGGTATATTGAATTGTTACTAATTAATGGTTTGAGTATTCAATATATTTGTCTATTCTTGAAGGACTTCATTTCAAAATTTTTTTGTTTTACAATTCGAATTTATTTATACAGTCGATTATTTGAACACATGTGGACAAAGTTGAAAAAATGTTTTACATTAAAGATTTTCAGATTTTCTGAATTATTTATTCCCTATTTATGGAAATAAATAATAATTATTCATTTACAAATAACCCTGTTTAATATTCTGGTATAGTATCGGATATATATTTATCTTATAGCGTTGATTGTTTACAAACTACGACCGAGATGTTAGGACGTGCACATTAGAGCTTAGGGCTGGTGTGAAATGGCCAACTTGTTAACAAAGTTCATTAAAGTTGCCATAACTGAGAGCCGATTCCCCGAGGCATCCGGTCCACGGATCAGCTACATACAGATGAGTTGTGAATTATAGTTGAGTTCGATATGAGCAGGTGTTAGTTAAGAATGGAATGGCAAATTGAGTTGTAAGCACAAGTTCTATGTAGTCTCAGTACCTCATTAAATTCGAATATTGTATTAAAAAAATCTGGTGCGCGCAACAAGCAATTTTTACTTACTGCTCTACTTCGAAAAGCAATTCTTGTCTGGCAAAATCGAGCTATTAAAAGGTTTTTGAAGCGCATTTTTACTAGAGCTACAATACATTTTTGAATTTTGGTCATATTAATCAATACAAAAACTCATTAATACCATCAAAATAACACAAACCCTATTTATTATATCCATTTTAGGCAACAAGCACCTTATAACTGCATCAGTCTATTTGAATAATTCTAGTCTCTGAACTCTATAGACAAAGAGAGATTTGAAAGTACATGTATTTAATTATGAACAAGTAAGTTCATACTGCACTATGAACATTATTGGAATTAAATCTCTATCATTTTTTAATGAATTATTGAAGAAATCTGTTGAAGTCGACTGTTTTACATATCATGGGTGATAAATATTTGGGACGCAGTCAATATAAAAAAAAAATATTTGTACCGACGTTTCAACCCAAACGTGTAGGTCATCATCAGGGCTGAAAATTTTAAAATACAACAGAGATAAAATATTATATGACCGATAATGGTAAATAATAAACTATAGTGATTAATGGTACATGAATCTTAACTATTATTACAATACACAATATTAAAAATGAAATAAGTAAAAAGTTATATGATGATGACCCTCAAGTTTGGGTTGAAACGTCGGCACAAATAAAAAAATTGTTTTTAAATACAGTATCAATAAGTCGAAAGTCATAATACTGATTGTAAGTGTATAATGTGATTTCACAAACAGAAGTTTTTTTTAATTAATCGCCGAAGTATACCTAATTGTATAAATATAATATCGGATCTAGAGTTATTAAACTACAGTAAATGTATTTAAGCTTGTAAACATGTTTTACCCATCCATGAAATATCTTTATATTTCACTTCTTCATTCATACAAGTATAATGAAATAGTTTTTTTTACAATCTCATTGACAAAGTACAATGTCAATGCCTTGATTCGGTGGATTTAATAGCCTTTTTTAAGTTTGTAGGATGTAATTTGTTTAGCAGTGGAAAGGGAAAAGCTAATTTATTAGGTAATTTAATTTTTGGTGATAAAGTATTAATTTTTATTAACATTATAATTATTTTTCGCCACAACCCTAGAGTGTTATTGGCCGTAATTTATAATTTTTATATTCTCTTATAATATTTATTGATTTCATGTAAATTACATAAATTTGAAATATGTATATATTTTTTTTAATTTCTTAATACATAAATAAGACTAGAATTTAATAACCTATACAAAATTCAAATTTATATCTTCATATCTGATATCATACAGAACTTATCAGAAAAAAGTTATTATCAATGAATAACATTAATTTTTATGAAAGACGTTTTTAATCATATCAAATGAATTATCATTAAAAGCCTAACATTGTAGCTAAATGTAGCAGCTAAAAATGTGAGGTCACAGTCGGTCGCGCGTTCTCTTGACCAGTCCATACTCGTTAATGGAGATATCACAATTCATTAAATATTTTTATTAATATGATTCTGATATTTATAGAAGATGATTTAAATTACGTTAGTAACTTTATCAGGTTCAGTGCCACCGGTACAAATCTCCTGACTTCATCTTGGTTATTTATATTGTTTAGAAACTTTCCCTTGTATCAACTGCATTATATTCCTATTCTAAGTCGCTTTAGCTTATCATGACTACAAACTATTAGTTTGTTATATCAATAGGCTATCGGAAAACATCCTAATTCACAAGGTACTAAGTACATTAACCTTTTGAACCAAACGATTTAATTTAGTCCCTATGGCTTAATTGATTCAAACATGTAAAATATACATTGACAGTGAATGAGATTAATCCTAGAAGTAAATATCTATGGTAGATAGAGTGGTAAAAGTTTTTAAAAAAGGGTAAATCCAAAAGGTTTGAGCAGCATTTTTGTTTTTATATTCGAGTAAATTTTATTTACTATCAATATGTTTTATTTTTCTTCTAGGTTTTATATCATTTCCTTGTTTATATATATTTTTTAAAAACATTATTATGATAATTATTTTTAAAATTTTTTTTTTCTAATAGATTTTGAAAGCTACAATTTTAAATACTAGTGACTTAAAATAAAACTTAGTCACTTATCAAAACAAAACGGAAATGGTCAGAGTTTAATTGACATTTATTGATGTGTACGGTAGGACACAATGTCATAGATATATGCTTCTAATTTCAATCCTTAAGAGACTAAAATTCGAAACTATTCGTAAAGCTATGTTCCTTTATACATCAAGGTCAAAATTTCATAGACATAATTTTTTTAAATTATATGTGATAATTTTATTATTTTAAGATGGATCAACTTCACATTCATAATATTAAATGTCACATTTAAATTTATTTATATTACTTTATTAGCTTAATAATTTTTTTTATTTGTTTACAGGTAAGATGGAAGTCAATCTCAAATACTCAAGTAGGCTTATTGCGGTAACTTCTTTCACGCATACTTTCCTAGCAATAATTAGTAAGCATAGGTTTTTTAATTGTTTGATTTATCTATTAACGTGATTACTCATATAATTAAAACAAACACAAGCGTTATTTATTTTAAATATAAAAAAACAGCAGCAAAAGTCAGCACCTCTAGTCCAGAAATAGCCTGAACCAGTAACACAAAACCCTCAACCTCCTTCGGGAACCATGAGAGGAGAAAGTACCCAGCACACTTCAGCTGACGCATATATCACACCATAACTGTTTCAGTTATTAAATGGTCTCAACACTCTCATCCAGCCACTTTTTAGCCTTCTTCAACAGCTCTCGCAGGTGACTCAAGGCATATGTCTTCTAAATGACCATTAATCAGCTGACTGTAAGCCCCTTGTCCATTCTTCTGTGGAATGCAAACGGACTAATACAACATAGACCAGGATTGGAGTTATATTTACACGAAAAACTGACAGACATTGCATTGATAACAGAAACACACTTTACACCACCAACTAAATTTCATATTTCAGGATACGTTACGCCCAGAAGAGACCATCTTGACAACACAGCTCATGGTGGTACAGCTATACTAATAAAGACATCAGTTTCACATAACTCCTTGTACTTACTCACGACATCTGACATACAAACCACAGGCTTAACGCTACATACTAAACATAACATAATAACTATAGCTTCGGTATATTTCCCTCCGAGGTACGCATTGACACTTTCGATGTTGTGCAATTATTTTCAAAGACTTGGGCGTTGCTTCTTAGTGGGCAGTGATTTCAAACAAAGCACCAATTTTGGGGGTCACGACTATCACACTTTCATTAGACACTATTTCACCTGATACACCGACCTATTGGCCAGCTCGCGACGTAAAACTCCACAATTACTAGACTTTTTCATTATCGATGGACCATACCTCACACCATAAATAAATGATCTGATCTTTGCCTTATAAACTTGGTTATCTTAGATGAGTCCATCAACGTTCCACGGAACCCAAAGCTCATCAATAGAAAGATGGATTGGGATGCTTATAGAGCATTTCTGGATTCAGAACTTTCAATCCCTGCGTCAATTAAAACTGAAAATGAATTAGATGAGGAAGTAGACAAATTTACCAAGAGTGTTCAAAAAGCTGCTTGGGTATCATCTCTTACGACGTCATCAACGCCAAAGAACTTGTCGAGATATCATCATTATATAAGCGACTTGATCACGGCAAAGAGAACAGCACGTAAAGTGTGCCAGACTAACAGACTTCCTCATATAAACGAACATTTAAAAGACTGAATAATGGACTGAAACGACTAATACACAAATTCAATGCGACAGACTATGATGGTTACTTGAACAACCTATCGACTGACGATTGAAGTTTGTGAAAGCATACCAATAATTTGTTAAAACATCCAGATGTGTCAGTACCTATCCGAAAAGAGGATGATTCATGGGCTTTGTGAGATAGGGAAAAATCGGAATTATTTGTTGACCATCTATCATCTGTATTTACACCATTTACTGACTTTACGAATACTGAACATGAAACCTTAGTACTAAATTCTCTAAATATACTACTACCGTTGACACTACCGACTCTCTTGTTCATTCCTCCACAAGTTGCACAACAAATCAAACAGTTCCTTAAAAGAAAAGTCCCAGATTATGACTTAATAACTGCCGAGGCGCTCCAGCAAATGCCCAGGAAAGCACTAGTGTTTCTTACAATAATATCCAACTGTATGTTAAAGACAACTAAAGTCCCACTACAATGGAAATATTCACATATAAAAATGATACACAAAATATTTTCAATCCTATATCCTACCGACCTATCAGTCTCCTTCCAATATGTTCCAAAGTATTCGAAAAATTAATATACGAAATATTGGTTGACATACTAACGGACCAAAACATAATTCCTGACCATCAATTCGGCTTCCATACATTTCATTCAATTACACACCATTTACACTGCTACTGATTTTATTGCTGGAGCTTTAGAGCAATACATACGTTTTAATATAGAAAAATTTACAAGATCTGGATCTAATTTTTATTCATTGAATTCAGATCATAGTGATAAAAAGAATACTCAAGGGTCATAGATCTTCGGTAAGTATTCATTTATAACACACATTCGATAAAGTAGGGAAAAATGTAAAATGATTAATAAAAAAAATAAATAAAGTTTTTGTTGTTATCGGCATTCTGATTCGTTAATCTTATTTAATAATTTAAAATTTGATTTATTATTAATAAATAAAAAATTAATTTATATACACACACACGTATGTCTGTATGTATTAATGTATTTTGTTGTTTATTTTCTAATGGAAAAAAAATTCTGAATAAACCTACCATTATTAATATTTGAAGTAAATGTATGGACGACAGTTGTAAATTGAAATAATTATGATCCAATAATTATTTATAATTATAATAAAGGTATCTAGAAATGTTTATTTATCGGAGAATATTTTTCTGAAGGAAATGGATGTAAGGAGCGAAAAGTTTAGTTATTAGGAATCGTAAAGCCGTAGGAAAAAGTTAGGAAATATTACCTGTAAGTTTCTCATAGATCATCCGGCTTATTTATCTTCATTACAATCATTACGTTATTTTCTTTTGTTTCTTTATAAATAAAAATCAGTGCCAAGTTTTAATAAAATAAAATGAGAAAATTAAATAATTTTATTAAATTTATAAAATTATAAATGGATGCCCAAAAATCGAAAAGCATAGTTTAAAACAGTCATCGTTTTATAAATAAATTACAGAAGACAACAAATGAAATTAAAGCATTAAGCAATCAATTAATCAGGTTTTATATCATTTGCAAATGTTGAAAGAAACATTGCAAAGAAAAGGTTATTTATACTACTACTGCAAAGGTGTGTTATTTATGTCACAGATATACACACATTAAAAAAATCATGAAATATTACAGTCAAAGACATGATAAAACCATGACAATAAATGTCAACATAAACTTTTTTATATACCATTATTTATCTTTTTTTTTCTATATAAATTTATTTGCGCCTGTCAACTTATTGTTGACTATCAGCAAAGGTGAAGGAATTACAGGAAATAATGACATGACAGGCAAGGTGAAGGAAAATACTCAGCAGCACCTCTTCCCTAACATATTTCAATTGCTTATTTAGGATATTTTTTATGTTCATAGCTAGAAATTTCCTGTTTGCTAATTTCTACCTCCAATTTCGCTCACAGGTGTTCTATCACATTATCATGTGGTGTCTGTAGTGGCGTTTTTATAACTTTGGGGCAGTTATAAAGTAGCCATTGCTTAACTAATATGGCAGAGTGTTTGGGATCATTATCGTAATAAAAACAAAAAAAAATTTTAAATTTTTTTTTGTACCCAAAGTTTCTACAATTTCTTTCAAGTATTCAAAATATCTATGTAAACGTGTTAATTCACTAAATAATATGGATATTTCCACTATAAAGTGAAGATTTCCTACATCAGAAGCCACCATACATCCCCACAACAAGAAACACAACATGTGAAAAGAACATAAAACATAATGTAACATAAGAAAAAGAAATAGAACATAAAAAAATAACACTTTACTAGGATGTTTATTGTTTTAAATGTGATATAAATTGAACTATTTATTTTTTTCAACAATTTCTTTTAATATCCAATAAAGTGAGCCACTATATAAATTAAATTAATTAAAAATAATAAATAAATTAAAAGTTAAAAATGGCGTTGATGACTAGTCATTAAACAAACAAAAGTATATTTGTGAGTCTGATTTCGAAAGGAATACTAGTAAGACGTTGGTAGGCGCAGAGATATGAGTAACCAGCGTCATTCCTTCCTATCTTGATTTTATTATTCTTACTTAAGCTTGGAGATCTCTCATCCAGCTTCTTTCCAGCTTTCTAAACTTATAATCCGGACATGTTAAGTCTTTCCATACCCTGAGTATGTTGATTTGTTCGTGTAAGTTATCGTGAAATCTTTAGTAGCGCGTTCATATGTGGTCATTAACTGTTGGTTTGTGGAGGTTTTTGTGTAAATTGATGTTTGTGACGTACCATTAAGCTTTGTCTTTTTGGCTGCTCCTTGTGTCTTGTGTGGCGTACGTCCAACTGTGCTTAATTAGATAAATTTAAGTATTCGATTTCTGGTTTAGCTTTAATTTTACGCTTTTTGAAATCTAACTTCATAAGGATGCTATATTGTTTATAAGAGTATTGCTTTATTAGCTCTATTTGATCTAAGAGGGTTCCGGATGACCCTGAGAACCCAACAGTGTTGATAAGAAAACCCTCCCTCCAGAAGAACAGGTAGGGTTAAGGAGCGCAACAGGTGGCAATTAGGAAGGCAAGCCGCCAGCTGGTGGGAGGTCTAGACACCTCGAACTAATCTGATTTGGCCCCTCTCCAGTTCCCATCATTAACTTAATATTTTCCGTTTTGGATCAAATTTATTAATGCAACTATAAATGCATTAGTTTGTAGGTTCATGCATTTAATATCTATCAGACTAATTTAATTTATTTATTTAACTACATCATGTATTATACGAAAGATAATTAAGAATTTTTTTCTATGAAATTACAAAACTGTCCCTTTTGATTAATGTTGTGGTTGTGTCGTATGTAAACAAAATTAAGTAATGTGAAAAAAAAATTAATATAAACTGCAAAAAAATATTCTAGAAATACATTAACTGTGAATAGTCTGTTGCCGAAAATGGGTCATGGTCTTGCACTTGGGTCAAATTACAGATTGGTCTCTAAAAAACAATTTTTAAAATGAGGTTTTGTGAACCATAACTAAGGCAAAATAGTTAATAGAAAATTTTAGTTATTGTATCTCAAAAATTGTTAGAACCAGTATGCTTTTGCATTTAATTTTTCATTAGGGGTTTAGTTAGTTTTCCTCATTTTTTATTAAAAAGGTTATTTAATTTCCGACAAAGCTATTAATAAATCGTAAAAACCGGGCCACTTTTAGCATCGATACTTTGTATTGAATTTTATACACTGATTTTAATAATTGTTCATTTGTCCATTTACATTGCATTAGTTCATCAACGACATCTTAATAATGATCAGTTATCAGGAAAATTAGTGTAATTCAATTGCATTATTTTTAATGAACATATTAAAAATTGAAGAAAAACAAAATTTAATTCAGTAGGACAGTCATGTGAGTAGACACACCAGACATTTTATTAAAATAATTGGTGATATCTTCTTTACTCTACAAATCTTCAAAGTTGAAGGCCTTTCACTATCTTTCTTGAAAATTCCTTTAATGTATTGTAAAGTTAATTTTATAAATTTGGTTGGACTTTACCATGTTTATGGCAATAATACATCTAAATCTAACTATTCTGCAGCGTTTTTCTAAGATCTAAAGTAACATGTTAAATAAATAGCAATAAGCTAATGGTTAGCTGCTCTTGCTTAAGACCAAAACTGAGTACGCAAGACCGAGATTCGTCTTAGACAGACTCCTATTTATTAAAAACCAACACTCTAAAACTTCACCAATGGCTTCATTTTATCGTAACCTAAAACTGTTTTATCTGTGAAAATTTTCGGAAATGAGGCGTTTCCAAACCGGAGATCGGTTATTTAGTCACTTTAATGAAGTATTAAAAACTCAAGAACACTCATTTGCTTTCCACTTAAATCGTAAAATAATTTTATCACAAAATCAAGAAAGAATGTAGGTTACAAAAATATTGGACGGTTTAGTGAGGCTTCCACCCCCAACATGTCAAAATAAGTTGATTATATAGACCAAAAGCTGCTCTTTTCTGGAAATTTTCTTAGATAAGAAAGATGTGGATTACGATAAGATGAAGTGATTCACGAAGTTTTAGATGGATATTAATAATTTGATGAAAAAGTATCTTTCTCCCCCCCCTTTTTCACGCCTCTACCCTAAAGGGTCATTGGCGTTTTCTATGAATTATACTCTGTTATAGTAATTTACAATTTTTAAAAATTTTAACACGATTGGGGTATCTTTATCGGGAACTACGTCGCACAGTTGCCCCTCAGAGCGGCAAAAAAAAACCTATTTTCACAGTGTTGTAATAATTCAAAGTTCTATGTTTTTAATGTCTAACATAGTTAACTCAAACATTCCTAAAGTTTAGGCACGAATAAAAATACCAGTTTCCAATATTTTCAATGAAATATAAATAAAAAGCCAGTTTCTACCAAATTAATAAGGAAACTTGTTATAAATCATTAAATATTTTTTTGCCGTTTTTGCTGAATTCTCAATATTGATTACATATACAAAATATACAAAAATATATTTTTTGTTGTGTAATTTTTTTAAATGAGTCAATTAAGTTATTTCTTAATAAATTCAAACATTTCGTATTTTCATGGCATAATTTATCACTCAACGGATCCTGGAATTTCATTTTTCTATCCGAAAGTACCTTGCGCCAACGACCGCCGAGGTCTTACTGTAATCAAAAGATTTAAAGCTTCTAGGAGAGGTTTCCTAATGATGAATACCGATAGTTTGAGGTTTTGGTAATTATCTGGCAAATTCAGTTAAGAAACTTATACCAAAAACGAGCAAGAAAAAATTCCTACATGTGTCTAAATAAATTTATACCTAATATAATTTATTCCTTCCCGTCATAAAAACCTAAAGGAGAAGTATAGAAACAAAAAACCTTAAAGAAAATGTTAAGAAAAAGGTGATGAAAAATTCAAACAATTACGTGACTCATAATTGATACTGGGGTACTTCTTTCAGCTCACCACTATGTATTTGGCTTTATCTTCATCTAGTTGTAGGTTAATTTGCTATTCTTCTCTTATTAATATGTTCTCTTGATAGTAATATAAATAATAGATAATTATAATTTCTTTGGTCAATAACCTTATACAATAAATATTCACTTTTACAACATATTACATGCAAAATATATTTTATTTATAATTGAAAAAATATAGCAATAATAATAACTGTTGGTCTTACCAAAATGGTCATATTGTATATTGATTCAGAATGCCCTGCATGCTGTAATAAATCCCGTTTTTTCAAATATCTTGCTTAAATTGTAATTTTTCCAGGGTTTTTTAGTCTTTTTTATGCATTTGTCGACCACTGTGCGTCGCTGTGTTGTTTGTAAGCAAAATCAAGTAATATATTAAAAAACATACGTATAGCAACTGAAATATATTATTCAAAAAATGCACTAACTGTAATGTTAAAGGGTAATGAAAGCTGTGCTAAAATGAGGAAAAATCTTATATTGCTTAATCATATATGTATTTTCTAGAAAGTCAGCGATCAATTTTCTACGGCCTCAGAGCAATCTAGGCTCCCTCTGTATTATTTATAAACCTATTTTTGGACAACGAAATAAATAACTGATGAGGAAAAGCCTGCATTTATTTTATTTTTTTCTAATTCAATACTAAAATGTTTAAGTTAAACTATTTCTTAAATGTTAACGAATGATGCGGTATTTACCAAGAACATCAAGTTTAATTCCTGTGATTTATATTTAAAGTATCTAATTATATTTAAAATTCGAAAACAATTTTCTCAACTTAACTGCTGTCGAAATGAACATTTTAAAATTAAATTAATTAATGGATTAAAATTACAAAATTCAACTTATAAAACAAAATTAAAACATATAGGAGGTCTTGATTAGTTGTAGAAAAGAAAATTGAATGTTTATATATTTAAACAATATTTATTTGTTTTTACTTATTTCTGCTACCTAATCTATCAACATGCCTTTTTTTCTGTTTGAAAGAAAAACATTTTTCAATTTTTATTCAACTTCGATATCCATCATTAAATTTCTTAAAACGATAAAAATGGGTTAACGTAATCGAGCGGTATTTATATAGAACTAGAAATACTCATTATTGAAATTATTGTAAAATTGAAAGCTTAATACTAAACAACCGAATTTATTGAAGAAAAAATAAAATTAACACAAAAATAGCAGTTTCAAGAAATTGAACTTAAACAGTTAATCGACGAGATTCAAAAGTACACTTCTAATAATGCGATAAATAAAGTAAATGTTACAGAGCGTATTTTCAACTTGTAATTATTTTTTTTTTTTTTTTTTTATGGTGATACGATTATTCAGTATTATTTGAAGAATTTTGTATTGTGACAATAAATATGGCAGAAATTTTATGGTCTTAGGCCTGCTAATTCTAAAATAATTGTGTTTTCTGTTATAAAGTAAATAAATTTTTATCGAATACTTTTTAATAATAATAATTTGATTTTTATCAACAATTATTGGAATCTACATGAAGGTTCAATCTTATTTAATGCTTTCATCTAAAATGCTTGTTGAAAACTAAATAACCTTCTTAGTTCATGCGAATTCACAGTTACAATTTCTTTCTTTAATTTCTATAATCGACAGAGTTTATTGGTCTGTATTTCGAAAACTCTAATATACATAAAATATTACTTTGAGATAGTATGTCGTGCGATTCGCTCGTGGTGATTACATAAAGCACGTTTATAAATTATTCGTCATCATTTTGATAGTAATCCAGATTAGCGTTGAGACATACATTATTCATGTTGTAGAAAGTGTGTGACCATAACTGATAATAATGAACTCAAGTACTCTCCTTAAAGTTCTTGATAAAGGATAAGTCATTTATTACTCTTCAAAGTTCTAATATCCTTCATTGTCTGTAATATGAAATAAATTATTGCAATTATATTATATCAAACATTAATTATCTTACTGACTCTAATTTAAAATACAAAACCATGAATTTTATGTAGATCTCAGGCCATGCAGGTATTGATGTAAATGTTCTTGCTAATACTCCTGCTAAAGAAGCTTTCACCATAGTTCCGTCTCTTTGTCAGATTTCAAGTTTTTGTAAATACAAAAAGGAACTAAAACTACATAGAATGAAATTTGGTTCCGGGTAAACAAAGCAGTTAAAGAAACGGCAAACCCTTGGAATATTTTACCAGTAAAAGAAAAGAAGAAGTTACCTAATGGAGAAAAAATCCGCACCAATATTCACCGTTTGCCGATAACTTTTAAACACTTTCAAGACAGACTGTAAACTGTAGAAATGAACAAGAAGATATCTCGGTATCTACTCTCAGGACTTAAGTGCGCTAATTGGGAAATATAAAAACTTTATGACCAAATCATAAAATTTCTAAAGAATCATATCCTTTGAAAACCGTAAATTACGAAGGAATTGAGGCCTCCAGCCTAATGCTGCGGTACATGGATGGCACCGAAAAGTTAAATAAATATAATTCGATTGTCGTACAGGGTGTCCTGTAAGTAAAGAGTGATATTTAAGGAGGTAGATTATAGAGCTGAAGAGAACCAACAAAGTTCATAATTAATCATGGTCTAATTTTCCGCAAAAAAAAGTAGAAAATTCAAGTTTAAACAGGGAGTGATCACTAAAAAAAAAATAACTAATTTAAGAAATTAAAGATTGCTTCATAGTGAACTAAACAAAATTTAATCCAAAGGAAACTCCAAGGTTTGGTTGGTAAAACAATTTAAAGAAGGCTTTTGAGCAGCTAAACTACGTTAAGTTCTTTTTTTAAAAAGTCATGAATTATTCGCTAATTTTTTTTTATCACCTTCCAACTGTTCTATATGCACCCTCTCTTTCAGAAAAAAACTTCTTTTTTAATTGACTTTTTTCATTTAAAAATTTAATTGTCCCATTATTCGACCTGAAATGTGAAATATTGTTTATGAATGAACCATATTGTGGTAATTGTACCAAGTGAAAACAGCTTCTTCAAGTGGAATTAACTTTTTTTCATTATCATTACCAATTAGAACAGTGAATTGAAAAAAAAATAATCCATTTCCATTCAGTCTAAATCTATGCTCCAGAGGTAAAGGATAGCATTTCCATTTTTTTAAATGATGTAATTTATTAAATAAAAAGCAAATTTTAACTGTCCAAAGTTATGAATAATTGGCTCCCCGGAACAAATACAAAAATGGACATGGTTTGCTTTACCTCTATGGTACAAAAATATACTTTGACAAAAATCTTGTTTTTAGAACCCATTATTATCTAGCTCACGTATTGTGATTTTAAGGTTTTTTAAAAAATGATTCATCGAACAATTCCATCTCTGAATTATCAAACTGCAATTTCCCCTTTACTGAATAGACAATAATTCTCACTTCCTGGTGGAATGGCCAGTTATAGCTCGTAATTTGTGCCAAAATCCATTGGAAAGCCATTGGCTCATATCGGTAGCGGAGACCTCATCGTTTCAATTGGCACACAATGGCCACCCTATCAATGATGAATGGATTTCACGGCATCTGTGGTTCTGCTTTCATCGATAACTGACTTCGTTTGTTTACCTATTCTCTTTAAACTTCACGTATACAGAAGGTGAATTTTCCAATTTTCGCTTCATGTGATTCATGTTTCACCTGGTCATATCATCTATGATCGTGTTTCACCAATCATATTTTGTTCTATACCTATATCCTGTTGAGTTTGCATATGATATTTTATGAAAAACACTATACTCTATATCTCCTCGACGACTCCGCAATAAATTACATTATATAAAATATAAAAGGGCTGGTCATAAATACTTGAACTCACCACTCTTCTACTTCTGAATCCATACTTTAATCTTCAGTAAAAAATGAACTAGTAAATCGCCCATTCCTAACCATAATCCCAACCATAGCTCATTTTAACCGTTCCCAGCGTAAAAGCTTCCTAAGTGATGAAACGATTTGAGTTTAGTCTGAAATTATTGTAGATGGTTGGCCATTTGATTTTATTGACTGGATTTTAAGAAATATTTCCTACAATTATAATATTTATTTTAATATATTTTTAAGACATGATCTGTCACAAAGAAAGTATCTGCCACAAACCTGGAAAATAATTAACAGTGGTGTTAGATTACATAAATTCTTACCAAACAAATATATATTGAAAAATAAAATAATAAAATTCGAAATACATAAAATAAAGGTAATAATAAAAGTAACATGTGTAAATAAATAATTTGATTCGCTGCTAATTAAATATATTGCCATTCTGATCATGTTTACAGGCACATGGTCTGATGAATATGAGGAAATACTATTATTTACTGTTAATTTCAAAGCTTGAAAGTATACAGTGATATGTTCGTACAATTTTGTTAAAATTAAAAATAATAATTTTCTCCTCAAATTGAACTTTTTCTTCCAAAGTAATTATCGTCATATATATAAATATTTCGGGCTGAAGCCATATTCTCTTCCCTTCCCACCCAAAAAAAAATTAAATCCTGGATCGATTAGTGCCTAGTAGGAGTAGGAAACTAATAAACATTTGTTTACCTACTATTCCAAGATATTACGATACTTTTCCTAGTTGTGGTATAAAAATTACGTAAATTAAAGTTATTTCCATGAAAGCATGAGCAATATGTATTCTTAAATATTTAAAGAATTATGTTCACTATAATCTGAGCTAGTTTATCTTTGAAACATCTGAATGGCTAATCACATGTTATGAAAGGGAATGGCAAGCTGTGTTGACTTGATGACCCGGCTATGGGGGCAGCGTAGCCATTGAAGCAGCCGTCTCATTACTTTCCCCTGTACGCTGAGGGGTAGTTGTGCTTTCTGCCTCCTGGTGCCTTGGCATCAGCTGTTCTCTCCCCCTCATTTCTTCTGTCCTCTCATTTTCCTGGTTATGGTCTTGGCACTCATCTCTGATTCCTTATCGATGCATCTAACCACTAAAGTACTCAAACTAAAACATCAGTTGATAAACCTACCTGAAATAGTCATATAACAAAACTATATTATAAATAAAAACGCTGCAAATTATTTCACAATGGTTTTTTATTTCCAAACAATTATACATCTAAAGTAACATTACCTGGCTAGTGCTAAAGGAAAAGAAATATAAGGGGATTCCAATTATTGGACTAAACCATTAGTAACATGCTAAAAAAATTAGCATTACTTCAGTAACACTAAAAATCAAAAACCAAAACAAAGGATATAACCTTTGCAGTATAATATATAAAAAAACTTCTAGAAACCATATTTTTGCTCCTAATCGTCCAATTTTTTTAGGAAATTCGGAATTTTAACATCCCTCGAAACTTTTTTTCCAGCTTCTTTTCGTTGCATTATGTTATATAGATAAATTTAAAGGACATCGAGAAGCAGACTTTAGCGAAGTTACATTGATATCCGTGCATCCGTTTAGGCGCTCTCTATAACGCAGGTTTTTCGATCGACATCTTGAAAGGAAAAGACGGAGAGAAATGTCAATGAAGGAGGATCATCCTTTGGTGACCTATAATTTTAAATCCATATTTGAAAAAAATCGGTCCAATAGTTTCAGAAAAAAATGCGCGGACGGCGGACTGCAAAAAAAAATTTATTCATCTTTCGAATTCTACGTATCCTGAAACGTAAAACCTCAAATTTTGAGAGAGGGTTAATTTTTGAATTTTTCATACGTTCACAATGATTCATTATTGAAAATAATAAACCAAAAATCTTGTGCGTGCAGCAAACAACTTTCACATACCGCTCTAATTAGAATATAAATTGTTTTCTTGTAATGTTGGCTATTTTAATATTTTTGAATTGGATTCTTAACGGAGCTACATCCTAAACCTTATAGCTAAAAAATCATTAACTGTAACAAAAACCCTATTAATTGCATCAGGCAATGGTAGGCAATAAAAACCTCGTTACTCCATCTGTTTCCAGTCTCTGAACTATATATATATATATAATTATAAATAATATATATATATATATATATATATATATATATATATATATATGTATATATAGTTCAGAGACTGGAAACAGATGGAGTAACGAGGTTTTTATTGCCTACCATTGCCTGATGCAATTAATAGGGTTTATATATATATATATATATATATATATATATATATATATATATATATATTGACTAGAGAGAATTGAAAGTATAACTGTATATTCAACCTATAAAAGGTTTTTGGATTATACGCCTGTTGGTTATTAAACTGTCCTTTCCCATAGTAAAGTTAACTAAAATGAAATTACGAGATTTTCATTGCCTGCCATAGACAGGTCAAAATTTAACACATTAATTGTAAGTGGATAATGTTTGGATTTCACAAAGGGAAAATGCATGATATTATTCTCTAATTTAATTTAAGGTTACATGAGGGGTTTTCCGAATAAACGGTACCTCATTATTTGAACGATATTTGCATTACCTGCTATAGATAAGTCAAAAGTTGTCACACTAGTTGTAAGTTAGGATTTAACAAAGAGAAATTTGTCTTCAAATTATTTACTAATTTAATTTTCTAAAAGGTTGCATGACGATTTTTCGGACGTTGATACCTAATTATTTAAATATAATATCAGATTTAGAATTATTAATCTATAGTAATAAACTAATAGATACCTGCAAGATTGTTCCTAGACTCGCGCTAGATCCAAGACTCAGTGCGCAAGATCAAGACGCGTCTTGGCCTCGCATTTGTGCAACACTCTATCTAAAACTGCAGTACTCTATCTAAAGCAAAATTAATTTTTCTTTAATTTAAAATAAATGAATCATACGGTAATCATTTTCGTGATTCCAGTTAAATCCTATTACTCTTACGAGGTTGATATATCGATGTTTCATATATCGATACATTCGACAATTCAATTCAACTCCCTGAGTGCGGGGTTGTTTCTCTTCTGCAAGGACAAAAAAAGGTTTGATGACTCCTCCAGGACCTCTAGTTTATGTGTCCGTTCTACATGTTGCCTGATGAGAATTTGTTGAATCAAGATTCGACTTCCCTCTCTGTTGTTCTGTGCAATATTTAGTATTGGCTTGTTATTTCTCCGTTCTTATTTTTTTACTATCATTTAAGAATCGGAATACGAAATATGAAATACTCGTATATTCTGAGAAATTTCGAACCCGAGTATTCAACGAAAGTACATGTCTCAAGATATTCTGAGCCAAAATATTCCCGCACAAAGATCATTGTGGAAGTGAACAGTCCAGCTCAAAAACAAAAATTCGAACGAAACTGAAATTTGTATTTAAGGTATGTATACGCCTGGGATGTTACAGTAACTTTTTCGTCGAGATCGATTAATCGAAAGTTTATTTCATCGATAATTTTTTTTTTAATTCTCAAAAAGTGTTTTAACGGTTATTATTAAACTCGTTTTTCCTAATATTTAAGATCTCAAAAGAATATTTAACGCTATGGTTATAAATTACAAATAATAATTAGCTTGTGCAAAACGAAGAAATGTTAAACCCGAAAATAAATTTCTGGGGTAATTGCCATCTAATCTACGGAAACGATACACTGTTCTGAAACGAGATTGTTTACTGAAAAAAACTGTACCCCTACTATCCTTGGAATGTAGTATGTTCAGTGCTTTGCACTGTCGGATTTACGGGGGGCTTTCGGGCTGAAGCCCCCCCAAAATGGTAAAATGGAACCATGTTTTATGGTAAAAAATATAAAAAAATTATGTCTTAAAGTATTAATCCTCGTTTAATTACATTTAATAGGACTTCAGGAATCACTTAAACACCGTTTCATATAGGTAGTTAGTATCTTTCTGTTTTTCCAAAGTAATTATCGTTATATATATATGAAAAAAAAATCTTCCGGGCTGAAGCCCCCCAAAAATTAAATCCTGAATCCGCTAGTGGTGCTTTGTAAGGAAGTACTATTTCTAGACCAACGGTTGTTCAAAGGAGTGATTTGACCGTGATCACCCTCAACCGCCAGGTTTGTTCCTGACAATTAACCCTTACTTAAGAGTGCCCAGAATGATATCCAAACTCCTGGGGTGTGTCCATCAAGAGGCGGTGTAACAGATTGAACCTGCCATAGTCGGATACGAAGCCATAAACCGTAGCATTGTCCACCTGACTCACTGAGCTACTCCATTTCTCGGTAACTATAAAACTGTTAACAAATAGGACATAACAGTTACAGGCTTAAAAAGTTCTAAACTAATATCTCGAGGAAATATAACAAAAATAAATTGTAATAGAGCATAACACACATATTGTGGAAGAGGCCCATCTAACAAAAAGGACAAAATATAATTTGGATTAAACAAGTAATGAATTTGCATTCGATAGACACTGAAAAAAATGAAATAAATTAAGAGACTACTCTTAATTTACAGGTATACAGAACATTTTAGAGTTTCTACACTACACTATATTTTGATTCTAAACTTGTGTATTTAGTATGTATGTATGTACTTATGTATTTAGTAAATGTTTATTTCTTAAGCTTAGTACACACTACTAGACATTTTTGCGCGATTTGTCTATAGACAGTCTAGAGACGTTCTTGAGAAACGGTTCATAGACTGTCTACATACACCGTTTTTCGTCTTGTGGATTTCCCATCTTCGCAGCTCATCATTAGGACATAGTTTTGCGTGGAATGAGTTCCTGCTTAGTGCTAATTACAAGTGAAAGAACGCGAAAATGTAAATGTAGGTGGATGCGCAAAGTGCTCGCAGAAGGACCTAGGTTCGGTAATGCACTATTAAACAAATTAAGAATGGAAGATTCCATAGTAATGTTCAATTAGTTTCTAACATTCTCATCAGACCACAAATTTTCAAAAGAACTGTAAAACTTTGGGAAATAACTGTAAACAGCCGAACCACTCGTTAGCTGGTGACAGTATGGGACGTGTGTGGCCTCTAGAAGCTGAGTGACGTCCACACTGTCGAAATGTTGCGCAACATGTCTAACGTTGCATAATGTCTCCCATTCCGTTTGGGAGACTTAAGACCTGCTATATTTTGTGTAACCATAGGTCTGTAGACGGAGATTGATCTATAGACATATCTACGTAGACAAACTGAGACAAATTCTGTAGTTTGTATATATATATTGTAGTTTGTTTATTTTTTAGTTTATTTATTTTTGTTGTTTATTTACTGACGGGTGGTTTTAAGTTTTTGAACTGTGTAGTTTAAAGTAGAGGAATCAAGTATAGCTTTTTTAGAATCCCTGAAAGATATGCTCCGTCAGTAATAATTTGCTTCTGTAATTGGTTGTACGTATTTTCGTTCTACATATATTTCGAGAGTGAGTTAATACATCTATAAGTTGTAAAGATTATTAATAATGTTAGGAGTTTTCCAGAACTTTATCGTTTGATTCATCTGACGAACTGGGAACGTTTGTGCCAAGGGTAAAAATTTAAAATGAATAAAAAATGTCCTGAATTACGACAGATAAATCTTTATTTTAAAAAAATAATCTTTTTAAGCCAGTTTTCAATTAAATATTAATATAATATAGTTAGCAGTTGAAGTAATTTCCCCTGATGAGGGTCCCTGTTGACCGGCTGACGGATGAATAGGAAGCGGAAGCAGGGCCGCCACCCTAATCAGGACTTTGATAAAAGTTATGAATACAAATCTGGCCACTTAGATCCAGGAGCTCACCGCGCCCCGTTTATTTAATTATAGCGCTCTTAATAAAAAGGAGCAGCGCCTCAATGGCCAACCTTAATCACTCATTTACATTCAGATTCTCCCTCCCCCCCCCCTCCACCTTTATTATATCTTTTCCTTTGGCCCTTTTTCATCATCAGCCTCTTCCTCTGGTCTTGCCTTTATCTCCTAATCTGATCCTGTGGATGGAATATTATGGTTTAGGTTGTTAAAGAAAAGGCTGAGTGCCAAGTCTTAGGACTGCCGTCTCAATCTGTAATTAGAGAGAGAGAAAAAAAAAGAACGGAATACTGGCTACATTTTCGCATTTAAAATGATATCAAAGGAAAGCCTAATGGGGCGGAACTCAAATTATTGAACTTGCACGAATATTACCGTAGAAATAAAATCTTTTATTTTAATGTATACAATTGATTATTTCACTCTTTAAGACTATCTTTAGATCTTACGCAAACATAAAACTATAACAAGTCCTCAAAGATCGAATAAGTAGTGATAAATGATTGAATACTAGCTACGTTATAACAATACGTGCCTGCCAAAACTATCCAAACAAATTTAGATGTCCTCTTGTACATTTAAAATACGAGACGTTTGCATTTATTGTAAGTGAGTGATCGTGAGACTTATTTACTAAGTTTTCGTTTTTTTCGACCAGTGGAACAATCTTTTACGTACAAATACTAGACTATGTCGATGACCTCAATATAATTGAGAGATCAAACGATGCAGAGAAAGACGTCTTTCTCGCTCTTGAGGATGCTGCCAAAAATCTAGGACTCTCTGTAATTCCAAGTATATGATTGCTGATCAAGATATAGGGCCCAATGTAAATTTTGTCTATAGGGTTCTTACTGATTTGAACGAGCTTGTTTGCTGATGAGTTTGTTTGCCTGGGATCAAATAGTGACGTCTTGCCTGAGATAAGGAGGCGATTAGCATCAGCTAATAGGTGCTATTTTGGAATGCGTCAGCATCCGGAAAGTAGCTCATTATCCAGAACCACAAAACCAAGGCTGTATAAGACATTGATCAGACCAGTGCTGACCTACTGAACAGAAACAGGGGACTTCTTCTCAAAGACTGTTGAAAGGGATCATCTAATTTTTGAGAAATAAATTCTTAGGCCCAGTGAAAAATGGTTCAATGTGTAGGAAGCGCACGTTTAAGGAAATATACCCTTTACTTAATGAGTCTAAAAACTGTTTAGCTTCGCTCGGCGGGCCAAAAATTGTTTAACGAAGATTTGAATGGAATCCAACCACAGGCGGATCTGCGGGGGAGGACCTTTCGGGCTGAAGCTCCCTCTCCTCCCAAAAAAATGGTAAAAACTTAACCATGTTTTATGGTAAAAAATATTAAAATATCTCTTAAAGTATTATTAATCTTGTAATTGCATTTAATAGGACTTCAAGAATCACTTATATATATATATATATATATATATATATTATATATATATATATATATATATATATATATATATATATATATATTAGAAAAAAAAATCTTTCGGGCTGAAGCACCCGAAATTAAATCCTGGATCCGCTAGCGAACACAACCGAGAGGCCGTCCAAAGCTAGATGGGTGGATGGTGTTGGAGAGGATTCAAGGATTCTGTTTGCAGTTCGAAATTGGAAGATAGTTACACTTCACACATTAAACTGGCGGAATTTGCTGATATAAATCCATTAATGGATTGTCGAACAGATTGAGTGAGAATTCGAGTTTGAGCTTTTTTATATTAAATCATTAAGTATTAATTCATTTTATATTTCTCAAATTCAATAGATCACATTAACAAATGGTTTAATAAAAAATACAAGATATACCGGTTAACATTTCTTATTTACATGAAGCACATATTCCGCAGAGGTGAATTACATGTTTTAAAAAAATATTATTAAAATTATAATTAATCAAAAGAGATATATAAAAGAACCTTTATTGAAAAGAGGTAGTACAGTGAATATGGTCTAATGCTTGACAGGCTAACTTCTCGTAACTTTTTTATAGATTCTTAATCGCTGATACATTTTAAATGTTGAATTAAGGTACATGTATACTCCACTATTGAGTTAGAGAAAGGTTTTCTACGGATGTCTTACACAATGGTTTAAAAAGGATATTTTTCTTAGTATTTGTGATACAGGACTTATATATAATTAACTTAGTATATAACCTTATATATTATATATGTCTTTCTAAATTATATTTATGACAGATATTATATTTTCTTTAAAAGGGTAAATAAAATACTTTTAAAGATGTGAGCTTGGGTCCATAATGTTTTCTTGAGGTTCAAGATAAATTTTGATGTTTAGCAAACGGTAAGGTCATAAACCACTAGAATAAATTAATTTATTTTAGTTAGAAAAATTCAATAAAATAAAAATTATTATCTAATACTAGCAATTTTTATTTTAAAATCCATTGAAATATTTATACAACAGTAAGGAAGGGTATTTCTTCATCTATCCAAGAAACGTAAAAGTAGGATTGTGTTTGCCACATAATATTTTCTATGGATTAAACTTAAATAAGCTTAAAATTGTTTTAAAACTGCATTGAATAGATTGGAATTTATCAGATAGTTGATGATTGCTGTGGTAGTATAGTTTAATTCCCAACCGTTAACGTAATTGTTTTACTAATTTATGGAGATAGGAAGTGTTGAGGGATTGTTGTTCGCTACCAAATTGCGTGTAAAGGCTGATAAATGGCGGCTTGTCAAAAAATTAAATATTCATATATTTAAATATTATGGATTGTTCTGTTTACTATAAGATCATTCATAGAATAGAAACAAAATTTAAACGATTAATTATAAATTATGTTTGATATATTTATAGATATATGACATTTCACAATTATTTCCGAATCGAGGTAACTTTCTTTGATCACTGACGCCTTATAATCCACAGGCGGATCTGAGGGGAAGGGGGACTTACGCGCTGAAGCCCTCCCCCCCCCTAAATCGTAAATTACAACCATATTTTACTGAAAAAAGGATTGAAAACTATCTCTTAAAGTATTCTTGTTCGTGTAATTACATTGAATAGGACTTCAAGAACCACTTAAACACCAATTCATATAGGTAATTAATTTCTTGCTTCTTTTTCAAATTAATTATCGTTGTATATATATGGGGGAAAAAAGCTTTCGGGCTGAAGCCCCCCCCCCAGAAAAAAAATTCTGGATCAACTAGTGTTATAACCTGAGTACTTTCTCGAATCCTTCATATTTATTATTACTTTCACTGGCCTATATAAGAAATATATAATAATGGAAAGTATTGTTTTAACCTGAATACGTGTTTTAAGATTCCTCGAGTCCAAATAACCAAGTCTCGCAAAAAGGTTTGCGTGAATTTGAACAGCATAGCCTAGAAACGAAAAGTCTTACGGAACTAAATTTACAATATATGATAGGCATACTCTTTGCATGACCTCAACTTCTAGTTATAATCGACTTACCGGAAGTACCACTTTGTATCATTAATTTTATACACTTTTACTATTTCATCGAAAACGAATCTGGCTAAACTCATTATGTCGATTTCAAATTTAATGCACTTTAATATCTGTTGATTCTTATTCTGCTTGAAATAGGACTTAAATCCAGAATTTTCGGAATGGCTTTCTCTATAATACCTTCCTTTTTGATAAATACAATAATTAAAGATTTCTTAATATCAGTAGTAATTCAAACTGAAAAAAATGAAAATTGGAGGACTTTTTTCGCGTGTTGAAAACAAATTTCCGGAAATAAGAATAGTTGGTGGAATACATACATAATATACCATTGTAAAGCTAAAGATTCAAAGCATATTACGTTACAACATTTAAAGTCATAAAATAGAGAGTCAAGAAAACTAATAATCTTATGATTGTCTTAACGATAGGTAATAGAGTCTAATTTTATGATTGAACGGGGAAATAAAAATGTCGTTGGAAATTGAATGGTATTTCGATGGAAAATAATTGGAAAACTATGAAAGTTAATTTCAGTTTGATAAATCAAATATATTGTACTGAATTTACACATTTTATATTTGTTGTTAAATTTTATTTATGATAATTTTATATATGTTAATTAACTCTAAAAAAAAAAAAATTCTTAATGCACCGGACCAGTTTTTGATCGAATTTTATCGCTCTCCTCGTCAACAATCTCTTCATCGACCTCCTTCAATTTCATTCCGAAATTCACGCATTCTGGAAAATAAATATAAACCTGGCAAAAGTGTTTTAGAAGATCTTTGTATGTGTTCTGGTATGTTACCATGATGATTGGCCTACATTTTACGATACATAAGTTTTTACTCTAGATGGGATTGTCAATTATGTTATATGTACTCTTTAATCAAAGAAAAATCATGGTTGGCTTGCAAAAAACTTGGTCTACCATAAAAGATAATAAGCTAAGGATTGTGGAGCCATACGTCCAGAGGGTCACTCCAGATATCATGCTGACCAGAAGTGGTACTGACCCGGCTAAGCATCGGACATACTAGGCTTACTCACGAGTATTTAATGAGGAAAGACTCTCCTACTCAATGTATTTCCTGCGGGATACATCTCACAGTGAACCATATCTTAACCGAATGTTATGCATTCCAATCTTCTAGGGATCAACATCTTTTCAGAAATAGCTTTGAAGAATCACTCCAAAAGGACCCCAATACTATTAAAAACTTAATATTGTTCCTTAAAGAAATCAAAATATTTCACAAAATTGTAATCACATCTACGAATTTGTACAAAATTTAACCACATCTTGTACCTGTTAATTTTTCTTCTTTTAATCTTAATTTTAAATTATAATGGTTTTCAATTATTCTTCTAATTAATTTTTAATATTTAATTGTACTTTTTAACTTTTCTTCTTTTAATATTAATTTTATTTTTTAAATCGTATTTTTATATTATATTCTTGAAATCATTAACCATTTATTTAAATTTCTTTGTTAACTTATCTCTTTTTAATCTAATATTTAATTTTAATGGTTTTTGTAAACTTTTCTTCTTTTACTTTTTAATATTTAAACTGTTCTCTTTAACTTCTCTTCTATTAATATTAATTTTTATTTTTTAAAAACGTATTTTTAGTATTTGTTCTTAAGATCATTCACCTTTATTTTTATTGTCTTTGTTAACTTATCTCCTTCAATCTTTAACTTTCAATTTTTATAACTTTAATTCAATTGTGCTGTCATATTCATCTCTAACTATTTTTAACTTTCTAAACTTTAAATTGTATTTATTTGCTGTAGTTTTGTTATGTATGCCTATGTAGTAGTTGATCCAATTGTAATATAGGACGAAAATGACCCAGATGGTTGAAGAGTCCAAAACATTTATAAGTAAATCTTATATATTATTCTTAAATAAATTTTGTATTTATTGAATAATATAACTTCTCTCACTTGGACTGTGGTTATAGGGAGGTAAAACCTTATTCGCATTATATGTATAAACAAATATAAAATAAACTCAAGCAAAATAACAACTTGATAATAATCAAAAAGTATATATCATAAATAAAATAAATAATTAATAAAAGTGGTGCAAATTATTCCCTGCCATAAAATTCTATTATATCATATAATACAATTGTATTTATCAACTTTATAATTAATGTTTATTTGCCGATCCTTTATTATTTTTTATTACATATTTTTTTATACTTTTTAAAATTATTTTTTGTTTTATTTTTATCACTATCAGCTAAATATTTTAAAAGTCTTATTATTTTGTTGATTGGATGCTTATGAACTGAATATTTTGTGCCTGAAATCTAAACAACTAACCAATCTCTAAGTCTCTCCTCAGTGAGGGAGTGATATCTTCCTTTCATAAATGTATATTAAATTAAACAATCTTTATTTATCCTCGAGATACAAATATAGATTATTCTAGAATAATAGATATATATATATATTTTTAATCTCACTTTCCTCATTTTGCCATATAATACTACACGTACATAAATACAAACCCATTGTATATTGACAAAATCTGTTACATATTTTGTTCAATAAAAAAAATGTATTTATTATCATTAATTGATTAATTTGTTATTATTATTTTACTAATTATTCATATTTTCCTCAGGTACGTTCAATAGATTCAAGAAACCGCCCTTACATTAATTAACAGTGAGTAAAAATTAAAATAAGTTTCATTTAAGCTCTTCATTAAAATAAATACATCATTCCATTCAAGAATAACTTGTTGTTGATTATTTTTTATGATTTTAAATAGTTACCATTCATTGATAAGGTTTATTTTTTAATATTTTAAATTAATCTTTGAATAGTTTTTCTTGTTGGTCGTAATCATCATTATATAAATAGGCAAACACAAAACGACTCAGACCTTTTCTTCCTTATTTTTTTGTTTATTAGCTATGGACCAGTTTTAGTGTTATCAATAAATAAAAATATGAAATAGGGTATATAAATAAAAATATAAATAATAGTATGTTCAAAAAAGCTAATTTTCGAAAATTATTCACCGATTTCTTTAAAATTTTGATACTTCGCAATCAGATTTAGAACAGATTTAGTGTTTTTGTATGCATCACATTACCATCCAACCTTTCCTTTCGAAATGGTTGCTGAAAAACGTGTTTCGCATTAGACTGTAGCATCAAAACGGCTGCAACAATTTTAATGAAACTCCGCTAAAGTCTTCCCCTTGAAAACATTAAAATTAATGTATAAAACATACTTCCCCGAAAACAAGCTGCATACATTTTTACGATGAATTGAGAATTTTATTTACGTATAGCTGAAAAGTGCACAATTTTGATAGTACAAATATTTATTTGATAGCTTTCTGAATTCCCTTTTTCAAAACGAAAAAAAAAAATCTTTGAAATCGAACAATTTGGTCCAGAGATATAGCGTTTTAAACATTTACTACTTTTTTCTTTTGCAAAGATGATTTCCTTTATTTTGGATTTTGATAAATCGAAAACTTTATATTTACTGAGGCAATGGGTACTATTATATGAAGAGATAATATCATTGAATGTTAATGGAATGTCACTTTCTAAATTAAAGTTAAAAGTAAATTCTATATATATGCTTATTCTTAACTTAAATACTGCCTCAAGCTTTATTTAATGGAACATGAATGAGAGTGAAGTACTAACGGGAGCTGCTGTACATAAAATATTTTAATTCCCAGGACTTTTTTAACGTTTTCTGAGACAATACTTCCAATAAAATTTCAAAGAAAACAGTTCCCAGTAATAGCTGCATTTGCTATGACCGTAAACAAATTGCAGAGACAAACATTTGAAAAAATTGTGTATTATTGCGACACCCAGTATTTTCGCATGGACAATCATATGTGGTAGCAAGTAGAGCACGTATGTTTAAAATTTTGAAATTTATATTCCCAATGGCAATGGACAAGGCTACTTACTAAACAATAACAGAACATTCACAAAGGACGTTGTTTACAGAGAAGTTCTGCACAAAAATTAATTTAAACTGAATTGAAATTGCTAATTTAAATTTATTTTTTTCTTGATTAATCATAACATTAATTAATGATAGTAACATACATAAATCAAAATATTTTTAAAATTAAATTAAATATTTTGAATGAGTCTATTTTTATTACTTATAAATAATTTAAAGTGGTTTAAGTAGATTTTTAATTGAAATTGAAATTTAGTTTTTATTAATATATGAGGATTTTTAAATCGTAACTTACTCTTTTTTTATTGAATTTATTTTATATTTACTTACACGTTTTCCTCAAATTTTTAATGGTTATGGTCGAATTCTGACCTCTGGGCAAACACTAGTGTAAAGAAAGGAGTGAGTTGTTTAAAAGACAATTCATCCATACATTTGAAACCAATTATGCTTGCAAATAATTCATTGCTGTATTAACTTTGTGTCCTTCAGTGAAAACCATAATACGATCTCTCTGATTGTAGAATCTGTTATCTGTTTAGCTGTTAAACATCAGGCGACGATTGGTAAAACGATCCGAATGCGAATCAATAAAAAATAAGATTTACAGACTATTATAATTCTTTTAATTAAAGTAAATAAGACTAAACCAGCTTCTAAATGCTTTTTAAAAAACACAAAAGTATCGATTTTACGCAATTAAATTATAGATGACTACTTTTTAAGCGAAATTATTAGTAGCGTTCTTCACATAAAGAAAGAAAACTTTTCTTTACTTGAGATGAATATTTCATTGACCATTCAAGGATTTTTTTTTTTTTGTGAAAACCGATTGCTTAAAAAATCTAAAAAGTTAAGAAAGAAATTAAGTTTTGTAAATCGTATTAAAAAAGGCTTGTTATAATGGAACAATTTTTGAATTGTTCCATGTTCAACCTCTAGATTCTTTTCAGGATTAAAAAGCTTCATTTATCCTTTCTGCAGTGTAAACAGCTTCTTTAATTCGCTTTTTACAGTGAGCGTTCGCTGGGGAAAAAAATCGACGGGGTTCAAGTACCCCAAAAACAAAACCAGAAAAATAAACTAAAAAAACTGTAACAGCGCCTCCTCCCGACCCTTTCCTCACTTAGCGGGCAAGCAAAACACCAAACCCTCAGAATAAAAAGTTTGACAACGTTTTTTATTTCAGTAATTTTTATATTAGTGTTTATTTTATTGCCTATGTTGTCTGAGACAAATATTTTTTTTTTATATATACATTGGAATATTCGAAATAACCCCAACAGCTTCTAATATTTAAAAATGTTACAACAATTAAAATCTAAAATCATCTGTATCCGTCTTGAATAAATCAATATTAACTATTTTTTTTACAATAAAGAAAAAAACAGAAGTGACCTGATTTTTTATTGAATTAATACATTAAATTTGTTAAGTTCTTTGTTTTATTACTGAAGTATTGTCTTGTTACTCTGAATTTTCATTTTATTGGTAAATTTTAAAGATGTTAGAAGCTTCGAATAAAGCTGTGAAATTTTTTCGTTAAAATTGCAATCAAGTGCCTTGTGTATTAGCAATTTAAGTATTAATTCACTCCGTGCATTCACACTGCAGTAATATGAACAAAAAACATTAAAAAATAAATAAATAGATAAAAATATCAGTTAATATAATAAAGTATACCTAAAAAAATATGCAAAATAAAACATCGAAATAGCTAAAGTAAGATATATGCTTAATAAAATAAATAAGCAATATAAAGGAATTTAATGTAAGATAAAATAAATTAATTTGTCACATATTCATACCTAAATAACAATACGCTGTTATTACAAGTTCCAATAAAAAAATGATTCTAAGATGAAAATATCTGCATATAATGGATCAGATTATTTATTCATTCGTCGAAAAGGAATCCAGTATTTAGATAGTTGGTTACTGATTTATTCAAATGTGTTTTTTACTTTCACCTACGTATATTTATTTTATTTTATTTACACCCTACCCTGCCGATAAGGCAATACGGGTGTTATGCAGTAGTGAGTAGCAACGCATGCGTTACAATTCACTGCTGCATTCAGACCAATTACATTTTTTACAGCTGTGCACACAGCCTGCTCTTTTTTTTCTTTTTATCCAGCATCCTGTTCCACCCTCTCTGGCGGTCTTCCGTATACATGTTCATTCTTCTTCCCAATGAAAAGTGGTTTGACCCAACCAGTTCCTTCCACCCGTATACGAATGCCTTGTAATACGGGTATTTTTCCTTTGTCATAAGTTGAGGGAGATCGCTCTCCGTCAGAGCGTAGAGCCCCGTCTCCCTCAACAACTTAGCCCTCAGTGCCTCAAAGGCGGTACAGACTAGGATGATATGCTCGGCGGTCTCCGGCACTCTGCAACTTGGGCATAGGGGATCGATGTTCTTGCCATATTCAACGAGCTTTGCTCGGAAACCCCCATGCCCTGTGAGGAACTGTGAGACCCAGTAGTCCGGGAGAACCCATGTCTGTTCCATTCTTGAACCAACAGTGGGGAAGTATTTTCTTAGCGTAGCCCCTTTTGGCGTCGTCACCCACCGCTGGTTCCATTCCTTTAATGTGTTCTCCCGAAGAATCCTCTTCCATCCATTAGGGTCTTCACTGATCCTCACACGAAGATTCGCCGGTAGATCCACCAGGCCTCTCTTCATCTTATGCCGGAAGTATTCTTCTCGTAGGAGAAGATCAATAGGAGTAGTTCCGGCTAAGACTTGTACCGCCTCATGAGACACTGAACGGTACGCTCTAGTGACCCGCAGCAGAGCCATCCGCTGGATTGTTGCCAACCTTTTCTTCTGTTGGTGCGAGAGATGATGACTCCACGCAGGGGACGCATATCTCAGAATGCCCAGAATAACTCCTTTATAAATAGTCAACGTGGCTGGGTACCTGAGACCCCCGCCCCGATGCGACTAAGTCCATTGAGAGCCAGGGCCACCCTACTTTTCATGTAGTCCAAGTGAGGCGTAACGTTGAAATTTCTCCCAATTCTTATGCCAAGGTATGTAACAGCCTCACTTGGACGTATCCTTTCTCCTTCTATTCTGAGAGTAATAGGGTGGGCCCTGTCAGTCTTACCTCTTAAAAGAATGGACTGGGTCTTAGCAGCCGCCATCTTCATCTTTTTTCTCTCACACCATCCTCCTACGAGGTTGGCACATCGTTCAGCTTCTTCTTTTAACCTGGCTCTGCTGTTTGAGGCCACTACAACGGCCAGATCATCAACATAGGCCGTGGCGGGGAACCGCTCCTGTTCTAGTACCCCCAGCAACTCATCGAAGACTAATTTCCACAGGGCTGGTCCAAGAACCGAGCCCTGCGGACAACCTCTTTCCATCGACTCTTGTACTTCAAAGAAGCTACCTTTTATCTTCAATGTTCGGTCCTGGAGGTAGCTCCTTAAAAGATCATATAAGTTGCTGGGAGCCTCATACTTCTGCAACTGCTGGAGTACGCTCGGCCACCAGACGCTATCAAAGGCGGAAGATATGTCGAACAGGATAAGCATGACATACTTCTCCGCCTTCTCTTCAACGTCACGGCGCACTCTCAGCAGGGCATCTGCGGTTCCCCTGCCTTTAGTGGATCCGTACTGCCGTGGATGGCTAGCCCTAGAGAAGACTGGTCGTAGACTCATCATCAACAGGGTCTCCAATAATTTACTCATGATAGGGAGGAGGCATATAGGCCTATAAGATTTGGCTAATTGCTTGTCCTTGCCTCCTCCCTTGTAGAGGAGTCTAACATCAGCAATTTTCCAACTCTTAGGAAAGTATCCCCTGTCTAGACAATCATTGAATAATGTCAACAGTCTCTGTTCAATATAGGGGATACTGTTCCTGAGGATTGCTGCGTCAATGGAGTCTAACCCAGGTGCACGTCCAGTCTTTTGCCTATCCACAGCAGCACGTAGATCCCATATGTCCCACGGTGGGCACAAGTCCGTACCAGGTGGGCATACCGTAGTGCGTCTTATAAATATTTCCTCTTCATTATCCTGGGACGAATCATCTCTGGGGTAGGTCTCAGCTAGGAACATCTTTGCAGTCTCTTCCAGAGTGGTTGCCTGGGAACATCCGCGCCTCAAAGCTGCAATCACTTGCTGTGGAGCAAACTTACCAAGGGCCACTCTGTAAGGTACACCCCAGGGATTCTTAGATGACTCTTGAACAATGAATTCGTCCCAAGACTTCCGCTTTCTTAACCGCACCTCGTTTCGGTATGCCCTGGCTTTAGACTTGTACTCATCACGAAGTGTAATGCGCCTCTCTTCGCAAGTACACTTCTGGTATGAACGCCGTGCCTTGTAGAGTTCTCTCTTCATAGTGGTTAAGGCAGGCGTCCACCATGGGACAGGTCGAGCTCTCGCCTTCCGGTGCTGAAGGGATTCTTCAGCGGTATCGCGGATGACATCAGTGATCCTGGATACTCGGTAATCCAGATCATCTGTTTGCTCCGTTTCCGCCTCATCCCAGTCTTCGTCGACCAGTTTTCCCTCCAGCAATGACCGGAAGGCACTCCAATTTCCTTTTCGAGTAAGGTAACCTTTTTCTATTCCGAGGGAAACTTCTGTATTTTCCGTCAGCCTAAAGGCTATCGCTTGGTGGTCGGAACTCGTTCAGATCGGAGGACCCAATCGATAATGCGGTTTGCCAGCACCGGTGATACCAAGGTAACATCAATCCAGCTCTGCCCCCTAGCGCTAGAGAACGTCGGGGTAGCAGAGGGATCGTTCATAACCACTAGATGGTTTCGGGCAATAAATTCACCGAGCTTAGCGCCCCTTCTATTAGTTCGATTAGATCCCCAGACCGTGTTCCAGGAGTTGGTATCTGAGCATATGATCACGTTCCTGGTGCAAGCCGTGATCATCTCCATGGCGGATATGTCTTCGTCAATATCGCCCCCGTCCGGTAAATATGATGAGACCAGCGTAAAGGCAACATGGTTCCATCTGATATGACAAGCAACACAATCCGCCATGGTAAACTGCCTCAGATCCATCACATCGAGGTTGGGGTTGTTAACCACAATAGCAGCCCTGGGCCTCCTCTCTCACTGCTCAAGGCTATAACCCTCGATGTGAGACCAAACCCCGTGACCTTGTTTCCCCAGCAACTCGGTTCCTGGACTGCCATGATGTCGTAGCTTTGTGAGAGGGAGCGTAGCTCTTCCGCAACTAGACGCCGGCGGCCCATATTGAGCTGAAGGATGGAGATCTTATTCATAAGAAGTCCTCATCGCCATTTTTTGTGACCAATTTAAATGCACAGGACAATCACGACTGCCCGCCTTATGCTTAGTGTGTCTCGGATGGGCCTTTGCCCTCACACAGTTGATGCATGTCGGCCCTGCCTGAGCTAGTTTTTTGGGGCACTCCTTGAGAAAATGACCAGTACCTGCACACCAGATGCAGACCAGTGCATCTGTTGGACATGTGGCCTTAGAGTGCCCGTAGTCCTGACACTTGGTACAACGGGGGGCGTCGAGGTTATCTTCAAAGGTCATTGACCACCATCCTCCATTCAAGCTTGCCATGTCTAATAGATGGAATCGTAGGGTTGGGTGCACTTCCAGCACCCAGTTTTTAGTTATTCCATTCCTTGCTGTAGATGAGAAAACAGGCCGAAGTCCATCGTTCACGAGCGAAGCTGGGATCGATTTATCAATTAGCTTTGCCCGTAAAAGCGTAATTAATGCCTCCGCAGTCCACGAATTGGGCACACCTTTAATTTCAAGCCTAGGTCGTTTCTTAAGTGCAAGCTTGGCCTCTAGTCCTACTTCTCGTAGACCCTGCCACCCAATAACTTTCGCCGCTTGGGAGCTATCTTCCATCTCTTATAAGACCGAGCCTCCCTTAGTAGCACGTACTATGGAGGCATTAACTCCTATTTCAGTAGGAGATGGCAGCCCACTGATGATTTCCACGGGACTTTTACCGGGCCCACTAATTGTAACGTAGGTGGGTTTAGAGTTAGATATCTCTGCCGGCTTCAATGGCAGAGATTTTACAATATCTGCCATTGTCCGTGGCTTACTTTGTAATTGGGCTGAATCTTCAGGAGAGACATGACTGGTCGGCTCAATCAGGTTATTTAAATTACTAGCTGCCTTGTTAGCTGCTTTGGTCCTCCTGCGGCTTCTTTTACTGACTACGACTTTGTAGGGTTCAGTAGCCGCTGAGGGTCCAGCCGGGCTTGCTTCTCTGATATCTGCTTGCGCTTCACTTGAGTGACCGGCTTTGGCTAAGATTTGTGGTTGTGGTTCCACTCGAGCTGCCGTTAGTCCCTCAATAATTTTGGGCACCGTTTTTTCTATTACAAGTCGAGCAATCATCTCATGAATACTAGGAGTCTTAAGTGACTCATGAACCGCTTTTTGGATGAGCTCAGAAACGTCTTCATTTGTGTGTGCCTTTTTACTTTTGTCGTCTAGGGTTTCAATTATATCTATCAAGGTTAGAATTTTTCTATTTATATAATTTTGTACCTTGATATTCAACCCATTATCTGCCCGTTGAACATAAACCCTAAGATTCTCCTGGATTTGTAAGGCCGATTGTAGTAAACTTTTAGCTGCAGCCTCCTCCGAGTTTGCCTCCAAATCAAGAGAACCCTTTCTTGCCCGTTTGGCATTTCGCTTGGAAACCTTTTGGGAACTCTCCTCTTCCATATCAATAACAATTGGGTCAACCATACTGTAAGAAACTAGTAAACACTACAAATGATTTCAGTTTATAGTACACTACAGTTTAGAGGTTAACTAACTACGTTTATTAAATGAAAGTTACCTTTCTATTTATGTCCAATGAAACTTGTATACAAGTTCTCTGTTATAAGTTTTAGCTCTCGTAGGAACGATTAAAGTCCAGAAAGTCTTCAACTACGAGAAGATTACGAACTCGTAGTTCCACTTAACCTTACTTAAAACTAAAAACTTATTTACAAAAGAAAACTCAAAAAAAAAGAACAAGAAAACATAATGAACAGTAAATTGGAAAACACTAGAACACGAACAATAACAAAATAAGTATATATACACCAGTCACAAGTCTAAACACAATACTTTGGAGAACCAATACGTTATCACCAATCACTATCACAATAACCTCCTCACCTACGTATATATTTAATATAGAGTAAGGGTAAGTATTGCGATCGAGAAAATTTTTGAATCTGAGTTTTCAACGGAAATACACGTTTTGAGGTCCCCTGAGTCGAAATGACCAAGTCCCGAAAAATGGTCTGTGTGTTTATATGTAAGCAGTTTACCTCAAAAACGAAAAGTCCTATGAAACTGATATTACGTATTTAAGATAGGTACATGCCTTAGATGTGACAGCAAATTTTTCCTTAAAATCGGCTGACCGGAAGTTCCACTTTATATCAACGCTGAAACACATTTTCATAATTTTCTCAAAAACTGCTCTAACGATTTTGATTAAACTCGGTGTATCATTGCATAATTAACTGGTCTTTAATATCAATTAGGTCTTATCCCCATTTATGTCACTTTACGGGGCTTAAATGCCCAATGTTCATATACGTCTTCTTCTAAAGTACCTTTAATATGGTTTATTTTAAAAAGATAATCATTTCACATTATTCAGAGTTACGAATAAATGCTAAATATAACTTTTGAAAGAATTCGATAATGTAATAAAGAAGAAGAAAAAAATAATGCAGAAAAACCTGTGTCGCTATAGACTGCAGCGCCTTAACGAATGTACCGATTTCAATGAAATTTCGCTAACGTCATTTTCTCGACATCCTTTAAATTTATCTATATAACATACTACGAATATAAGAATATTTCATAGATAGGTTTATAGCCTTAAATATATTTACTGTAGTTTAATAAATCTAGATCTCATAATATATTTAAATATTTAGGTATCTATCGTCCATTTATTCCGAAAAATCATCATGTAACGTTTTAGAAAATTTAATTAGTTAATAATATGATAAATTTTTTCTTTGCGATATTCCAACAGAATCGACTTACAATTAGTGTGACAACTTTTGACCTGTCCATGACAGACAATGCAAATCTCTTAATTCCGTTTTTACAATGGAAAATAACAGTTTAATAACTAATAGTCGAACAATCCATAATCAACGGATCGTACAATCCATAATCAACCGGTGATATAATAAATAGGACTTTTGCTATTTTAATAGTGTTTATGATTTGTTAGCTGCAGTCTTTTAGCTTTAGCTCAGTTAAAAATGCAATTAAAAACATTTTATAATAGCCCAACATGGTCAGAAAATAATTTCTATTCAAAGTTGAACAAACTTCAAAGAGTAAGTGAAAGTTGTGTGTTGCGCGCACCAGATTTTTAAATTTGGAATTGAAGTCCTAAGTGGAACATGTTTCTTGACATTTCTTTCAGAATAAATTGGAATTTTTGCTTATAATAATACTTTGACCACTCCTTCCAATATGGTGCTTTATTTAATAAAATTAAATTGTTTTATTTTTATTAGATTTCAAAAATTGAGTGATGGTATTATTTTAAATAGAAAAGTTTTATTTTCTTACAGCATCTATACTAACACTCTCCTGCAATCTCTAAATTTTTTAACACTACAAAAAAAGTCACCGGTGTTCTCAAAAATTCCATCAGCTTGTGGTGCCATCCCCCGCTGAGTTAGTTCGCGCGGGACTCCATTCATAAGTTATTCCGAGCCGACAGGAGAGCTCGCCGATCGTGGTGGAAATCGGGCCTCCTCGGTATCTGAAAGACGTCCTTTTGGAAAGCCGAACGTGGTGAAAGAAGGAGAAAGCCTCTGCATAATTCATACAATTTCCAGGCTGAGATTCCCGGTAATGAGGGAGAGGGATCCAAGCTCCACTATATCGCGTTCTGCAATGCCGCTCTCTGTTTGCTCTTCTTGACACTGCCGCAGTGGCAAATATTGCATCTATTATGCAAACAGAACTATTCTGCCACCGAGTTCTGTTTTTTTTTTGTTTTTTTTTTATTATACTAACATGGTCTTTCCTAGAGGTCGTGTCTCATATGTAATTGGATTACAATGATGTCGGATATAAAAGTTTTTTGTCGTGTTGTTGAAGGAATGGTGTGTTTATTGTGACATTGGAATTGAATTTCTTATTTTCAAAATGAATCGTAATGTTTTTTTATGGAAATTGAGATAAGTATCGATACCAATGTAAAAACGCCCAATGAATCCGATTGTACAATTATAATTTTTTTTAAACTTTTTCTAAATATTAAAGTTCGTAGTACAGATTCGTGTTAATCAAATTATTAACATCCACCTGAAACTTCGTGAATAGCTTTATCTCATCGTAACCCAAAACTATTTTATTTTCGAAAATTCTTGCAATTGAGAAGTTTTCAATCTGGAGATCTGCAAACTTTGTCTATTAAATTAGGTACTAAAAACTCGTAAATACCCATTTGCTTTCCACTTCAATCTTAAGATAATTTGACCACAAAATCAAGCAAAAAGTTGGCCTTCAAAAATATTGAGCCATTTGGCGTGATCTACTCTCCAAATTGTCAAAATAACGAGGTTATTTAGGCCAGACGGCCCAATATTTTTGTTGGCTACCTTTTTTCTCGATTTGTGATCAAATTATCTTACGATCTAAGTTGAAAACAAATGGGTATTTACGAATTTTTATTAACTAATTAAATAGACAAACTTTGCCGATCTTCAGATTGAAAACGCCCAAGAGTTTTCGTACATAAAATAGTTATAGTTTAAGTTGAGATAAAGCTATCAGTTCCCGCTGAAGTAAAAGATAACAGACGACGTACTTGCCACGGGGATGAGATTGTGCGAGTTTCGTTTTTACTATTTACCGCGGTTATTTATGACTAGTAGGTCCTACAAGCTAGAGCTAGAAGCTGTAATGGACTGGTAGGTTGCCCTCATCAAAGATTTAGGGGAAAGATATGTAGACTGTTTGTCTTTCACTCCACTATCCATCTCTTGTAAGCTTCCTTGAGGGTTTTATTACCATGAACATCCATTAGCCATGGTCAATACGTAATGTCTCCTTCAATTGTCAATAAAACCACTTAAACTATCTTATTTATTTTCTCTTAATCTCTCCCGATGTCTGTTCCATCGATAAAAGCTTCTAGCCCTTTCTTTAAAAAAAAGAATGAAATGTTCTAGTACTTACCAAGTTCTTAAGAGAGTTCTGATCTCGCCTCTGGCATTAATGGATTTTTTTTTATTTACAATTACTTTATTTCCTTCTTTACCTTTGAATAATTAATACTGACATTATTCATTTCCCTCTCCCTCTCTTGTCCGTCGGCAATAGAGGATTCTACTTTATTGTATAAAATAATAAAATGTAAGTCTTTTCCTGTATTTCTATTCTGGAGTCAACCCGGAATGAAATTATGGAAGTTCCTGCCTTTTTCTTCTTACTCCCATACGTAATAATGTAACACTATTATTTTGTTTTATAGGTCATAGTAAAGTTATTGGGCTAATTGATAATTATTAAAAGGTACTTAATAAGAACTTTACGATAATTGGAATAAAACAAATTAAGGATGAGCAACTTAGATTATCACTTAAGATTCGGTATTGAATCAATTCAACCGAACGGCTTTCTTACTCATCCCCGTCAGAACTTAAACTGTCGCTACTTCTGAATTAATTGACCAACTAACTATCCGGACAGATTTTCCGAACTCAAATACTTTACTTAAACTAATGATCTTACCTGCAGAGTTTACTTACCTTAGCCAAAAGACTGAAGAATTAGAGTTAGGTATGCTCTATTAGGATACAGAGCTGTAATGAGTTAGTTACTGGTCTTCAACTGACTCCATTGTGGTTTGGAACCGATTGGAGGTCATCCACCATCCAGGTGGTCCATCAGTTTGACAGTAGGTCTATTGTAAATATCTTTACACCATGAATATAGGACTCTCCCTGAATTTGTTCTCAAGTTAATATGTCACTTTTCTCGTTTGTTTTCAACTTTACTTAGCCTAAGGTTTAACTCACAGGCAACAATAAAAGCCTCTTCTTTTCTTTTTTTTTCCTGTGTTCATGATATTACCTTATAAAGCTTGCTCCATTTAATTTTTATTTGGCATGCTTCTATAAATTTAGTATATACTGTTGAGACCTTAAGGTATATACCTTTTAAGACATTAAGATAAAAGGAGTCTTAACGTTTTTTATCTACATTAATATTTCAATAGATGACTTTTTTTACAAATATATATCTTACAAAAATACCAATAAGAGAGCACTGAACAATAAAGTTTTTTCTTATAATTTTTTTCTGATATTTCTGAGTAGTGTATTACGTATGTGAAAATCGAAAAGACTTAAGCCAAAGACTATAGGTGTTTCATCAAAATCGTTGGAGTCGATTCGGGGTGACAGTCGATAGAAAAACAGTTTTGCATTAATTACACACGATTTCCCAAAAAATAAATAAATTAAAATACATTTACTTGAAAATAAAAACATACTCACATTTTCTTGGGGCTATAAAATTTTAAGATCTGTTGAAAACCTCACATTGATTACTATACTTCCTTACATTGTAGCCTTAGGATAGTTAAAAATATATCCTAGATAATTGCAATAACTAGAAAAATCCGTAGAGCTCTATAGCTTAAGGAAATAATAATATATTTATATAATAGCATTATAATAATTAAATTGGTAATGTAATAGCTCATGAATGATATAAGGGCACGTACCTATAAACTAAATTTATTAAAACGTCTATCTATTCTCTAATTGGATTTATCCTATTTGGCAAGTTTGAAAATTATGTCATTATTTTTTTATATACCATCCTCTATTTTTTTTTTAAATCATATATAAATTGTTCAAAGTGACCGTGAAATGTATTAAATAAAATCTAATCTAGTTTATTGTTAAGACATAATAAAAGTTTAAATAAAAATATATCATAGGCCTTTTACAGTATACAAAACAAGATCGTACGGGATGTGGGGTAAGCTATTTTTTGAGATTTAAACGAAATACTGACCATCGTGTCGCTTTGACAGAACATCGGCCTTAAGGTTTTTCATTAATTCAGATAACTTTACTATTTCATATGTGTTATTTATATTGGTTAGATTTTATTTTACAAATTTCGCAGTCACTTTGAGCAGTTTATAAATGGATAGAAAAAAGGAATGGTTTATATAAAAAAAAAAATGAAACGGTGCGCATCACACAACTTTCACTTACTAACCTTACTAAGGTATATTAGTAACAGGGTGTATAAAAAAAAAATTAATATTTTATCAAATTCAAGATTTCAAAGGACTGTAAATATTTTAATACTTACCAATACTTAATGATCCCTTTAAACGGTATTGTCTGAAGTTGTTTAATCCCATTCAACTTCTTCAAAAAAAGGCTGAGTTTAGTTATTTGTTTCAAAGAAGAATCATGACTGTGTACTACTACATTCTCGCAATTTTAAGGCATTACTGACAAAAAAATTCGTAGCCGCTGAAACAATTCCTGAAATTATTAAATATGAAGGGGGAGGTGTCCTTGACCAGCGCACTGCGCGGCGATGGTTTGAAAATTTTAGCAGTGAATATACGACGTTGGGAAAGAAGGAGGTTTCAGGCGACCATTAATGGAAATTGATGAGGTTCTGTAGGAAGACATTGAATCAAATCTGTCCACATGTACTCCTGAACGTACTAGGGAGTGTGATGTGTCGAAAGATACTGTTATACATCATCTAATCTCCAGGGAGAAGGGGAAAAAGAGTTAGACTGATGCCTCACAAACTAACTCCTCATCAATCAACTAAGAGGTTAGAAATTTGTGAACATTTATTGAAAAACCATTGCCTGAAAAATTCCTCTCTCATCCACCATTATTCCAGATCTCACACCATCGGGTTACTACTTATTTAGATCCATGGCCCATTCTTTTTAAGGTAAAAAAATTGATAATTTTGCAGAAGTTGAAACTGCGGTCCAAGAGTTCTTTGACAGCCATCCCAAAGAATGTTATCAGCGTGAAATCCAGCAATTGGCTAGCAGATGGCTAATGACGGTAGATAACAATGGACTATACTTTGGGTATTAATTGCATTTTATATCAAAGAAATAATAATACAAATATTCAATTGAAAATTTTTTTTTTATTTTTTTATTTTATTTTTTTATTTGGGTTTTATACAACTTAAGGAGTCATATCCCCAACACCCAAAAGCCACTGCTCCCTGTCCATCCAATCTCCTTCACGAAGCCCTCTGGCTGCCATGCTTTCCTCCACGTCCTCTGTCCATTTCTTCTTTGGCCTTCCACGCTTCCTTCTTTCAGGTGGCATATAGTTATAAATTTTCTTTGGCCAGCGGTTCTCATCCATCCGCATTAAGTGGCCATACCACTTTAGCCGTTTGATCCCGATCAGGTGAAGGATGTTCTTTTGACATCCGACCTTGTCTCTAATAGCTGCGTTTGGAATCCGCTCGATTCTAGATATGCCACAGCTTCTTCTCCAGAAATCCATTTCCATGGAAAGCAACTTATTTTCCAACTTTTTTGTCAGTGTCCAGACTTCTGATCCGTAAGTGGCTACGCTTTCTACAAAGGAATGGTATATCTTCTTTTTAGTTTCTAATCTTATTTCTTTATTCCATAGGGTTGAATTTATCGAACTTATTATTCTTTTCCCATAATTTTTTTCAATGAATGAACTTTTCCTGTAATTTTTTTTATGCACCCTATTATTTTGATATATAGGAGAATCACATCATTTCTTTACATAACTTGAGGCGAATCTCAAATTTTTCCCTAATAAACCTCAAGTTAACTAATATGGACTTGAATCTTATCAAACAAGGAAGTTTTTCTAAAATTGTGGTAAATGTAGGACAGTTGAAGAGTGGTAAAAAAAAATCAAAAATAATTTATGAATTTTTTTAAACGAAACTTAGCTGTGTTTTTCCGCTCAATAGCCCTCTTTAAAGAGTTTTAACAATGACAAAATCTTCTTTATTTCAAGAAAATTTAGTCTAAGTTACTATGAAGCAATTTTTATTTAATTAGATCAAATATTTTTTAAGTTATAGCTCCTATTTAACAAAAAATGTGAGTTGCTTAAAAAAAACAAATCTTAAATTTCCTACTTTTCTCCTGGAAATTAGACAATTGTTTATATGAATTTTTCAGCATATATTAATGTCTACTATCAACCTTTTAAATATTTCCCTCTACTTACGGGACACCCTGTATAGGCAAGTTAAAGTAAAAAATGTTGAAATAATTTTCACACTTTCCAAGTAGGATGTATCCTATTATAGAAAATATAGACGTTTTAATAAATATATTTTATGGGTACTTGTCCCCTATGCCATTCATGAGCTCATATATTAACAATTTAATCATTATTTTTTTATTTAGTCTATTTTACAGATTTCCTATACTAATAATATTGTATATAGGTGTGTATGTGTTCTTTTTATTTATTTATTTTTGGGTTATTTTATTCTTATTTATTGTATATATATTATTTTTCTGTATAATTTATTTTATTTATTGTACATAGAGTGTGAATGTGATCTGTGAACTCTATTATAAATGTCCTAGAGACAGTGAGTAATATAACATCATTATTACCTACATAGGTTATGGTATTATTTTTTTTTTTGTTTTAATTTCAATAAATTAGTACAAAAGATTTTGAGGGTCTGGCCCTCGTAATAAAATATTGGTGGAACAGAAAGTGTCCCCTCCCGTGCTGGTAACTAAAACTACAGGATGATGACCAGATGCATTTCATTCCATATAATTTGATTTTCGAAAACCATTTCGAATAAATACCCTTTTTCTTTTTATCGAATTAAAAATGATATTAAATCAAGTTAAAATAAATTTTATTTTAATATTTCTTTTTTTTCTTCAACTTATTTTTAGTACTAAAAAAAATCATTTTTTTTAATTTTAGAGAATGAAATAGTTAACAAATTGTGTCTGATGGTGAAAGAATATAAACATTTTTACTTCAGTTATAATATAAGATACTTAAGAAATTTATTTACGTTCACTTTATTATATGAGATAAATATAAACTAACTTAATACAAAAAAAAAAAAAAGAGATATGTTAAACTGGCTTGAGGCTTATCCGTATCATTTTTCAATAACAGACCATGATCCATATAAGGAGAAAGTTACACGGTTTATGATGGTTGTCCTGTTTTATCGATGGTTTCCAGAAGTTATTTCTATCAGCCATAAACAAAACTTTCCTTGAAAACTTCCCATCTCCCGCCCTTCGATGCTATTTATGTCCAACCGATTCTCCAAGAGGAAACAGCCAGGATTCTTCGATACAAATATCTTCCTGAGGTCCTGGACTGAGGAATTGACTAAATCGAATCGGAATTAGGGAGTTCCCTCCATTTTCATGTGTGGCAAATTTACCAAATTCCCTTACCTTCTGATTTATTTTCGACATTTCTCCACAATCTCTGATATTAGTTAAATATAGGTTTCAAAAGAACAATTTATTCTTAAATTAAATCTTCTAAATATCTTGAGGTAATATAGGTAACTTTTGATGCTTTGAAATTATGATAAATTTTTTTAAATATTTCATCGCCAATCCATTTTTAACAGTCCAAACGGAAACCGAAAAAGAGTAAGCTGTTATATTCTGAGGTCGGACATAAAAAAGGAATTGCGGAACCCCCAATAAAAAGCCTCCAAGTAAGAAAAATTGTTGCCTGAACTGATCGAAGAAAAATTTCACAATATTAGTCATTGTTGAAAAATCCCACCCTAAACTCCATCTCCCCCTTTCGCTCCTCCTACTACCCCACCCCTCAATCCTTCCACAATAATTCAACCACTTTTTCCAGTGGTCCCTTCCCAGTTTTTGAGAATATTTAATGTACTAATACACTGTTTGATATTATATTATGACTTTGTTGGTGAGAGTAATTATTGTTATTTATTTTCATTTCATTATTTTCATTTTTAATAGTGGATTGATTGTTGCCTGTAGTGATTAATTGAAGAGAAGGATTATTGGGGTGATCAGTCAAAATTAAAAATAAATAATTATGTGTATTTTTATATTTGGCGACGTTTCGGCCCAAAGTTGAGACCTTCTCTCAGGGATAAGAAAAAAAACAGATAACAATAAGTAAAAGAAACTATAAACATTGAATAATAAAGAATTAAAATGTAAAGAGTGTAAGGTATAGACTTTGAAATATAGGTATAATATACTAAAGTAAAATAAATTAGATAGAGTGAACATCAAAGTAAAATAAAGCTGGTAGAATAATAACAGTAACAGGGAACTAAGAAATAAATAATAATGACAAGAAAGTATGGAATAATGAAATAAACACAATCAAAATAAGGTAACCTAAGAAATAGAAAATTAATTAACAACGAAAAATATTGGATCTTAAGATTATCTCATATCATTTTAGCATAATATTACTTCATAGTTTAGCAACTATGTCACTCCATTTATTTTTTATTTATTTTTTTTTTTTTTTGTCTGCACGTACGTTTATTATACATTGCAATATTTTTTGTTGTTAATTCATTTTTCGTTTCTTATGTTACCTTATTTTGATTATGTTTATTTCGTTAGTTCGTACTTCGTTGTCGTAAATTATTTATTTCTTAGCTCTCCGTTCCTGTTATTATTCTACTACTTTATTTTACTTTATGTTCTCTCTATCTACTTTATTTTACTTTAAGTTTATTCTACCTACATTTTTAAGTCTATACCTTTCGCTTTTTTAATTTTAATTCTTCATTATTCAATATGTATAGTTCTCATTTCTTATATCTTTAAAAGCATTCATTTTTTATATTATCTTAATGTCTATCTACTATTTGTGGATGTATGTAAATAATTTAATATACCTCTAATTAAGTTAACTATATTACATAACTAAATATTTAATCTTAGTACTCGTAAGTACCTGCTAAGGACTATTTATTACATATATTGTTTTTATACCTTATTATTTCAACAATTTAATAAATTTGTAAAAAAAACACAAAAAAAACAACACTGTTTATAAACAAATAAGTTTAATACCATTTCATTACAATTTTTAATAATTTTGAAATTTAAAAAACAAAATGTTACATTCTTGACCTTTTATCATTTCCTATTTCTTGTCTGCCTTTGCCTGTCTACAGTTCACAATCATGACCAATTGAAAATATTTTTTTATTCAAACATAGCTATCACTTTCTTATTTTAACAAAAGTGCAATAACGGTTATTATTAAATTGTGTTTATATTTTTGAAATAATTATAAAAACAAATGTTTTAAGTTGTTGTATGTTTCTATGAAACTAAGAATTGAAGGAAATATGTTTTCTATACAATAATTTTAAAAATACATTTATTACTATCCTAAATGGAAAGAGATTTGATTATTTTTTCATAATTAAATTTAGCCTTAGTAAATGATTTGAATTGTAAAATTTATGTAAAAAGTTATAAATATATCTTTCTGGTGATGAATAAAAAAGAACTTTCAAAATTTAATTGGTTTAAATAGCTTATATTAACTATGATTTTTAGAAAAATGTGTTATGTATTTATTTAGGTGACATTTATCACATTCAAAATATACTCTTAGTGGGTCCAGTACATTTCCATAAGCTTGTACAAGCAGACATACGCGGTTGAGATAGAACAGTATCTGATGTTCTGTATTTGTTGGGACAAACTTGTTTCGGATGCGATTATCCGAAAAATCGATTTTCATTCCATTAGAAAGGGCGTTATTACGTGATTATTCGATTCTTTACTTTATCGTACTGTCAATTTTATTTTATTATTGTTCCTATGTAAGATGACATGAGTCAATAACTACTCCCTTAGCGAGTTTTGGAGAGGATGGAACCCTTTTGGTGATTAACATAAACTTGAAGAGGCGATACACTTAAAAGGACATTAACCTAAATAAGTTTCATCGCCTTAGTGCTGCTAAATATAAATCGATAGACCAACTTTATTGGCTATTCGGTTTACTTAGTTTGTCAGTGATTGCCTTTCGCTATTGCTATGAAAAACAACATGACATATCCCTAATAGAGGGTTGCTCACAGAAAAATAATTTTAAAAATTCATATGTTCATATTTCGTTTTCGTTTGTTCGCTTATTCAATATAACCAACATTTCACAAATAAACGTGAGCCTGTTCCATCAAGCAGTCCTTGATTGTTCGTTCTAACAGATTCATTATTCCATACATCGCTACTCTTAGTGCAAACGGTCGTAGGTAACAATTTTACACATTTATGCTCTTTACCATTAAGGTGAAATTTTGTAGTCTGCAATCGCTATAAGTAGTCTGCTAAATGGGAAAATAGCAGAGGAAATAGAATATGAAATTATATTTATAAATCATAAAGAAATAATAAATTATTATGCTTTAAAAAAAAAAAACTCAATTTTTACATTGACTTTTTGCACTAACAGTAGTGATATAAATTCTTGTTCTAATAAATGTTCGAAAATGTTCACCTCATTGTTTCATATCTTCCTTTAATAAGCCTTCCGTTATTTTTAATTAGTAGATATGAAGTGTCTACTTTTAATTTGTATTCTTTATCATTAAACCAGTCTCGCAAAAAATAATTTCACCATAACTTTGAGGTCTGGAGATCTTGGACTACTAATAGGACTACCGCGACCAATCCAACGATTTGGAATCCTTTAATCCAGATGTCACCTCACCCGATAAGCGCAATGAGCGTCAGCCCCGTAATGCTGAAAGTACATTTCGATTATGATGTTTTGAGGAACATCCTATAATAATCCTTGTAATTCAAATCATGACAAAATCTAGGAATAAGAATGAAATCATTATGACGATCATTGGCGCACTCAATAAATGATCCTTTCAGTTGACAGAACGACTGCTTCCAATTTCAACATTTTTGAGTAAAGTCATTCTAGTGATATTTCTTGTTGGAAAAATTATAATATTTCTACAGACAGTGAGTAAGTTTATTCAATATTTGGTGATTGCAGTGTTGAAATATAGAACTCTGAAGGAAGGTATCAATTTTCCCTCTAAAAATATCACTAAAATTAATAGTAAAAAAAAATGTTGAAATTAGAGTAAGTCATTCTGTCAACTGAAAGACTCATATGTTCTGATCTGACTGTAACTTTATTACATTCATTTGTAAACGAAATCATAATGCCAATACAAGTAAAAAATATTGTTTATTTGTAATTAGCCATTAAAATTTTAATAAATGAAAATTGGATAACAACATATAAGTTTTTTAATCATTTTCCTGTGTGCAACCCAGGAATATATATTTATATATATATATATATATATATATATATATATGTGTGTGTACATCTACATATTAAGTTTATTGCTTAGCCAGCTATCATTCCACAATATAGACACAGATAAGGTTAAACGCTAGAGAATATTTTCAATGATAGCTCTGGATCGAAGTCCGCATAGCTTAATTTGTTGTTTACGTAATAAAACACTTATCATCCAGGACAAGTGAGAATGTTTTGTGTTAGAGCTGGCTTACACGATAAGTGATGGTAAAATGGTTTCAATGATGTATTACAAAACCAACGTAGTGTCTTTATAATAAACACGAAAGCTCCTCGTTTGTTCAACTCGTACCATATTTTTTCTAATTATGATGGACAGAAGTTTGAACGATGTAATTTCTCACCAAAAAAAAAAAATCTATAATGTCTTGATTGTTAGGAACGTCACATCTCTTTCATCTTCGATCTTTTTTAATTTGTACAGGACATTTTCCAAAAATAGTGAACTTTCATCAAGTATCAATCAAAGCACCGACATTTTCATACAAGTTGTACAACCTCAGTTGAGTTCAGAAATACAGATTTTTAATTTGAACGTTTTTCCTTGAACAATGTTTTTGTGATCAGTATAAAAGAAATTTATTAGGATGAACTATAGTTTAGTGCCATGAGAATATAAACCAATTTGGAGAACAGAGTGTACAAAAAATAAAAGAAAGTTTGTCAGGTTAGCTTTAAAAAAAATACAATAGTTTTGATCTTAATAATTAAAGAACGATAAAAATATGACGGCTTTATCATTCTACAGATAAAAAAATGGAATAATAGCGATTTCTTTTCATCTTCCAAAGTGAAAATGGTTCTTGTATGAAGGTATATATGAGTTTTTTGTAAGTTGTAGAGTATTACCGGCTATAAGCCGCCTCTCGTTCATATTACCTCGATTCCTCCTTATGATGGTAGTGTTACAATAATTAGAGAAGAGGAAGACACCTACTTTGCAGGAGAGGTCTCCCATAAATCCCACTGAACTGAGGATGCAAAAAGGATGTCCGGAGCGGGAGAGTTACGACCGCTTCGCCAACTTGGGCCGCATCCATAATCGCAGAGAATTTTTCTTCATCCTAAAGCTTTTTCTAACCTAAACTTGCCTTAATTTCTTACCGCTTTCTTCTTTCGCCCTTGAGGGAGTTAATTCACTTCTATTAGTGAGCCTGTTTAGTGAAATTACTTTAAACTAGACTAGATGAATATAGGAACATTAGGTAAAGAAAAGTATTTCTTAAATGTAAAAGATAAGTACCACTATTCTTGTAAAAATAAAAACAGCGTGATTTATAGAAACAAAAATAAAAATTGTTATGATAGAAGATAGAGGATTTTTTTTTTTTTTTGGCATTAAGATATGTCGACGTAAGTCCTTCTTATTTTGCCAATCACCAGGCATTTTCATGTTGGACTATAACCGCTCTTAGCTATACATATCACATGTAGGAATTTATTTGTTCTCCTATGATTTATTCTAAACCTGTTCAACATTTACTAAGCTAGGGCGGTGGAGATGGAATTATGAGATGAAACTAAAAACCATTTTCTACCTAATGACTTCAACTCTATTCTTAGAATAACATTGTTCCTAATGTGGAAATATTCTGAAGTTGTTATAATTCAAAAGCCGATTACTTGATAAGAGTAATGAGCGGAAAGAATAATGAAAAAATGACAGCAGTTCTAAGAGGGAGCATGCGACTGGCAAGGCAAAGACTATCTATCAAACATTTCTCCAGCTTTTGACAGCCCTATCTCCATTTGTTGCAACACATGGAATATATTTAAAGAGAATTTAGACGAAGATGATTTTCAAATAATTTGGAAAAGGATGAAATAAGGCCAATAAGAAGATAGGAATTACTAATAAGGCGAACTAAACCAATAGTTCAATAAACCTTTAGTTCGCCTTTATTCCTTTATTAGTAATTACTATCTTCTTATTGGCCTTATGTCATCCTTTTCCAAATTATTTGAAAATCATCTTCGTCTAAATTCTCTTTAAATATATTCCATGTGTCGCAAAAAATGGAGTTAGGGCTATCAAAAGCTGGAGAAATGTTTGATAGATAGTCTTAGCCTTGCCAGTCGCATGCTCCCTCTTAGAACTGCTGTCCCCCTTTCATTATTCTTCCCGCTCTTTACTCTTATCAAGTCTAATAATAGAACTTTGTCTAGAACTTGCTTATATACGATGGTCCTCGTCTTGATCTGAAATTATTATGTTATTATATATATATATTTTATTTTTATTTTTTTAATTATTTTTTGTATACATAGAAACCTTTAGTTCTCAGGTAAAATATGACTTTTCCCTAAATTTCGAAAATACTGACCAACAATGATTCCTCAGTGATGTTATGTTTATGATACGGTAATTACTAAGGGGATGCCGCGTCAAAGATTTCTTTCTAATGGCGGTGAATCAGTCCCATTCCAGAGCCGTTAGCTGGTGGAGCCATGCCCTAAAGAGCTTTCTAATTCTCTCCGGGCCCCCTTTCACTGCCTTCACAATATCTCGGAGAGTGGCTAGACCTGGTTTCCTCTATCGGAGACTTATGGCCTTCCTGATAACGGCGGTTCGGCCCTCTGTCGTAGCTTAGCGACTTTACTGCCCCTCGCTTCCGGAACTGCTACTTTTGGTGTAGCCTATAGTCTACTCAGCAAACAGTTTCAATCAGGAATTCGAAACCTGGCGTAATATTGTTGTATTCAAGATCTCCTCAATACAAAATATGTAGTGGCCGTATTGTCGGTGCGGAAAAAGATTAATAAATTATCGTGAAATGGAAAATGTTCTGTATTCAACCTAAGTGGCTTTAAAAATAAATTAAATGTCACCAAACGGTACATTTAAAAGTCGAAAATTCCATTGTTACTTTCTTCCTTAGAAGAGAGAACTATAGATCTGAAGTTTATCTTTTTGCAAAAGCTATGCACTTTTGTAAAATCAAAACTCGCCATCATAATCTTTAATCTCCAGGCACCGCTATGGAGTGGGTGGTTGCTGTTTGTAGAGTCTGGACCAGATGTCTCGCTCTCTGACCAACTGTCTTCTGTTCCAATCTATATTTCACCTCCTTTTTCTTTTTTTCTTTTTTTTTTTTTAACTCCCCTTCCACGCCTTTTAATACGAGGTTTTCCCGGCCATGGTGTTAAGGCCTATCCTATAGGCATAGGGGAGGAGGGAGGATTAATGCCAAGGTTAAAAGATCTCTATAGCAACGGGACGTAAACTCGTAATTATTTGATCTTTATAACTTCTATTGTCAAGTTGCCGGGCAACACGCGCATTAGTCCTCTCGGCTTCCCCGCTTCATCCTCTAGGTCTTATTTCCTTCACACCGGTCCTTAAGTCTTCCTGGTAGTCCTTTCTTGATCCATTCATAGGAGATGTCTAAACCATCTTAGCTTATGCTCCTTCAGAATCGTCTGATTCAATTTAATTTGGAGATTAGCCTGTAAGGTTCTGTATTCTATCTCTTCGGACCTTTCCTTTCACTTTACGAAGGTACCGCATCTCCGTGGATTGGATTCGACTTTGTTGTTTTGAGTGAAGGTCCACGATTAGGAAGAGTAGTAAAGGATAGGCAGAAATGTCGGTTTAAAGCCAACATTTTTGTCTTGGGGACCTCACTTCTACCCATTAAACCGCTCCAAAGTGATCAAAATAATCAAAACTGAATTTTAAAAATATACTATAAATAGTACATGAAAATAAGCTAAAATTAAACAGTTAAACAATTCAATAACCATGTAGAATTCGTATATGTATAAATATGCGCACCTATTGCAATGTTACTAATGCGGAAATGGAAACCATGTAGAATTCTGCATATTTTGCTTAAAAATATAATATGCAATGATGTTTTTTTATTATTTAAATTTTGACTTTTAACAAATAGGTTTTGTTTAATGTTAATCATTTTTTTAATTCGTTTATCAATTTCTTTATATATTTTTATTTTATTTTACCATTACAATATTTAATTATTATTTATTTTTTTGCAGGTAAGTGGCAATGATACAGATCATTTAGGTAACTATAATATAGATTTAGTTAATTAAAATTAGTTTAAATTAAAAAGAATTTATTTTTACTAAAATGATTATAATACTAAGTCGTATTTTATTATTTAATTTTGAGCCCTTGCATTTGTTTCTACATAAAGAAATATAAATTTTGAATATGCAATTCATTACTTATACATAGAAACCATCGTATTTTAGCTAATGAAAAATTACTCAGTATTATTAGTCATATTTTTATATGGGTACACATATATATATTTATTTTGTTTATTTCTTCTCCATCGTATATGTATAGCCTTAGTAGAATAAATATGCTTACATTAATAACTTCATATGAATGTTACTCTTGATATTTAATGGTTAAATAGAATTGTCTATATGCTGTTTGCAGTATATGTATGGTACAGTCGACTATCGATATCTCGAACCTCTGTAAATCGAATTATTCGATAAGTCAATTTTTTTTCGTACCCCTATAATTTCACCATATGATCCGCTCTTATTTTTATCTCTACTAGTGGAATATTTCAAAATGTAAATCTCGATCAGACGAATTTTCTGTGTGGAGTCGTGAAAGAGCTCTTAAATGTCGGAGCCTGGATTCCTGCGTGTTCAGGACTACATTTAAATACCTCTTCAATTATTAGAGTGCTACCAATGGGTAGTTTCTCAACAAGTGTTTTGATGTAATTAAATCTATTTAATACAAATTTACCAGATGAATTTCTTTAAACAGTTGTAAATATCATGATTAAATAATAATAATAAATGTCCCTTCTCCCCTTTTCCACTCTCTCTTCAGCACAACACCTAACGGTTTGTTTTTTCTTCTCTTCTTTATGTATGTCTTTTTTAAACGAATCTGAAACTACATTTTAAGAAATTGAGAAGTTATTTTAAGGCCCGAACACCGTTCGGTTGGAAAACTGGGTAACTTAAGTTTTTCTTTTTGCCCCTGAAATTCGAGCTATCAAGCGTCGACTATATAATTTCACAGATTCGGCGCTATTGATCTGTATTTTTTGCACCTGTGGCATCCGAACAACCAATCAACTTTTAACATTTCGTCGGTACTCAGTAAAAAACGTTACTGCTGTTTACTAAATTCCAGGAGAGCCTGTTTTACTAAATAACTTAAAAGTGGTGTTGATTTTACATATCGATAGGGGCTTTGTGTCATGAATCTAAAAAGAAAAAAACTATCCAATTTGTTGAATTGATCACAAAACACCGACGATTTAATTTTTTTTCCGCTTAATATCGAAGAAATTTCTAGCGGTTTTCTTTGCCCCAGAATTTCTAGGACCAATGGATGTCACCCTCGTCCAGAGGAAGCACGTACAATGAATTTATCAGACTGTAAATTCATTGTTTCAGCCACTGGGAGATCTGGTAGTCTTATCCGATTAAAAATTCGTAGCACGTGTACTTATTATTTTTCTGATTATATAATCAATTATTTATTCATGTACAGCTTTATGTTTCTTTTCATATGATATTTCAAAACGAGAACTTAAAAAAAAAAAATCTGGTGTGTCCACTGACACGACTTTCTTACTTATTTCAGAAAAGTTTTTATATCTTTACATATGTCCATAAAGAAACAAAGAAAAAGGTTTAGATTTCTTACCATTTATTTGATAAACTAAAGCAATGTAAACCGGCTTAAGGTAGATCAGTGTAAAAATTTCAATGCCATCTAATATTGCTGATCAAAAACTTTTTGCTATAGTCTGATTTTGTCGAACAATAATTTCCGTTAAAAATAGATGAAATATTGAAGCTTAAGTGATGCGGACAACACGGATTTTCTTACTTTAACTTAGTTATCGTTTTTCTCTCATTCATCCTTTTCTGACATCAGGGTATGTACTCGCAATCTTACATTGAAATTTTTTTTTCATTTGTAGCAATTTCATTTGTAGCGATTTTTATGTAGATTTGTAGCAAATTTCACTGTGCTGTGAGCGTATAGATAGAACACGCTGTACCACCGCTAATACTGGTTCGATTCCGATGATTCTTTTTTTGTTTTGTTGGTAATTTAATTACCTTTCAAAAGATTTCATATAAATTTTACCATAGAATATGAATTGAGCGAGTTAGACGGCAAAACATTTTTTTTTTTCTTTATAACTTTTTCCCTTAATTTATTTCATGTACGAAAATTGAAAGGACAATTATAAGAACATAATAAGAATGTTTCATAAAAATCGTTAGAGCCGTTTTTGCGCTACAGTATGTAAAAAACATGTTTTTTTTCGCAGCAGCTATTGTGGATAGAGCATCTAATTTCTGTCACAGGGGTCAAAACACTACAAAATAAAAAAAGAAGCTACAAAATCGGTTCTGTAGTTCCCGAGAAAATCTTGGCATACACAGACAGACCAATGACTAAAAAAGTTTTTTTCGGACTCAGGGGGCTCTGAAACGTATAGATCCGTCGAAAATCCCGGAAATTTGAGCCGATCGCAATACTTTCTTTACCTAGTATGGGTAGGAATTTATGAATAAAATGGAAACAAAATTCAGTGAAACGATGGATTTCAAACTAGTGCCGTGGGAAGTAAATAAATAGAAGTGTAATACTGATCGGATCGTAAACTTATAATAACAAAGTGCTATTTTACTGAATGGGCGTTCAACGATTCATATTAAAAATACGTAGTAGTTCATGTGTGAGTAATCTAGTTACCCCTGTAATCCATGTAATTATACTGCAAGTTGAATCATTTTCTTCACTGTGTTTCTGGGAATAAATATTTATTTTATTTTAGTGTTGTAAAATAAATATTTTTTTTTTTTAGCTATTGTTTTGAGCAACTTTATTTCGTTGTTTTTTGTTTTTTTTCCTTCTCTAGTTATATGGAAACATCTTATTTTTTGCCTGTATTTTTATCAGGAGAAACTCTCCCAGGCCTTAGTCATCGCATTGGCCTTAAGCCAGCCTTTGTTAGGTAAATATTTATGCTTCTAGTGGATTGATAGTTCCTTTCAACTCTGCCCCTCAGAAAGAATACCAAACCAAGACATATTCAAAATAGGCATTGCATGATTCGGTTCATGGCTCTTTTAAACCCATTGATATCGTTTAATCATATCGAATATTCGTTTTCTAGATATACTTAATTTATTCGAGAAGATATTCCTTAATGTTACATTATTTATTTTGAGTTTCGATTCTTTTAAATGTGGTTCGAACTTGTGTAAAATGAAGCTTGTTATTATTAATATTGCTTCCTCACTACAGAAAGTAGCGAAGCATTTTTTTTTCTTTTACATTCACTCATCTATATATCTGATCTCCGGAAGTAAAGAATGCCATGTCCATTTTTCTTTTTGTTCAGGAGAGCCAATGTTCCACTACTTTGACCTAATATTATTTATTTCTAAGTTACTAAATCTGTACTACGGAGGTAAAGGACAACATGTCACATTTTCATGCTTGGTCATATAGCCAATTATCTACAACTTTGAGCTATTAAAATTAGTTTCTTTGTTTCTAAATTATTTAATTTAAAAAATTGTCATGATGTGCTTTATCTCGGGGGCACAGATTTATGCTGGATGGAAAAGGATTTTTTTATCAATTAATAATTAATAATTACAAAGAGTAAATACCACTCGAAAAACCTAGCTGTTTTTACTTTGTACAATTACTACAATATGGTATTAACATTGTCATTTATAAACAATATTCTACATTTCAGGTCGAATAATGGGACAACTAATTTTTTTAATGAAAAAAACTCCATTATAATAAAAGAAAGTTTTGTTGAGCTATTGAAAATTGTTTGTATGTTGCTAAATCTGTACCACGGAGGTAAAATATATCATGTCACATATTTATATTTGTTCAAGAAGCCTACTTTCCATAACTTTGAGCTATTAAAATTTGTTTCTTAATTATTAGATTATTTAATGAAGAAATCCTGTCCTTTACCTTTGGGGCACAGATATGTAATATATAGTGTATGGGAATATATTACGATCGTAATCATTTTTTTTTAATTTAGAAGATTAATTTAGTTTTGAAATCGGTGAATTTTGAAGTCTAAACTTGGAATTTTTTAGTTTTTGTCTGCCAGTAGATTGCTCCGGAAGGCATAACTAATTCTCCTGTATAAAACACAGACTTTTATAGTCTTAAGTTTTCTTTGTAATATTTGTGAATTTGTTACTGCGTATTCTAAGCCGTATGTATTATTTAAATACGTTGCACCGTCTATAATTTTTACTTTCACTTCCCTATAAATGAAAATTAGCTATTTCTCCTCAAAGTAGGTTGATAAGTGAAAGTTTAAATTTGTGAAACATACGCAATGATACACCACACCAGGTTTTATGTCTCAGGAAGGCCGTGTTAACATTCATTACTTGAACCTGGTATCAAAGGATTTATATGTGACTTACATATCGAGTGCGCTAGTTTTTAGTTGTTTAGCATTTTTAAATAATTAATGAAAAATGTTTTTATAAATAACCAACAGCTTAATCTCTTTGTTATTCTATCCAACCTTCCCGAGCCATGTTGTCCTCTGTGCGTTATAATTAATTTATTCCGCCAGTTATGTACGTGTTCCGATTAAGAATTTAGTTGCGAAAAATTTTAATTAAGCTGACACAGAACCATTAAATTATTCAAGCTTTTAACTGGCTTAGCGAAAGTGAATTTTTAATCTCCAAATATTAATGAGTTCTTGTTCTTCTGTCCTTAATACGAATCTTCTTTCTTGAAAAAAATATGACTCCAGTTATCCGTCCCATCCGGAACTGAGACATCGATTTAACTTGAGAACCGCATGGGTGTCCAGAAGGGAGTTTCAAGGCGCTAAATGCTTCATCAAAATTTTCTAGAGGTGTAGAAAACTTTGACGGGGTTTTCAATTTTTGAGTAGGGACACATTTCGAAGGGGTTATGAATTTTTAGAATAAAAAGTTTCAAATCAGGAGACATGGGGAAAACATGAAACAGACCTTTGTAATTATAATTGTTTATGACTTACGATTTTTAAGTACCATCTTCGCTTGCACTATTTCTAAGAAGAGGAGAGCAATAAAATATTTTTGTTGGGGAGGAAGACTCTTGTACCATCGATCTTGGAGCGATAGGCATCCCTGGAGAGCCGGCTAATCCGGATTGTATGAATCAATTTCAATTTACCTAATTGATTGAATTGTAAGGTAAAAATTAACTATGACCTTAATCAAATTTATATTTAAGTGTAAGAAATATTTAACTAAATTTTTCACTGTATTTAAGGCTCACGATTAAATTCGAACCTGGTCATTCTAAAATCTCGATCCCTGTAGATCTTTTATGACATTAAAATAAATCCACAATGAACTTATGAAATAGCACACTTGGGAAAAAGTATTTTAAATATTATATTAAAATATGCTATTTAAAATACAAAGTATTTCTGTTTTTTATATAAAATGTATTGTAATTACTAATTACAGATGCTTTATTAGAAGTCTATAGAAGAACCAAAGTACCAAAAGTAACAATAGACCACAGTCGGTCAAACACTTATTACGTAAGTGCCTTGAATTCGAAAAAAATTGACAATATAGTATACAATATAATAATTAGAATATAAAAACTCATCGCCAATGATCCTCTAGGGTTGAGGCGAATTTAAATTTTTTTTAAAAATGATTTCAAATTATTTAAATTGTTTTCAAAAATCAAATTATTTCGTATTAACAACAAACAAAAATAAAAATATAAAATACTTTCGTGTCATGAACTGGCGCTTTACAACTCATTTATTTTATCGAGTAAAGAGATTTTGTAATTAGTAGACAGTGGATATAATTTTTTATGTGATGTTTTTAAAAAAAAAAAAGTGTATTCCTCTTTTTATTCAATTAATAAAATTTAATAATCTATTGCAAAGGTGAAGTTTTTCTATTTATTTTATTTTCAATATCCCTTAAGATATTATTTGATATGGCCCTCGAGTTATAGATACTTTTTAACGCTAATCAATTTCATGATCAAGCATAATTGTGTTACAAATTTAATACAATTTACCTTTAAAAATTTCTAAGCTCAACTTTCACAGAATGAAATTCTCGTACAAACGATCTGCATTACAATACTTCACGAGAAAGCTATTCAATTCTTTGATTCATATTGTGTATTTCACATTAAAAATAAAATACATAAATATAAAAAAATAAAATAAAATACATATTTTGTTTTCTAGTATCTTGGAAATGTAGTACAAATACTTCTTTTGTAGTTTAAAATGAAAATACATTTACCAACAATCTATTTTATAAAATACAAAAAATGTGTTTCATTTTAAATCTTACAATATTTTATTTGAAATACTGCCCAAGTATGTGGGGAAAAAAAAGAAGCTAATTTGAAAATATTTTTTTATAAATTAATCAAGATTGTTAACAATGCAAGCTAGGCATCGATTTACTGCATGGATACGTCTTATTTATATGCTGGTTAAAGATGATTTATCGATGACACTATCCCCGGTGATAAGGCCTATATATATCCGTTGTGTTAATCACTTCGCCTCAGGGTTATTGTAGAACACTTCTGCCCTTAAAGGATCCTAAGAGGAACAGTTAGGCAAAAGGCAGTTCATCATTAAGTTTTAATGAGATGGTAATTAGTCGTAAGGGAAGGGCCTAATCTGAAAATAAGCTATCGTTTAAGTGGAGTATCGATTTATAAGATTGGCACCTAAAGCGCCGCGCGATAATAAATTTATAGGGACTTTCCCCTCCCCATCCTTACCTGAAATATTAAAACTGATTATGGCCAAGGACTGATCAACTATTTAGTCAACTGCGGCTTTGAGAATTAATGGGCCGCGAAATACCGCTTCCCGCACTAGGTCAGAACCCTGTCAAATACCTCATCCTCTGTGTCTAGTATAATAAACCATATTTTAGCTTTACATTTTTTTTTCGAAAACTCTTCTAATTGGGCCATTTTCAATCTAGAGGTCGGCAAACATCGTCTATTTATTTAGGAACTAAAAGCACGTATATACCTGTTTATTTTCCACTTGGATGATAATTTTATCACAAAATCGAGAAGAAAGGTGGCCTAGAAAATATTGGACCGTTTGGCCTATACAACCTAGTTATTTTGACGTTTTGGGGGTGCATATCACGCCAAATGGCTCAATATTTTTGAAGGCCATTTTTTTTCTCGAGTTTGTGCTCAAATCATCTTACGATTCAAGTGGAACGCAAATGTTTATATACGAGTTTTCAGTACCTAATTAAAGAAACAAAGTTTGACGATCTCCTGATTGAAAACGGCCCATTCCCTAGAATTTTCGTAAATAAAATGTCTGTCGGTAACGATGAGATGAAACTATTTACGAAATTTCAGGCGGGTGTGAATTAATTAGAAGAATTAATTCTACTTTTTAGTTTGTTTTCTTTCTCTATAAGATCGTTTACACAATTACTGAAAGTTTCTCTAATAGAGGTACAAAGAGCTGTGTAGCCATTAAAGCTTTATATCCCATCTTCAGTTTCGGTTCTGTAATTGTGACTAGGTGAGTTTACACCCGAATAGATACGTACCTACAAGCTGACCTGTCGCTTTAGAGAAAGCCACTGCATAAGTAAACAGATAAAAGTTGGCAGTGGACTTTATGAACTATCACAGCGGTGAGACTTTAATGAGAAAAGGAAAGAGACCGGTGGAGTGACGGGAAAACTAATCCCCAGAAAGGAGGCAGCAACAAGGACTTTACGAGGGGTGGCGTTAGTCTTGTAACACGGGACTTACATTTGAAAAAGTTTACACCGCCAAGTATATGTCCTGCACGATAATGTACCCCTTTTACACCTTGTCTACGGACCCTTTCGGTACTGATGGTCGAATTAACAAGGTCCTGGCTCTCTGTCGATTTTATTTTGAGGACCTAAAGGGCTTACTAAAAGGATTCGCTGGAATTTTCGGAAGCTGGAAATATTCCACGTGGTAATTGGATACCCATCATTAAATTTATGAGTAGATGCCTAAAACCTTTTGTAATGAGTCTCGGACAAAGATAAATTTTTATGTTTCAAGTGGATTTTCAACTTGAACCTACAAGTTTCTACATAGTAAACTCTGAATTTAAAACACAATAATGAGATTAACTAAACTAATAAGCTTAAGCAACTAACATGCGTTTTTAACTACAGTTGATAACTAGATCATAATATATCGTATGTCGTTCATCTCTTTTTAGGAAAAAAAACATGGAAATAAAATAATAACAATCTTAAGTATAATAGTTCTTCAAGTACGAAGGAACTTTCCGAATTCTAGAACTTAGAAATTCAGGGAGTTCACAAATATCGTCTGCGTTTTCTAAAAGTTAGTGGTTATTCATTGTTTGTTTATTTTTTTTGTGTCCTTCGAATGAGATATTGTTTGCAGGCTGAGTTTAATAATACCTGTGTCCAGGGGATGTTAGTTTGTTCTCCTTCATTGCGTGGTTCTATTATTGAGCATGAAGGTGCCAGAAATCTATTAGATACTGATGTTTCTCTCCCATCGGACTATCTCACAAAAGAGTATTGAGGGTTCCCTTAAAATAGTTCCACTACTTCAATGAGAGGATCATACTTTAAATGTCCCACCGTTTTCTTCAATAAAAGAGATCCTGGATTTCATAACCAAGAAATTGTTGGTATTCCATTGTAAGTCCTTTGTGAAAAGTTGAAGAATTTTTCATGTGGGGTGGTATTCGTCGCAGTACACAGATCTAATAGAGTGTAGAGCCTGATTTAGAAAACTTTTCCATCTTGTTGAATCAATTTCTTGATTCTTTAATGCCAACTCGATTGTTTTCCATACAATGCCAACATATCGTTCTGCCTGCCCATTTACGGTGCAAGTTGCAGGGTGCTGTCCTACTATAAGATATTCCTAATTCAAACAAAAAAGATTTCAGTTCTGCCGACATGAATCATGAGCCCTGGTCAGAATGAAGGGAGAATGGGATAACGAAAATTGAGAAGAGATCCCTAAGCTTAAATGTTACAGTCCCAGCAGATATATCACGGCAGGGAACGGCAAATGGAAACCGAGAGAATCCGTCTACGATAACAAGTAGATGCCAGTTTCGCGACATAGATGGCAATGGTCCCTTGAAGTCAATATTGAGTCTTTCAAATCGCTAGGTAGAATCGATCAGCGGTCTTTGATGTTTCGCAACTCGAGGTTTTATTTGAGCATAGGCGACTTGTCTGACGATACGACTTGTCTGATTTCTTCCAGAGAAGAGATAAAAAGGAATGACTCATTTTGATGCCTTTGTCTTCATAACTTTTGAAAATGGCCTTCCTTTCCACACTATCTGCATTTAGCATCTCTCGCTGGACATACGATAAGCCATACGTAGGAGCTCCGTAAGAGAAGCATTTCCGAGAGATGAGAATTATCGCGTCTTCAGATTCTTTGCAGAAAGACTCTTATTACCTCTATGTGAATGTACTACCTGCATCAACCTCTGCGTTAACTAGGGCTGGCAGGTTATATAGCCGAGACTACTCCTGATCCAATTCCAGGGATCTCTCCTGCTGGAAAGCCTGTGTCGTCAGGGTCAGAGTGTGGTTTTTAATAGCCTTTGATGAATTTGAGAAGTCAACAATCTATGTATGAAAGCATCCCTGATTGATTCAACCCTAAAGTCCTCTGCAAAGAAAGCCTTTAAAAAGCAATCCTTGGCGAGCCGATTTAAAATTTTAAAGTATTTTCTGTTGTTTCTCTATATTCCTGACGCTTGGTTCTAAGATTATGGCGAACAAATATCTCACTAATAGTCTTAACATAAACTTTTTTTAATGTCTCAATAGCTTCAACATTTGTATCAGCTTCACTAATGTATTTATACACTGATGGAAAGTTTAAATTAATTAATAATTGTAGTTTTTCAGATTCTGTACTTACTTTAACTGACGATAACAAATTTTGAAACGTTTTAAACCAGTGGTTCCAATCTTGAGTGGCAGTATCTTGAGCAGTTTTCTGGTGATATTGATGATCTCCCGGGTCTAAGAAGTTTCTCCATCGCAAAGTATTCAGTTTAATTAATTATTATAGAGTAATGAAGATAACTAAAGAAAACCGTGAAAAATAAAGGCTTTATTAAATTTCCTTGCATTTTCTCCGAGACTACTTAACCGATTTTTTCAAATTTGGTTTTAAAGTCAGCAGTCACCCGCGGATGACCACCTGCATCGGAATTACTACTATCTGCTTTTTCCTTTCAAGATTGCGGCCGTAAAACCTGTGTTGGTATAGACTGTAGCGCCGAAACGAATGTACCGATTTTAATAAAACTTGGCTAAAGTCTTCTTCTCGATGCCCTTTAAATGTATCTATATAACATACTTCTTCGAAAAGGAGCTGAAAAAAAAGTAACTTGGGGTGATAAAATTAGATTTCCGAAACTCATAAAGTTTTTTGTGGATATTGCATATGGTTATTTAAAATGTTACGTAATTTCTTCAATAAAAATCGGATAATTTGGTGCAAAGATATGTTTTTTGTATGTTCTACTGCAAATGTGTATATAACATATATATTTTGTTTGAGTTTATGATTTTTGAAATAGTTACTGAAGTAATGCTATTTTTTTTTAGCAAATTACTAACGATGAAAAAAAAAATTTGTTTAGGCCAATAATAAGAATCATCGTTCCAATTGGATTCATCTTTTGTTTCCTTTTCTTTGTTTCTTTGGATGTATAATTGTTTGAAATAATGAACCATTGTGAAATAATTTACAGTGCACAATGTTACTGGTACATTGTTCTGTCAATTTTATATAAAAAGTAGGGAAGTGGGTTCTTTTTTGGTCCATAACTTTGAAGTACGATATCATATACTGAAGTACACGTTCACTAAACCACACACTCTATAACTCAATGCTCCGAGGAAACTTTAGATTTGCGCTATAATACGAGGAAACATAAATCAAAAAAGCGAATTTATCTTGTCTCAAAGTATTTACCAAAAGGGCTTCATACGTCGGGTGCTGTTCTTTATATGTTTATGTTAAATGGTGGAGCTTAAAGGATGTGACGCAGAGGATCATATATCTTCCTTCCTTCTTCCGCGGTGCAAAGGAAAAAAGAAACAAAAATATAGAAAGAAAAGAAAAAAACTGAATAATTTATCTGTCGGAGTAAGTCTAAAGACAGAGGATCGGGGTAAGCTTGTCAGCAAACAAACGGGACGGAAGACTATTTGTTCCTGGAGACTTATATGACGGTCTGTATCCCAGCTTCGTCCTATCCGTCACCGCATTCGGAATGTCAGGGCCTCTGGGGCGACATCCGATGATGGGAGAACCTTGAAATATTGTCGGGTATACCATTTTCCTCCTGTTATATATAATATCCTATTGAACATAATAAATTATCAGTTTATTCAGATAAGAATACATTTTATTTTCATCAGTGTCTGGTATTCATTAGCTATAAAACAATATAACTTTCTTTTTTTCTCTTTTCTGGGAAGTTTTATGTTATTCTTTGTTTTTTGCAAAAATGACTTCCAATTAAACAACAATTGATTTATATGTTGTATTTCCAATTACATGTTTACATGTTAACGTTTCGGGATATTTACTCCCATCCTCAGAACTACAATGCCAATATTTTTGTTGTTGATTCATTAACGTGCCATTAATGTGCTTTAATTTATTAGAACATGAATTTAGAACCTGACAATGGAGCACATAAGATTTAAGCCATGAATCAACAAAAAAACATTGGGATTGTAGTTCTGAAGATGAGAGTAAATATCCCGAAACGTTAACATGTAAACATGTAATTTGGAAATACAACATATAAATCAATCGTTGTTTAATTGGAAGACATTATTGCCAAAAATAAAGAATATAACTTTCATTAAAAACTTGGCTATGTTGTGTATAGCATTCGTGACCTGGCTATTGTTGTGTTATCAATAGTTCTTAAACTTCATAACTTTTTATTGTTTGCGTATAATCATACTCAATATTAAATGACTACCTAAAAAAATATATATTAATTTTTAAAAACCCGACAATAGAAATTGAGAAATTCTATCCTCCCTAAGGGAATGTATTTCTATATTTACTGAAACGTTTTGGTAGATTTATAGGGAGATTGACATCTATGAATATTTAAACTTGGTTTAGCAGTCGAGTGCCTATCAACACATCACAGCTCTAGGCGAATAGATTTCCTCCCACGTATTGGTGCATGTCAACATGAGAAAGAGCCCAGAGGTTTGATAGAAACCCGGCTAATAGACCAAGTTTAAACATTCGTAGATGTCAATTTCCCTATCAATCTATCAAGATGTTTCAGGAGATAAAGAAGTGCTTCAGGATGGATACAATTTCCCGATTTCTGTAGTCGGCTTTTTTTTTTTTAATTAAATCATTTTTACATTTTTAGTTTTTAAAATATTAACAATTCATTTTCGTAACACATGATCATATCATCTCAAATCAATTAATAATCGAGATATTTAAACTATAATAATTTTTTCTTCAGTACGTTGAGCTCAAATTGTTTCAAAACATTCATGGAAACTGAATAATCACAGCCGTCAACGTTAAAATCGATCGTGTCATCCACTCCAAAAATCTTTACATATCTTTTAGCAGACTGATTAAACACATCTTACACAGTGATTTGGGAGGATTTTGAGTTTAAATTATTTCAAAACGCTCATGGAATCTCACCGAATAACTTTATCTATCGAACTTAAAAATCGATTCAGCTTCTCGCTCAAAACAGCGTTACATACTTTTTAGCGTTACACCTTGAACACTTTATCCTCTTGTTTTTTTCGTTTTATAAACACTGACGAGACTTAAAAATCTATTCAGCCGTACGCTCAAAAAAGCGTTCCAGAGAATTTTGCAAATTGTTTAAACACATCTTATTTCATAACGGGTCAGTATTTTTAGCTGAAACTGTTTATAAAAACTCTCTCTCAGGAAATCTTACATAATAAATTGAGCCACCTAACTTAAAAATTGATCCAGCCACTCGCTCAAAACAGCGCTCGCTACAAATCTTTTTGCAAATTGATAAAATACATTTTTATTTAATAACGGTCAGTATTTTTAGCTCAAATTGTTTCAAAACACTAAGTGGATCTCAGTGAATAATTTGAGCCAGCAGTTCGCTCAAAAAAGCGTTACATATCTCTTAGCGGGTGACCCAAACATGCACAGTCGGGTAAAAATAGTTTTGTTTTCTTAAACTCTCTACTACCGTATCGTAGAAGTGGGGCTTTGTATATTTATTTGGTTAATGAATTACTGATATTTCGAATGAACCAGAAGCAAATAGGTTCGATTTTTTCATTTTTAAATTTAATGCTGACCTAGTACAGTTTTTTAAAATTATAAAATATGTGTTATAGATAAGAAAATCGAAAAATGAAATAAACCTATGATTAGGTATACTCTGCAAGAATTATTTACCTATTTTGCTGTTTGTAAAGATTTTGCGACATGAAATATTTTTTGCTCGCGTCTTCCCTACTAATGATAACCATATTGACGGTAGGCAAAGAAAAATTTCATGAGTTCATTTGGACCACATAACTCTCAAGTTGGAAAGTACTGAGATGATTCTAATTTACAAATAAATAGGGATTATATTGCGATATGTAGTGTCAGCTATTAGAACAAAATACGATACTCTTTTTTTAAGCTCTTATTTTTATTCCATTGTAAAAACGCTGCGAATTATTTCACAATGGCTTATTATTTCCAAACAAGTATACATCTAAAGTAACATTACCTTCCTAATTACAAAGAAAAATAAATAAAATGTAATTCCAATTATTGAAGTTACTTTTTTTTTAATCATTAGTAATAAAAAAAAAACTAGCATTACTTCAGTAACCATTTGCAGTACAACATAAAAAAAGTGTTTTTTTTTAGGAAATTCAGTAAACTTTTAAATAACTGTTCTACGTATCATCTCAAATTTTGAGAGGGGGTTAAGTTTTTGAATTTTTTGGTCGATCACAATAGTTCATTATTGAAAATAATAAACCGAAAATATATTAAAATCGCGATATCTCTGCTAATACTGCTTTGATTTCGATGACACTTCATTCATTTTTTAGTAAATTTTAAACACCTTTGAAATATCTTATCACAATATCCACAAAAAAGTGTATACTTTTTGAATTATTCAGAATTTAATTTTACCACTTTTTTTCCAGCTTCTTTTCGTTGAAGTATGTTATATAGATAAATTTAGAGGGCGTCGAGAAAATTACTTTAGCGAAGTTTCATTGAAATCGGTACATTCGCTTAGGCGCTACAGTCTATAGCAACGCAGGTTTATCGGCCGCCATTTTGAAAGTAAAAGGTGGATAGTAATGTCGATGAAGGAGGATCATCCTCGGGTGAGCTCTGATTTTATATCCAAATTTGAAAAAAAAATCGGTCCTGTATTTTCGGAGAAAATATGCGAACGGCGGACGGACAAACAAATTTTTATTCGTTTTTCGAATTCTACTAATCCTGAAACGTGAAACCTCAAATTTTGAGAGAGGGTTAAGTTTTTCAATTTGTTGGTCGATCACAACGGTTCATTATTGAAAATAATAAACCGAAATTGCCGAAATGAGTAGCGAACTTTTCATTATCTTCAGTCCATATTATTCCTCTAAATTTCAATTTTTTTTTTTTATCCTTCTTTTGTCCCCCTAAATTAACCTTACTATTAACTTAATTAATTTAAGTAAATTGATTTTCCTTACTTGCACTAGTCTAGCAAATAAGTGAGATAATATGTACTGATTGAACCAATAATTTAATAGGACCGTTTCCTTTCCATAGAGATAGTAATTAACATACTTTTCCATAACTTACAAATCTTTGACGATAGGCATGAGATATTGGACCTGTGATGAATATGACTTCGTTAAAAAATTGATTCTTAATTTGACCGCGACATTTATTTCTCATACCTTTGATATTAGCTAAGTGGAGTTATCATATATGGGCAGTTACTTCTTTTTCATATATAATTTATAGTGCCTAGTTATTAGAACAAGGCTTTAAGATCCTAATAAAAGCTCAAGTGCTATAAAGTGTATGGAGTGTCACCTGCTTTGTTGACCCTTTACACCTGAGTTTAATACTGACGGCCCTTGAAGCTTAATAATGACAAAGCCCGTAATATACGGACTCGGGTTATTAGAGCCGTAGCCCGTTGTTTACAGGCAGTGCCCCGGGTCCTAGCTACTTCAAACGACGCTGTAATCCTGGACTCGGGTGTTTGGCCAGTGAATCTTAAATGTCAAGAATTAAGGTCGTCGTTAGTTATTCATAAAGTAGAGTCCAAAGCCACTTTTACGGCAGGGGCTAACTGCCTCCAGGGATGAACGTCTTTGAATTTTTAATTTAGGCTTCAAGTAAATTCTTATCTGAAGGGCTACTGAGCCGTGAATCTTAAACATTGTTAAAATTTAAATATCGAAGCAATCATAATTAACATTAAGCATTTGGTTGAATGGTTAAAACTTTTGCTATTCTTGAAGACAAATATTTCTGTTTTATAGAAATAAAATAGATACATAGACATAGGCGAAAGATTAAAACTTTTATAGATCTAATCTTATATATTAATAATTTTTTGTCGAAACGCCATAACTTCGTCAATTCTTCATCAAATCCAATGATTGATCTCTCATTTTAAAGATCTTCTTCACCTTCGTATGGGAAAATAGTCACATCCACCCTCAAATTTAAGGGGGAAAGTTATGAAAGAACAACAACAGAAAAACAGAATATTGATTTCTTTTTTTTTTTTTTTTCACGACTTCTGAATATTAACCTATTATTTTTAGTCCATTTTTAAATTCCGTGATAATATTTAGATCGGTTTAATTCGGTTTAAATATTCTCTTAACTTATACAGTGGACGCTTTCGTACCGATCGTCCGATGGTAAACTGATCATCCTACCTCCGTTCTATAACTTGGAGATCTCTATTTACAGCTGAGGCAGTAATGTACCGTAAGGAGGGCCCCTCCTGAGCCGATAGCATTCAACGCCCCGCAGGGAGGGTAGATGAACAAGGCCTAGTTGGGAAGTGTAACTATTATAACTTGTAAATGAAAATGAGGCTAAGGAAGAGGAACTCCATTGAAATGGTGGCTAATGCAGAGCCCTTATCAAAGCTAGCTGGAGGCTATGCTAATGGCTGATCAGCAACTTAGCAACTTCTATATCCCATCCCTATCTATTAATTCCAGTTAGCTCTAATATTTAAACCACGTCCTACACACCTTCACGCGGCAATATCTTTCCATTAAGCTCCCTATTACCTCCATCTCTCCTCTGTTTTATTACTGGCCAACTACATGTATATGTAGCTGTTCATTTCAAATATTCTAGCTTCAATATATCAAATAACTGTATTAGGTTCAATCCATTGATCATTCAAAAATCATCAAAGAATATACTATATATGTTCTCATTTGCAAAGGCGCTGGATTTCGATTTGGGGGAGGGGACGATTGACCAATCCAAATCGCTGGGTTTTTTATTTATGGAAACATTCAACATTATTATAGGGAAATAAACAAATATATTATTGAATGATTAATTTTTTTTTAATCCTATGTTGGGTTCCGCAAAACACACACACATAAACAAAATTCAAACCACACCATCCAAAATACTTCGTAAAATCGTCAATTTCAATTTCAAATCACACTATATACACACACAGGCAGGAACATACCAAAAGTAAAATCCTACATACACAACATTTCATTCTTCTGCTCTCAATCATCCAAATCGACTCGTTCTATCTCTAACTTCGTATCTGTTACCTGGTGAGCCTCAACGACGACTAAAAAGACAGAGGTCTAGCGACCTAGAGAGTAGAAGATAAAATAAACGCCAACACATTTGCTTGATGCGTTACGACGCAGTGGCAAATTTAATGGAAAATAAATAAAAAAATCCTATGTTTGTACAGTTGTAAGGTTTTTTTTTTAATTTATTTTTTAACGTATAGGGCTATTATTGAATAATATCTATACAAAACAATTTAATGCATTACGTATTTGAATACATTAAAAACGGAGGAGGGACACAGGCTCCATAATATTTGTACATTTCAAAAACTTTTTCAGATAAAAGTGAATTAAGTTAGAAAAAAAAATTGTTGATCTCTTGGTTTGTACAACCTCAAAACAAAAAAAAAGTGCCTCGTTTTCAAAGCCTCATTAGTTATGTGAAAATTTCCTTAAAAACATTCACTATCAAATATATTTAATATTTATATATATTAATATATTTAATACTTTACTCATATTTTTTTCAACTTTACGTGATAAGATTATCACGTGAAAATTGAGATGTGCTAATGAGGGGTGATTGACTAATAAAAATCTAGGAAATGTTGATATAAATATATATATTATTATATTTGAATATAAATGTCAATTTAAACAACAGTAGCATTTAGCTCGTGATTGTGGGCGGGGTAGCCGAATGGGCTAACGCGTGTGCACAGCATCTCCGTTGCTCGGCAACCTGATATATCAATCAAATGATATAAAATAGTCACGAGTTCGGTGCCCTTTGGGTTCCCGAGGGAGTCTTTTAAATCCCCGCCCACACTCTCTGGCCCGAGAAAACCCCGTATAGATTTAGCGGCTAGGAAAGGGAGGACCCAAAAAAAAAAATTTAGCTCGTGATAAAATAGTTAGAGACCTAATTCCAGCTTCTAGTCTAGCCAGCTAATTGACTTTTCTGATTTTCTTAATCGATTTTAGTTAACATATATTATTATTTCATGTAGCGTATATGTTATTTTATTTTTTATTTTTACTTCCTCCTCATCATTTCTGGTATACAGGGTAGAGGGAGTTCAATTACTCCATATAAATAATTCTATTCTGACCAGAGAGGAAAGGTCGAGATCCGTTCTCTGGGTCCCGCCCAAATAAATGTCAACCCACTCATGCCGCAATCGAAACGGCACAGCTGTAATCGATAATACTAAACCTGGTAACACTCACGGTCTCAAATCTTGTTTTTAGTACTTGGATAGGACACTCTGTTCCTTGATCGATGGTTATAAAAAGATGAAATGTGGTCGGCATTCAATACCCATACGTGAATTATTTCTTGGAGACTTAACAAAGTCTGAAAGAACCTAAAAGCCGATTCTCCAGTTACAGAGGATCATATTAATTTTGTGATATAGTTTGGTCCGACCCTTGTATCCTGAATTATTACTGATCTTATTAGATTTATTTTTCAAGATTGTTTAAGATTACTGTTTCGTTACAGGAATGGTAAAGAAAAATATCGATATTTTCTCAGTGATGTCTGATATATCGATTTTCTATCGAATAATACATTTTCATCTCAATATTGAAACCTAAATCACTTTCATACAACGATGTAAATCCCATTCAATATGTTAACAGTTATTTTAAATGTATATGAGTTTAAAAATTCCAAACAGTTTTCGCTTATTCATTCAGATAATCCTTTTTCAGAGAATAAATTATAAATGTATCCATATGTGCTTGTTTTAAGTCAAAATTTTCTAATATTATAAAATGAGGCTCTGTTTATTTTTTCAATATATTTATTTTTATTTTAATAGCTACTTTTCGGCCGGTAAACCATCTTCAAGCCATTTTATCCAACCATGGATAAATGGAACAATAATTAATAATTTATATTTTGTTTCGTATATTCAAATGATGGATGTTGCTTATTTCGTAAGCACAAATCTCTGATTTTTTAAAGAAAAAGATAAATTATAACTTTCCCATCTATAATTAATTTGAAAAAGGTATTTTTTCAAAAGAAAACAACGCATTAAAGGTGCAATAGAAAGCTGTTTCGGTACCTATTAGGAATAGAAAGCTAACATATTTTACGATCTATCCATTTTAAAAGATATTGCTGTCACTATTATTAAGATTAGAAATCAGGAAGCCATATAGTATTTATGTGCAAAATGGTAATTTAGAGAAAATAGCAAATAATCCACTACCCATCGTTTTTGTTAACTTTTGTCATACATAAAATTTATATTCGTATTACTTCTTTTTATCCATTATGTGCTAATAGTATCACAAATACTTCCCACCCCCTATCAATTTCTAATAATTATGAAATTGTATTAAATACTTTCTTAAAAAGGAACCATCTTCTAATAGTTTGTAGAAATGAAACTTTTGGTTATCATATATTTTGACACTAAAATGTACTATTTTACATTATTCATTTAGGTTTGTTCTGTAATAATCTATTATATCGATTTTAGCAACAGCCTGGAGCAACATGTAGGCCACAATTTATTACGACCCCTGCAATACTTCTCAGAACTCATCGTTACCTTAAGCAGCAGTTGTAGCTCGTTAGTAGACTTCATCCTCAACCGGTTCAATCCAACTTTATTGAAACTCCAACATCAACATGTGTCGATCTAACAATCTTCAGGAATTCCCATGTTCTCAATTATCGTTGCATTGGTATGGTTAATGATGTTCAGGTGCACGTGGTATAAAAAGGAGGAACTTTATACCAAGGGAGAATATACTCCTCAACTAAATACGAGAAACACTCCACAACTACGATTTTTTGTATGAAATATGCAAAAAAAATAATGGAGTGCCATATTTGAGACTTTATTCTCTAAGAAACTAGAATCGAGTTCTTTATAAACCATTAAGTTGTTTTTAGAAGTTGAAAACAACTAAGTTATTCTAATTTAAAAGTAAAATTTATAATGTTCCACTGTATTTTCAGTACTGGTAGTTTTATTTTAAGTGTATTTTTTTGTAATGAAGTGTTAAATCAATGATTTCAACTTATATTGTGGAATTTTCGTTCTACAAATAAAATAAAATAAAACTTTTAAAGCAGTATTTTTATGTAAATAAAAATAAATGTGTGCTTGTTTGTTCACTTTTTGATGGTTAAATGCATTTTCCTGTTGCACCGATGGCCGCTGTATATGAATAACCTCGTTCCTACCAATTGAGATGTATGAAGTAGTGAAGGTGTATTTGGTTGTCTACCTTTTTCATGTACAACAGTGAGAAATTAATATAAATAGCTTTCCTGTCTGACAGGATAAAAAGGTGAAAATTAGTTCATCGTATTCAGCTAATAATTTTTTTTTTAATATTAACTTCCTTTAAATTTTAAAACTCTTAAGATGATAATTAATACTATTCGAATAGTCAACAATTTGAATTTTCCACTTTTATATGTGCGTATAAAGCCTAAATTTCCGGTTCGAATTATCTGTCATGAAGGGCGTGAATCCTGAACCTTGTACCTGCCAGACTTCGCGTGTAGCCGCTAGACTTAAAATGTACTAAGTATCACTTTAACAGACTCTAAATTGGATAAATTCTTAAACTCTTCGCTAATTCATTGGTGGATTTGCGATGGTCATCAATGATCTCATAGCTAACTTTATGAACTTGCCTATAGTTACATTGATGAGCTTAGAAACGTTTTGAAGGATTTGCGATGTCCATCAGTGATCTTAGTGCTCTTACCTCTTCATTACGCGGCCATCTGCTCTTCAGCGAATTATTGAAATATTTTGTTAAATACCTAATCATTATTTTAAATACAATGATTATCATAACGGTATTTCTTTGGAAATAGGCTTTATTTATAATGTTGTTCTGTTTATGTTTGTCGTTCGTCTTTTTAATTTTTTGTAGAATTGTTAACATTGCATTTAAAGTATAACTACTTAGGAGATAATTTGAATCTATAAAATACATTTTTCTCATATGTCCGTCTAATTTTATTGGTTCAAATTAGTTACTTAAATATAATCTAACACTGGAAGTATAAGATTTTTATCATATTCTTCTATTTATAAAGCATTTACCATTGAAATACAGTCATTTTACATCTTTAGTGCAATCTTTCACATTTTTATTATTATTTTATTTTTTCTTACATTATCCAAGAATGATGAAAAACGCAAAAAAATTTATTCATAACCTGAACAGTTGACTAATAATAACCTAAACCTACAATAACCTAAACCACTCATTGGAAAATGTCTGGGGACTCCTATTTCACGGCAATAGAATCCATAAATCTAATGTGATCCATAAGTCTCCCTAATAATTTTTATTGAGTTATTAAAAATGAGTCATTAAAAATAGGCCATTTAATGGTTGTAAAAAAAAAGAGAGAAAAAAGCAGCAAAAGTTATTATTTTTACTAGTTCGTGTAAAAAAAAGCAGTAAAAATTATTAGTTTCACTAGTCCGTGTAAAAAAAAACAAACACAAAGTTATTACTTTTGCTAGACCGTGTAAAAAGGGGGAAAACCTGTAGCAATAAAAATTAATAGTTATTCAATCTCACCATCGAAATAAATGATCATTTAAAACTTTTATATTAAATGTTTATCTAATTTCAAAATTATTTTTAGTTTGACTAAGTGAGAAAATTCTCAGAATTTTGTCAAGAAGTTTTCTTTTTAAAATATCTCATGATATAGAGGATCCTAAGAAACTTCGCGAGGCTGCTTTAACTATGCAAGACATAGTTCTCGTGCCTTCGCTTTAGAACAAAATTGTTTATCGGTATCCAGCGTGATATACTAGACGTCGGCAAGAATTTAAATTGAATCTCTGGTGCCTCATGGCTAAGTGATGTTCTTATAGAGTATTTCATTTATTGAAATTCGTTCATCGAATTGCGTTTGTATAACTACATTCCCTGCGAAAATGTAAAATAAGATCATATTTTTTTTTAACATTAGATAAAGGATCTCCTTATCGCTTAAAAAAAAATATTAAAATCAAGATAGGATGGAATGCCGCTGAACACTCCTCTTCCTCACACCGATTAATGATACTACTAGTATTAGTCTGTGGGCCAGACCCCCTTACCGTGCACCCCCCCCACATCCCTATAAATTGCATATCGTTGTGTTCCTTGTGACAATTTATTAAAAAAAAGCCAATGTTCCCACAAAAAAAAGTGAACGAACTGCCCCAAAATGGCGTCCAAACATGGCGGATTGACGACTTTGACTTTAGTTAGTTTTTTTGTTACTGAGAATCAGCATTTAGCTTAATTTCATTATAGTTGGTCTTTTATTAAAGCTGGATAGTCAGAGAATAATAAAACATGAAAAAATATTAAAAAATAATTGGCTTAGGCATTAAAAAAAATCGGTAAAGTCAATTTTTTTTACAAAAAAATTTTCAAGTTGAAAATCAAGCGTCGTTTGTAATTAAACGGTCAACAATAATGCAAAACGTACTGAAATAAAACATCTGGAGAATACATTTCTCTTTCTAAAACACTAATTACTTTTTAAAATATTTGAAGTAGTTCCGTATAAAATGTACTTAAGCGGCAGAATAGCGCTACTGGCGTGGGTGCCTACAGGCCTCTACCACACCACTCAGTACTCATAAATGGCTTAGTTATAGTACTATAATAACATTTTTGTTATATTTTATTGATTATATTAACGAACAAATATTAATACAATAATTTAATTGTAAAAAATTAATTTTTTTTTAATTTATTATTTTTGTTTTTATTTTTCATTATTATTTTTTTTTTAATTTAACTTCATTTATTCTATACGGAAATCGCTTAAGAAGGCCTCTATTATAAAAATTATAAAATTATAATAATAAAGCTTAATTCAAAAATACTTTGCAGAATATCTTGATTTTTTAATTTAATATTTGCAATTTAACATTTTGTTTTATATATTTACTGATTCTTAGAGGTAATTTAAATTGTATATACTTCCCCGGAAATGAGTCATATTAATACCTGTTTTATAAACTAAAATAATATATACCTAATCTGAACTGCTTTTTATGAATAGGTGATGGATTGTTTAGTAAAATTGTTATATCGCTATTAAAAAAAACATTTTTATTTCCTTTATTTTATTCGGAAGTTGGACCATATCATAAAAAATTGGAACTTTTAATATTAAAGTGCATTATTTCCTCTGCACAAAAGAAATATGGAAAGGGCGAAGCTATAAGTTCTTCTAGGTAACTGGAACTGATTGTTAGTATTTGGTCTCAAAATGAGGAAAACGCGAAATTGAACCCAAACATTGGAAAAATACATTAAGCGAACGACAGTGCCAAAATTTCGGAAAAGAAAACAAGGATCAGTATCCATTATATGGCTAAACGAATATATAGTAACAGATGAACAGAATATTTCAAGATGCTGCTAAAAGGGGTCAAAATGCTTGATGAGTTTGGATGATATAAGCAGGTTTATTATGGTGAAGACCACTTTATCAGCAAGAAAGATTTGCTCTAAGCAATTGGCAAGCAGGTCTGGTGGAAGTAAACGAGGTTGATAATGTGTAAACCACTTTATTTAGATTGCTATTGAAGTTGTACATTGGGACTATCTTCACTTTGAAGCAGGTTATACAGAGGTCTATCGATAAAAGGAAATAGCTCTGCTCCTGTTTAGTGCAATTGAAAAGATTTTTGAAGGAATCTGAAAGGAAAACGAGCTCATCCTTTCAGATCCAAAGTGTGAGGCACTAAGCAGATAGAGAACCATTTTTCTTTCTCTGTGGACTTCTCTACAACCTAGTTAAAGTGAAGACAGTCCCAATTTGCAACTTATGTTCCAATGTGCAACTTGAGTTTCTCAATCCATATCGCTCAGGCAATCGACAATATTTCTAATTTTAGCTTATACGATTCTTGAGTAGACTTTCTTTGGTACTATAAACAGTAAGGAATCTCGAATAACATTTTCTAGTATCTCATTTCCTGGAAAGGGACAAAACTGCAGTCCTTCTATATCATTTTCTAATACATTTGTAGCCTTTGTACGCACAGCATTTCGGTTTACTTCCACCAGACCTGCTTGCCAATTGCTTAGAGCAAATCTTTCTTGCTGATAAAGTGGTCTTCACCATAATAAACCTGCTTAATATCATCCAAACTCATCAAGCATTTTGACCCTCTTTTAGCAGCATCTCGAAATATTCTGTACATCTGTTTACTATACATTCGTTTAGCCATATAATGGATACTGATCCTTGTTTTCTTTTCCGAAATTTTGGCACTGTCGTTCGCTTAATGTATTTTTCCAATGTTTGGGTTCAATTTTGCATTTTCACTCATTTTGAGACCAAATACTAACAATCAGTTCCAGTTACCTAGAAGAACTTATAGCTTCGCCCTTTCCATATTTCTTTTGTGCAGAGGAATAATGCACTTTAATATTAAAAGTTCCAATTTTTTATGATATGGTCCAACTTCCGAATAAAATAAAGGAAATAAAAATGTTTTTTTTAATAGCGATATAACAATTTTACTAAACAATCCATCACCTATTCATTAAAAGCAGTTCAGATTAGGTATATATTATTTTAGTTTATAAAACAGTATTAATATGACTCATTTCCGGGGAAGTATATACAATTTAAATTACCTCTAAGAATCAGTAAATATATAAAACAAAATGTTAAATTGCAAATATTAAATAAAAAATCAAGATATTCTGCAAAGTATTTTTGAATTAAGTTTTATTATTATAATTTTATAATTTTTATAATAGAGGCCTTCTTAAGCGATTTCCGTATAGAATAAATGAAGTTAAATTAAAAAAAAAATAATAATGAAAAATAAAAACAAAAATAATAAATTAAAAAAAAATTAATTTTTTACAATTAAATTATTGTATTAATATTTGTTCGTTAATATAATCAATAAAATATAACAAAAACGTTATTATAGCACTATAACTAAGCCATTTATGAGTACTGAGTGGTGTGGTAGAGGCCTGTAGGCACCCACGCCAGTAGCGCTTTTCTGCCGCTTAAGTACATTTTATACGGAACTACTTCAAATATTTTAAAAAGTAATTAGTGTTTTAGAAAGAGAAATGTATTCTCCAGATGTTTTATTTCAGCACGTTTTGCATTATTGTTGACCGTTTAATTACAAACGACGCTTGATTTTCAACTTGAAAATTTTTTTGTAAAAAAAATTGACTTTACCGATTTTTTTTAATGCCTAAGCCAATTATTTTTTAATATTTTTTCATGTTTTATTATTCTCTGACTATCCAGCTTTAATAAAAGACCAACTATAATGAAATTAAGCCAAATGCTGATTCTCAGTAACAAAAAAACTAACTAAAGTCAAAGTCGTCAATCCGCCATGTTTGGACGCCATTTTGGGGCAGTTCGTTCACTTTTTTTTGTGGGAACATTGGCTTTTTTTTAATAAATTGTCACAAGGAACACAACGATATGGAATTTATAGGGATGTGGGGGGGGTGCACGGTAAGGGGGTTTGGCCCACCGTGTATATTCTTCCCGACAATAGATTCACTGATTGTCAATACTTCAGACAAGTGAGGGTGAAGAAATTAACTTTAAAAAAAAAAAGTCAGATAAAATATCATGATATAAGGATTGAATTTTGATTATTTATTTATTATTTCTAAATCTGGAGTGTTCGAGCCTTTAAGCAATAAATACAACAAAGAATATAATAGCGTTTAAGGAAAATATGTCAACGCATCACAATCGATCTTATTGCCTTCAGGCGTCTGACTAACAAGCACAAAGCTCCAAAAGAGAGCGACAACTGAGCACGCAGGTATGTTTGAGGGATACTCCATTAAGAAAATGCTTCACTAAACAACAAAAATTGTATTTTAAAAAATAATAATACACAAACAAATACATAAACAGAATAATAATATAAACAAATAATAAATGCATAAACAGAAAAAAAACAACTATTATTTTACTTACAAATGGTGTCTCCAAATATACAATTTATTTAGTATTTAACCACGCTTGGTGTAGTTTGCTCATTTTCAAGTCCTCTACAAAAAAGATTGTTAATAATAATCATTAATTACCTAATTATAATTATTTGTGTGATGCTAATACTACTGTGAGAACTTACCAAAACTGCATAATTTCAATAATTTTCTATTATATTATTCTATATTCTTATATCTGGTTTACAGCAATGTAAATTACCATGTTCCATTTTATTCACATATTTTATTGTTGGCATACACTATTCTTCATTCTGTATGTTACAATAAATTTCCATCTTCGTTGCAACGCATCGTTTGTATCGGGTAACAGTCTTTGATGTTATTCTCCAAATTTTAATTGTTCTTTACATTGAGTTATTAGTGCGCAGTAGGTCACTGGCTGGGCCCTTTTAGTCTTCGTTCAGGCTAATCGCGTAACAGGGGAAAATAATTATAGTGATAAAGAGTTAAAAAGTGAAACTTAGTGTACGTGTATCGTCATGTATATTGGATTTTACTAATGCATCCATGTCATTGTGTACAGAGTGATTTGAAATAAACGAAGGTTCATTCAAAATGTTTCGAAGAATTTTGGATATTGCAGTTTGTATTTTGTATATGTGGGTCGTGTGTTGCGAAATCCTAAAGCTCTGCTTCTTACGTACAAATAGATCTCGGTTGAATGGTGTAGATTAGTCACTTGCGTTACGGGAAGCTGTCTCTTAACCTCGTGGTTTACAGCTTCTCACTTAACTTAAGAATGAAGTTCCTATCTAAGACCTATCTATAGAATATAATTGAAGCCTCTGTGGATTAAAACATAACAGAAGTCTGGACTTTTTAAAACTTCTAAATGCACCTTGATTTATTTCCCTTATAACAGCATTATATTTCCTTTATAGGCTCAGGAACATACGAATCATAGACTAATTTTTCGGGTTGTTTCTTCAATCCATCAACACACTGAATGATCAGGACATTTATATGCCTCCCAAATCTATTGATAGAATCCTTTCATTGCAGATTTTAAAATAAATATGCTACTATTTAACTTAGAATATATTCCAACGAAAATAAAAAAAGTTGGTTTAAAACAATATCGAAATGACTAAGAATAATATCGATTCTATCAATATGTCGGTAAGAAGTTATTATTTATTTAAATTCTGATCATTTGATTCTAATTTATGTTAATCTCATGCATTAAAAGGTAATATTTTTTATGGATGAAAAATGATCAGGATGTGCAGTCAAAACGTTACGCTTATTGATTTTCGATTTTGTCTATTGACGTTTCAACCCAAACATCTCGGTCATCATTAGGGCAATGGTTTGAAGGCTGCACAAGAACTTTTTTTGACTGCTTGTCCTGACCATTTTTCACAACATTTTTTACAATTTTAATAGTCAACTACGGTAAAGGAATGAATTTTTGACACTTTTAGACACTAAACGTTTAGCAATCCTACATAACGCTTATTTCATCAAATTTAAGTTACAAATGTCAATTATTGGTAACGTATCAATAATAGGTTCCTTTACCCTCTATGCCCATATATTTTCATATATATATATATATATATATATATATACATCTCTGCTCTAATGTTTGTTGGTATTAAATAGTTATGTGATAAATATTTTACATTAGCAATTAATTTAGGTTATTAATTATGCAGTTACTAGGCAAAAGCTAGGTAATGAGATTGAAATCAGATGCCGCTCTTATTAGGATCAATTCGTTTCTGTGTAATTTTGTTATCTGTTGATTCTGAGAACTGCTTCAGGAAAAACCTTCGACTCTGTTAATTTGATAGCTTCCATCGAAGGAATAATCGATCTAGACTCTTTACCATCTGTGAATGAGAGCGTGGGAAATTTCTAGAATTTTCGTCAAAAAGGTTAATTTTATTTGTCTACTCCTTCATTCTCTCCCAATCCCATCCTCCTGTTAAAAAAGGTACATATGTAAATTTGCTGCAGTGCACTATCTTCTGTTCCAACCTTATATACTATTGCAACCTACAGTGTGTTATCAATTGTGTTATCTAATGACATATGATTGAAATAGATATTATTAATTTGTACTTGTGAAAATACGTATAATTTAATTCTTTATACAAAATAATAAAATATCATTAAAACAATCTTACGAATATTCAATTCATATATATACTTCAAAATAAATATTTTCGTCTCATAATATTAACTCATTTAATGGACTGAATCAGGGTCAAAACAGTCAACAAGAAGGAACATCTATATTTTACCTTAGCTACAAAAAAAAAAAAACTTCAAATTTGCCGCCTTTTCATTGCTGCCACCCGAGAGGAGTGCCTCCTTCCTCTATTTCCCCTCCTCCCCCTCCCATTGCCCTTCCCTAGTTCTTCCCTTGTAATAGTTAATTACATCGCTTGTAATAAGTAGAAATAAAAATAATAAATTTATTGTTATCAATAATTAAACCTAATTACCGAACTATTATAAATCTCTTTCTTCTGTACTGCCTCTTCCATAATACTATAGTTATCTATTTACTACTATTTAATCTATAGTATTATTCTCAATTTTTTCCCAGTTCATTTTCTGCGTAAACCATTTGCATTGATAAAAAATCCCTTCTGCTTTGAGCTATACATCCTTATCCAACATTATCTCATTACAGCATCAAATCCTGATTTTTTTTTTGTAGATTTATTATTTAAAAAAATGTCATTTACCGACAGTATTTTTATCAATTATTTCTTTAAAACAAAAACAGTTTATTGATAATTCTAAAAACAATAATGTACTCATTTTATTTTAAAAGCCATGGTTTATTTTGATTTTTCACAATAATCTATTGATTTTATTATTGAAAAACTCTCGCCAAGTATGCTTAAAAATAAATGTAACACATGAGTAATTTGTCGAGTTTTCATTATAAATACTACAGAAGGATTCATGATAGAAGTACCTCACGAACTGTTATCATATTTTTCCCCTATTTAAAACAGTATTAATCCATTTGAATCAGCATGTAAGCTTATAAAATTTATTAACTGTGAAAAAAATACTAATTGATTAAAATATAATTTCCATAGTATCGTTGTTTAATGTTTAGGTATAGAAAATAGTTTTCTCGGATAAATATGTTTTTGGAATCTCAGATCTAAACCTGTACAAGATTCTGCAAAAGCCTCTGTATTAGATTTGTATGAGAGATTTCTGAATTCATGAAGGGTGCAGAATTTATGTAGAGGTTTTTCCTTTATTTTTTTACCGTTTCCAAATCATATATTCCCTCCAACCCGTCACCAAAAGACAGGACTGTTTTTTATTTCATAAGACTGTACCCTGAGAATCTATTTCTAGATTTTACAATTCTCTTATTCTCATTTAAAAATGTATTTACAGTAAATCGATTATAGAATTGAAGAATAAGAAAGCTAATAATAAAACTACGTATTTAAAATTCTGATATTAAGGTATACATTAAACTCAAAATTAATGATATTTATATTTATATATTAATGTAAGAAAGAAACATTTAAATTCAGTCTTCTTTTTGTTCATTTGTTTGGAAGTTGTTGAATTAATTCAGAGGTTGGAAATAGAAAATTTGAAAAGAAACTTTAAGTCCCAGTACAAAAACGCCTATTTACTTAAAATCCTGTTTATTATTAAAATTCCTATTGACCTATTCATTAACATGAATGTAAAACGAACTCTCCAGTAAACTAATTAATTAATTATGTGTATAAATAAATTTAACAGTGTAATTAATTTTTTGGTTTGTTTTTTTGTAGGTATGTTGGAGTTTTATGATAGTGGCCATTAAGGTAACATTAACTCTATAATTATGATATAACTTCCTGAAAATTTACAAAATAGAAATTATTCACTCTTCACTCACTCTATTATCATTAAGTGTTATTTAAAACATTCCTTAGTTGTTACATTACTTATTAATTTTTCTTTATTATTTATATTAATAATAGAAATAAGACTATTTATTATAGCTTATTATTTATTCAAGAATTTTTAATGTTAATTCTTTAAAAAATTGCATTACAAGTGCCTGATTTTTTTTTTTATCCGTTTATCTAAGCTAAAAGGAAAACGTTTATTTTATTTTTTGAAGATGTTCCAAACCCTTATCAAGATAGTTAATTTACTATATGTTACATATATTTGATGCTGCGTTTGAATTATAATAGAGAAAAATGAAATAATTATAAAAACAAAAATTATATTTATAAGTTGTATTTAAAACTGTAAATTATATTGTAACAGTAAAAATAATGCTAATCAGGTATTATACGAAACGTGATTTGTTTTATTCTATTCGGTTTTAAATAAATTATAAAGTTATTGTTAGTGAAGTATGTGAGTTTATGGTTACGTGCCCAATAAAAATGGTGCGGAAGTGTTCACAGTATATCAAAATATTTTGTTGTATATTTTTAATTGTTTATACAAGTCTATTAATTTAGGAGGTGAAGATTAATGTTTTATTTCATTCAATTCAAGGGAGTACAACTTCCCGCCCTGTGCATTTAATAGAAGAGATTGTTATTCTATTTTTTTCTTTTTTCATACTATCAAGACGAGTTAAAACTTAAAAAAAAAAAAATAATAATCAGCTTATTTTGAATAATTGGTTTAAAATTATTGAATTAATAAGCCAGAATAAGAAGAAAAGTGAGAATTAAATAAATGAATCCAATAAACAACCAAAAGTTATCAAGTTATAAATCCTCAATAATATCGATATTCAAGTGTAAGTGTTGACAATTTATATAGTATGATACGCATCTTAAAACTTCGTCTGGAGTAGAAATAAATTAGAAGTATCACTGAATAAATCACATATATTTTTATTGATACATTTTTTAAAAAAATATATCTACAAAAATTGCAAAATTGGTCGAATTTTACCAATTTTCGGGTTACGAAAATCGGAATGATAGAAGCAAAATATTCGTAAAATTGTTTTTAGGGCCACCTTCAATAAATAGTTAAACTTTTTTTTATTAATGGATTCAAGTATCAGTTTGTATTAGTATAAAATCTGTTTACTTTGTGATTTGAAGTTATATTTCTTGGTTAAGTGTTAAAATAATAAATAATTTTCGCTATTGATGAATGTGACTTAATTGTGAGGAAGCAATTGAAATGAAATTATTTTGTCAACCATACATTTCAGCAAGATGATGTGCTTATTATTAACAGTTATTTCATTCAAGAACTCTAAATACATAAAAAAATCGAAATGAAAATTAAGATAATTTATTTTTAGAAATAGAGATAGCCCGACGATTGTATTATCTTTACCACACCATAATAATGTATTTCTTCATTTTAATAATATAAATTAATTCAGTGATTTAAATTTTTTTTTCAACTGTATTTATTTTTTATTCAACAATAGTTAACTTAGTTTATAGTCAGGTGCATTCGCACGTCGGGAAAGTTTCTCTGTGGTTGCTGTGGTGATCACTCGGACAAATATTTACTTTCCATTAAAATAAAATTAGAACGGTCCAATTGCACCTGTTGTATTAATTTACAGCTAATACCTGACAAACATTAATTATCACGTTAATTAATTAATCTAATTGTTAATTATATAATCAGAGTATAGCACATATGCCAAACTTGTTAATTTTGGAAGATCTTTACAGAAACTGTTTTTTTTTTTTTTTTTTTCTCGAATTATTCCAAACAAGAGTTTTCTATATTCAAATTCATTTCAGTAAATGTTATGGTTCTAATTATCCATATATGAATATTTAAAATTCATATATAAAATATATTTTATTTTTCAAAAATGTGAAATGTCTAACGAAATATTCTTACCTTGACGGTTTTAAATGGAATACTGATTTAACGATTTTAAACTTTAACCTTGTTAAATTTGATTCGCAGAAACTTGAGTTGAATTTAAGCTCACAGTTCAGAGAAAAAAGTTATAGTAGATTCCTAACGCTTAAAAAGTAAAGGAAAAATGTTTTTCTGTAATATCTTTCTGAGAAATCAACACAAATATAAGGACTTTACTATTTTTTTTTTTTTTTTTGTAATTTGGTCGAATTGTAGCTCACTGAAATCAGTAAGAGAGACTAAACACTTTTTTTATTGTTTCTTCATTAAATCTTCGGAAGTTTGTTAAAAGTATCAAATTCAAGGAATTAAATTTGTTGTATTAGACTGATTTTCGTAAATAATACGGGACGTTAATTGTCGTACGTACCAGAATGTAGAGGAAGGGGTATGCGTGTAATGAAATTATATATAATTTATTTGACCCTGGAATATATATGTATATAAAACTTAAGATAGTGATTTTAGTCTGATGATAGTAATTATAGTCCTATAATCACCAAACTACATTTTAATAATGTACAATAGCTTCTGTTTATTCTTTTTATTCAAAACGTTTCGATTACTGTTTTCTTAAATGCATAGTGGGATCCTCTTCAGTCTTGTTTTAAATTGAACATGGACACCCCGGGCAGCACACTGACAATCACAACTCCACCTCCACAACATCAGGAGTAGAAACAGTATATAAAAGTATAATCTTTCTTTTTTTTTTTTTTGTTTCTAACATTAGAATCACGTAATAATAATAGGGAAGAAGGATTGAGATTGATTCTGATATTGCCCCTTCCATCTCATTCTGGTTCTCCATATACTCTTTTTTTTCTTTCTTCATTTATCCTAAGGGAGATACTAATTTTCTAGGTATATAAGTAAGGATATTTTTTATACAGTGATTTATTCTCCCATTTTATTTCCACTCAATTATATCATTACATATAACGTTTCGGGATCCACTTATATTAACAATTATATATGAATAATTATATTAACAATTATATATGAACGCTATTAACAATTAACAATTAACAATTAACAATTATATATGAACGCTATTAACAATTATATATGAATAATAAAGCATTTATCAATACAAATAAAAACAGCTATAATTTCATTTTTATTTTATTATGCCAATCTTATCAATCTTTTTTCTTTGGCGTTGCTGTAGTATGGTTATTTTTATTAAAGTTTATGAAATTTCCTATGAACAAAAAAAAAAAAAAAAATCGTTGATGCCTAACGATTTGGTGCGCAAAATTATGTACTTCTAAATATTTTCCTCACGATCTGCTGCAACCCTGATACTTTCTTTTGGTTTTTCGAAAGTCTTAAACTAACTGAAACAATTGGGATTGTTGCCTATATGTTTTAATAAATTACCAATGACGGAAAAAATAATATATTTAGGCCAACATTAGGAATCACCTTTTATTTAATCCCCTGCATGATGTGGCGAGGAAAGTAGTGTTATATTTGATATATAGCTGTTTGAAAATAATAAAATATTGCGTAATAATTTGCCGTTTTTTTCTTGAAGAAATATTTTAAAAAGTATATAAGATTTTTTTTTTGAACTGGCAAAGCAGGGGAGAAATAACTAAAAAAAGGAAAAATATTATGACAATATCATTATCAAAGGTTAATGCGTGCACATCCTCACAAATAAGTTAAGTTTTATATTCTCGAATACGACGAGATTCTCAAATATGATATTATTGACCGATGAAAAAAAAACAAATGGAGAATAGTGATTAATTTTGACCTTTTATTACTTTCCAACAATCTATCTGGTCAAATACAAAATTCTATTCAATTTTGTTTTATGAAACAGATTCCATCTCTACATTCACATTTAAACAATTGCTTTCCGGGACGTTTGACCCGCCCTGAACAAACTCAATAACTGAAATAAAACGTGGCACTTCAATTCCCATAAACGGTCCCTTTTTGCTCTCTCCTGTAAGGGCACTGATACACCTGTCCACCTTTAATTATAGCGACGTTTGAAAAAGTCTTTGATTTGACTGAGCTGTTCATGATCCACAAGTACACGAGGATCCTTCATAAAAAATAAATAAATTAAATCACCTAAAGAGGAGGTTTTAGGAAGTTTTTCTCTCCCTTTTTTTATCTCCAATTTTAGACTGAAAAAATAGAAATAAGAGGGTTAAAATCAACAGACTATCCGGCTTTTTTTTTTTTTCTTGAAAAAGAAAATTGAGATAGAAAAGTATTTCTGGAAAACAGAGGTTTCTGAAATGATCAGGTAACCGGTGGAGTGTTTTTCATTTTAAATTAACTTGAATCAACTTTTTTTTTCTGTGTTTACATAAGTCAAGGACCATTTGAGAGGGAACCCTGTCCAAAGTTAGCTTTTGTTGAGTGCTATCTTATTTTTTAAAATAACTTTAATGCAGCGGAGAGAACACCGTATATCGAAAAAATATATACATAAATAATTGTATTCCATCAATATTCTTAATCTTTATAAGATATTAGAAATATTTTTAAAGAACTAAATATCTATTTGGTGTTATTACTCCTTAATTATAATATTTCCAAATCAGTTCTAACCTTCTGCATTTTAATTGATTGAATTTATGCATATATTAAAATTCCTAATTTTCGGCATCCTCAAGGAAACTTTGAAATGAGTTTGCTTCGTTTCCAGTCCCGTGCTTACTTGTTTCAACAATTTCGGTTCTGATGAGTCAGTAAAGATCTCTAATTTCAATATATATTTATGAAAATATATTTAATATAAGCTACGTTTTGTTCTCATTGATGTCACTTAACAGGACTTAAATGCTTAATGTTCGGAATTTCTTCCTCTGAAATTCCTTTAATTTGGTTTGTTTTAAATAATCACCTGTCTCTCATTGTCAGTAGCAATAAAAAATGGGTAAATATAAACAATGAGAGAATTTTATAATTGACTAAATGAGGAAAAAAAGAAAAATATTTTTCCGGTTGAAAATAAATAATAATCAGTATATTTATGTAATGGTACAAAATAATAATACTTTCTATAAACTAATAGTGTTTAACACGATTCATATGTATTCATGGAAATTAAATGAGATTTCGTATAAAAAAAAAAATTGTATATGTAAACCACCGAAAAAATATTTTATTGGAGTTGTGTGAACGAAGAAGTGAATTATAAAAAAATTTCAACGATGAGTAAAATATATGTTTATTATCATAAACACATGCACTGTAGTTAAATAACTTAATATCCTATATTGTATTTAAATAATTAGATTTTTACCGTCGTTTTATTCGGTGAAAAATCATTATGTAACATTACAAATTAAATTAGTAAATAATTGATGAATTTTCCCTCTGTGAAAACACAACATAATCCACTAAGCGTGAGATTCAATTAGGGTGACAATTTTTGACCTATCGATTGTAGGCTATGAAAACCTCGTAACTACAGTTTAGTAAATTTGACAGAAGAGAAATAAGAGTTTAATGACATGTATAATGTTATTCATACTTAGTTCCTCTAAGTTTTACTATGTAGTACAATTCTTACTCATTTATTGATTAAATATATAGATGTACTTTCAAATCTCTCTTTGTATATAGAGCTCAGAGACTAAAATTATTAAGTTCAAAAAGACAGATGGAGTTACGAAGTTTTTATTGCTTACCATATATATATATAATAGGGATGGTTAGGTTTGTGTAGGTTTAATGATATTAATGAGTTATAACGGTTAGTTAGCTGTGAGGTTTAGTTCCGTTAAAAATACACTTCAAAGCTTTGTAATAGCCCAACTTTGCCTCACAATAATTTCTATTCAAAGTAGTGAAAGTTGTGTAATGCGCGCACCAGATTTGTTTTATTAAATGATAATTAGTCGATGATACAGGGCATACATGGCATTAAATCACACCTAAAATTACGATTTAAATAATTCAGAAAATTTTGTCCATTTCGTATTTGGCCATTGTGTTGAGGTTGTCACTGTTATGCCAAGTCAATTACAGGCACAATGCACTTGTTGCTAATTAGTGGTTTCCATTCAGGACATTGCTTTAGGCCGAATTAATGATACCTCTGTATGAGCTTTGTAAGTGAATAATGCTCTATTGTAAATCCTGCATTCGTTTCTTTAGAAAATAAATACAGTGTCCGCTGGCTGTAATATTCACTAATTCGGATTAACCTCCGTATTGAATCAACAAGCGTTTTCATTTTCGGTATAATTTTCATGTTCTACATCGAAATTATCCCAAATGTTAATATTTTAATCTTTTCAATAAGTGGAGATCATATCATACAACCCTCTTCACCTTAAATCAAAGCGTATCTTGTAACAAACATTGATTTTTGTTTGTTTTACTTTTGTAACATAATAATATATAACCCATTTTCCTGATTGCCAATAAGGAAAACTGTAAAGTATACTAGAGTTTACCAACAGTATTACATTTATTTCAAAAGGGTTTTCTATTTCTATGAACAATTATGAGTAATGGATAATGTTTTGATAGAACTGGGAATGTCAAATTATTTAGTGTAAGTAATAAGTCCTAATTTTCACAATCAGGACAGATTAAACCTTCGACCCGGAGGATCAAAATGTTTAGGTAACTTTTCAAAGTAAGGCAAATAACTCTCATGAGTTCTCAATAGAAAACATTCAAAATTATGTGGCAACATTCTACTTTTATGCAGAGGACTGTAGCTTACATCTCTTCATTACCTGAGGGCCCTCAAGTGCCGTTCTTGGTGCTGTCTGAGTGGCTGCCAGTCGAGGAATGGGCGAGAAACCAGCAGTTCTTGAAGATTAAGTGTTATCTTTTAGATCCTCTGATCTGCCCCCACCACTCGCCGTAACGCGGGAAATTCAAACCCTTTTGGCACAAAAATGTCCTCCACCGTGAAATATCTCATTTCATAAACGAAAAAAACAAATTCAGAGATTGGTGATTACCAGGGAAGGCACAAACGAGAGGAAAATTGCTTGGTTTACCATAAAGAAAGAGAGAAATTAGGCTAATAAATTACAATTAACTTAAAATAAAATGACTCCTCATTAAATTTAACAAAAAAAAAAAAATTCATACCAGTAAAAGGTTTCTCCAGAAGGGAGGGGGGCTAACTTGTGCACCGGTCGCACCAAAGTGGCTGTAGCAGTCCTCAATTTCAACCCTAACTGCACTATCATGTCCTGGAAGTGTCTCTATTATCCTTGCAAGCCGCCACTCCTGCAGTGGAACATCTTTTTCATGCAGAATTACAAAGGTTCCCTCCTTTAAATTTTCCCTGTCAGTATACCACTTGTTGCGAGGCACCAGATGATGAAGGTATTCATTATACGACCTCTTTCAAAAATTACGAAGAGTCTTGTAAATCATCTCCCAATGGCTTGTCAATTGACACACAGGTGCGTCTTCTTGTTCTGGTCTGGCTAGGAGGGATTATCCTATAAGAAAGTGTCCTGGTGTAAGCTAATCCAGGTTATCCGATGGCTGACTGCTAATTTTGCAGATAGGACGGGAATTGAGAACGGTTTCAACTCGCACCAGAAGAATATGAAATTCCTCATATTCCTCCATATTCGAATTCTTACTCTAAATCAATAAACGTTTGAGACCTGGTAATTAAAAAAAATAAGTGTGTCTAATCACACGTCTTTTCGACCGATTTTAAATACGTTCATTAAAAATATCACAACTGAATTAGATTAATTTTTCTGAGAACCCATGAGATGAATCATTATAGTACGATTTCTTTGATGAACTTAAGTAATGTAAACGGCCAAGTGAGCAATTATTATAAACAGTTTATAAAATTCAATGCACAGTAGCGTTTATAAAACTGATCCGATTTAGAAGATTTTTTTATAGTTTTGAAAATTTAACAATCTTTTAAAAAAATTTACCATTACATGCTATAGAGATATTACTGTCATTTTTCAGAATGGGGAAACCTAACTAAACTCTGAATGAAAATTTGGAAGAGCTAAATACGAAAGTACATTGATTCTACCAATTCTTTACATATAGTAACTAAAATTGTCTAGTATTAGTAACTATTTTGCTTTAATTTTTATTTTCAAAACGATTTTTTTTTTTTACAATTCTTGTAGTTAGTTTTGCAACAATTAGGCGCTTTTGGCCATGCACTGCGCAATTTCGGGGAGTGCCATTTATAACTTAATTAATACCTACTTAATAAAGTTTAATGGTATGTTTTAATATTTTAGTCAATTACATTGTAAAACAATGAACTAGTAAAAGCATACACTCTATTTTTTTTTAATTATAGAAATTCTTTTTTACTGATCAAGTGATTTATTGAAATAACAGTAATTCCTTTTCTTTTTAATGTTTATTATTTCCGCCTCGGAGATAAGGTAACTAAATTTATCGTTATTGTCAAGATAAGAAGAGTGTATTTTCAGTGATCGACTTAGTTTAGCGGTGAATAATGAAGCAGTGATAAGGCTTCGGTATTAAATTACGAAGCTTCTGAAATAGTGCTTCGAATGATAATCTTCAATTTAAAAACCTCATTAAACCTTTATTAAAGCATATAAAATCCGTTAATGGAATTATCCCTTGTCCGGTACCATTAACTCGAATGAACCCAATCAGAGCCATTATTAAAAAGAGGAACTGCAATAAAATAAAAAAGAAAATGTAGGGAGTTGATAAAGAAGATTAGACGAATTGGAAAGGTAAAGGTGACAGGGGAATAAAAGGGCGGGCACTGATTAAAAGGTTTAACTGGAGCGGCGGTGCCTTCATTAGCCCGCTTGTCCTCCTCGCCTTCTTCATCAATAAAGCAGCTACTCAACTAAATTGAGGCATCCTCGCTAAACTGAATTAACCACAATGAGCCAATCCCTTCACGGCGTAGCGCCAATTTAGATAAATTTGTTGCAGTTCCTTCCCTTCGGCTCTCCTGTAATTAGGCTCGTCTTTAAAGCTATTTCCAATGAATGCAACGAAAAGTCTCTCGGCTTTTTCTTAATTTAAATCTATAAAGCAGCGTTTTCCTCTCTGGTTTGGAAATTATATCAATTGTTGAACAGTAAAAGGAGATACCACTTTAAGGCACAGCGTTTGCGATATCTTAGATCCAGTATCGAAGGTCAAGAAAACCTTATTGCACATTACAGGCCAGTCAAAGAATGCTCTAAAAGAAGTTGTAGAAGGAAATAGCGGCGACACATTTTTTTTTATTTTGGGACTTTGTTTGCACTAGTAAGGATGATTGATTATATACTTTTTTTTCACTATCTCGCTTAGTTTAGCTCGAGATATCCATCCTTGACTATGGCTAATTTTGAAGGAAAACTTTTTTCGAGTCATTGCGCTGTTTTCGAGTTTTCCCTTGTATCAGGAAAACCTAAAGCGCTGTAGTAACAGATCAAAATGAGTTATTGCTGTACACATTGCCGCCAGGTATGTGTTCAGTATTTTATGCGGAAGCTATAGCCATCAAGAAAGCCCTAGAACATAATGGCAATTGTACAATCGATAATTATACCGAGTTCCGTGAATGTTCTAATAGTATTAAAAAATAACAATGAAAGAAACCCATTGAATTAAATATATCAAAAATACTCTCTGCTCATTACAGTCAAACGACCAAAGTTTCATACTTTAGTGGATACCTAAGTCATTCTTGTATAAAAGGCAATGAAGCAGCTGATCGTGCTGCTACTAAAGCAAGGGAAAACATTGACCATGTAACCATAGAGATGAAATTAGTTGCTGCAGAAGACTGGACCCAAGATATCACACGTCAATTTCTAAAACAATGGGAAATCGGATGAAAAAACAGTTATGAAAACTAGTATGAAAACAAACCAGCAATTTGCAAATGGAAGACGAGCGAGAGAAAGAAATTATTTTATGCCGTCTTCGCATTGGCCATTCCAAACACTCTCATGACTATATTCTGCAAAAACTAATCCCACCCTCTTGCAAAGAGTACTAGGTCAGAATGACAGTGAAACACTTACTAGTCTGCATTCAATCCAATAACACACGAACCTCTATGAAGTTATCAGGGAATATCTAATAGAGCTACTAGAAGATAATGAAAAAATAATTTGAAAAAATATGATTTTTTTTTAAACTAGCTTTATGAACCACAGAATATACGAGGAAACAAACAGGATAGCGTCAATGACCGTTTAGGGTAGAGGCGAAATCAAATAAATAAATATTACCAATTAATTTTGACTTCTGTTATTAACTGCTTTTATTTTTTTTTAATATAAAATAATAATTATATTTTTTAGTTCAAATATGTGATAATCAAATCCTAGCTCCAACTTTTTTTGGAATGATATGATAAATTTATTCAGTATTCTCTTTTATGTTGATAAAGTGAGGTGCTATTCTGAATTTATGTAATAATTTTATTTGTACTGTTGAACATGGCTATTTTGTTTTAGAATCTTTAAATAATATCCTAACAAAAACAATTATTTTTCATTTTTTTTTTTTTTTTGGCCTTTAAAGTAGGAGGTTTCGTGCTTTTGACAAAATAACTTTTAAAATACTTGAAAATAAACTATTTATTTATTTTATATTCGCTGCCTAATATAGACAAACGTTTGTACACAACATCGTACTACAGCCGGGTGGATATAATGAAACTGAAGAGAAAAAAATTCAAATCTCAGTTTCAAACATTGCACTCTTTCAGTTTAATTTTCTTTTATTGCGTTGGCAGAGAAATTGGGTGACGAAATAAAAATATTAACCTGTCTCAATTTTTTTTTAAATCCAATTAATTTATAATTGTAAATGTCTGACAATATTCGTTCCTTTTCACTGTAATTTAACATGTTAGTAATTTATCTCATTCCATAAACAATTCGGAACGCTTTGGAATTTATTGTTAGTCACGTGGAGTTATGTTTCATTTAACTACAGAAACACATTCGCCGAACAAATTGCTCTGGAATGACTAACAAATTTTCAAGATTGGTATATGCATTGGTATTTTTCAAAGATGGTCCGGGGTGGCGGTCATAAATAGACTAAATAGGGGCAAAACTGTTTATTGAATGCAAACATTTCAATTGGTATTTTTCTTTTTGCTTATATGAACATATAAATGTTTTGCTTATAAACTAGATAACATATATCCGGTCTTAGGAAATAGCTTGATAAGTAGAAAAATGGTCATTAGTTATGTGTATTGCGATCATCTCAGTAGGCTTCTGCAAACAGTGAAGAAGTTGAGAACTCACTACTCCGAATATTTTGGAGATTAGGTGAGAACTGTGGAGTCACCAACTCTTTCAAGGCTTTTAGAAGATGATGCCTGGGACCATTTTTTGACTTAGTTTTGGTTTGAGCCAACCTGCTGCGAAGGCAATGCAAACAATTTCTGAGAAAGCACGCTTATTTAATGATCTTTTTTAAGTCGACCGGAAGTAAAAAGGGTGAATACAGGAACGGAAATGTTCCCTAACAAGTATGCGATGGTCTGAGCAAAAACCTTTGACTCAGAAGAATCCCTCCCCTATCTTTTTAAGTGCATACCATTTATTCAAATTATATTCACAAAAGGTTTATATATATAAATAAACCTTTTGCAAATATAATTGTTTATTTTAGCTTATATATTTTTTTTATTATTATTTTATATTTTTATAAATTATTTAATAAATAATATAATAAATAATATTGGTTTCATGTTGATTTCATAAATATTGATTGTTTTCATTAGCGAAACTATGAAACTAAAAAGACTTTAAGTATAGATTCTGTGGTATAATTTAAGGCCCAGACATCCTCTAGAATACAGATACAATCTTCAATATTTGGTTTTATTTTAAAAAAATGTACGAATCTCGAAATTTTAGAGTCAAAAAGAATATCATTTAAATTTTAAGATAAAATAATTATATATTTTTTAAAATATTCAACAAAAATAATACATTAAAAATAATTAAAATAAATACATTTCGTTAATTTGAAAATAAAAGCTTTCTCTTATTCTACCTAATGGAGTATGGTAAAGCTGCTTTCTTTATACATTTTTTTTTCGTTCTGTTCCATTTCCTTAATTGTATCATTAATCATTACGATAATTTAAATATGAAAACATTCATTTTACCCTAATAATGAAGGGAAAAAATAACTGAATAGACATTGTTTAGAAAATAAATCTATTATTCTTGTTAAATTTTCTGAAAATAAATTTGCATAGAAAGACTTATTTTATTACATTCGCAACTTCAATACATCTTTTTGATACAATCTCATTTGAGACGATTATACTCGCATTTAATGGTTACATATTTTGTTCCGACTGCCATTAAACTATTTGTTTTTAAAAAATGGTCTAATATATTTACACCTCCACAAAAAAAATAAAAGAAAAAATCTGAGTATAAAACTTATTAATTCTAAATCTGGTTCTCTCTTTTGAAAGACAACCACCAGAAACAATTTGTTTGTAATTTGCATCATATATTCGGTTTGTTGCAAACAATCAGTAAGTAAATATATATATAATTTTTTTTTTAAACATACCAGGAGTTTATCAGATCCGGCGCAGGTACACATACGCCGTACGTGCCAATATTTAAATTGTTCTATCCTAGACTGAGTCTATTTGTTCATAATTCGTGAAATATATTTCAATTCACACCAGAGGTGCCCATTCACCCCCCTCTCTCCTCCCACTCACAAGATATTTTATTGCTCATATTTTCTTAAAAACAGAGCAAACGAAGGTAGAATTAAAAAAACCGTAGATCATACACAATTACACTTGCTACCGTCTGTTCCATGTTTTCTTCTTGTCCCTTAGTATGAAACTTTTCATTTCGAAAATTCATAACCATGTCAAAATGTGCCCTTCTCAAAAATAAAAATGTCAAAATGTGCCATCCTCAAAAATTAAAAAATGTGTCAAAATGAGCCCCTCTCAAAAATTAAAAAAAAAAACATCAAAATGTGCCCCTCTCAAAAATTAAAAAAAAACTGTCAATATATGCCCCCCTCAACAATTTTTTTTTAAAGTGATTTTTTTTAATGAAGCTGTCTCTTAAATAGAATAGAAAAATAACTTTATTCTGGGACACAGTCCCTAGAGAATAACAAAATAGAACAAAATTAAAATATTACATCTGGCCAAAATAAAATCAATCGAAAAAAAGAAATAATGTAAAAAAAATATAAGGTAAAAATTCTATATACAAAACAAACTAAACTATATACAAAATCATTAATACTATGACAAGAAACTTAAAGCTATTTGCTCTTATAGACTTTTCCGAAAAAAATAAAGAATTAAAAAATAAAAATGTATCAAATTCTCTATTAAAATCCGCTCAAATGGTTAGCAAGTATCTGACTGTTTTTGTGATAGGAATTGGAATAGGAGGGGTTTGAATGTGGATATGGAGGGGGAATGTCGAATTTTGATAAGGAGGGAATTCCAGAAATTGACAGAGCGAAGAATAAAGGAATTTTGGAATGAGGCAGATCTGTGAGAAGGCATGTAAAGGTCAGAAGGTCGAGATCTTGTGGACAGGGAATGGACTGAGGATTTGAACTGGAGGGGTTGTAGGCGTAAGAAGGACGATGGTTGTTGATGATTTGGTAGAGGAACGTACCTAGAAAGTATTGTCTTCGGAAGGAGAGGAAGAGCCACCTTAACTCAGTGTAGTGGTGAGAGACATGGGAGTACCTCGGGGCACCAATAATAAATCTTACGCAGCTATTCATTAATCTTTTCAGTCTATCACGGAGCTCCACCGAGAGGCCATCATACACCACACAGCTGTAGTCAAAGTGGGGGAAGATGAGAGAGAAAATTAGGAGTCTACGGATATGTTGAGGTAGGAGATGGCGGCAGCGATGAAATAGTTTAAGGGTAGAAATTGTCCGACGGGAAATGTGAGAAATATGGTAGGTCCAGGAGAGGGTTTGATCTATGAAAAATCCTAAATTTTTAACAGATTTTGATGGTACAACTTGAGCCATCAACCCCCTTCTGGCCACACATTCACGTACTCGATTCACACTTACTCGATTCAACATACTCGATGTATAGCAGTTCCTATAAATTTCATTTTTACTGATCTATTAATATCTATTATAGTCTATTCGTTTGATAACATTAAAAAAAAAAAAAATATTCCGTGTAAGGCACGGTATTAGATATATTTTTTTTAATTTTCTTGCCTTGGTAGTGAGTGATCAGGGGTGCCTAGAAAGGGATTTCATGGCGCAAGTTACGCCACCAAAATTTATGAGGGGGCACTTTTTGACGGGATTTTCAATTTTAAGGGGGGTAAATTTCGACGGGATTATAAATTTTCAAAATGAAAACTTTCAAATTAAAAGAAAAGTGGAAGCATGGAATAGACTGCAGTTTAATTGTTATATTGTTGGTTAAATGTTTAATTGTATATAATCTACGAATATTTAAATTATACTTTCGTTTGCATTATTTTTAAGAAGAAGAGAGGAATCAAATATCTTGGGAGGGGTGGGGGAAGGTTTATGCGGCCATCGATCTTGGGGGGTGGGCACCCCTGGTAGTCACTAAGCCCTTTTGACCATGCGACGTCTATCTAGTTGGCCAATACATTATATCTTCAGTGTCTCAGCTTCGGTTCTAACACCCCTTAATTCATGGCAGGTCGATAAATGCAGAGCTGTCAGATTCTTGTCCACATGGTGGCTATGGGGCTGGTTTGACAACTACAATACGGTGAAGGTGGTTCTAGTGACAGTCATGCTCTGTCTGTTACCTTTAGGTCTGATCTAATGGCTTCGTTGATTTATAATACATATACATTCAAATTACACAAAATTTACTCTCAATCAACAAGTCGCCTGCTCATTATAAATATGCATGTGATCGATAAGCTTTTTAAGGTCTAGCCAAAGCAACATAATTGTATAATTTCATACCTACAATAGGTTATGATTTCAATAAAAATTAAATCATTGTGACTAATGTTTTTTCTTTCTTTTTTTGCAGGTATGAAACATTATTGTAACTGTGGTCATTAAGGTAACTGCATAATATTTTTTTTTTTTATCTTATTTATTACAATATTACAATCTGTCTCAGTTAATCCCAATATCAAATAATAAATTACCTAAAAGTAAGATCTTAACTATTTATTTTTAACTAGTTAAAAAAGCTTCTATTTAAGTGTTCTAAAAGAGTTTTTTACACACAGTTCATCATGAATTGTATGAATTTATATGTAGAGAATATAAAATTTTGTAAATTCAAGTTTTCATCACAACTGTTTTATATAATTTCTAATTATATAAATTTCTACAAGAACATTTAAAATATATGTTAACAAATATTTTAATTTTTACATATTTATGTGGCGAAATTATGGACCTTTGTGATAAATATCTCGAGAAAAAGTAGTCCTGTTAAAAAAAAAATATATATATAGAATATCTTTAAATCAGAATAAACCTGATGACGAACATACGATTCACGAGTATTTTCGACACTCTAGTAGTAACATTAATAATAAAAAAAATTAATAATTTTAGTTAAACCTTCTATAAAACATAGAAAATAGAACTTTGATGTATAAGTGTAGGGCAAAAACTCACTATTGTAAAATAATATCGAAAGATTTGTTATTATCAATTTTTTACCAATACAATCTCATAAAAACTTAAAATTAAATTTTCGTACACGAGCATTAAAAAAATCAGAAAAAGTACAAGACTGTAAATAATTATTTAAAAAAAAAATTCTGTTATTTTGTAGTCCTGCTTAAAAGTCTGATATATTGTAAAGATTAAAAATTCGGTGTATCACGCAGTCTCAACTTACCACCACCTGGCTTTCAGTAGAAGCTTTTTATTATTTTTTAAGTTAATAAACCACAAGATATAGTACGGTGTTAAAATACTTTTTCGAGACGTGATTTGAATGTGAAACCTTGAGTGTAATAAATCCCAAAATTTGCTAATGGTGAAAATGGTAACATATATATTTTTTTCTATGTATAAATCTAAATATGATAAATAAATGCTGTATATATTTACAAATCGTCAGATTAAAATTAAGGCCAATGTTTTATTGTGATTAAAATGTTTCACTTAAATAAATCTCGTTCAAAAAGGAATTAAATACAAAAAAATGTTCAGATGCAAAATTAAAAATAAATTTGAGTAAAGTTAAAGAATTAGTTACAAGAGTTTTTAAAATCCGACATAATAGCACTTCATTAAGACTGAACACAACTGCTGGAGTCGAAAAGCCAGTGTTAATACTCATCGTCAGAAATTATTTCCGTGCTCTGTTCTTCGCCAACTTGTACACAATCCTTTTCTAAGTTTAGTATTTGTTTCCTTTCTAACTCTCCTCAGTTGTTCTCCTTTGCACTTCTACAACTACCCTTTCGTCCAGGTAGTTTAATGAAACAATTAGCCTTCAGTTAAACACTAGGTCCTGAATTCTAATTTAAAGTAAGTAAACTAATAGAAAATAATAAAGCTGGTAAAGGAAACTCCATAAACAGTTTAGCCTTTAATATAGTCTTAAACGAGTAAAATGCAATGTCTTCAACATCAAAGAGCTATAATCAACACACCAACTAACAGTAAATAAGAAAGTTGATAGGGAGGGAGGCATTTATGGCTATAAATTTGATTGCTATGGATGTAATTGGAAAATTCTAAAAACGAAGAATCACGTTTTATGTTTCTTGAATATCAGTAAATAACTAGTTAATCGACGTTGCACCAATTCAGAACAAAGACAATATGTCTCACATCAGCCATAAACATACGTCACTAGAAACAGCCACGTAGTTGGAGTTTTCATCTGAAATATGATGTCTGTTCTGCATTAATGTGGTCTGTTTCGGTACCGGTGTCTCAATTGGTAAAATTTTGAGTGTTATTAATTAATTTGAAATAATTAACTGTATATCATCGCTAATATTTATTTTTAAAAAATGGCCCAGTGTAAACTATGAAAGAATTAAATAATTATCTAAAGATGATTTTTTTTTTTCTTTCACATTAGAGAAAGAATATCAGGAAAGATTTGAATTCTCATTTCTAAGTCTATTACTTATGAATTTAAGATTCTGTTAAAGAAGTAATTATATTAAATAGGTTAAATATAGACTTCCTATATTTAATTTTTTTTTCCCCTCAAAATTGGATGTTTTTTCAACTGTTCAATCAGATATAGGCTTTCTTGAAGAAAAAAAACCTGTGAATATCGAATCACGCGAATTTCAGATTCAATATTCTCAGAGCAGTAAATATGTAATTATTATTTACAAATACTTGACTCGAGTTTAGTACTGTGAAATTAAAATTTCGTGCATTATATTTCTTTTGAAACAAATTGTAAATGCTTTTTCTTCTACATTGTGTTATTTTTTTTAAAATTTAGTATAATATAAATTATGTTTGAGACAAAACAATACTTAGCTCTCTTGTTTGTTTTTCCATAGGAGTTTTTTTTTATATCATTTCTTTATTGATAAATATCATAATCTGTCACATCTAAGGACAATACTAATAGTGATAGAAGATTAGCTCATTCACACTTTAGTAAACAGCGAAATAATAATACTAAATATAAATGTATATAAACTAAAAGAAACTAAACTAAACAAAAATAAACTAAACTAAAGTAATCAAAATAACTAAAGTAATCAAAAATACTAAAGTAATCAAAATAACTGCTTAAATACTTACATGCTTTTATACAATATAATCATAGGAGTTTAACCATCTAATTTTAAACACATCAAATTCTTGATATGTCTAACTATTTTATCATTCATGACAGTTTTCTATCATTTTTTAAATTTTATTTATTGATTCCATGAACTATAAAGTGTTCGAACATGTTATCAGTAAGCTCTGAATGTTCATGCACTGAAGTATAGTTTAACAATATTTGGAGGAAAAATCATATTAAACATGTTATTAAGGCATGTTAAGATCCTTCTTTATGTAAAGTATGTATTATTATAATTTAATTTTTCATTAAAAATAGTATTTTAAAATTTGATTGTAATAAGAATTAGAAATTTAGTAATGTTTTTATTCTGACAGCTTGTATTTCTAAAATTCATTAAATATGCAGGTTTATCGAGTGTTCTGTTGGAGAAAGCGGCTATATTTAAACTTTGCTTTTAACTAATGGAAAATTCATCGATTACTCGTAAATTTATGTTTTGCTGAATATTCTCTCACAATTTACATGGGTTTTACTAAATAAGTATCTCGGTTTTGTTTTAAATCAACCAGTAAGTCCATCATGAACTCTATTGTTGCATGATGAATATGTTTTCTCTGGTACATTTTATGTATGTGGGTGGAAAAATATATTTAAATTTGTCAATTAATCAGGCAATTCAATATTTTTCTTTTGAAATACTTCTACTGAGACACAATCTGCTTTCTCAGATCACACTATGATGAGGTATGTAACGATTTTTTAAGCGAACTATTAGACCGATTTTTAAGTTCGACGGCTCAAATCATTCGGTGAGATCCAGCGAGTGTTTCGAAACCATTGTGTCTCAAAACACTGACAAATTATTGCAAAAAATGTATTTTACTCTTGATGTGTTGAAGGGTATTGGTCGAACGGCCGATTTTTAAGATAGACGGTTCAAATTACTCTGTGAAATATCTTAAATGCTTTGAAACTATTTGAAATGTTTTGTTATATTTTAAGGATTGTTGTTGGTTTAAAATTGTATCAGGAGTAAGTTCGTTATCATATATGTTGAATATGAATTATTTATTGTTAGAAAAATAAAAGCATTAAGACAAAAACAAAACAATCCTTATCCGTTCTAAGTGGTTATACACGCATACCTACTTAAACATCTTGATATATTTTTAGAGAAGTAGATATCTATGAATGTTTAAAGTTAATATTCGGATCCCTTCGGATATATTTCGTCTCATGTACTGATGCATATCAACACCCTTATACTACTACCGACTACTACACTAATTTTTATTTTTATAGACGTCAATTTCCCAATCTACCGAGGTGTCCAAGTAAACACGGAAGTACATTCTCTTGGTATGTGTTGAGTTATTTCTGTGGCCAGTTTTCTTTTTTTTAAATTAATTAAATTTTTTTTTCAATTGATCAAGGTATCGACTGACTCGAAACCATTTTAATATAATTTCCTAATCAAGACTTACCATGTTATAAGATATATATTATTATTATCTTTATTATTCTCGCAATTGCGGAGTCGAATTGAAGATGTACATTTTTTTTTTTTTAAATATTTGAAAATTGACCAACTATTCAGACTGTGTCCAAAAGAACCACTTACTGAGCGCCCGTCTTAGCTACCAAGGGCCAAATCCTAGTCACCTTTGAATTTGGATTCAGACCATTTGTCGAAATTATAATATTATTACATTATAACATATAATATAATTTTATTATTCAATTATATAGAATAGAATAGAAAATAACTTTATTCTGGGTCGATTCATGTCCTATGAGAATAACAATATCGTGCAAAAATAAGAGATAACTTCTGGCCTAATGTATAAAAAAATAAAAGATATAAAAAAGTATTGAAAACATTAATTTAACATGATATATACCAAATGGATAGAACTATAGGAAAAAACACTTAAAACTATATACAATGGTAGAACAATATAAATATATACTTCTAAGGAAATATAAAGAAAAAATAAACAATAAAACGTTTTTAACGTGACTAGGCATAATATTCTAATTTCATATAAAAAAAATTATATATATATATAGTCATTGTGCAGAATCGAGAGAAGAAAATTCTTGTCCCTTGCAAGGAACAGCACTATCCTTTGATTATAAATTAGGTGAAATAAATCTTTGTACATTTTTGTCAAAATATCAGATAGAATCTGACTGTTTTGGAGACAGGAATAGGAGGGTTTTTAAAATTGATTAGGTGGGAGATTACCGAATTTCAATAGAAAGGGTAGTCCAGAAATTGATAGAAATATATACTCTGTGTACATATATATTAATAAGTTATTCCATCCAGACTGCCTAACTTACGCTATATTCTATCCGTAATAATATTGATGAAGAGAGAGAGAAAAGCAGAGAGGACTTTGAGCTGAAGCAGTTGATCATTAGGAAGACCTCTATCTCCAATTAATTACTATTCGTATAGCTCCAGCACTGGATTCTCCAGCAGAGACTAATAACCGTAGCTGAGGCAGTGTGAGCCCTCCGGCATTCCTCAGCTATCCTGACCCGGTTAGAGGAGAAAGTTACCGGTGATTGTGTACGGTACCCTCTCGGTAACGGGACCACAGTTCTTGAGGAGATAACTGATATCTAGTTATCGAAGGCTTTTCTTCAGTATATTTCTAAAGCGTTAGGTCGGCTTTAACTGTTTCAATTGTTTTTCCCTCGTAAATATACCCTTGTCTAATCTCTTTAAAATTTAAACTAACTTATGAAGGGAGGCTGCGGACGTGAAAAAATTGACGATAATAATGTTTATCCCATGGCCGAGGTTCTTGTCAATGTGACAAAGCTATTGATACGGTTTGGAAGAGCGACAATTCAGTTTTCAAACAGTTGTAGAAATATTCAATTAGAAGAAAATCCTCTCATGAAATGAATTTCAAAAGTGTATATTTTTATGATTCAAAACATATTCGTATTTAAAATTTTTAAAGGTCACTAGAAACGATTGTGAATCGTTTTTTCATAATAAAAATTTATTTGGTCTACTTTACTGCAAGCATCTTTTGTCTTTAGTAATTTATTATACATTTGAATTCGTTTAAGACAAAAATAAATATAAATAAAATAAATACTGTATAATAAGAAAAACATATTTCTGATTGTATTAAACTAATTCAAATGTTGACTAAATTACTAAAGACGTTTACAGTGAAGTAGGTCAAGTGAATTTTTATCATGAAAAAATGACTCAATTGGTGTCTTGCGGTCTTTAAAAATCTTAAATACGAATTTGTCTTGAAATATAAAAATATATCTTTTTGGACTTCATTTCATAAGAGGATTTTCTCCTAATTCAACATTTCTACAACTGTTGAAAAGTTTAATTATTACTCTTTCAAACCGTGTCAATAGCTTTCGCACATTGAGAAAAACCTCGTACATGGGATAAATATATTTCTACCTACTATCACCGAAAAAAAGTTTTACTTCCATAGCCTCTTTGTGACAGCGGAAGAGCAGTTAAAGGATTCTTAAAAGCTTTGAAATTATATTTTGTTTAATTTGAAGGTGTTGCCTAATTGACAATGCCAATGACCCTGCAGGATAGATTCAACAAATAAATAAAATGTGCTTTTTATTTTTAATGCACTATTGATTCCAATATTTCATCTTGGTCTCGTGCTGAATCTCTTAATTCAGGAACTTGATTCCCATGCAGATTTTTTTTTCTTTTACTAAATTTTAAGAATCTTTAAGAGAAAATTTTTTTAAAAGGACGAAACATTCATTAAAAAGTAAATTATAGGTAACTATTTCACATAGCAGTAAGATGGATAAGGACTTGGCTCTGGTAATTTAATTGTTACCTTTTCATAGTCTTTTATATGACCGTATCTTCACAATTGGTTTTTTTCCTAACAAGGCAAATTAATATTAAATATACTATCGAGATTTTAAACTCAAGTTATTAGAATAACCATAAGTTTTTCTCACTTGCGAATATTACCTAAAATATTATTGAAAGTACTAAATATATCTGCTCCTTAGAAGATTACAATGTTGTACCAGTTAGCTGACATTTCTTAAGAATGCCCATTGTACTGTAGTAAATTAATTAAACAGGGATATGAGAAAACATTTAAACAATAAAATTAAAAATTTCTCAAGCTAACGCAATATATCCCAGCGATATCCAATGTCTTTGTCTATCGCTACGCAGTATCGCGCGCTGTGTGACTGAAATAATAGAATAGATAGTATTACAATATATATATATATCTTTTATAACTCATAAATGTTTTTATGTTAATAGCCTACTTCTCTTGGTTTAATTTTTGCTATTTGCAATAGAATGTTCCATAAACCTTTTTTACTTGATGTCATAAAATTTGGAGTTAAAATGTCTGCGAGGTTAATATGAATACTTGAGAGCTTTAAATGAATTTGAGCAAAGTTTAAATATATGTTTTATTTTTAGCCTAAAGACTCCTGAATCTTTAAGAAAAATACTTTTTCTTCAACTGCTATAAATAAAGAAGATATAAGGATTTTCTATAGTTATTTTTCCCTATCAGGATGAGAATCTATACTTTCTAAGATGTTTATAAATAATTTTACATTCTATTTTTCATCTAACAGAAAAATAATGCTCATGTTTCTGCGAAACATTATTTTAAAATAATCTTTCCAGTAACAAAGCACCTTCCATCAACCTGGACATCCTAAAGCTTTGTGCTTTTCAAAATTAAATTACTTAACGTTATAAAGGAGTGCTTTATAGGAGGAAAAGGAATTATTATCTTAAACCGAGGCAGTTGGTTCGATAATGGAGGAATCTTAACTCGGCCGATGGATGCTCCAATAAAAGAGAACATGGCAGGATGATAAATGAACTAGGGGCAATGGACTCTTTTAATTATCTGGCCCCAACAATACTAAGCAATTTAAAGCCTCCCCCCTCCCTCCCTATCCAATATCTTGTGGGTTTTCTTAAGTGATTTTCTCCAATCAGCTCGAAATTCCTGTTCTCCATTATTGCATAGAGGATGGCCGGAAAACAATCGCAGACAATGCACTGTTAGAAAACAATGAAGTCTATGCATTCAATAGCGAGGGAATAAGAAAAAGGTCTGCATTAATCAAGGAAAAATTAAATGATTTTTAATTTAACTATACGAGGATTCTGGTGATCATCAAACTTAATCAATTTGATTTTACTTGAGGGAGTGTCACGGACATGGGACCATCGATTTCAATGTACATATTTTTTTTTGTTTTTGTCACACAAAGTTGAAAAATACCCGAGGGTTCTGCCGATGCGCTCTAGGACCCGAGAAAATAAAGATTTCACACAATTTCAATAACTTTTATAATATTTTCTTAGCCCAGCATGAATTCCTAAGTCATAATGTACCAATTGATTTTTTTTTATGAAATAAGATAACAATATATCAGATTATATTAAATGTAAATGAATCCAAATATGTGTAGCATCACCAAAACGTTTCATTAAATTGGTGAACCCATTAAAAAAATCCTATGTATAAATTCATTCCAAAAATCCTGATGACTATTAATGCACCGAATGGCGTTAATAGCTCCTTGTAAATAAATTTAAAGTGATAGCATAGCTCCTAAAACGGATTTTTAAAATTGCTGGGTAGAAAAAAGAAAAAAATACTAAAACGGTCTCAATCGAAATATAGATGGATTTGCATTATGTCCGTCTTAGAGAATGTAAATATAGATGGAAACTCAGGAAAACCGCTAGTGGGCCTTACTTCTTTCATAAACAATATTACAATCTGTCAGTCTCGTGCTAAGGCCAAACAGTTTGTATATTATCTTTCCCAAAAAGATTCCTTCATTCACCATTAGTATACACTAATACATAATTTTAACAGAGGACTTTTATTTTTAAAAACTGGGGTTGTAATGGGTATGCAGCCTACAACAATTTTTTTTTTTTTTATTTTGTTATTTAGAACAAGAAAACATGAAGTTCTTACTCTTGGATAAAAGGATATTTTAAACTCACCATGTTGGATTATTGGTCACCATAGGTGGCAAATAATCGGTGGTACAGACCGCTAGCGGATCCAGGATTTAATTTGGAGGGGGGACTTCAGCCCGAAAGCTTTTTTTCATATATATAACGATAATTAATTTGAGAGAAAAAGAGAAAGAAACTAACTACCTATATTACATGGTGTTTAAGTGATTCTTGTAGTCCTATTAAATGTAATTACACGAACAATAATACTTTAAGAGATAGTTTTTAATATTTTTTTCTATAAAACATGGTAATATTTTACCATTTTTTTGGGAGAGGGGGAAGGGGCTTCAGCTCGAAATTATTGTATTTTGTCTTCTATAACTTCCGTTATTAGGTGCTGGGCAACACTCGGTGCTGTGGACGCTCGTTAGCCCCTCAATTCCTACTTAAACATTATTTCATAGTTTTTTCTTTTCCTTCTGGAGTGATTACCTCCCCCAAAAAAGTAATAATAAATCCTGGATCCGCTAGTGCCTATTTCATCCTCTAGCTGAATACATTTTTCGATGTAATACAATGGCAAAGCCTTCTGAAAATGCAGGCATAAGGTTAGGATAGCATAGCAAAGAAATGCCTACTTGTGAGGAAGATAGTAAGCGAATTACAGATGAATAAGAAATGAGTGGCTGTTAGCAGTCGAAAGGTAGACAAGGATCGGCAAAGTGTAGGTCTTTATTGCCAGCTCCATACCGAATCCAATATTGTAATCCCCTTCGGGAACCAGCCACCTCAGACCTCGCTGTCCCCAGAATCTGCAATGAGTTGGAAACCAACTCGCAGAGAGGAGCTGACTTCCTGATCAGCATCGCCTAGCATCTTTTCTTTATTTTACCTATATATTTTATACATACAATATTAAACATCGAAAACGAATACAGCTTATTTAATATTTAAAAAAGAAGAACTGAAAATTGTGTCTGAAACACCGTCGTGGGTTAACCTTGAATACCTCGACGATAATTGCAATTAGTTTTCTAGAAACAATGCCATAATCGTTTTTTAAGTCTAAAACATTTAGAGTGCTACCAGTGGGTAGTTTCTCAACAAGCGTGTTTCATGTAATAATATTTCTCTGTACAAATTTACTTGATGTATTCATACTAATACAGTTGTAAATATCATAATAAAAAAAAAAAAAGACTAAAACATTCTTCATAGTGGATTGATAGTTGACTGTGATGAATAATTAAAGAGGAATTAGTTGGGGTGTTCAGTCAAAAATACAAAGTAAAAATAAATGAATGACATTTATTTATTCTGTTAAATAAATGACATTTTTTTTTTAAATAAATTATATTTATTTATTTTTTAAGGAAGGAGATGGTCCGGAGTGGCGGTCATAAATAGATTAAATAGTAGCAAAACTATTTTATTAAAAGCCAACGTTTCGACCCGACTTTGCAGGTCTTTTTCAGGGAGGTGTGTTCAGCAAGGAGTTTTAGAACAGCTAATTCTAAGTGAAACTCCTTGCTGAACACCTCTCCCTGAAGAAGACCTGCAAAGTCGGGTCGAAACGTTGGCTTTTAATAAAACAGTTTTGCCACTATTTAGTCTTTTTATGACCGCCGCCCCGGACCATCTCCTTCCTTTATAATGCAACGGTCAACTATTAAATATTCATTATTTATTTTTACTTCGTATTTTTGACTGAACACATAAAACAACTTCTCTTCAACTAAAAAATTCTATATTGTGGATTTGAGATGATAAAATTTTCTTATCACTGGGGTCAGGCAAACCTGGGCAGTTATAATGAATTATTTTAAAATAGAAAATAAAATGCTTATTTTTTTTATTTTTTGTATTTTGCTGTAAAATAAAGTATTTTAAAGTATAAAAGTATTCGTATTTTCTTCACAAGATACTCAAAATACAACAAATTATTTCACTTTGTATTTTACCCCCACACCAGACTGAAACGACTAGAAACCGTCCGACGTTTTCGACTACTGCAGCACTTTCTAGACAAACTCTCTAAGCTTTCAATCAATTACAAATCATATATATGACAATAATATGACCTATTTGGACTTACGGAAATGAGCTTTGAGGCTCCACTAAACCATCGAATTCCTCTCGTATCCAATCCTTACAATCCAAAATTCTTCGTAAAATCCTCAACGCTCCTTACTTTGTCATAAATAAAATCATCCATAAAGACCTTAATGTTCCATATGTTTCCGATTTGGCCCAATCCAGATACCTATCAACAAACTACAGAACCATCCGAACCCTCTCGTTTCAAACCTTGCTTCCTCCTCGATCCCTGATAACCCTCCGAGGCGTCTAAAAAGAAGATGGCCTCGGGACCTTCTAATATAGAACTTTAATTTGAGTTCTACCAATGGGTAATTTCTCTTTATGTTGTACATGTCATGTTACCAACGTCACAAAAAAAAAAAAAAAAAAAAAATCACTTTGTATTTTGTGAATGTGCTCTCTGAACTCTATTATAACTGTCCTTTATTGAGACAGATTGTAATATTTATGAATAAACAAGTAATCTAATAAAAAAAAATATCTAAAATAAATTACCGAATTGAGTGGGTTCCTCTTGAAGTATTGTATTGTAGTGAGGCTGATTGTTTGCACAAGATGTTTTTGGAAAACCTAAAATCATAGGTCTTTGTTGTCCTTTTGTTTTGAACTCACACTTGTTATTTTATTGAAAAATTGTTTTTGTTTTTTTAAATTCTATAATTTTCTTTATGTTTGCAATACCATCCTCCCAGCCTTTTCTGGAGGTTCCTCTCAATTCTTAAACTCTGAAAATAACTATCAGATAGGGGGTGATCAATTCCGAAATGTGGTCAACTGTACATCGCACCAAACATATTTTAGAGTCGTTCTTAGGTATTTTATTTTTTTTTTTATTTTAGGCCTTCATCCTCAGTCTCGATATAACAATCTCTCCTCTTCTGCTGTCCAGGTTAGATACTTTCGGTGCTTTAATTTCTTTCTTGGTACCTTTTAATTTATTTTGGTCTTCGGTGGATTGAAATGGAGATATTGCTCACTGATAATGAATGCTGCTTCCTCTGTGCTTGTTCGGCCGCTTTATTTCCTTTGTGTGATGGTAGCCATAACTAGGGTAACGGTACCTATTATTGACATGTTTCCAGTTATTGACACTTGTAACTTAAAGTTGATAGAATAAGGGTTCAAATCCTACATGAACCTAAACACTTATTTTAACAAATTTAATTAACAAGTGTCAATAATTGATAACATGTCAATAACAGGTGGCTTTACCCTAGGGTCATACATGAAGAAAAATTGTAATCCTTCAGGACCTTATCGTATCAACAGATTCTGTATTATATTTATGACAAATGGATAACTATGGATTGACATTTTAAAAGCTCTTGGTCAAGAAATATTCGTTTTAGAAATGTAAACCAAACAGGTACATGCTGGTTTTGAGCCCAAAATGTCTTCCCAACTACAAATATTTCAAAAGAATAAAAGCACATAATTCTGAAACTAATCGTTAGAAATGGCTATGTATGTATTTTACTTACATGTATATTTACTTAATATTTACAAATTATCCTTTAAATCTGAAGGAGTGGGTTATAAATTGAATTTTTTTCTGGATATTTTAGCATAGAATGGGCCCCTTATTATTATTGGATTGGTTTTTTTTAATGGCAAGATCTTTTGTGTAGATGTTAAATGCCATATAACAGATAGGGAGCTCTGCTATTTTTTTTTTTTTTTCTCCTTCATACTGCAGTGCTACCAATGGGTAGTTCTCTTCATGTTGTACATGTCATGTTACTTGTTTCATATTTACTTGTCGTATTTATCATTTAATACAGTTGTAAATTTTAATAATAATAAAAAAAGTTAAAAATTTGTATAATGAGATACTGTGGAATAGCATAATAAGTTATATGTGGAAGCCTGTATTTGATAACATATGAGTTGATAACTATGAGCCAATCAACGTTGTAATTTGATTTAGAACCATCTACATAAGGACATCTAGACACTACTTATTAAATTTTCAAAAACTATCGCCATATACAATAAAAATTAAAAGAACTGCAAGTGATTAGATACTTCAGAGATAATGAATCTTTAACGAATTATAAATATTTAATTAACAAAATTATTTTTATTTGAAGCTAATACGCATAGATTTTATTTAATTGAATACTTAATAGTTGACCGTTGTATTATAAAGGAAGGAGATGGTCCGGGGTGGCGGTCATAAATAGGCTAAATAGTGGTAAAACTATGTAGCCTATTTATGACCGCTACCCCGGGCCATCTCCTTCCTTTATTTTATTTACATAGTTGTAGATATGTCTGTTTTCAACTATTGCCATGATATTCTTTCCCTATTAAACAGATAACAAAAGAAGAAAAACACGTAAGTTTAAGCAAACAGATTTAACAACGGCTGAAGGACAATAGAAGAGGCCTTTGAAGGCTTTGAGGCGCCACTTATTGCAACAAGCCCTCGGGCTTAGCCATTGGCTTCGTGTCCCAGTTATCTCGCCTCTCTCTCTTTCCTCCTCAATTGCTCTTACATTAGATAATAGTCTCCAGAATATGGCTATGTTTTCCACAGATTATATTAAATTTAGGTTTCATTTGAGGCGTTTGACTTCAAAACTGGTTACATTAATTTTCAAACATTTTTCAGGACTGATAAGAAAAAAATTAATTTAAAAAACATCAATTCAACAATTTTCAAAAATTATTTTTCGTTACTTTAGAATAAATAAACAATTTTAAACAAATATTATTGACAAATTTTTGCTGTCTTTTCTTTTTACTATAATATATCCCATTTAATATAAATAATATGTTGGATGTATCTGAATTTGATCAGAAAATATCTATTTATGGTTGATTTTTGGTTGAAAAAATAAACGTTTTTCAAAACAAACCACTTATATTAATTTTAATACTATTTACACATAATTTTTATTTTTAAATACATAAAAATTTTCATTGATCTTGAATTTTCCAAGATACTTCAAGTCTCCGCATTTTCCTAGATTGAATTATTTGAATTTTAGATTTTTTTTTCCATTACGAAAGAGTCAAAAGTAGGGCAAATGATCGAAGAAAGAATTTCGGGCTCAAACTATACAAAAGATTTAAACCTTCTAAGACTATTTTGATAAAAAATAAGAAGTTTAACTATCTACAACAAAAGATGTTTGATAGAAAACTGTATCTTCAGGTATTAATTTTTGGATGATCTAGATTTGAAACTAACACATCATTTAATTAAGAATTTATGAAAATTAGAAATAAAAATAATGTTTGGGAAAATGGATGTAACCGGTTTTCAAATCAAACCCCTGAATTATTACTTCCTTATATATCAACAGTCCATAACTGATGTTCAATGTATTTCTTCCTGATCATAATGAAGTTTGCGATTGACAACAGTATTAAAACCTTAGTGTTTTTCAAACTTTGATAACTCCTGTCAAACTGGTAATATCGGTTGAATCATTAGCGGGTTTAAGAGGAGGAGAGAATTTTCCCAAATAGAAAGTTTTTTTCATCGGTCCATTTTTGTTTCTATGAGTCATCTCAACTAAATACTTTAAAAAAAATTACACTGAATGGATGGAGTGATGGATTTTGATTAATGAGATATCTGATGAAAGAGAATTTCATTAAGAAGTGATGAATCATAATTTCAAAATTTAAAACTTTACTACAATCACATTTAAAGTCATTGAAAAAATTAGAAGATTTCTAAAGTCGGCAGATTGAGATGGGATAAATTTCCTCTTAAATATTTCTTCGCGGATATCATGACTCAGTATAGTTCTTAAAAATCATACCAAGTAATTATGTGTTGTTCCAAAGAATTATACTGGTCACATTTTATAGTCCTAAATAAAATTTAGGGTTTTTAATAACGCATGGCCTTAAACTTATTCTAGCGATAGTGAATTATGCCACGGTTGCCATGGATTCCTTATCACTTAAAATTAAAATATTCTATTTACCGTAGCCTATCTTTATATATATATATATATATATATATATATATATATATATATATATATATTTGTGTGTGTTAAATTGTGTCGATCCTTCTGAAAAATTATGGGAAAAATCACAAATAACAGGAAACTTCACTTACGTATTACTCAAAAAGTATTATTTGTAGTCGATTATACCTATGATAATTTGAATGCATTTTTAATTCCCCAATAAAATAAAAGAAACAAAAACCTAAGGTGTGTGCTTTAGATCTCACGATATAAGTCAAAAAATCAATAAGATGAGATTAATGATATGAAATATAAATTATAAATAATAGCTATAAAGAGGATGGATATGCATATTTTATATAGGTGAATAATTAACTTTTAACTCAAGCTTAAATGTGTTCAAGGTAGAAATTATCTTTAATTCATTACCATGTAATAATGATTTTTAAGCAATTAATTTTGTATATTTTAACCGAATGTATTAAATAATTATCTGAAAATTTAAATTACTTATATCTCGAAAAAGAGAGCGGGGTAGCTCAGTGGGTGAGCACTGAGTTCCAGGGCTCAAGATCCTAGGTTCGAATCCGGCTAATGACCAGTAATTTTTCATTAGACGTGAATCGACCCTAGGGTCGGAGGACCCTCCTGGGCCACACCCAGCCTCTACAAAGTGGGTACCCTTAATTAAAAAAAGAATTAAGGGGGAAAACCTGGCGGTTGAGCGTGATAGCGGCCCCATCACCTCCCTGCACAGCCGTTGGCCTTAACAATACTTCCTGACATTGTCTGGCACCCAAGACCCCTCATGGGTTGTAGTGCTACAGGTTTTTTTTTTTTTTTTTTAATATCTCAAAAAGAAGGGAAATCTGCTAATTTATTTATTTTTTAATAATACAAAATGTAAAGGGAATGAACTAATAAAATTTGATAATTAATTTAAAATAACTCTCCAATTAAAAAAGTATTCAATCTATTTTGCTATAGTGGCAGTAATCCCGTTTCATGTTCTGAACATCCAAGGGATAATCTCCTCTAGGATATGGTTTCCTATGGAGGTACTTAGTCCCTACATTAACTCAGTTATTGAAACTGAATAACTTTGCAAACGAACATCATTACAGAGGAATAAAAAGCTTGAAAATCCTGGAGATAACCTCACATTGAATGACATAATCCGCAAAGGCTAGGAAAAAGAAGCGGACTGCTGATCCCGCTCAGCCGGGAATCTCATTAAACGACTTTAACAGCCGCTAGTTCTTCCTTCATTCCCCCCACCCCACTCACTCCCCCCTCCCAACATAGATTAAAGCCTTAAACCCTTTCATTTTCTTTTTCTGTATTCTTTATTCCCTCGCTGATTGAATTCTCCTACAATAGTGAAGTCTGGTTGTACGCGTACCAGATTCTCACAGAATAAGTATGTTAGTTGCCCATTAATAACTATGTAAATGTCATTTGTTTATGTTTTCATTTAATTTCCATTTATTTTAGTTCTAGAAGGGGGCTGTTTCTCGTAATTTATTTTAAATAAAATAAAAAATCAAGAATCCCCGAAAGAGATCCCCGAAGAATGGAAATAGGGTTATATCACTCCAGTTTTCAAAAAAGGCCAAAAGAAAGACGTTTCCAACTATAGAGGTATTACTGTTACCAGCTCGCTGAGTAGATTATACGGCCGGATAATTAAAAGCAGAATTGAAAATGATTTAAAGGAAGAGATCAGCGAGGAACAGGCCTGTTTTCGAGCTGGAAGATCATGCACTGATCACATTTTTAGTCTCTCACAACTTATAGAAAAGAGGATGGCCCACGACCGTGAACTCCATATGATATTTGTAGATTTACACAAGGCCTATGATTCAGTACCTCTAGCGAAATTGTGGAAAGCTTTGGAAGCCACATCTATTAAGAGATACCTCATCAGAGCAATTCAAGAGCTCTATAAAAATATAAAGGGGGCTATAAAAATAGGAGATAGAGTGTCTAGAAGCTTCTTCATTAACAAAGGATTGAAACAGGGCTGCTGCCTTTCACCCCTGATTTTCAACATTTACATAGAACAAGCCCTTAAAAATTGGAAAAGATCGTGCTGTGGAATGGGTGTTCAAATCGGGAATGATGTCATCTACAATTTGCAGTATGCCGATGATCAAGTCATAATCGCATCGGATCCGGATGATGTTAGCTATATGATGAGGAAGTTGCTGGACACGTATTCCAGATGGGGTCTGAAAATCAGTGAAAGTAAAACAGAGTATATGGTTTTCAACGCTCCAAATTTGCCCCTTGAAATTGATGACTGGACGCTAAATGTCAGCCAGCAGTTCAAGTACCTCGGATACTGGCTATCTTCAAAGGGTGGTAGTGAGGTTGATATCGAACATAAAATAAATAATGGGAAAAGAATAATAAGTTCGATAAATTCAACCCTATGGAGTAAAGAGATACGATTAGAAACTAAAAAGAAGATATACCATTCCTTTGTAGAAAGCGTAGCCACTTACGGATCAGAAGTCTGGACACTGACAAAAAAGATGGAAAATAAGCTGCTTTCCATGGAAATGAATTTCTGGAGAAGAAGCTGTGGCATATCCAGAATCGAGCGGATCCCAAACGCAGCTATTAGAGACAAGGTCGGATGTCAAAAGAACATCCTTCACCTGATCGGGACCAAACGGTTAAAGTGGTATGGCCACTTAATGCGGATGGATGAGAACCGCTGGCCAAAGAAAATCTATAACTATATGCCACCTGAAGCGTGGAAGGCCAAAGAAGAAATGGACAGAGGACATGGAAGAAAGCATGGCAGCCAGAGGGCTTCGTGAGGGAGATTGGATGGACAGGGAGCAGTGGCTTTTGGGTGTTGGGGATATGACTCCTTAAGTTGTGCAAAACCCAAATAAAAAAATAAATAAATAAAAAATAGTAGTTGAGTAACTATGCTATTAAAAAAAAATTCCTAGAGGACAGCTATAAAGTTTTCTCTTCCGGTACTCAGTGGGACCGATCGCCGATCTAGGAAGACAAAAACAACTTCAAAATATGAGAAATGTAATATTACATCCTTTTTATAGATTTTTGGAGACCTGAAAAGTGGCCTAGCAAAGCTTGAAAGTTCGTTTAAACTCTCACTGTAGGTTACGAAACAGTGAGGTTTGGGCGAGCAAGCCTCCTATATCTGTTGACAAATAGTTCCAGCTCTTTATTTATGGATCAAATCAGTACCTGTGTGCATTATTGCTTGAGTTTGATTTTAATAATTCAGTTTAAAATTAATCCAAACAAATCTCAACAAGTTATTTTTACCCTTCGCCGTAAACCTAGAACATCCTGTTCTACCGTATCCTTTAGCAATATTCCACTGATCTCTGTCGAATAGATCCGTTACCTAGGACTCCTTCTTGACAAACGCCTTACCTGGAATCCTCATACTATACTTAAAAGACAAGAAACTGCCAACATATTCCGACTACTACAACACTTACTTGACAAACGCTCTAAACTTCCAATATTCTACAAAAAACCTCATTTATACTACCATCATTTGGACATACGATATTGAGCTTTGGGGCTCTACAAAAACATAAATTCTTCCCGTTTCCAATCCTTACAGTCCAAAATCCTCCGTAAAATCCTATTGGCCCGAACTAGATATACCTCTTTTCATTCAAAACTCTTTGGTCACCCCAATCCTCTAGTTTGTTACCTTTCATCCAACACAATTCCTGACAACCCTCCGAGGCCTCTGAAAATAAGATGGTCAAGGGACCTTCTAAATTAATTTATCTTTGTAGTGTTACCAATGGGTAGCTTCTTCACAAGTACCTTCATGTTATATATTTCTATAGCAAATTTACTGGTTGTATATATGTTTACAGTTGTAAATTTCAATAAAAAATAAATAATTAAAAAATAATTCAGTTAATTGTCTTAATTTTTCAATGGATTAATTTAGGATCCAGCAGTTATATGTTGGCTAAAATTGCATTTAAAAATGGCTATGATCAAAACTTTGAAATATATAAACAACATTTATATTATATTATAGTCTATCAAATACACTTGTTGGTATCCCGCCGCTACAATTTTTTATCTCAGTTTGTAGAATTTTTTATATTCGTTAAAAAAATCATCAAATTTTTCGCAGCTTTGGGCTAAGAATTGTTTTTTATTAATTATTTCAGAAAACGTAAACAAAAGTTCTGGAATCGAATTGTTTATATCTTAATTTTATATTATCTTACCTTTTGAATGATAAAATAAAAATTACGCAGATTTTAAAGACAACTCAGCCCTATTTATATACAAAATAAATGAGCGTTAAAAGAATGCTCACAAAATGATTTTTTTTTTAAGTGAAATATGTCGTAGCTGTAGCATATTTTGTAGATCTGATAATAATTGATAACGACAACCAGTCTCCTCGAGGTTTCGAAGGAACAAGGACACTGAATAATGTTTTTCCGATTGCTTCAAAAAAAACAACTAATGAGCTAAAAGTACAGAATATAATATTTTAGGGCTATGCATTTTTACGGGATTATGAATTTTTGAAGTAGCCAAATATTTACAGACTGTGTAGACTAGGAAAAAAAATGAAGGAAATTAAAGGAAAATTTAAATTGCGTTTAGGGAGCGATTATGAGGGACTTCAGTCAGAGAGTGAGCTTTCTAATGTTGTTGATTATACGGTTAAGGAAACTTGAAGATTAAATAAATTAGAATACATACATACCAGTTTCCTGTTTATTAATATTATTGTTAGTTTTTTTATTAATTATTAGGAATTATGATTTTAAATTCAATATAAATTAAATTTTCGCTATAAATTAGACTTATATTGACCTAATTAAGACAATACAAATTTTATTTGTGACAAATATGTCAATTTTTATTCGAAATTTATGTTCAGTGAATTTAGTCCTCCTAGGTCGGATGTCAGCCCCAGTGTGCGACAGTTATTTAAAAAAAAATTTTATCTGGTATAAACGTATTTCCATCAACTTAGTGACACAAGAAATATTTTTAAAATAATCTAATCATATGTTAAATGCGGTAATTTTGTGACGACATTGATTAGTTAATCAAATTAAATACAGGAAAAATGTATTTGCTCGCCACACATTTTCATCATTTTTTATGAATTCCGTTATAATTACACACATTCCTCCACCATTCGCCCTCCCTTAAGATCGGAATTTTTTGTCCGTACGTGCATGTTATTTTTAAATTATAATCAAAATTTTCAATTGAATTTATACTAGAGAGAAATACTTTATTGAAAGTAGTGATGCCCTACTATATAGGGTTGCTTTATACACAGCATACTGATTAATCCACATGGACATAGCTCTTACATCTTTTATTCCATTATTTGATAAACATATTTTTTTTTTCTTTCTCCCTTTTCATAAGACTGGTCATATACATATCATTAATATACCACATTTAACAATTACTACATAACGCATACATTGTCTGAAAAAAAAAGTATTTGAATGCTAGAAATATAAGACTAAATCGCGCAAACATATACAACGCAATTCCATGAATACAGAAAGACAAGACAAAGTTTAGCCTATACTTATTATTGTGTAACTCAAATGAATTTTTTAAATATTTAAACTCATTACATAAAGAAAAAATGTGATGTGCTATTACATTTTATCCCTGCTGTCAGTAAAACTTGTGTAATGTGCCCACAGGACCAGCTTTTTTTTTACCGATTGTTTGTTAATTATTATTAGAATTTTTAATTAAATGGTTTACGCGTTTTATTTTACTTAAAATGTTATTTAAACCTATCATCTTCTTCATCCATCAAAGATGTAAAACCTCTAAAAGCCATGAGCCTTTTCCATCTGCTCTTCCAATTAGCCAAAAGGACTGTCGGGCACAGGAGTCGTCTGGGGGAAGGGGGAGAGACAGTGCCGAGGGAAATTGTTTTTAGAGAAGGAAGAGAAAATGGTAAGAAAAGTGGATAAGTTAAATAATTGAAGAGGTGTACAGGCAGGACATGTTTATACTGGGCCCTGGGGGAGCTTGCATACAGACAGCCACTGAGCTGGTCCAAGGCTCATTTATTCATTGCCCTTAACTACCCCGCGTCATGGCTACTGTTTATTTAAATAAGGGATATCTACTGAGACCCCCTCCCATCCCATAACTACATCATATCCAGGCCAGATTAGTATTTTAATTTCACATCGCTACTAGATTAGACTTGCCACTTTATATTTCTGTTGAATAATGGAGGAGGGTGTTATTGTAGTTTAACTGCCTCTGGGTGGTAGTTTCCCTTGATTTGTGTCCGACATTCTTCGGAAATTATTGTAACAATTACATTACGATGTGTATACAATTGACTCCGTTGTGGTATCCAGTACAATCTCGCTAATCCAGCGGAGAAGATATTAGAGATTTTTTTTAATGTGGAACACTTAATAAAACAAGAGCTTGACCATTTATTTGGCAAAATTAGAGAACACTGCATACCCTTCTCTCTCGTATTTATTCTTTTCTATGTTCCTCTAAAGTAATCAGCGTTGCATATGTTTTTAAAAAAAATTAAATTCTGTCAAGTTTTATGTATACATATATATATATATATATATATATATGTGTGTGTGTGTATATATATATATATATATAATGTATATATATATATATATATATATATATATATATATATATGTGTGTGTATATACATATATATATATATATATATATGTATATATATATATGTAATGTGAAAACAGGAAAAAAGAAATTTTTGAAATTTAAAACATAATTACAAGATCCACTAAGTTGTTTTATCTAAACAATTTTTTTTTAAAACGTTTTTTTTTTTTTTGTTTTTTTTCCCTTACCCTCTCCAAGAAATTTTAATCAACTACATCATCAATTATATCATTACGACTATCTAATTATTATATCATACAACCAACTAATTAATATCTAAAAAGTGTAAATTTCTCAGATATTAGAATATTATCCTGCCAACAAACTTGATGATAAAAGATTCTTTGAATAATATGGCTACAATTTTTTTTTTTATAAAGTAAAGTCGTTAAAATGATTTGAGTCGCTTATTTCTTAAGTGAACTGAAATAGATTTGTAACGAAATTGAGATAAGTTTCGATTCTCATGTAAAAACACCCAACAACATGAATCCGGTGGTGCCATTATTTTTTTCATTAACTAACCTAAATATTAAAGAATAAAAATTGGATTGAAAATACGTGGTAATGTAATTATATTTATGGTGTATTGTAATTATTTTTGTAGTATAGTAATTTTTTTTAATATCTTTTCACTTTTCTTTCCCATCGAATCATGCACCTAAGGAAACCCCAATAAACCTTTCTTATTGTTCAAATACGGGCCTTAAATTTTAATTCTTTTCAAAAGAGGCCCTATTCAAGTCCCAATGTTTTTTTAATTACTACCGGAATAATCTGTGATTTTCGGAAATATGTTCTATAAATATAGAATTTCTTAATTATTTTTTTTTAATATTTGTTTTTGATTTTACGATTTTTTTTTTTTATTCCTAACGATTCAATATACTTCATGATTTTCAATACGTTTAGGCTTATCACTGCTTGCAGAACGCCTCAAGAATCTTACACAATGTCTTATGAGATATGGATAAGTAGCTCGTGATTATCAACGTTTCTTCCAGCCATAATAGAACAGAGAGCGATCTATTTTTATGTTCTAAATGATCCAGATATATAACAAGGAGTTAAGGGATAGAAATTCGATGATTCTCTCTAAAATGTAATATCTTAATATAGATTCCTAGAATTGACGGCTTATCTGTAACACAGCATTATTTTCAATAGCAAGTTTCTAAAAACTTAGTTATAAATGTCTTGATTCTTATTTAGGTTTGCCAAGATTCACTGTCTCCCTCCTCTTATAATTGAATACTCAAGGGAAACCTTCAAGTTTCACAGTCTTAATTAACTTGACAGATACGCATCAGATTACTCCAGGGCCCTTGGTAAAGCAAAGTGGTATATCTTAGATGATAAATATCGTCTCACAATGTCTATTTAAATAAAAAATAACAAAATATGTACAACACTAAACTGTTACACTGTTTTAACAATCAGTTTTAGACTGATTTACTAATAATAAATATTTATTTGTTTACAGCCACGACCGTGAGCAGCCCTTCACCTTCCAGCTCGGTGTGGGACAGGTCATCAAAGGATGGGACCAGGGCTTGGAGAACATGTGCGTCGGCGAGAAGAGGAAGCTGACCATTCCTCCAGAGCTGGCCTATGGTGACAGGGGAGCAGGAAACGTCATCCCAGGAGGTCGGTAGAGTCAAGATTGCTGTATAGTGTAGAGTAGTAGTCTTTGTTTTTAGAGTCGTTGAGAGTAGTTTATAAACTTTTTTTCTATTCTTTAAGTCTTTTGATTCTCTGTTACCAACTTCTTTGAAAAATATAACTATAATTTGTATTGGTTATTGTATAAACATATCGGTTGGAAAGGCGAGCTGGCCTAAGGGATAGGTAGGTATATTCCAAGCTCAGTCTCGTATGATCAGGGGTGCCCATCCTCCCCCAAAGGTCAATGGCGCAAGAACTGGCCCCCTCCTTCCAAGATATTTTGTTGCTTACCTTTCCTTAAAAACAGAAGAAGCTAAGGTAGAATTAGAAAAATCGTAGATCATATACAGTTACACTTTCTGCTGTCTGTTATATGTTCCCCAATTGTCCCTTAGTCTGAAATTTGACTTTGGCCTGAGTCAAAGTGACTCTTGGCTATAATATATGTATGCTGAGAGTTTCTTTCCCTTAAACTCCTCTTAAAGAAAACCATCATTCTGGAAATATTTTGATAGCGAACCTCTATGTTTCATTAGTCACTTTTTCTGTAAAAATATTTTATAATGCTTGTTATACTAATTTTCATGGCAGCTATTTCGTATTTTTCTTATTTCGAGTAATCAAAATCTATTTTCGCTAACATTTATATAACTTTATTTCACATGGTTACTCCAGAACTGTAATAAATATGTAGGCCTAGATTTTTTTTTGTTCACATATTTTTTCATGACTGATTTCTTATTGGTTATTTCATCTAATATAGTACTTACAAAACTATATTATTCCTAAAAAGGCAATATTTTAGATTTATTTTGCATTTGCAAAGTAAGGATTACTGTTTGTTGAGCTATAACTTGAAGATTTTCAACCTTTTTGAAAGAAACTAATTACGATATAAAGCTCACTTTAATCTCTCCAAATTTAAATTAAGTGTTCCCCTCTATCCCCCCGTTCTTAACAATCTCTCCCTTCTTAAACAATTGCCCTACTTTCAGTTTTGAGCTGGCTAGGCCCTTGAAAATACTGAAACGTTTACCAGAGTGAAGTGAAGTTTATTTGAGTAATCTTTGAAATGAATAATAATTCTTATATTGTAGAAACCATATTGTTTCTCAATAATTTTGGCCTCTGTTAAAGATTTTCAGAGTACTCCTTGCCCAAATAGAGAAGATCGACCTGTGGAAGTATGTGATCGGTCTTATTTTATTGGTCTAAGTGTACACTATATCTGCGAGCCCTATGAGTTTGACTAATTAAAATCGGATTTGGTACTTTTATTCAGATTCTAAATTTTCCTACTTCAATTTGAATTTATAATTGGGACGCTTATTTCCAAAGTGTGCTCTAATCGATTTTTATATAAATTATGATAAGTAACGATTCTCGTGTTAGAGGAACTTCAATAGACTGGTGGAGCTGCTTGCTGGGTTATGCTGATGACTTTTACATAATGACAAGACCGAAACGAGCCCTAAGGGAAGCATTTCTCGCCCTCGATGAATAAAAAAGTTGAATTAAGAGTAAATTAGAAAAAAAAAAAGTATATACAGGTTGAAGGGCTAAGAAACCACGAGGAGTGCTTTCAGGTACGACAGTACTGATTCCAGTTGGTCAATAACTTTGTCTACTTGGGAAGCGAGATAAACTCCCAAAACGATATCTCCCAAGAAATTAAGCTTAGAAGAATTAAGATAATAACTGCTAACAGGTGCTACTACAGCTTATCAAAAAACTGCAGGAGACTGTATCTTTCAAGGAAGACAAAAATCAGCCTGTACAAAACTACTATAGTCTCCCAAAGCTCCCCCTCTCCCCGTAGATCCGCCTTTGGTCCGTCCAGTACTACTATATGGACCGGAGGCATGGGCCATTAAGAAGGCGGATGAAAACGGCTCTTTTTGTTCGAAAGAGGGATACTGAGGAGGATATATCGGACCATCAAAGTAGGTGAGACACGGAGAAGACGAAAGAACCAAGAATTGCGTGGGCTCTTTGAAGATAGCGAGATCTCCAAAATCATAAAACTGGGAAGACTTATATAGACTAGCCAGAATGGACAATGGCGGTATTCCGAAGAAAGTGGTCACAGAAGAGATCTTAGGGAAGAGGAGAGTGGTAGGGCGGAACCTAAGGTGGATGGATGGTGTGACTGAGGATGCTAGGACTCTTTTAGGCGTGTGGGACTGTAGGACTGCTGCACAGGATAGGGCCAATTCGCGGAGGTTACTTGAGGCGGCCCGGATTCGGTGACGAGTTGTTGTGGCTTTGAGTATGTATGTATCGATTCTCGTGTAAAATTATCCGGTGTTACTGGTTATTAAATTTTTTTTTTTTAATATTTAAAATATGTAAATATTTAAAAAATTGGTGTGAAAGTTCCAAAGGAATTTGGAAAGGAGCCTCTCAAAAAGATCTCTATTCAAGTTCCAATGTTTTTTTTAATTACTACTGGCAGGATCAGAGATTTTCAGAAATATTTTCTACAAATAAAGAATTTCTTAATTTATTTATTATTATTAATATCAATATTAATGTAAATTATAATAATATTATTTGATATTACAATTGGAATAGAAAATGCGGTGTTTCGCATTTTCTGAAAAAATATTAATTATTATTAGGATTCACTTTGGAAATAAACTACTCAATTGTCATACGAATACTATCAATCAAAAATATTTTTTGTAAAAAATAAGGTAAATTTTATATTGGAATTTATACAATTTCTGCTGTTAATTTAGTGTCTTGAGGTTTCGTAGTACCTTGATTTTCAGAATTTCAAACTTATTATTATTAAAATTATTGAATGTTAAATGTTCTCAGGTGCTACACTGACATTCGAAGTCGAACTGATCAACATCGGCGACCAGGCGCCAACCACTAACGTCTTCAAGGAGATTGACGCCGACGCTGACAAGATGCTCTCACGTGAGGAAGTTAGCGAGTACCTAAAGAAGCAGATGGTGGCCGCCAGTGAAGGAGGGGAGGCCTCGGAAGAAGTGAAGCAGATGCTGGAGGAACACGACAAACTCGTCGAAGAGATCTTCCAACACGAAGACAAAGACAAGAATGGGTTCATCTCCCACGAAGAGTTCTCTGGACCGAAGCATGACGAACTCTAATTCCAAACTGATTGTTGATAATATTTGTACAAAGTCATAACCTCTTCCCCCGTTTTCAGTCTCATGCATGCTCAAATGTCTATCTTTCACTTCCACTAAGGAAAATGTACATATCACGTTTTGTACAGACTCGTACACACTACTCATTCCATATTTATAAGCTCTTTTATTTTTCAAACTAACTTATTAGTTTTATCTTCCAGATTACAATATTGTTTTGCATTTATTTTAAGAACATATTTGTAAAAATGTTAAATAAACAGTATATTATGCAACGAGACTGCTTTGCAATTTTATAATATAAATATATTTATGTAAGTATATGTTAATGTGATCCATTCCATGTGCAATTACATGATATATGTGTTGTTAAATTTTGGAATAATGGTTTATTAATAAATTTTGTTACAAAAATGGTAATTATTATTTTTTTTCCTAATGGACCACTATTGTTCATCCCTATTAATAGTAACAAATTTTTAATACATTCATGTTCTTGGCTCAATTGAATCACTGACATGGAACCTGTATGATATATTTAAAATACAGGAGGTTAATAGACGATACGCTCAACAATATAAAATACTATTCCTCGTCAGTAATAATTTACAATACCTACTATTCTGAACATATATACCAAAAAGCTTGCCAAGCTTTTGAAGCAGAATTAATTCAAAATAAGTCGAAAATCATTATGCAAAAAGTGATTACTATTTACTTATTTCTATAGAGAAATTAATTAATTAGGAAGTGAAGTTGAAAGAATATACTATAATTTCCATTATCTATATTAAAGTGGAAAGAGGTCCACCTTAAGGACAAAATAATAACTATACAGTATATACAACAAATAAAAATCTGGTGTGGTGATAAAAATCACACAACTTTTACTTGGAATCTGTTAAATTTATATGTTTGCATCACTTTACCTTTACGACTGTGTATAGTACCAAACAATACTAATGATTGTGGGAGAAAATAGATCTTTGGGAAAAATACTGAGTTTTATCGGAAACATTTATCACGAAACTCGTCTAAAAAATTACTTAAAGTTAGTAAATACTCTATATTATTAGGTTTATATAAGTAGAATCCCAACATCGCGTTAACACCTTTTTAGATAGTTATGGATAAGTGATACATAAAAGTTAAACTAACAATATGAAAGCCCTGTGCAGAGGGGTAAAGGGTCAGGGCGCTCTCGGCTGTTTCCGTATAGCTTCCGACTCTCATTTTTGTGAAATGATTAATCTGATGCGGTGCGCGCATCACACAACTTTCACTCCCCACCCTCTTCTTAGCAGAAATAAGTATTTTCAGACAAAGCGAAGTGATAGTAAAAATTATAGACCCTATATTTCATTGTGGGTATTTTTATTTGTCTAGGTACCCTCATATATACAAATTTTAATATTTATATAACTGTAATCTATAGCATATGCCAATACCAATGCCAATGATAGCATTTATGAAAACCACATATGCATATTTGTATAATATTGTCGGATTCTGTATTATATTAATCTTATGATACTATGGAAGTCTGTTCTAATCTTTTGGGCGAGCTTGGTTTCGCTGGTATTCCTTTGGTTCCTCAATTACAACTATTCTCCGTTACCTCTTATTCCTCCTTTAGTTATTTATCAAATTTGCTTTCATATTTTATATTTAACCATTTTTCATATTAGAAATTAATGTGAAATGGTCAATTGCTTCAAATAAAAAAAAATTAAAGGTACTTAAGAGGAAGCTAATATTGAAAACTAATCATTTAAGCCCTTTTAGAGAACATCAATCAGAATAATAACCACATTTTATTTCAAACTGCTTAATTTTACACAGATATGATGAATTTAATCAAAATCGTTAGACCGGTTTTCAAGATAATCGTAAAAATGTGTTTAGTGCATTATATAAAGTACTACTTCCGCTTAGCCGATTTTGACGAAAAAGTTGCTGTAACATCCCTAGCATATAAAAACCTTAAACATGCAATTTCACTTCCCTACGACTTTTGGTTTTTGAGCTATAACACACACACAGACCAATTTGCGGGACTTGGTTATTTGGACTCAGGGGACATCAAAACGTGTATTTCCGTTGAAAACTCAGAATCAAAAATTTTTACGATCGCAATACTTATCCTTGCTATATATTGCATATATAGGTAAGTGAAAGTAAAAAATAAGAGGTACTTTAGGGGAAGAACTTTTGATATTTATGTATTTAAAATCTGTTCGAAAACATCTTTACATTAAGATATGAGCAACATCTTGAGGTTTTTGATAATAAAGTATTGCGTAGAATATTCATCGCGGAGAATCAAATAGGTTTGTATAATAGTTGTGCTTAGTAACGAAAGAATTCCTAAAATATTGATATTTGCTGTAGCGAATGGTAAACGTCCGAGAGGCACACCGAAGAAAAGGTAGGAAGATTGCGTAAAAGCCGACCTGAAGGGACTGAGTTTAGACGGCGAACGGTGGAGGGAGGTGTGTAATAAGCAATTGGTTGTGACAGCATTGAACCTCCGGGTTCGCTAAGCCTTTTATCATTTATCGAAAAAATCATTGAGAATAAGGCCTACATTACATGAAAAACCACTTAATTTCACACTGATACAATGGATTTAATCAAAATCGTTGGAGCCGTTTTCAAGAATTGTAAAATCGATTATATAAAGTGGCACTTCCGGTTAGCCGATTTTGACGAAAAAATTGCTGTAATATTCCAGGCATGTAAAAACCTTAAATACGCAATTTCATACAATGGCGTACGACTTTTTTGACGCTTTTGAGCTAGACTGTTCACACACATACACAGACCATTTTGCTGGACCTCGTCATTGGACTCAGTGTACCTCAAAACATGTATTTCCGTTGTAAACTTAGGTTCCGAAATGTTCACAATCGCAATATTTTCCCTTACTATGTAGGTGAGTACATATGTAGTGATATTACATATGTAGGTGAGTGAAGGTAAAAATAAAATAACTTAAAGATCAGTAAATTAAAAAAAAAATCAGCAGGAATAGCTATATGCACTATTTTTTATCAGACGAGAGAACTTCGAAGAAGGTTTGGCCTTCTTAGAGGGAAACTGTAGGGAGGAACAGGGAACTGTAGAGGGTAAAGCAGGACCCTATTACTGCACTACTCTCTCAGCTGCCGTTTTATCCTTCTCGGAAGATTATAGAAATAATTGTGCTAGGCGGGTTCATCAAGGAGTTGTGATAGGGATTGTGCAATGGAATGATACGCAAGATTCCGGTGAAATTTGGAGATTTTTTATGTGATGTTGAGGTCATGGTGTATAATTTTGTTGGTTATATAGAATGGAGCATCGATTATTGTGCGAAGAATATTGGACTAAGTGCGATTGGATGCGTTTGATGTTAGACAATTCTGTCTTCCCCCATAGTTCTACGAGTAGTCCGTAGATCCAAATAGTTTTCAGGATTCTCTTGTGGATCAGTAAATTGTCGACAGTTGAAAGTTGAGATTTTCTAGTAGGCCATTTTTATAGTTGGGCGTATCGTCGGTTAAGTTCTTCTCATTTTAGTCTAGTACGTGGGTTACACGTTAATCTGAGAGAAAGCCAAGATACCGACTGTTTATGAGAAAAGAAGGTGGATGGAGTTAAAATAAACTGGTGGACAGGATCTGCGTTGAAGAGTAAAGGTGACCTGTTTGCATATGGATTATTTCACTTTTATGTGTCTCTTGCTACACTAAGGTTCAATAAGGGAAAGGTACTTTAAGAGAAGTTGTCGAAGGATCTGAGAAGTAAGGAGGACGTATCCAGGAGATTTACGGGGAGGTATTTTTTTAAAGTGATGTTTGACCTCAGAAGGATTAACTGCTTCAGGAGGTAAGGCGAGTGGGAAGGATGAAGTAAAGAATTCTATTTTTGTTGCGGTGTAGGTGGGGTTGGATTTCGGCTGAGAAGTGAATGTACAGGAAAGGTGTTTGGAAAATTCCTTGGCTTTATCTTCATCAGAGGCTACTCAAGAGTATGAAACAGGATGAGGTTTTAGGATTTTTCTAGTTATCTTCAATAGAGAGTTGTCGAAGATTAAGGAAGAGAGAGAAGGAACAAAGAAGAAAGTATGGAAGGAGATGAAGGATTGAGATCGGAAGGTGACAGATATCTGCTTCAATTTTTTACAGTAGTAATTATACGAGTGGCTGGTAGGGTGTCTGGTACTTTGCCATAATAATGTGGTTCGGTGTTTGGTATAAATTAGCTCTATGATGCGTTGAGGTAAATTGTTTTATTTTGGGATTCCAGAGGATTGATTTTGGAGAGGAAGCAGTCAAGATTGCTTGTTGAATAGTAGTGGTAAATTAATGTATGGCATTGTCCTGGTCTTCTGGGGCTTTCAGAGTTATTCATTGATTAATGTTGTTGGAAAGGATTTCATCAAAGAGTTTCCAGTAACTGGGTCTCTGATAAAGGACGTTGGAGAGGGTTTAGGAATAGGACATTGAGATAATTGGAATATTAATGGACTATGATCAGAGGAAAGTTCATGGTTCGGTAAGGGAGTGGTTGAGAGGTCCTAAATCAATGTGGATGAAAAAATCAAGGATATCAGGATTACGGTAAGGATCAGTGGGTCTATAGGTAGATGAGTTGGGAGGGAGGATACTAAAACATTGGGAATTGAGTGCAGATATCAATGTTCTACCACGATAATTCGTGGTTCTTGAGCCCTATTATTGATGCTCGGCATTTAAGTCTGCACCTAGGATGAATTGACGTTCCAAGGAGTTGAGGAGAGAATTAAACTGGAGATTGGATATAGATCTGTTAGGAGGGCAATAGGCTTATGCAATGATGACCGGGAAGGAGAAGGTTTTAATTATAATGGCTGTGGATTGTAAGAAATCATGAGTAGGTAATGGGAGTAGGAGATGAGAGAGAGATTGGTGGACAATGAAATCAATACCGGTATGTGTTCTGCCGTCAGAATGGTCAGTACGGCATGTTATGTATTTTTACAAAGCTGTCAGAGTTTTCGTAATTAGGATTATGTCGATGATCTTGTATAGTAGTAAACTACTGTTAGTTCGTCAACGTGATTTCTAACACCATTCGCATTTCAAAGAAGAATGGAAATGTGTTTGATGGAAGTCATTTAAAGAATTTTTGAAGGAGAGGTGAGTTAAGATACGAGATTTGTGAGAAGTGATATGAGTGGGGTAACAAGAGAATTGAGTTCGATGAAGAAAGATGCTAACAGTCTGGTGAAATCTATGGCATTTGAAGGAGGAGGAACATGGTGTTGATGAATTTGTTGATAGTTAGGTATATTAGAATGGATAGAATATTGAGCTTGGTTTTGAATTTGTTGTTGTGGCAGTACTTCACTTTTATCGGTTATTCCTTACCTCCGTACAGTTGGGAGAATAAAGCATTAGAGTTAACCATTCTAACAGGTTCTCTATATCATCTGGTTGTTTTTTCTTGAATTCGGGTTTCATGGTATCTGGTTTTGATGTTCTTGAAGATTTGGCAACCCTTATGTAGGCTGGATGTTCCTCCAGCCATACGGTTTAAACTGCTAGAACTTGTATCAGTTTGGTGCACTCTGCAGATTGTTTTTCGCATTTTAAGCAACGTGGTAAGTGTTGGCAATACTATATTGGTATATCTAGGTTGTGACAGCAATAGGGAGTGAGAGTTTTGATGATGAGCAATTTACATATTTTTGCTGCTACAAATGTTTCCAAACAACGAGTGGGAAATATGCTTAAAAAAGGAAAGGTCGTGAGAAAAAATTATTGAACTGGTTTCAAAAGCACTAGCGGATCCAGGATTTAATTTTGGGGAGGGATGGCTTCAGCCCGAATGCTTTTTTTTTCCATATATGTATAATACATATGTATAATGATAATTACTTTAGAAAAAAAAGTAAGATATTTACTACCTTTATGAAATGGTTTTTAAGTGATTCTAGCAGTCCGATTAAATGTAATTAAACGAACAACAATATTTTAAGTGATAATTTTTAATACTTTTCCAAAAAACGTGGTTACATTTGAGAATTTGGAGGGTGGAAAGGGCTTCAGCCCGAAAGCTTCTCCTCCCTGTAGAAACCCTTTGTTCAGGAGTGATTTGAACATATCATTTCACAGTGTCATAAATGGCCTTGAACGGCCGTAGTCGTCTAGGGGTTGCATTTTGGGGTCTCAGATATACAGCTACCAGAACCATTTACAATGGAATGGTACTGGGTATTCTGAGGTCCGCCTTTCCTGCGTGGTTTCAGAACCTCTCACACCGTCAGAAACGCAGATTGGCGGCAATTCAACGTACGGCTCTGTTGTGTGTCACCAAGTCATACCGAAGTGTGTCTCACGAGGCGGTGCAGATCTTAGCAGGAGGGGTACCTCTCGACCTTCTCCTGCGAGAAGACTTGTTGATATTTAAGTTCAAAAGAGAAGGCTTAGCAGGTCTTTCGGAGAATATCCGGGTGAGGATTGCAGAAGAGCCAAGAAAATGGAAAAGTGTTATTCGAGAGGATACCACAGATGAATTGAATCGGCCGTGGGTAACTACCCCGAAAGGAGCAACTTTAAGAAAATATTTCCCCACCGTCCGAAGTCGCTTGGATGCGAAGTGGGTTCTCCCGGATTACTGGGTCTCTCAATTCCTTACAGGACATGGGGGTTTCCGCGCTAAGTTGTACAGGGGAAAGGAAATAGATCCCCTATGTCCCACTTGCGGAGTACCGGCGACTGCTGAGCACCGTCTTTGATGGACTAAGGACCGAAATGAGGAAAAAAATTGAAGTCTATGGCCTCACGGAAGATGAATTTTCCCAGTTAGTGGCCGAGCAGAACTACCCGTATTACAAAGATTTTGTGTACGGGTGGAAAACTGCTCTATGGCCCTCACACTTTAATCTGGGGAGAAGAGGACCTGCTAATGGAAGGCCGGCAAACTGATATTGTGAAAAGAAAATGTTGGAAAAAAGAAGTTTTGAAAAACAAAACGAAATCGTTTAAGTACTTGCCGTTTAATAGCAGGAATGGTATATGCCATCCGTGCAAAATCCCATGTAGCCGAAAGACAAGAAAGGGAGGAATAAATAAATAAAGTGTCATAAATGAGAGAAAACTAATTGAAGTGACTGATATATTATTATTCAAAGGCCTTTTTTTTGTTATGGTACCACATATCTTCTTGAATTCGTCATCAAATCCCATGATAAAGCCATCATTTTTAAAGTTATCTTTCAGGTGTGAAAAATAAGCACTTAAATAATTTATCGTCAGTTAAACCCACGGTAAATTGAAAGTTTTCTAATTCCCTACAAATACTGTAGCTATTTTGCCAATTGAGTAATTTTACATTGAGAAATAAATGATGATTTTTACTTTCATCTACCTAGAGTAAGGAAAAATAATGCAATCGTGAAAATTTTCGAAACACGGATTTCAATGGAAATACACGTTTTGAGGTCCCTTGAGTCGAAATAACCAAGTTCCACAAAATGGTCTGTGTGCATGTTAACAGTCTAGCTCAAAAACAAAACATCATAAAGAACTGATATTACATATTTAAGATGTGCAAGAGATGCTAGACACTTTTTCCTGGAAATCAGTAAAGCGGAAGTGGCACTTTAGATAACCGGTGATACACATTTTTACAATTTTCTCAAAAACGGCTCTAACGATTTTGATTAAACTCGGTGTACCATTGTACAATTAAGTGGTCTTTAATATCATTGAGGTGTCATCCCCATTGATGTCACCTTAAATGGCCTAAATGTTGAACATGTCTTCCTCTAAAGTACCTTTAATTTGGTTTATTTTAAATAATTAATTATCTCTCATAATTAAGAGTCATTGAAAAAGGCTAAATATAAAGCAGAAAAAATAAAAATACTTATCCAGGTGGAAAATGAATCTCGGGAAATATAATCAGAAAGTACAAGTACAATATATCGTTAAAAAGCGGAGAATTTTAGAAAAAATAATATCTCATATGGAAAATCCTAGAAAGTAAGGAAGTGTGACGAAAAATTATAAAGAATAATTTTTGAAAACTTATATTATTTAACGCTGGACAATGCAAATCTTTTAATTCCATTTTAGTAAACTATGTAATAGAAAATAAGTTTAATAACTAATTATTCTACAATCCATAGTCAACTGTAGATATAATTAAAAGGGTTTTCGTTATTATAATGGTTTTAATGATTTGTTTACAGCTGACAAGTTTTAAGATGCAGCTTCCTTAAGGAGGCAATTCAAAAATTTTACAATAGCTCAAACATGGCCAGAAAATAATTTCTATTCAAAGTTGAGTGGTAAGTGAAAGTTGTGTGCAACTTTTTTTATTTTTATATTAAGGTTCTTGGTATTGGCCATCTTTTATTTAAACCTCTCTCTGGTGGTCTTATATTTAAGAAAATATTTTCCTTTTGGAGACGTCAAATTTCATTTGTAAAAGAATTAATAAAAAACAGTACACAGGTTCTTGCAAAATACTTCAAACTAAGAGTAATTTGATTAGTCAGCTTAAGTATGTGCTCTTGTAAAGTACTTAAATTGTACTTACAAACAGATTTAACTTGATACAGTGTGAGCACAGTTTAATTAATTTCAATTTAACTACCCAACAGCAGTTCTTGGCTAATACCTAAGGAAGTTGCAACTAACCTGGTTTATTTCCATAATAATTCAAAAATGTTAACAACTCACAAAGTGATTTTTATGGTTCATCCCATTATAATAATGGATAAACTATTAGGTTACTGTATACATGATAAAATCTGTGATTTCATGCAAAATTTATTTCTTCAGTTCAATCAACCAAATATTTAATCAGGTAATCTAAGTTTGATGAAAACAGGAACGTAATGAAGTCATATTAAAAATTAATGAAGGAAGTTAGTCTACTGTTCTACATATGATAGGAAATAGTTAGTTTTTAAGATTTTTTGCCTAAGTTACAATACAATCAGGGTCATCATCTGGGCATTACCAGCACTGAAGGTGTTCAAGTATTTGTAACATTGGCAATAAAAATCGATTTCATATTGATAATTTTAATCAACTACTTAAAAATGAATAGGGATATACTCTAAAATATTATTTATTATTATTAATAAATAATATGATGATAAGTTGTCATCATTACTGTAGCAAATCTTGAGAAAGAACTTGATAAAAATTATTACCAGGCATTATGTTGATGTATTTAATTAGGAATTAAATATATCCTATTTTGACAAATATATTTTATTTTTTTTAACATAGAGTAAACTGTTTCACTTCAATATTTAACACTAGAGCTGCATCTCCTTTCCATAATATTTATGACATTATGGATAGATTCACAAAGGATTTCGTGACTCAGCCTAGGTAAGCAATCCTGCAGATCTTGGAGCAAGAGGAGTCTTCAATTGAATTAGTTTGGAAAATGTGGAGGCAATACGCTCAAACTAACAATTCTTTCTTCTTTTATTTCAATGAAACATGACTATAATGTATCCATTATTAAAGAAATTAAACAAATATAGTCAGTATACTGTAAAAAAAAATAAATCCAACACTTTACTGCTTTTTAGGAGAATAAATTCCATTAGAAATTTCAGTAAGTGATGTTGGTTTTTGCCGATGTTACTTAGCAGAGGATCTACTGGGGTATGTATAAATATGAAAGTTAGAGATACAGATTTATTACACAATGGCTAAATTAATTAATTTAGAAAGGAAAAATACTCAATAATTTAATTGACACTTTGTACAGCGTACCAGCAATATGTCAATCCTTATTGGATTATTGTTACAAGTGGTCAATGTACAGAGTTTATTGATTCTTTTTATTTTTCACAAGTATTCTTATTCGATTTAGAGTAGTTAAATAAAATCTTATTATTACAACTATTAGAAGACAATTATAGTTAAGTTAATATGAGTATTTGATTTTAAGTTGTGATCCAGTTGTTCATTTCCTATACTTCAAAATAGTCAGTTAAATTAGTGTGTCATTGACATGGTTATTATTTAAATATTAATGTATTCCATAACAATAAAATATTTCCTAATTATTTTACTTATTTATATTTAATATTTGTTAATTCAAATAATTAAATTATAATTTGTTCGAGCATAATCTTTCCAACATTAATCATTCCATTAGTTCTGTGCATTAAAATTAAAAAATGAAGAAACTCAAATACAATATATGTTTTTTTTGTTTAATAAGGTAATACTTCATAGGTGATCAATGCCTTATTAATTTAATTATATACATATACATGCTTTTGTTTAAAAACACACACCTGTAGATGCTTTTATTTGTTTACTTTAATTTTTTTTCCTAGAATAAACAAGCCATTCTTTAAAAAGTGTAAATTAACTAACCTTTAAGCCAAAACATAGCTCTTTATGTTCAATAGTTTTAAATTATCAAATTCTTTCATAGTTCATACTTACCCGTTTGGTATTATGAATGAAAGACCTTTAATTATTTTTAATAAACAACATTAAAGGTAGGGTGAACGCACCAGTTATGGACAGATTGGACTTTAAATGTAAATAATAAGCTTCCTTATTGATATAAAGGTTCTTTTTTCATAAATTGAAGATCAATGCCCTCCCTCTATTGACACTATAAACAAGGTTCCAAAAAAATGTGTTAAGATGCCTACCACTGTTGTTTCTATAGTGCTCTTGAGACCAGTGTTTCATACCTTCCTATGTTGAACGATTATGTTATCTCATATTTTTAATTAAATAAAGATATTAGAATTTTTCTGAAGTATTTCTATTACTGGTAGCAACCCGCTGTTCATTACTAGAACAATAGAATTTCAGGGTGTCCATCACCAGTGCAAAAAGGTGTTTTTTTTAAATGGAGATTATATCTGCATAATTGATTTTTTTTTCCTTCAATTTAAACTGTTAAATAGAAAAAGGAGATCCTAGAGATTCTAAATGTCCAACGGAGAAGTTTAGAACTATAATAAATATGGCAGCATAAGCCAAAAATTTCCTTAGTTATGTCCAGTACTGGTACGCTTACCTTACTTCGAAGAAAGAAATTTCAAAAATTTGAACTCTGCCAGACAATTCAATGAGGTTAATACTAATCTCATTTTTAGAGCCTTATTCAATATAAGTTTAATCAAAATAATTAGAGCAGTTTACAAGAAAATCATAAAAGTAGGCACATACCTATAATAAATTTCTTTTTTAAGCTAGGCTGTTCATACACACACACGTACTCACCCCACCCACACAAACACATCCCATTTTGTGAGAATTGGGCAATTGCACCTTAAAATTTACATTTTTGTTCAAACTGTTTTTTGGTCAAGAGTATTGCAAGGTTGTGATTTAACTGAGATCTGATCAGCCAAGTTTTTTATTTAATAGGCTTGGTGTGACCAAGGAGAGTCTCCTGACTCCAGAGTCGAAACTTAGCTGATGAAATAGCATAAATAATTAACTACCAAAACTGCATTTGAATAGAGGACCTGGAGCATAAGAGCACTCTAGCGCAAGTAGGGCACATGAGTGCGTACTGCTCACTCAGCTACTAAACCTTCCAAAACTTTAAAGAAAAATCTTAATAGTTCAAAATGGTTGTTGGAAGTAATAAAAGGTAATAATAAGTGAATTCATAAGAAACTTCCTTCAGAATATCTATTTTTGGTTTATCAAAACAAATAAAATAATTATGACAAAATATTTTTAACAAATTAGTATAATAAATTTTAATGAAACAATAAATTAAAAAAGTTTACAGTATACCATCCCTTAAAATTAATGTGCAAATAAAAATTATAAAAATTAAAAAGGAAAGGCAAAAAAAGGAAAGGAAAAGGAATGGCAAATATCAAGCTGACATTTTGAAATATTATTTTATAATAATCATTAGTGTCATCTTAATGTAATCAATGAAACTATCAAAATTCATAATTAATTTGATTTTCATTTTCATAATTATTTTGGAATTTCTCATGCCGGCACACAATTTGATATACAAAGTGGTTTATTTTCTTCTTATTTTTATGAACTGTTGTAAGGTAGATTAAACCAAAAGTAGAATGCTGGTAAGGAAGAAATAAAATAAATACATTTCATAACTTATGTTTAAAGAGTTAATCTTAAATATATGTCCATTTATATAATATATACATGATTATTATTATTTTTTCTGATGTTCTCATATTTAGGGCAAAAATATTTATAGATTATACATTACCAAGAGAGCTTGCATAAAGTGCCTACTTAAAGAATTTTTGAAGAAACTTGGGAAATATGTAATTGATTTATAAAAAAAATTTTTAAAAAACATTTAAAAAAAAAGAAAAGAATGGAGAGGATTTTAAAGCACGGTGCGTCAAAATGTTGACAGCACATTTAAAGCTAATCGTCATTAGGTGACTGTGTAAATATACAACCCAAATTGTCTAAGTACACAACAAGTGTTCTGATCACAGTTAAAATGATCCATTTCATTTTTATTTTCACAAGCAAATCCTCGTGTATATCCTTTGGCGTTTGTACATCTATTTAAGACATCGTTCGAAGAAAACAGACCCAACATGACCACCTCTCATCGCTTTTTGCACGTTTTGCTCAAACAGACGTCGATTATTTTGAAGAACTTCTGCAGCTTCCTTGTTCAATGGATCCTCTGGATTAGGTTCCTGTAAACATGAAAATATTACATAAATATCTAACAACCAAAATAAATGTAAATAAATATATTTAAAAAAATTATGAAATATTTAAAAAAGTATTACGGCATTAGATGGTCGGATATATTTAATTTTTCAGAACCTTAAATTTAATTATATAATCCAGTGGTTTTTAACCAATGTTTTGTAGAACACTGGTTAACTTCAAGACTTTTCAAGAAATAATTTATTAAGAATTAAATGTTCACATAAAATGAATATTTTGATAAAACTAATTTTCAAATTTAGTAGTGGAAATGTCATATAGATTACTTGCTAGGTTAAAAACATACCTATAATAAGAGTTGAAATTTTCATTTTATTAGCACAGAAACTTTATACATGGCATGTCTTGCAAACACAGAATTAAATTTGTTATTAATCTAGCAACAGCAACAAACGTCTCCATATAAAAATTATTCTTATTATCGTAAAAACATGTAAATATAATCAGCTATTTCCCAGGTATCATTGAAAAAGATGATGGTATTCTAATCAATATCTCATCAATATATGACAGTATGAGAAATTCATATCTATGTAACCTCGGATTTCCAATAATGGTAATCTAATCAAAGGAAAAACATTACCAGAAGTGTTTCGACAATTCATACGAAACTGAAATCACAAAACCTAAAATAGGTATATGCCTCAGATGTTACAGTAATTTTTTTTCTAAAATGGGCTTGCATGAAATGCCTCTTTATTTCATAGATGTTACATATTTTTACCATTTTTTGGAAAGCACTTGTACGCACACACAGTTTTACTTTATTCAATTTTTCTTAAAATTGAAGGATTGAAATTGGAATTTGTCCTTTGAAGTGAAAACCTCTCGGTAGCTTGTAGCCACAAAAAGAACCTTATATCAAAAATATTGTAAAGCAGATAACTAAAGAAATTAACTTTACTTACTAGAAAAAGATATTGTAGTCCGTACACTATCGAATTAACAGTAAGAACCGGTTTCCAATCTTCCCGAAGAATGTTAAGACAAACGTTACCTTCAAGATCAATATTAGGATGATATACTTGCGTCTCACATTTCACTTTCGGTGGCTCATGGGGATAGTTGGGTCCAACCTTAAAACTAAAAGTAAATTTGCCACCTCTATAAAAGCCCTGAAAAAAGAAAATTACCGATAGAAATTATACTAATAAAAAAATACAATCAATGAACTTGTAAATCATTCCAAGTTAAAATTAGGTATTAATTCAAAAAGAGGGTTTTGCATCTTATTTTAAAAATATAAAATTGTACGGATTAATTAATACTTAAAACTAAATTGTACATATATAATTCAACATACATGTTTAATATAGCAAAACATCATGAACCATTTGAACAAATAATATAAAGGCAAATGGTTGGTACAACTAACTTTTTAAATGACAAATAAAAAGATTTTTTGTTAGAAGTATAATATAGAATTATTAATTAATAATAATAGATTTTTACACCAGTATCATTTTTCTTTATTAATTATACTCAAAACTAATAATAATAAAATGTTATTCAGTTCATTCTAAATATGTACTAGGTTGTTAAAAGTATTTAGGTATAAAATAGGTTTTTTTTTTATTTTTACATAAAATATATGTATAAAAATTATTCTTCAAAATATAGGCCGTCAATATTAATTATTTTAGTCTATCATTCTGCCAAAAGTTGAATTTGGAGATATCAATCCATGAATTTATAGGTGAAAAGCTCTTGACATCCTTGTTTTGAATTGCTGGCCTTTCAAAAATTTATTGCCATGAGGGTGACAAGATCTTAATATCTTCCGTTTCTGAAAATTTTTATTTGACTAAGCATGAATGATGTCTTGATGAAATTTTACTCTCTGATTGACTAAAGTGGGGTAGTTCTCTTTAACATTCTCAGTGTGGATGGTCCTTCTGGAAGAACACTCATAATTTCCTATCTCTTTCTATTCTACAGGCTCCTATGTGGTGTGGATATGACAATCAGTGGCAGTTGTCTTTGGTACCTCTTTGGGTTTAAAACTGTACATTTAATTTTAAAATTAGCTCTCTAGCTTTTTTTTTGGGTCGCCCCCTTCCTCGTCGTTAAAGGTATACGGGGTTTTTCTGGGCCAGGGTGTGTGGGCGGGGATTTAAAAGATGCCTTGTCACCGGGAGGCGAACTCGAAACTATTTTTATAACATTTGTCATACATCAGGTTGCCGGACAACGGTGGTGCTGTGCACACGCGTTAGCCTATTCGGCCACCCTACCCACAAGCTGTCTAGAAGTTGTTTTGTGAATGCTTAAAAAAAAAAGAAAATCAATATATGCCCGTACACAAGGTATTTGTATAAAATGAATGTGTTAAAACTTCCCTACTTTTGAGTTGTTCACAGTAAAGCGAATCATCATCATCCATACTATCTGGAACCAGTTAAAAGAGCAAAACACGCTCATAAATCTAACAAATACAAAGCACAATCTTAATACTTTCACTTACCAATATATGAAATATATAGTAAAGAAAAATACCGTAAAACGAGATTACTCTGGGACTAAGGGGTTACAGAGTTTATTTTGAATTTGAATCACCTTTTTAGACTGGAAAATTGTTACATCAAGACTAAAAGAAAATTGTCCCAATATAAAATTGTTTTAGCCAGCCAGGTAATCTCATATTGAAAATGAGCAAGTACATAGTAACTCCCTAGCCTCAAAGTAACTCTGGTTTACGGTATTGCAATCTTGAAAATTTTCGAATCTCAGTTTTTAACAGAAATAGAGTCTCCTGAGTCCAAAAAACCAAGTCACACAAAATGGTCTGTATGTGTGTGTTTTAACAGTATAACTCAAAAACGAAAAGTTTTACAAAAGTGAAATTGCATATTTAAGGGACAGCAAATTTTTCGTCAAAATCGGCTAACTAATGTTTCCTTACCATCTATAATTTTTACTTTCACTTCACTCTATTTTAAAATACTTATTTCTGTTAAGGAGAGGACGGTAAGTGAAGGTGGTGTGATGCACACACTGCACCAGATTTTTTTTTATATTGTTTCCAATATTGCACAGCCAGAACCAAATGGTTGTTATGTTAGAATGCACCACATTGTCACTTTCCAACACCCAAATTTCTGCTGCTTTCATACTTACATGGAAATGTCACAATCGGTTTGTCACTAATTTGAACCTTAATATTTTTAAGGTGATTTAACATAAAAAAAATAATAGACGTATGTCCTTAGAATGGGCCTTAGAAACAGGAAAAAACATAACATCTCATGATTTTCAACATTACTACAATGACTGTTATCCCTTTACCAGCGATACATCAAAAGATTACAAATGGCAATATTACTCATTCATTTTCGGTCAACTTATAAAACAAAATGAAAGTCCAAGACAGATAGTGTAAATAATTATCTGGATCATGAATAAGTTCTCGTTGTTTCCTCGATCACAGCTCCATAACAAGGAGTGTTTAATTTTAGATGCTAATGCATTTTCTAAAACAACTGTTGGTCAGCTTATTCTTCTATGTGTGTTAGTTAATCACATTGTAAACACTTTTTTTTTCGTAATTCTAAAAAATTTGAGTTTTATCCTATTAAAGATTATTTGTGAGTAATTTTATAGCATTATTTTAATCAAAAGAAATCTGCAGCTGAATCACATAAAATTCTAGTTGAGACTTTTGGTGAGCATGCTCTGAAATGAAATGAAGAGATTGGTTTCAATGTTTCAAAAATAATGATTTTAATAATGGAGATAAAGAACATTCTGGCACACTGAAAAAGTTGAAGACGGAGAATTGAAGAAATTACTTGATTAAGACCAATGTCTGATACAAACTGAATTTTTAAAATTATTACTAGTAGATGACACGATTGTTTCAAAACCTTTGAAAGCATTAGGAATTATCCACAAGCGAGGACATTGGGTGTCGTATGAGTTGAAGCGGAGAGACATTGATCAACATTTCTCGTGTGAAACTACAGCTTCACCAGTAGAAAAGAACAAGTTTTTTTGCATTGTATTGTGGCTGGCGATGAAAACTGGACACCGTACAATAATACTAAGTTTCATCTTAGTCCTGCAATCACTGCAAAATTATACACTTTTCTAAGAAATTCTTATCAATCTTAGCCTCGCACATATTTAAAATTTCAAACCAAAAATATTTAGAACATTGCATGTTTGGCATTAGCATAGAGTTAATTTTAATTATAAATAATTTTAGTTGTTGCACTTATAGGATTTTGTAATATGTCTGTTCTTTAATTAAATCTATAAAAAAGAGATTCAAATTTATCATTCAAAAACAATAAAAAATCTGTTCTAAAAAAATGACAATTTTTAATGCCTTCACAATAATTAGTGAAATTATTATCATAAAAATAACAAACTTAAAATCATAAATTTATCAGAAAATAGCTTACCTCATCTGGGCAAATAATCAGTTTAAAATTAAGAAGATCGTCAGGATCTGAGAATTCTGTGTTACATGTTTTAGGCAGATTAAGTTCGTTCAAATCTGAAATTCACAAACAAATGATTCATTATAATCATTGAACAATGATGTTCAGTATAAATTTTCTTCTCCATAATTGTTATTCTATACAAAGCTTGCAGCCTATAAACATTCAGAAGGAGCAATGAAGAAAACTCTTTAAAAAAAGAAAGAAAATAATTAGATGTTCCTGAAAATTAGTTTAATTAAAAGTATATTTATTTATTATTATTATTTTTAATAGATGTTGAGTATATTCTTCTGGAAGAAAACTTCAGACAAATTCAATTTCAATTATTAGCTGTTTTGCAGAAAATGTAAAAAAACGAAACTAGTACCATAAGACTAGTTTTGTTTTTTTTACATTTTCTGCAAAACAGCTAATAATAAATCGATAAATAATAAGGGTTGGCAAATAAGTCCTTTCAGTTTTTCTGTTTATTTTAATGTCACTATGATACACTTCTTATCTGATGAATAAATCCCTAAGGTGGATTGTTTATCTTGTTTGTAATATGTCAACAACTATATCTGTTAACTCTTGTTGAAACTAGCTTAGTATTTTGATTGCTATTGCACTGTGAATATGGAAGAAAATATCATTCATTATAGGCACATTTTGTTGTATTAGTTTAAAAAAGATAAGCGTGCTGCAGAATCTCATAGAAAAATTTGCAGTGTTTATGGGGATGATGCCTTAACCAAACAAACCTGTCAAAATTGTTTTGCCAAATTTCATTCAGGAAATTTACATATGATGGGATTTCAAAAGGGTGTTATTTTTTATGAGCTATTTCCATCAGGACAAATGATTGATTCAACTTTATACTGTTCACAATTAATAAAATTGGATTAATCAATTATAAATAAACGCCCAGAACTGGCAAATCAGAAGGGTGTTGTGTTCCACCAAGACAATGCTAGGCCCCACCCCTCATTGGTCACTCGCAATAAATTATTGAGCCTTAGATGGGACCTTTTGTCCCACCCTCCCTATTCCCCAGACCTAGCTCCAAGTGACTACCACTTATACCGGTCTCTGCAGAATTCCATGAATGGAAAGAAATTCCAAAAGAAAGAGGACATAAAAAAACCACTGGGATCAGTTTTTTAACAATAAACTCCAGACATTCTATGAACATGGCATTATGCAGTTAATGGAAAGATGGGAAAAAGTCATCTAAATATATATAAAAATGAATGTATCGCTGTCTGTCTGTTTGACCTTTATGCATTACTAAACCATTCATCCAATCGCCATGAAACTTTGGGAAGTTGTTGCCTACACTACACGAAGGTTTCGGGCATAATACTTCTCTGATACGATAATTTTATATATGTAAAAAAAAAAAAATGTAAATGTTTTTTTGTTTAAAGCCACTATTCTCTGAAATTTCTGTACCGATTACTTTGAAATTGTGACACAGTGTTGCAATCGAATTCAGGAGTATATTTTAACATTTTATTACCATCCGACCTTTTGTTTAAAAATGAAGGCCGAAAAACATGTCATTATAAACTGTAGTGCCAAAACAGCTTTAATGATTTTAAAAAAACTTGGCTAAAGTCTTCCTCTTGAAATTCTCTTAATTTATATGCATAGCATACTTTCCCGAAAACAAACTGAAAAAATGTTACGATGAATTCAAAATTTTATTTGTCAATAACTAGAAAAGTACACAATTTTTGATTAATAAAACCCATATTTATTTGAAGCTTTCTGAATTCCCTACAAAATAAAAAAAATGTCATTGAAATACGTAAGAAGTATCTCCGAAATGAAACAATTTGTAGCGGCAGTAGGAGTAAAGTGGGTTAAAATATTTTTTTAAGGAGAAACATAGTTGAGATTAGTATTTCACATCGTGATTAACCCGTAATAACAATTTTCATTGGAATCCAAAAATAAATTCTTTTTTGTCAAAATTTTCGTCAAAGGTAGAACCTTCGGTTTTATTTCAGAAACCAAAAAAAGTGTGATAACTTCATCATCGGACGATTCGTTGCTAAGTTATAATCTTAAACATTTACTTTCTCTTCAGCACAGGCCATTTCCTTTTTTTTATTATTGATTGATCAAAAACTTTATAATGACTGTAGTAATTGAAATTATCATTTGAAGAAGTGATATGGTTCTCCTTATGTAGGTCAATTCTATTATACACTGTTTATATTAATTTTTTATTTTTCCCCCAATGTATTCTGGAAGTAGTATGATACACCTCAAATATTTGGTTTGCTATTATTTAAAAATCTTGCTACTATTTAAATCTTGAGTAATAATTATCACTGTGTTCCTTTCGAGGGGTCGATGATTTCTTCTGTAATGGCTTTAAAATTCATTTATGGGTGGTTCTTTATTTTAGTAGTGATTTATTTTTCACTATTTCACATATCTGTTGTAAAATTAAAGTGTAAATATGTTGTTTAAGTGTTTTTTTGGTTATTTCATTTCTTTTTGTCTATTTCATATATCTGTATTATAATTAAAGTGTTTTTTTATTTATGTGGGAATTATTACATTTGTTTTTTATAGAGTGATACCAGTGGGTAGTTTCTCAACATGTATTTCATTTCATTACATCCATTTACGAATTTACTAGATGTATTTTTTTTTCTATACAGTTGTAAATATCATAACAAATAATAAATAAAATAAAAAAACATTTGTTCTTGCTTACAATTTCAATAATATGAATATAATACAATAAATATGAATACGAAGATAGGAATTATCAGTGCCTTATCAGTGTTAAGGTTATAAACATTGGCAGATAGCAGACGGTCCCGACCGGCTATGTAAGGAGTACCGAACACATTATAACATTCGGTACATGAGATGATGGTCCTGGAATACTTCATCTTATTTGTTCCCTCTTATTAAATTGTATCAATTATGACTTATCAGTATGCTGAGTGATTTAGCAACTCAACACAGTTAAGCAGCCGTACAGTTTTATTGTGCTTCTCTCATTTTTTTTTTTTTTAATATCAACACTTTATTGCAAAAAGTACACTTACAACAGAGTTTAACTAAAATGTACATATTTATGAATTTCAATCATTATTTTCAATGCAATAATTCAGGAAGTACATCAAAAGAACACTACATGTACTATATATCACTACTATATCTTAAAAATATTTATAATAAATGCATTATACTCTCATTTCACAGAGAAAAAATTCGTTGAATTACTCTCATTCAATTTCCTAAAATATTAATAACAACTAACAGTAATAAACTGATGATATGATAAGAATATATTCCTTATGGTTACTAAATGAGTGAGTTAGTAGAATACATTATAAGTGACGAGTTTATTGAAAGTGGTAACATGATATAAAAAGTTATCAACTTCAATTATCAATTAGGATTTCAGTAGTTTAACAACTTTTTTTTATTTTCACTATATATATAAGATATAGTAAGGGAAAGTATTGCAATCATGAACATTTTTTTTAATTCTTATAACAACGAAGAGTCTCATTAATCTTAAAAAAAGTAATCAGATGTTTTGAAGTTCCACTATCAATTTGATTAACTTAATAAGTAACAATTTTTGAAAAATAAGGAGAAGATTAATTTAAGTAATATTTATCTCATAAATACATTAATAAAAACCAAAAATAAAAACTAAACTATATCTGATAAAAAAAAAAAAACTTCAATAAAACTAAAATGATAATATTTGAATAATCTGTTTCCCATAACAATGAATGTAACCTCCTTATCTTTTATCACTACATCACTGGTATTAATGTGGGTATTGCAAGTTATAAAATAGCACATAACAGATTATAATACTTCGGCTCATTTTTATCAACAATTATGCCTGTACGGTGAAAAACAGTACATGTATAATACAATAAAATTAAAATGTGTGTGTCTCAAATGAATAATTGACTACTGATTACTTTGAATTACTGAGGTGCTTAGAATTTCAAAACGATTAATATTTAAGCAATAAACTTATTTTGATTGATTTTAAAAACAGCACCTAATCTAATATAAATCTGATTTTATCATTTTTTTTTATCCAAAATTTATTTTGATTTGTTTCCAAAAATAAAAATATTACTTTTGCCTTTCATCTCCAATAAATTTTTCTGTTATTAATAGACCTCAGGTCTCATATAAGAGAAAGTTATTTATTGGTGACTAATGACAGATTGTGCCAACTGGAGTTATCAGCAGTAAGCCAAAGAGATTTTTTTAAGGAGATACATTAATGAGAGAGTGCCAAATAATCAATTTAATGTCCTAATCTAAATTACTAAAACCAGTGAATGATTTTTCAAAACCATTTAAGTTTGGAAATACTAAACAACTATCATAAGAATGGATAGTGAAAGTTTATTATAACAGCAACAAATTTAACAAATAAGGATCAGGTAAACTGGAAACCGTTTAAGGGTCAAAGTCTGGTTTTAACAATTCAACTAATAGCCAACGACTAGGTTGGCTACTTAGAATTAAATTAAGTGAGAAATAAACTAAATGTAGATCTAATTAGATATAATACATGAACATTCACTATTCTTTGAAAGTATGAAAATATTTTGAATTAATACGAATACATTTTTTTTTTTTTTAAATTGTAGAATAAACTTATAATGTGCTAAAAATAATAATAAAAAGGAACAAGCTAAATTGAAAAAAAAAAAAAGGATGAAATAAACACAAAGAAATCTTAACTACTTTTTTAAAGCAATAGAAGAGATTTTACAAGAGATGGGATATAATAGACTTTACAAGAGAGGTGAATTAGATTATAAAAATAGTTAAAAAGAACTTGAAAATGATATTAAATTTTCCACACTTAACTCTAAGTATAATTAAAAGACAACAAAGTTAGAACTAATCTAATAGTTTTCAAATATAACATTTGAATAAAAAAATAAATATGTTTTCATTAAAATGAAAACTCTGTTCTATATAACCGAAAATATTATAAGCCTCACTCACAAAACTCAAAAACAAATATCTTAAGTCCAATAAAAACTACTACATAATCCCTTTATAGTGCAACTTTCTCAATCCCTTAAGAGAATTATGAATAATAATCTATATAAAGATACACAAACACTTTCACAAGCATACTATTGATAAAACAATTTATTTATATACATATATATATATATATATATATATATATATATATATATATAAACATTAGTTAATTGGAAAAAGTCACTAAGTACATTTTTGAAGGATCTGTACCATTAAAACTTTTATGACTTTTGACTTTATATACAGGTAAAATAAAAATTAAACACATTGAGTGCACAAAAATGACACATACCCTTCTACATATTGAATATAGTTACAAAAAGTCTAGAATTTTTTAAGAAAAAATTCATCAAAGATCTCAGTGATAACAGGTTATGAAATGTCACTTAATGACTTTTTGCTATAAATTGATGTTAAATATACAAGCACTGAAACCAAGTGTTTTTAGCAACTCAAAAAACTAATTGAGATCAATATCGAAATCAGAGGACTTGATTCTGGCTGTATACCCAAATTAGATGAAAAGACATAATTTTATATCTTAATTTGGCATTACACAACAATTGAAATTCAGAAAATGAACATTATATGTGATCAAGCTACCATTATATAAAATAACATAAACATAGATATATGGAAAAGATTAACTGCAAAATAATTTTTAAAAAACACTCGTAAACCACAAAGAAACTTATTGTAATCAACATTCTAAGTGATCATTTAAATGAAGCACATAAATGATTAAATTTAAAATGCGAATTACTAGTTATATTGAAGTATAAACATATTAAATTTGTCTAAATTTATAACAATGATATCACTATAAAAATGTTAAAATGAACATTCCTTCTAGAAAACTTGATTGTGAAAATGTATATCAAGACATTTTTAGACATTGAAACATTCAATATTTAATAGTGAAGTAATGTCATCAGAATTTGTGAAATAGCTAAATGTAATTTACAAGATAACGTAAGGTTTTAGTTACCTTTAGTTATTCTTAAATGGGCTGCTGAAGCTTTTTTTTGGTTTCCAACTTTAGGTGTTGCCTCACCATCTTTCTTCTGTTGCTTTAAGGAAAACAGTTTTATCATATCGCCCAAACTAAAAAACTTCTAAATTCAACTGAATCTATAAATCTTTAAAATTCACGTTCGGAGATAATTTTATAGATCATAATTCAAAACATTTATATGAATGGAAAGCCTAACACCAGTATGAACAGATTCACTTCTAAAATTTATCTCTATAATAAAAAAAAACTAAAAGAAGTATTCAACTGAACGAAATTCTTGGGATTAATAACTCAAAAAGGCAAATAATAATATATGAATATCAACTCCCCTCCTTACAAACGCACCTTCGGATATATCATATGATCAATTTTAAGTAAATATCGCAAAGAAATATTTTTTTTCGAAAAAGAGCAGAATGTATACAAAAAATAAACAAAGTGAAAGCTTCTGTCTTTTATAAACTTTCTAAAAAATATTTATAATATATAAGTTATATTTATATACCATTTTGAAATAAATTATCTTTTTGGTCTAGAGCTTCTGAAATATAATTATATCATTCATTTTATGCTATTAATTTTTACATTATTCTTCAAAATATAAAATTAAAACGATTAAATAGTTTTAATATAACCTTTTCTAATTGATTAAATACTTCAAATTATTAACAAGCTGTGTTTTCAAATAAATTCTATATAATTATTTTATGAAATTAATTTTTTTGCATTTTTAAAATTAGTTTTTAATAATAATAATAACTTTGGAATATTGGCGGGAATATAAACCCATAGTGACTTTATTATAAAGAAGGTTATAATAGTAGAAGCAACTTTCTTGTTTTTGCTGTTAAGTGAGTTGTGTTCGTCAGTGTGTAGTGTGCCACTGTACAAATTTGTTGTTTTTCCACAGTGGTCAATAGTTTTATTTGTATGAACTTTTTATCTAACTATACTAAGGGATACCATGGCTGGAAGAGGCTCATTCCCTGCCTATTTTGCTCCTGACTACAATCAAATGAAAGATGATTACCACAATCCGGAGTTAAATTCTTATGACACTGGTCCAGGATCGTATTTGCAAAATAATCTGTAAGTATCACTACCGTGATGATATTTTGTCACAGCTACAAAGTTGAAAACTTAACTTCTTTACTTTTAGAATGACAAAACAGTTTTTTAAATAATTAAATTTTGTCCAAGTTACGCTACTTATTCTTTTGAATAGATTCAACAATGTTTAAAACGTACCTTAATTTTCTAAATTTCATCAATGTATAAAAAATCATAATACCTTCATTCATGTTTTTTCTATGACCAAAAGTTTTTTTTTTTCTCTTATGCCAGTCGTTGGTCATTTGGCCATCCGACATCCAAAAGTTTTTTCATCAATGCATTGTCTGGTGAATACCGTACTGGTTTACGAATAGTTCTTTTAGGAAGGGAAGGTGTTAATTGTTCTTGATGAAGACTGTGATCTTCTGCTTGGGAACCCTCTTGTCCGTTGTCTAATATTTCCTCCGGGCTAAGATCCTCTTGTTCATTTAGACCTTCTTTAGAGTTCCGTCCATGGTTTGGTTCATTTCTTTCTATATCCTCGTCATGTCCTTCCAAATTATCTGTATCGCAACTTCTTGGAGAGCCAATGGTATCATCTTTGACTGGCGACTGGCTTCTGGATATGTCCATACCAGGCAAATGTTTTCCTTGGAGATATGGCCATAACTGGTTTAGATGTCTCTTCCACAACAAGTTGTCTTCTCTTTTGATAAGGTAGGTTTGCGGTCCCAGGGTGTCTTGTACGCATCTTTTGGTGTGTTCGTGTGGAAATCCCTTGACCAAACTTGTTCTCCGACATGGAATAATTTCTGACGCTGGCCTCCATTTCTAATCATCTTTTCCTGGTGGGTCTCCACGATTTTTTCCGTCGACAGCAACAAAAGGTCAAACATTGTTCTTGGTTTCTTTTGGAGTAGATTTGCTGGAGATTCCCCAGTTGTCGCATGCTCCGTGTTCCTGTATTGCAATAAATAATCATTCAACGAATGGCACAGATTTTTCTCCTCAGCTAAAGACTTCAAAATACATCTTTTTAGAATTTTGACAGCTGACTCGGCACTACCATTTGATTGGGTGTTGAATGGGGCCCCTAGCAAATGTTGAATCCCATATTTATACAAGAAAGTTGAAAATTCTGAGTCAACAAAGCATTTGGCTCCATCAGATGTTAAGGCTCGAGGTAACCCAAAACGTGCGAATAGTTCTGAGAGCTTAGGCATAGCTGTCTTAGCCGTCTTTGATGACACAAGAAAATCTTCGATCCATTTTGTTGTTGAATCCATGACCACAAAACAAGAAATTTTCTTATTTATAGGTTCCAAAAAATCAGTGTGGATCCGGGTCCAAGGGATTTTAGGCCACGGATATGGCTGTAAAACTGCTTTAGGTGGGGATGGTCGAAAATGGCAGCAGGTCTCACACGAGTTGGCACACTGCTCAATATCTCTATCCAGCTCTGACCACCAAAAATAATTTCGAGCAAAGCTCTTCATTTTGACTGCACCTAGATGATTTGTGTGAAGCAGTTGCAAAATTTTACTCTGAAATTTTTCGGGTATGATAACACGGTAGCCCCACATAACACATCCGTCATCAACGGTCAGCTGGTCAAATCGTTTCCTGTAAGGCTTTAAATTTTCATTTTCCTCAGGAAGTGATCCTCCGTGCACCGAAATCCTAATAACTTGAGAGAGTACTGCATCAGTTTTTGTTTCTTGGCGGATAGTTTGCCAGCTAATTCGAAAAGGCAAGTTTTCATGGATGAAATTTAGATATGAAACTTTGTCATCAGGGTCAGTTAAACTACATTTACCTTCAATTCTTGACAGAAAATCAGCTCGATTTTCTTCAGATTTAATATATTTTATTTTATAATTATAATTTGAAATTAAATATGCCCATCTTTGTAGGCGATTAGCAGCATAAATGGGAATGCCTTTTCGTTCTCCAAAAATGAAAAGTAAAGGCCGTTGATCTGTCTCAAGGGTAAATTCCTTTAGAAATAAAAAATCTTTAAAATGTGTGATATAATAGCCCAAGCTTCTCTTTCAATGGTGGCATACTTTCGTTGGGCATCAGTCAACATTTTAGAAGGATATGCTATCGGGCGTTCATTATTTTTATCAATATGCGAAAGAACTGCTCCCACTGCTTTGGCTGATGCGTCTACTGTCAATTGTAATGGTAAATTTGGATCAAAATGTGCTAAGACTGGTTCAGAAGTTAATATCTTTTTGATTTTTTCAAAAGCTATCTGACAGCTTTTTGTCCATATAAATTTTAAACCTTTTTTTCCTAAACGGTATAAAGGGTATAATATTTCAGAAGCATTAGGAATAAATTTTAGATGAAACGTCACCAGTCCGAGGAACGTTTTGAGAGCAGTAGCATCGTTAGGTGGTGGAGCATCCTTTATGGCTTTTATATGTTTATTTGTGGCATGCAATCCTTTCTCATCGAATTTATGCCCCAGATATTCCATAGAATTGCACCCAAAAGAACATTTACTTAATTTAACTCTCAGGTTGGCTGAGTTAAGAATTTTTAGTACATGATCAAGCCTTTGGTTGTGCTCCTCTCTGGTCCTACCCCTGATGTAAATGTCATCCAGCAAAGATCCCATTCCTTGGAGTCCTCGGAGTAGATTGTCCACAACTTTCTGAAACTCTCCAGGTGCACTAGTGATTCCAAAACACAAACGTGTATACCTAAGCAAGCCAATATGGGGTATTAATTGTAGTCTAAGGTTTTGAGTTATCTACTAAAAGAAGTTGCTGATAAGCGTCTTTCAAATCAATCTTTGAAAAGAATTTAGCTCTGCCAAAATTCGAGCATATATAATCAAGCCTTGGAAGAGGGTATTGGTTGCTCAACAGGACTGGATTTATTGTCAGGCGATAATCCCCGCAAATGCGAATACTTCCATCACTTTTAAGGACTGGCACTATTGGAGTAGCCCACTCGCTACACTCAACTTTTTCTAAAATATCTAGCTCAAGAAGTCGGTTCAATTTATCTTCCACTTTACTCTTCAATAAAATAGGTAATGATCTTGCTTTGAAAAATTTAGGCTCGGCCCCCTCTTTAAGTTGCAAGGTAATTTTATAGTTGGAAAATGTACCTAAAGAAGACTGAAATACCTTAGGGTACAAATTAATAATGTTGGAAATATCACTAGATATGTTCTTAATGTGAGGATCCACAAATAAAATGTGTTCAGCATAAGCAGACTTCAAATTTTTAAACCTTGTCTGCCTATCAGTGGAGGGTCTCCATTTGGAATAACATGGAATTCCAATTCATAAAATTTGGAATCCTTTTCAGCAAATAATTTAATTTTCCCAATGGGGTAGATTTTGTGTCCTACATAATCACATAATTTGACATCATTTTCACAAAGAGGGGCCTTCTTAAAGTTTTCTATATCAAATTTTTCAGCTATAGTGTTGTAAAATGACCCAGTGTCAATTTCAAATGTATAAATTTGCCCAAATATATTTAAGTCCAACATAAAATCATTTTGATGGCAAGTTGGAAAATTAAAGAATGAGTCACATAGGGTGACTTCCTCTTCTGTTGTTTCTTCTGTTAAAAATTTAGTTTTGCACACCGGGGCCAAATGCCCTTTTTTATGACATTTATGGCAACAGTAAGCTTTGTACTTACAGTTTTTAGTAGAGTGATTTTTCCGACCGCATACCTCACATTTCTCCTGCTGCTGTATCTTCTGGTTCGGTTCCTGAGAACGAAATGATTTTCTTGACATATAAAATTAATCAGATGGTTCTACCTTGATTTGCGATGTAGAAGTGGATTTAAGAGAGGCTTCCTTCGCAGCGGCTAGGGTAAGTGCTTTCAAAAAGGTTAAATTTTTATCTGAAGGGTCTTCTTCCATTAACCTTTCCCTTATCTTGGTTTGAGCCAATCCTATAATAAAAATATTATTATAGGATATTATTATTATTATAAGTTATCCCTCATAGCCACTTCTAGTTCAGTGCCAAACTGACAATCTGATGCGTTCTTCCTGATTCTTGCCGAAAATTCAACCACTGTCTCTCCCGAATTCTGTCTTAAAGAGTAGAATTCTTTTCTGGCAGCAAAACAAGATTTTACAGGTTTGAAATGATTAGTAAGAAGTTCAACTAAATCTTTGAAATTTTTGGTAGCTACCTTGGTGGGCAGGCACAGGCTGTGAAGAAGAGAGAGAACTTCGTCATTAAGTGCTGCTAGAAGATAAGCTCAATTTGATAGTAGAGATATCTCCCCAATAAAATTTTTATATATCATTGGTCAAAAATGTGGTTTTTGCACTATTTTTAGTAGAGAACTTATTATTCATACTAGAATTTTTTAAGTATTTTATCATACATAATCTATTTTTTATATGATCATATCATATTGTTCTACAGTGGTAAGAAATGGAGCTCTAAAAGTAATTCTATTGGATTCTCAGGGTTGTGAAAAGTATTTAATGACACCAAACAATTTATTTTTAGAGAACTATACATGTACCTTAAAGTATAGTTTATACCACAATATTAATTATTTCAGTGATACTTATACATTCAGTGTCCTACTTTTTGAATGATTGAGGTTAATACAGTAAAATAATACATAATATACAGGTTAAGCATTAAATTTTTTCCTCTCAACAACAGGAGAGGTAAAGAGTTCGCTAGGCAAACAAATAAAAACATGAGGCAAAACAATTTTTTTTTTTTAAATTAGCCATTATTGACCAAGCAAGAATATCTTGGAAAGTACATGTGCCAGATAGAAAAAAAATGAATATTATCAATCTTGTAAATTTTATCAGATTTAATTTTGTATTGAATGCCCTAATTTTAGCAATGAACCACGAAAAGTGACTTTCCAGGTGTCCCACCACCTTTGGTTCACCTCCTTACTAGGCCAAACAAAACACTAAAATCAAAAATTGGGTTTCTCCCATTTCCCTCTATCATTCATTGGCTGGAACTATAATCCAATGTCTTCAGTTGGTGCAAATACCTTAATTAGATTATTTCCACACTCATTTAGTAATTTTCTGTCAAAACTATGAGATTATATCTTTGGGTATCGTAAGATGAAATTCCTTTGATAGGTCAAAAAATCATTTAAAGGCATGTTATGAAAAGCAAAAAGAGATACCTCACAAGATCAAAACTTGTTATGTCGAATTAGTAGAGAGGATTATGAGGTGGAAGGATTCAATTACTATCGCATATGTGCATTAAGATACTTGAACAAAACACTGAAAATAAATAACCTATATTAGGCAGCATTATAAAAAATGTCGATATTAAATGAAGTTATAAAATTCAGCATAGGCTTATAATATATGTTTGAGTTTCTTGTAAGAAAAATACATTTGCTCATGCTTAAGCAAAAGTAGTACTGGATTGAATATGATAAAATTCATACTGTATCATCATGGGTGATTAATAATCAGGACGCAGTCATTGTGAATATTTGCTGTTGGTGCCAACGTTTCTAGAGTACTTGAAAAATTGTACTTCAGTGCTTGAAACATGTTCTCATGATGACATGCATGCTTGGATTGAAATGTTGGCCCCAGTAAGAAATATTCACAATGACTGCGTCCTTACTATTTATCACCCATGATATGTAGAACAGTCAACTAACTTCCTTCAATAATTACATACTGAATCTTGTATAGTTGAGTCACAAACTTTCCTCCAAATGATATCCCAATGTGCCCTTTTTTACTTTCACTTACGTATATATTTAATACATAGTAAGGGAAAGTATTGCGATCGAGAAAATTTGCGAATCTGAGTTTTTAACGGAAATACACGTTTTTAGATACACTGAGTCCAAATAACCAAGTCCCGCAAAATGGTCTGTGTGTATGTAGTATGTTAACAGTCTAGCTCAAAAACGAAAAGTCGTACGTAACTAATATTACGCACTAAAGATAGGTATATGTCTTAGGTGTGACAACAACTTTTCTCTAAAAATCGGCTTACCGGAAGTGCCACTTTATTTCTACGGTGAAACCACAATTTTCTCAAAAACGGCTCTGACAATTTTGATTAAACTCAATGTGTCATTGTATAATGAAGTGGTCTTTAATATCTATCTTGATCTTATCCCCATTGATGTCGCTTTACTGGGCTTTTATGCCCAATGTTCATATACGTCTTCCTCTAAAGTACCTTTAATATGGTTTATTTTAAATAATTAATCATCCCACAATATTTAGAGTTATATTCTTAACAAACATATTCAATTCCATTCTTAGAATTAATATTTGCATTCTTAGGAAATATTCAATCATAACTATAATTCACAAACCCAATGAACCTGTAGACCGTCCTGATTCTTACTGCCCAATTAGTCTTCTGCCTTCTCTATCTAAGGTATTCGAAAAAATTCTGTTTCGGCCTTTAAATTCACATTGATTATTTGATGTCATTCCAAATTTCCAATACGGTTTCAAACAGCATGATTCGACTATTCAGCTATGTTACCGCCTTGTAGATTACCTATCTTTCTCGCTAGAATCAATATTGTACTGTCCTGGTGTTTTTCTTGACATGATTCAGGTTTTTGATAAAATATGGCATGATGGTTTATTACATAAATTAAAAACGATTATTCCTTCGACGTATTACTTAATTTTACTGTCATATCTAAAAGATAGATTTTTTCCTGTGAGAATGGAGGCTGAATTTTCTGCCATCAAACAAATAAAAGCTCTGGAGTACCTTAAGGCAGTGTCTTGGGTCCAACATTTTTCTACATTTACTGTTCAGACATCCCACAACATTCAGAAATACTGTTGGCTACATTGGCTTTTGACTCGGCAATATTAACATCTAACAAGGATGCAGCTAAGGCTTCTCAGGTAGTTTAAGAATACCTAGACGGCATAGCTTGTTGGGCTAAAAGGTGGAGGATAAAAGTGAACGAGTCTAAGAGCCTATTTGTTTCATTTACACTTAGACGTAACTCTTGTCCTCCACTGTTCTTTAATAATATCGCTCTACCACCTTCAAAAACTGTCCGATATTTGGGTCTCCACTTGGACAAACGACTGACATGGACATACCACATAAAACACAAAAGAAAAGAACTTAATCAGCGATACGAACTTCTTTCTAGACTACTTGACTGACGTTCTAAATTATCTGTGACTAATAAATAAACTATTTACAAAGTGCTCATTAAACCACTTTAGACATATGGAATCAAACTATGGGAAACAGCAAAGACATCAAACATAAAAATCATCCAGTCATTCCAGTCAAAAGTCCTTCGGAAAATTGTAGACGCACCCTTTTATGTTTCAAACCTTACGTTACACAGTGACCTTAGCGCTCCTTTCATCACGGCAACTGCCACAGAACGCTTTAATAATTTTCATGACAGACTGACTCTAAATTCAAATCCACTTACTCAAGTACCACAAATCCATATAATCCGCCCAGAAGACTGCTGAGGCCCTGGCTAAGAGACTAATTGCATTGAACTACTTGCTATATTATCTTTTTTTGTGTGTGTTATTTTGTTTATTACTGTTTTACTGTTTATTACTCATTTTATTACTGTTTTCTTTTTTTTTTTTGTTATTACTATTCTTATTTTTTTATGCTATCATTTATTCTCCTTGATATCATATTTGCTGAATCTCGAGGTAGATGGAAAATTTATTGTGAGCCAGGGATATGTGTAACTAACAAATAAATAAAATAAATAGAGTTACGAAAAAATGCTAAATATAACTTTTGACAGAATTTGATAATTCTTAGTTCACTGAACACACCTCCCTGAAGAAGACCTGCTATGTCGGGTCGAAACGTTGGCTTTTAATAAAATAGTTTTACCACTATCTAGCCTATTTATGACCGCCACCCTGGACCATCTTCCTTTATAATCCAACGGTCAACTATTAAATATTTAATATTATTTAACGTTATTCACATATTTCAAGGAAATTAAATGAAATTTATTAACTAAATGTAAACTTTTAAAATATTTTTAAATTTGAGAAAAGTATTTAAATTCCACCTAACCTAGGCAATGCCATTGTTTAAAAAACTATTTCATTGTATTTGTATGAAAGAAGAAGTGAAGTATAAAGCATCCAATCATTTCATGGATGTATAAAGCATATGTTTATAAACTTAAATACAATTACTGTAGTTTAATAATTCTAGATCTGATATTATTTTTAAATAATTAGGTATCAACGTCCGCTTATTCCAAAAAATCGTCATGTAACTTTTTAAAAAATTAAATTAGTGAATAATTTTTCAGTTGTGAAATTCCAAAATTATCGTGTCTTCCTCTAAATTACGTTTAATTTGGTTTATTATAAATAATAACTATTTCTCATTGTTAGGAGTTATGAAGAAATGCTAAATATTACTTTTGAAAGAATTTGATAACTGTATATAGGAGAAAAAAAAAAATACATATCTAGGCCAGAAATATTAGGCGGGAGGTATAGGTATAATATATCGTTGGAAAGCGGAGAAAAAAAAAAATCTAATATAGAAAATTGTGAAAGGTAACGGAGAGTGGCGAAAAAAATATAAATATTGATTTCTAAAAACTACATTTTTTAACGTAAATCACGTGTTTTCAAGGAAAATAAATGATTTTTTCTTACTAAATGTAAACTTTTAACTTTTTTTTTTTTGTTTGTTTGAAAAAGTATTTAAAATCCACAGATTCAAGGCAATGACACTGTTCAGGATTCCCGATTCATTGTACTTGTGTGAAAGAAGATGGATATGTTTTTAACCTTAAATATATTTACTGTATTTTGTTAGGGTTCCGAATAACTCTAGATCTGATATTATATTTAAATAATCAGGTGTCTATCGTCCGTTTATTCCGAAAAACCGTCATGTAAACTTTTAGAAAATTAAATTAGTGAATCATTTGATGAATTTTCCCTTTTTTATATTCCGATATATATATATATTGATATATCTACTTCCAATTAGTGTGACAACCTTTGACCTGTCTGTGACAGACAATGTAAATCTCTCAATTGCATTTTAGTAAACTTTGCAATGGAAAAAAACTTCAATAACTAATAGTCGTACAATCCATTATCAACGGATCTTACAACCCATAATCAACCGGTGATAAATTAAATAGGACTTTTGTTATTTTGGTGGTATTTATGATTTGTTAGCTGTAAGCTTTTAACTGTAGCTCGGTTAAAAATGCAATTAAAAAAATTTATAATACCCCAACATGGCCCGAAAATAATTTCTATTCAAAGTTGAACGGTAAGTGAAAGTTGTGCGTTGCGCGCACCAGATTAAAAAAAAATCAAATTACTAGTTACGGAGATATTTTTGAGATTATATTTCCATTTCAAGCACAAAAAGCTTCAAGCCACAAAATTGATGCTTTTCGCAGTAGGCAATACCTTTTTGAAGTTTAATTAATTTGTTAACATTTTCGATTGTTCAAATTAGTATTCAAAGTTTCTTTCTTTTAATGATTCTAAAAAGTCATTGATCAACAGAATTATATTCGTTATGAATCGATGAAGAATCTAGTCGTATTAATATAAAATTTAGATTGACTTACGTCCCGATATCCTAGATATATTTATAACTTCCCAGATCTCCTCCTCACAAACCATACTCAAATCCCTTGATGACCTTTCTTCAGACCATAGTCCAATTCTACTTTCACTACATTCGAGCTATGCTCCTGAACCATCACCTCCTAAATTGATTACAGGACGAGTGAACTGGGACAAATTTCGTGATGATTTGGAAAACAAACTAGACTTAAAAATTCCGCTAAAGACAAAAGAGGACATTAATGGTGTCATTGAAAAACTGACAGCATCAATAACAGACAGTATAAATAATAACACTTTTATCAATAAGTTTAACAATTCACAAAAGACTGACTTGCCACATCATATTCGTGTCTTATTGAAGGAAAAACGCAAAGCAAGATCGAAGTGGCATAGAACCAGATATCCAACAGATAAAACTCATTATACCCAACTGACTAACAAACTAAAATCTGAAATTAGAAAATACAAAATTCAAAATTTACTAAATTTTACTGAAAAACTTACACCTACCGACAAATCACTATGGACGACCACTAAAAGGCTTCTGAAATTTAAAGACTGTAATCATCCACTTCTTACTGAAGCTCAAACCTGGTCCAAATCCGATATAGAAAAATCACAAATCTTTGCTCATCACCTCTTTAAAACCTTTGATCCACACCCCGATATTCTTAACCCAAATCACCTTGATTGTATTGAAGCAGAACTGGATATCCCACTCCAAATGTCTCTACCATCTAAAGCCTTCCATCCTTCAGAAAAATCCGACATCATTCAAAGGTTACCTTCCCGAAAAGCTCCTGGACAAGACCTAATTACATCCCAGATCCTAAAACTGCTTCCTCGGAAAGCCACCCTATTCCTTACGTATATATATAATACTGTTCTGTGATCCACATACTTTCCTGACCCTTGGAAATTATCTATCATCAAAATGGTTCATAAACCCAAAAAGCCACCAGGAAACCCGCCCTATCTCCCTTTTACCCATCCTAGGCAAAATCCTGGAAAAGCTCATCCTAAAACGCCTGCACCCCATTCTAGATTCTAATCACATTATCCCAGATCATCAATTTGGATTCCGCAGATGGCAAAATCCTGGAAAAGCTCATCCTAAAACGCCTCCACCCGATCCTAGATTCTAATCACATTATCCCAGATCATCAATTTGGATTCCGCAGATCCCATTCCACTATCCAGCAATGCCATCGTGTGGTGGATGTTGTCTCCTCTGCATTGGAGCGCGGAATGTACTGCACGGGAATCTTTCTCGATGTAGAACAGGCTTTTGAAGGAGACCCAGGACTCCTTTACAAACTCCGTAAATTCCTACACCCTACATACTTCCTCGTTATCCGTTCCTATCTTACTGATAGATCCTTCAAAGTAAATCATAATAATTCCTATTCATCCCTTTTTTCCCAGTCTGCTGGTGTTCCTCAAGGTAGTATCCTAGGTCCTATCCTTTACACAGTTTATACAGCTGATACCCCAACCCATCCTAACACTGTCATTACCACGTATGCTGATGATACATGTGTCCTATCAGTTAATAACGACCCAACAATTGCATCCCAAACCCTTCAATCACACATCACAAACCTTGAAGAATGGTTTCAAAACTGGAGGATCAAAATAAATTCCAATAAATCCCATCAAATCACCTTTACCCTTCGTCGTAAACCTATGTCCTCTTGTCCTACAGTATCCTTTAATAATATCCCACTTATCCCTGTTGAACAAATTCGATACCTTGGACTCCACTTAGATAAACGTCTAACTTGGGAATCCTCATGCCAGACTGAAACGACAAGAAACAGCTCGACGTTTCCGACCACTCCAGCACTTACTAGACAAACGCTCTAAGCTCCCAGTCAATTACAAAAGACTCATATACATGACTACAATAAGACCTATTTGGACTTACGGAATTGAGCTCTGGGACTCCACTAAGCCATCGAATTCCTCTCGTATCCAATCCTTATAATCCAAAATCCTTCGTAAAACTTTCACAGCTCCTTACTTTATCACAAACAAAATCATCCATAACGACCTTAATGTTCCTTATGTTTCTGACCTGACCCAATCCAGATATCTATCCTTCCATAACAAACTTCAGAACCATCCTAACCCTCTGGTTTCTAACCTTGCTTCCTTTTCGATCCCTGACAACCCTCCGAGGCGTCTGAAAAGAAGATGGCCTCGAGATCTCCTTTTGTAAATATATTTTTAGAGTGCTACCAGTGGGTAGTTTCTCAACAAGTGATTTCATGCTATTATATTATTTTGTTCACATTTACTGAATGTATTTTTACTTGTAATACAGTTGTAAATATCATCAATAAAAAAAAAGAGAAAAAAAAAAGATTGACTTTAATTTCATTTAATATGTACTAGAAGACATTTAAACTTACAAAAAGTTACCAGCAACTATAATCTGATTACATAAAGAAATCCAGGACACTTAAATTTTGTAATGTTTAAGTCAACCACAATTTGAAATAGAATAAAAAGCAACAACTAAACAAATTTTTAATTCAGGTTCCACCCAATTACTTCATAGTAAACTAGATTAAATTGACATTAAACAAAATTAAATCTTCTCTATTTTAAAACCATTTACATATACTTTTAAGCAGTTAAACTAAGGTAAGTTCGTGTTTTCATAAAATCAAGGCTTTTCATAAAAAAAGTTTATGGTTACTTTTTGTAAGTTTTAATGTCTTCTATCACATTGTTTCAATTATATGAAATTAATGTCAATCCAAACTTTATATCAATAGGACGAAATAATTCATTGATTTATATCGAATATAATTCTGTTTATCAATGACTTTTTAGAATCATTTAGAGGAATAAAATTTGAATAATAATTTGAACGATCGAATATGTTAAAAAAACTAATTAAACTTCAAGGTATCTTCTACTATGAACAACATCAATTTTGTGGTATGATGCAATTTTGGCCTAAACAATAAATATAATCTCATAAATATCTACGTGACCATTGGTTTATTAAAAAATCTACTGCGCGCAACACGCAACTTTCGCTTACCACTCAACTTTGAATAGAAATTATTTTCTGGGCATGTTAGGCTATCATAAAATTTTTAGATGAGTTAACGCTAAAAAATTACAGCTAACAAATGATAAACACCACTGAAATAAAAAAAGTTTTATTTATTATATCATCGGTTGATTATGGATTATACGGTCCGTTGATTATGGATTGAACGATCCGTTGATTATGGATTGTACGACTATTACTTATTAAACTGTTATTTTCCATTGCAAAGTTTACTAAAACGGAATTAAGACATTAACATTGTCTGTCATAGTCAGGTCAAAAGTTGTCACACTAATTGTAAGTAGATACTGTTGGAATATCACAAAAGGAAATTTCATCAAACCATACACTAATTTAATTTTCTAAAAGGTTACATGATGATTTGTTGGAATAAACGGATGATAGATACCTAAATATTTAAATATAATATCATAGCTAGAGTTATTAAATTGCAGTAAATATATTTAAGGTTTATAGATGTATCTATGAAATATTTTTATATTTCACTTCTTCTTTCAAACAAGTACAATGAAATAGTAGTGAATACTGTTGGAATATCACAAAAGAATAATTCACTAATTTATTTTTTTTTTAAAGTTACATGATGATTTTTTGGAATAAACGGACATTAATACCTAATTATTTAAATATAATATTAGATCTAGAATTATTAAACTACAGTAAATGTATTTAAGGTTATAAACATATGAAATGATTTGATACTTAACTTCTTCTTTCATACAAATACAATGAAATAGTTTTTTAAACAATGGCATAATTTTAAAAGTTTACATTTAGTCAGTGAATCTCATTTAATTTCATGGAAACATGTGATTCACGTTAAATATTATAAGTTTTCAAAAATTATTATTTATAAATTTTTTGCCACTCTCCGTTACCTTCTACAACTTTCTATATTAGATATTGTTTTTCCTAAAATTCTCCGCTTTCCAACGATTTATTATATGTATAACTTCTGACTGGTATTTCCGGAGGTTAGTTTTCGACCTGGATAAGCATTTTTATTTTTTCTCCTTTATTAATTCATCAAAATCTTTGAAAAGTTATATTTAGCATTTTTTCATAACATATAATTATGAGAGACATTTTTTTTTTTTTTTAAATAACAGACATATATGCATATAGGCATAGGCAGACATATATGAACAATGGGCATTTAAGCCCTGTAAAGTGTCATCAATGGGGATTAGACCTAAATGATATTAAAGACCACTTAATTATAAGATGATACACCAAGTTTAATCAAAATCGTTTCGAGCCGTTTTTGAGAAAATTGTAAAAATGTGTTTCAGCGTTCATATAAAATGGCACTTCCGGTTAGACGATTTTAACGAAAAAGTTACTGTCACATCCTTAAATACTTAATATCAGTTTCGTACTACTTTTCGTTTATGAGCTAGACTGTTAACACAGACAGACACACCATTTTGCGACACTTGGTTATTGGGACCTCATGTATTTCTGTTGAAAACTGTGATTCGAAAATTTTCACGATCACAATACTTACCCTTACTATAAAGTATGTACGTATTACATATATACGTAAGTGAAAGTAAAAAAGTTCAATCTTCTGTCCTTCTCTCCCTTCTCCCATCAAAACCCGACGCGGGATTCTTTGGTGATTTTTACCAGTTTTTATGGGGAGGTTAATTAACAATTTCTGACAAGTTTCGTCTTTAATTTTGGGGTCAATGCCTAATTTTACTGCACTATTTAGAGACTTGTGGGTTACTAGTAGCTACGGGCGTTCGGTTTTGTCGAGAACGAGATTACTTATGACAGGGATGCGGCTCGGATGTGGTGCGGACATGTATGACAAAATCTTTAAAGGGAAACACAGACGGAACTTTCGGGCTGAAGGCCAATGCAAATCACATAAGTACCTAAAAATAACTGATCTTTTTTATTAACATTAAAACGAATCAGCATCATTTCCTCCCGACCTAGATTACACCGACAGTCCACTGTAATTATATATTTTGTTTAAATACTCCAGTCCATTATTTATGATTTAGCTTTACAGTTTATTTGTTTTAATTATCTCATTTTAATGTTTAACAGGCCTAAAGAAGGTGCAAATACGAAGCTGTATGTAACAAATATTCCCAGCCGACTTACAGAGGTATAGTAGAACTATAAAACTAAAAACTAAAGTGATTTTTATTTTATTTATTAAATGTTAGTGTTAATTTTTATTATATTATTTTTTTTTTTTTTGTATTAACTCCTCATCAGGATTTTAGAAACATCTTTTGAACTAAATAGGTTATTTTTAAAAAGTTTCAAAGAAGCGTCTGCTATTATTAATTGTGAAAAAACTTCAGAAATGTACATAGCCATAATGAATGCCCAAGATTACGATTATAATAAAAAAAAAGGAACGCGATTACTTGATTACACTTTGTAGTCGTAATCGCTGTCATGGTTGCAAAATTAAGAACTTCAACATTTTACAGTAAAAATCCTATTTATTCTACTTCAAAAGGTGTAAAATTGTACACAATTCATTGTTTTTGTTTAATATATTATATTAATACCATGAAAATCTTATCTAACTTTGAGTTTCTGAAATAAAATTATATATTACAACGGGAGCAGGATGTCTACTAGTTAGTTAATCGGGAAAAGTAGGAAATTCCCTGTAAGAAACAAAATTCTTAGTACGACTTTTAAAAACAAAAATACCAAACCTATTATACATCAACAAAATGTTTTTACGTTGTTTGTTAAAACATGAATGTTATAAAAGATATACCCCATTTTTATTTTGGTTCAGAGAACATTTGCAAACATTGGTTAATTAAATATATTGGTATAATTAATTTCGAAATCAAAATACAGAATTATCTAAATGATTGAAATCAAGATTTCTATACTCAAAAAATGAGACAAAATCTTCGATAAATAATAGATTTTAAAGAGTATTAAATATTTAATTTTTCTTCAGGTTTCTTATATTTAAGCTATATATATATATATATGTGTGTGTGTGTATACAGCCTAAATATAAGAAACCTAAAGAAAAATAAAAACTAAATATTCAATACTCTTTAAAATTTATTATATATATATATATATATATATATTTATATATTTATATATATATAATGTAACTCCATTTAGAACCTCATCTAGAGTATTTGGAGATTTTCCTTAAAGATAATGAGCCATTAAGCCATGTTTTAACCCGTTTTATCAAATTATTAACTTCCACATGAAACTTCGTAAATAGCTTCTCACAGTAACCAACTAATATTTTACTAACGAAATTCTTCGGAGTTGGGCTGTTTTCAATATGAAGATCGACATACTTAGGGCCAGTTGCTCCAACTCAGTAAAGCTTATTTGAGATTAAGCGTTTTCTAAGATTAAACCAAGTTTAATCTTGATCGGTTGACCTTACAGAAAACATGGTTTTAATCTTAGATAACGCTTTATCTAAGCTTTACTGAGTTGGAGCAACTGGCCCTTAGTCGATTTAATTAGGAACTAAAAACTCGTAAATACCCGTTTGCTTTCCACTTGAATCGTAAGATAATTTGAGCACAAAATCGATACAAAAGTGGCCATAAAAAATATTAATCCATTTGACGTGATCTACGATCTCCGAATTGTCAAAATAACGAGGTTATATAGGACAAACGCTTCAATATTTTTGTAGGTCGCCTTTTTTCGATTTTGTGATCAAATTATCTTATGATCCATGTGGAAAGCAAATGGGTATTTACGAATTTTTAGTGCCTTATTAAATAGACAAGTTTGTCCACCTGCAGATCGGAAACGCCCCAATTCCAAGTGATATCGTAAATAAAATAATTGTAGGTTACAATGAGATGAAGCTATTTACGAAGTTTCAGGTGGATGTTAATAATTTTATAAAGAGGAGTCTGTACCACCGTCTATCCGTTTATGAGTACTGAATGATGTGACATAGGACTCTAAGCGCCTATGAAGTGCCGCTTTTTCGCCAATTAAGTGTATTTTCTGCAACTGCATCAAATATTTTAAAAAGTAATAAGTATTTTAGAAAGAATTTTTTTTTTATTAATATATCTGAAGTATTCTTCACATGTTTTATTTTGGGACATTTTTCGTTATGGTGAACCGTTTATTTACAAACGATACTTGATTTTTAACTTAAATTTGAACGACTAGAAACAATTGAATTTATTAAGTTTTTTTATTGCCGATGCCAATTATTTTTTCTATTTTTTACATGTTTTATTATTCTCTAACTAACCATCTTTAATAAAAGGCCAATTATGACAATATTAAGCCTAATGCTGAATCTCAGTGATAGAAAACCTAACTCAAGTCAAAGACATAGGTCAGCGCAATCTGCAATGTTTGGACGCCATTTTGGAAGAGTGCAGCCACTTTTTTGGGGGAGAGGGGACATTGCCCTTTTTTTATTAAATAGTTACAAGGAACACAACTGTATGCAATTTATTAGGATGTGGGGGAGGGTGCATGGTAGGGGGGCTGGCCCAGGGCGTAACATACTTTTCAAAACACCTCCAGACTTTGAGGGAAACCTCCAAATACTCTAGATGAGGTTCTAAATGGAGTTACAGAATTCTTCCATTCAAAACTGAGAGAGCACTATTGTGAAGAAATCGAAATAGATTAATTTTGAAAGCTCAATTGTTCGCTTCCTGTTGGGTTTAGAAAAAAATTTAGATAATTTTAAGCTGTTTAAGATTGATTGTAACCATTTTTTTATCTAAGTCACTCTAAAAAGGAGATATTTAGCGTAAACCAAAAAATGTTCCAAATTTCAATGGTTTTAGGAGTAGTGCAGTGAACACTTATTTCAACCCAATTTTCAAGGACGGAAACTTGGATTTTTTATATTCACTACATACCTAACAATATAAAAATTAAATTCGCATTACCATACAATGTAACATGTCTAATTTGACTGGGGTTGTGAATACAGTATCAAAATTTCGAAACAAAGGATCCAGAATTGGGCAATGATTAAGATGGAATTACTCTATTTTAAAATATAAAATCAAGTCCAATAAACAAAAGTATATTACTATACACCTCATTTTTAGATTGAATTATTTCACTTACTTTTACCAATGACTTATCTGCACATTTTTTATTCACAAGATAACTTGATTTTGGAATTACACTTGCAAAACAGTATAAGATCACTTCACTCTTTTACTATTAGCAATTTCATTCTTTTTATTTTTCAGGATGGACTCATGCACATATTTTCCTGTGAAGGAGAAACACCAGAAAATGTTTACATTCATAAGAAACATAGCCAACATTCAAATTCAAATACCTATTGGGGTTTTGTAACATTTAAAAGCATAGCGTGAGTCAACTTAAAATTACTTTTTAAGTTATTAAGTTTTTTGCACTAGTCTTTACTAGTTAACTTGAGCTATTAATGTTTTGTCTGTTTTAGTGCTGCATCTAATGCAATGGTTGCCATTCATAAACGCCCTCCTTACAATTTTTTTGTACACTTTGCTAGATCTAATGATGATGATAAAGCTGATGTAAATAAGGATAGACTCTCAATTGAGGAAAAATCGTCTATTGATAAGTCACCAAGGTACACTGCTTACTTTTCTGAAATAATATTTATAAATTTTAAAATGTGTGTAATTATTACCTTCACATATGTAATCAAATTTTACAGACACACTGTAAAAATCTATTTGTTCATTTGTTTGGAGGAAGGGTTCCTGACAATTGAGTGTAAAACATTTGATATAATACATAAAAAATGTTTTAAAAAAAAATTTATCACTTTAACCCAACATGGTGATGGTGTATAAAATTAAATCATCCGAATTGATTTAAAGAAATTTCTCATACTTTTTTTATTTCTAAAAACATGGCGGAATCAAAATACTAAAAAAATAAAAATGAAGCAATGTCTCTTGAACCACTTTATAAATCTGGAATTTATAGGCTCTATTGTGAATACATAATAATGGAAGACTCTATTGTGAATACATATTACAGGAGAACTGTAATGTGAAAATATTTCAAATGTTTATTAGATATGATTGTTAATAAACATTACCATGTAAGGAAGGCACCAATTATATTATCTCAATCACCAATTATCTAAGAATAATTCTAGAGAACTTCAAAATAAATCTATATTATTATATAAAAAGATAGCACTTTTTTTAATTTTTAATTGCTAACTTTGAAAACTTATTTATTTTCTTTTATTATTTCTTTTTTTTGCAAAATGGTCTGTGTTGTCTTGATGTTGTTTGAAACAATTGAAATTGTCAATCTCATGAGTTTTAATTATTTTTTATTAGAAAAACCATAAGTTAATGTTTTAACCTTTTTTGTTAGGGAGGCCACCGAAACAACAGAATATTTGTCATTGCACAGTTTTCGACAAGAGGGAATGAGAATAATTATATTAATAAAATTACTGATTTTTCATTCATTTTAATAATGATTCATACATTTAATAGTTGATTTTTTAAAAATTTATGTGAAATAAATCTAAAAATCATGTGGAAACGTGGTGTAATAAAAAGTTATATACATGTTTACCATCATGTGCTGCTAAAAATTTAAACATCTGTACTTTCTCAACTTCCGATTACCACACTACTTTAAGTAGAAATTAATTTCTGGTTAAATAGAGCTTGTAAATTTTTTGTAGAATAATATTTATTTATTGCTCGTTGTTTCAGTTAAATATAGGAAACAGAATGCAGCCAACATAGCTGCTGAAACACAATTAAATACAATGACTATGCCAACAGTAATTAGCGATATTTTTAAGGTTGTTATTCCCTTAAAGTAATCAATAATAACTTATAAAATGTTGAGACTCATTTCTCGTAGATACTTCCAAAGGATGCAGTCAAAATGGCAAAAGAATTCCGCTTGAATAAACTCCATGTCTTTACTATCGATTTTCATCCAGCTCCAAAGTTTCACTGTGCCTCTTTTCTAGAAATGTATGCTCCAGATGGATCACATTGAAATAGGGATAGTTTATCTCCATCCCATCTGCCAAAGAGTAAAGAAACTATAACACTGTTATATAAAAATCTTGTAAATGCATAATTTTAATATAGGGCAACCACCAAGACCGATTCATTGTTCACTGTCATCAAAAAAATTATTTTAGGCTGTCCTATTCTGTACTAGTTGCCCCTCTTCCTTGAAACTGAAATTTGTTTGATTGTATCTCTCTAAAAATAAACTAGATCTTAAACAATTATAATAAATGATAATTAGAGGTGAGGAAGCAGATTCTTAGAAAGAATTTTTGTGTATAATACATTTGAACTTCTTACCTTATCTTCCATTCATATGTTATAATATAAATTTTATTTACAGGGAGCATAACATTATTCCTAGCTCTCGAGGTCGCGGAAAATTGCCACCTATGAAAGGTTTACCTCCAAGCACCTTCAGGGCAATACCTACAAATAATGAACCTTATATAGATGATTTAGGAGAAGATTACTGTCCTGGAAGATTTTATCATTGTGATATATCTTTCGAACAGAATGTATCAAATTCTGTATTCTCGCACTTTGCAGATGGAGAATATGATGATGGAAAGAGGAAAATAACAATGGGAAGAGGATCTTATGTTGCTTCAAAGAAGAAACAGTCAGTGTAAGTGAACATAATTAATATTTTTAAAATTATTATCTTGGACAGACTCACATATATAATAGGTAGTATCCTCTGTCGGCCTAATGGTGGACCAACGCCCATTTTACAAACTCTACAACTATTAATTTAATTGTACTACTCGTTGCTCAAATTATATAACTTTAATCTATATGTATTCTGTAGTTCAAATAGTATTACTTTTTATCAAAATCAAATAAACGGAGAGAACAGTGTGTGGGTAACGCCAGAGAATGAATCCTGTATCATCATGGCAATACTTCTTTACGTTTTCTTCTTTACAGTCCTTTTTATTTGTAAAATAAAATATGACAGTCACTAAAATTTTTTTGATATAATAAATAGAGATATGTATTATATATATAAATATATTTATATACATAAATTTTTTTTTTTTTTTTCGGTTGGCACTACAGACCCTGAAGATCTTTAGCCGCGAGATACGGTCTCCTTACAGATGTATGTTGCTTGCGAGAGCTCAGATAGCCTGGAGGGAGTCACTCAACCTCACATTGCTATGAACAATGGTCTCCACGATGCAGGGGTAGACTCCTTAGCCGATCCCTTTTGGGGCCAATCTGGCAGTGTCCTTCCCACTGACTCACTCGGGTTCAAGGACAGTGACAAATCAATCTAGATCCGTGGATTATGGCTGCTCGGAGTCAGCATGCACACGAGGACCTATAGTTCTTTCTCTGGGCTATTAACATTCTGGTAAACCACATCCTGATTCCCAATTTAAGCACACTGGGTAAGGTCACCAGTTCTACGCCCGGTCGGTGTGAGTTGCCTCCAGTAGGCTGACGGGCCACACATACCGGGGGGAAGGAGGGACTCGGGCCCGACAGTCACCCAAATCGGCAGTCACCCATCCAAGTACTAACCACACTGGACGTTGCTTAACTTTGATTATCCATTGCAAGCACCTTAGCCCGTGCGGCTACTCCAATCCCTGAGGGGTATATATATATTAGAAATATATACTTGTCTTAATCAGATTTGGATGAATGAGATACATTTTTATTTGTTTCAGTGAAGTTAGCTGTGAAGAGCTTCAAGATATGGAACAGAGGGTAGCTGCTTATTTGGGAAATAAAACCAAAAATTTTCTGTTTGATGTAAGTTATATTTGTTCTAATCCATTTAAATATGGTGATGTGAGATTTTGTTTATGGAAATTTTATATGTAGTTGTACTAGATGAAAGTATAGGGTTTGTTTGTGTAAAATTCATGATTAAATTTGAACTGTTATACTCATGTTATTCTTTTGTTCTTTAAAAAGCAGATACAAAGAATCTATTTATTTTCATTTCATTTTTTAAAATGTTCTTGTAAAAAATACTTCTTACAAACTCTCTTCTTGATCACAAATTGAATTATATTGTGGTGAGAGAATTTCTCTAAATTTATAAAAATATAAGAAATCTGTTATTCACTCTTGCAAATATTCAGACAACACGTAGGGACTCCCAAACCAATCTTCTCCCATCCTTGTGGAAAAGCTTAGCTATAAATACCAGTGGCCTATTCTCAATTGTTTCATGACATTTATGCCAATGGAGGCTGAGTTAGGGGGTGCATAAACTCCAAAAACTTTAAGTGTATAGGTTGGCTATGTCAAGGACTTCAATATTCATATTTTATTCTATCACATATTTACATGTTATATTTTATTTTTATTCATAAGAATATTTAAATATTTTAGATTGAACAAGTTTAAAATTTCTTCTAACTTTTCTTTACTACAAACTTTTATTGCTGCATTTCCATGGTTTTCTCTCCCAACTACATTCTCAATGTAAATCCTCTTCATAACTTCCCAAGCCTTAAATTCAAAAGGTCTTAAAGTTGTTAGATAACATTTTCCTATGCACGGAATGAATCTCAATCTTTCCAGTATGGTTATTTAAGGTCAAACCTAAAGGATTGTATTTTTGGAACAATCTCTCTCCCTTTTTCCCCTCCAATGTATGCCAGAAATAACAAGGTAGGGATTAACAAAAACAAAAGGTAACGTTGTGCTATATTCTCATCTCACTACCAGTTTCAATTAATTTTCAATACTCTTTGCTTAAGATTGTGTATTTTTGTTTCGGTTGTTTAAATACTTTCTCTGCTATCACCTGTTTTTTTTTGTAAAATATTTATCACATATTTCAAATTTTTACTTATCCTAGAGTGTAAAAAAATATAGATCTGTACTTGGGTATTCTGATGATTTGCTACTGTTAGGGGAAGAACTGGATACTAGAAAACTGAATACAATAATTTTGATAAAAGCTAGTAAAGAAGGTGCTCAAAAATATGGATAAAACAGAATATCAAGTGATGATTTGGATCATATGGATATAATGGCGAATACATTTGTACATGTAAAGTTTTATGGCAAATAAAATGTTCATTTAAAATTGTAATACTTTGTATAAGACGGATCTAAAAGGTTAATTAGTGCTGTACCATCTGAAAGGTAAACTGACGGTGTGAAGATTATTTGTGTGTTATCTTGTTGAGGTTGATTTTGGGCGGTAGTCAGTGAATGGGAATATGTAGACAGCTATTGGTTGTATCGACATTGAAACTTCGTGTTTGCTATGCCTTTTATTAATTATTAAATATTTTGTAATTCTTAACTCATCTTCATTATTTCATGCTTTTTAATTGAATGTATTTCAGAAAGATGCTTTTATATCTTCAGAAACAAAACTTAGTCTACCTATGAAACCTGGCAGTTGTTCATACTGTTCAAGGCCAGCAATTTATATATGTTCAAGATGCAAATGCTGGTATTGTACAAATTATTGTCGGAAAATGGATTGGAATGTCCACAACAAAATCTGTGTTCCGTAAGTGCTCTATCTGGTCATTTTATAGATGTATGTATTTCTTTTTAAAATGTAAATTTAAGCATTAGGACTATTTCACAATCTAAATAACGAAATTAGTCTGACTGATTAGTTTCGGTATCACACGAATCTATATGGCCAAAAAACTCTACATGAAACATACTTTTTCTCTGTAACTCATCCACTCCTTGATATCAATATATCATTAGAAGAACTGCTACACAGCATAAGTGCCAGTAAAAAACTTAAATCTCCAGGACCTGATAATATAAGTTATGAAGTTGTTAAATGTCTCCATCCCTCTTGGATGCACTACATATTGAATTTATTTAATAATGTATTAAATTCCGAACAAATTCCAGGAATGTGGGCAAAAGCTAACTTGCATCTTCTATATAAGAAAGATGATAAAAAGAATCCGAACAACTCCAGAGGCATGTCCTTGCTTAATACTCTAGCAACGTTGTTCACTAGCATTCTAAGGAACAGAATAATGAAATGGGCATAATTAGAAAGTTTAATACTGGAGGAACAGGCTGGTTCTAGAATGGGCAGGGGATGCATCCATCACATATTCACATTGACGTCAGTTGTCAACATTAATTTGAGGTCAAAGGGCAGCTATGTTTACACAGTGTTTGTGGACCTGAGGAAGGCCTTCGACACTATCAACCAAAACTTGCTGTGGGAAAGGCTTTTTTTCTCTTGGAATGGGGGAAAAACAAGTTAGACTTCACAAGAAACTCCACTTCATCGATACGGATAAAGTTAAAACATGAGCTCTCAGAAGAGATTGGTATCAGCCTGGGCCTGCCTCAGGGGAAGAGTCTTAGTCCTGCATTGTTTATCCTGTTTACGTCAGATATAGTTGAGTACTTCCGTGACCAAAGAGCTGTTGGTATTAGTATAGACCACAACCATAAAATAGTTATGCTTCTGTTAGCGGATGATATTGTCCTCCTCAGTAATTCATGGCATGGATCACAAAGAAACACCAATTTACTGAGCAAGTACTGTAAAAACAAATCTTTAATCCTAAATCAAGCTAAGTCTAAGATGATGGTGTTCCACAGATATCCAAAGATGAAAAAACTTAAGACTTTAGCTTGGCAAGAAACAAGTTTGGAGTATGCCAGAAACTATACATATCTGGGTGTACCCTTTTCTTCTGGAAAATTTGAGAGAGCTGCAGAGCATTTCTTACAAAGATCATCTGTTGTATCTACCAATTGATGGCAATCCTAACAAATGTAAAAAAGCGACCTTGGGAGACAAAATCCATCCTCTTTGATTCGATAGTCTCCTCAACACTGCTCTATGCTGCAGAGATATGGGGCTCAAGATACCTAGAGGTTTTGGAGTTGGAGAGGGCGCAAGTTCGATTTATCAAGTCATTGCTCCATTGGCCAAGAAATGCACTGAACTATGTGGCTCCCCTTGAAAATGGGAGATCTCCATTAAGCGTTGAAGTGTTAAAAATAGTGATCGACAATTGTACTACCTAGACAATGCTTTAATAGGCTTAGAGCTCTAGACTCATCCATTGGAAAACAGCCTTGTAACTGACCCGGTGACTCATTTTTTTATTCAATGCATTAGATTTGACGAACCAAGAAATAAGTACTTATTACTGAATCCAGGGAAGATACTAGTGTAGAGCAGATACTGAAAATAGACACTATAAAAAAAATTAAATCAACTGCATTATTTCAAACAAGGCTGTTCATTGAACTGTTAAGTGCTATAGTTAATCATATAAGCATATATCCTATATATTATTTCTAAAAGGTATTTTTTTGTGGGTGGGCCATAACTTTGTCAATTCATTATCAAATTCAATGATTGACCACTCATTTTGAAGATATTCTTCTCCTTCACATGTGAAAAATAACCCTATCACCCCGAAATTTCTGGGAAAAAAGTTATGAAGGAAAAGAAACTTTATTGGCCAATAATTCAAAAAGTATGAATTTTTTTCTTGATTGTACTCATGATAATTAGAAAGATAACTGTATTACATACAGAACAAAAAAAAATTCTTAAAAATCTATTAGAAATATGGATAATTTAAACAATTTGTATTGACGGAAGGAGTAAAGTGTGTTGAAATATTTTTTTAAATAGAAACAGAGTTGAGATTTGTATTTCGCAGCTCAAAAGACCCTCGAATACGAATTTTCATTGCGATTGAAAAATAAAAAAAATTTTCTACAAGTTTGACATAAGACACCAACCACCCTTTGATTTTTTTTTTAAAACCACAAAAAGTGTTATTACTTCAATATGCTTCCACCTATTCACACGAAATTTTTCAGGGATATAGGGTCTTATAAACTACATGAAATAACACAAACTGTACCTTGCTAAATAATTTAGAAATCAAGTTATAAAATAAAAACCTGTTATTTAATTTTATTTATTTACTCACTATAGACGTGTTAAATCAAAAAGTTGTTTATACGGTCTTGAAGAGCGATAATTCAGCTTTCCAACAGTTGTAGAAACATTGAATTAGGATAAAATCCTCAGGATTTATGAATATTATAGTTAACGGCAAGCAAAAATATCATAATGAAAAGTGAAGTCGTTGCCATGACGACTATCTCAACACACCTCTTCTATCCAATATATTATTTCCAAAGGGTGTTTTTTTGTCGGTACGCCATAACTTCGTCAATTCATCATCAAATCCAATGATTGACCTCTCATTTTGAATATATTCTTCTCCTTCACATGCGAAGAATGAAGTTATGAAGGAAAAGAAACTTTATTCCCCAATAACTCAAAAAGTATGCATTTTTTTCTTGATTTCACCCATGATAATTCGAAAGATTACTGCATTACCTACAAAACAAAAACAAAAATCTTAAAAATCTATCAGAAATATGAATAATTTAAACAATTTGTATTGACCGAAAGATCCTCGATTACGAATTTTCATTGCGATCGAAAAATAAAATAAATTTCTTCAAGTTTGACATAAGATGTAAGATTGTACCCATGATAATTAGAAAGATAACTACAAAATAAAAAACACATCGTAAAAATTGCACTACTATTAACAAAGATACAGTCCATTAATTTTGGTAAATTAACTAGAGGTGGTCTCATAACTTTAGTAAACAAACATTTTTGTGAGGAAGTGACGTTATTTGATTTATTTTTCTGATACATGTTTGTTTATCAAAGTTAAAGTAAATTCTATTTTCATTGGAAATGTTTATTGGAGCCCTTTGTTAGTGTAAATGATTGCATTCTAGATTTGTAAGAACTATTTAATAGAATTAAATCAAAACATGAAATTAATCAGTATAATATAGCACTGGGTGGAGATTAGAATGCAAGATTAGGTTCATGGGATCTAATTGATGATTTACTTGTGGAAGGTTCTTATCTGTCCAGTCACAGAACTAGTTTAGATAGTGTTCATAATGCTAGAGATAATAAATTAATTATTTTGAAGAATATGGTTTAATATTATGAAATGGTAGGACTCCTAGCGATATACCTGATCAGTTTACGGATATTAAAGATGGTGTAGTGTTGTAGATACTGTTTGGATATCGCCGACTATGATCGATTTCATTCAAGATTTAAAAGTATGGGAAGTTTTAGAGCTAAGTTGTCATTTGCCCGTGATTGTTTATTTAAATAAGTTAAATAAAGAAACAGCGAAAATTGAGGTGAAGAAAAAAGAAAAGTACTATTTAGATTTAGATGAAAAAAATATAAATTCCTACCAGGTATTGGTTTCAAACGAAAATAACATTTACTTTAATTCTAGTTCAGTGAATGCTTTGTATAAAAATATGATTGACTGTTTTTTGAACCATGCACCAGATTTGGTCTTATCAAGCGAAAATTTGTTTATCCCCGTGAATCTTTGAATGATAAAATCTAGTTTGGTGAGGAGTGCCAGGAAGCAAAAAAACTTCTTAGGAAATGTTTTAAAACATTAAAGCGTGAAGGTTATTCGCAGGAAAAGGTAAATGTTTTTATAGATAGTAAAAAACAATACAAACAAAGTGCAACATTAAATTGTTTTGGCAAACTGTAAAACATTTTAATAGGCCGAATACAGTTGAAGTTTCTGTTTCTACTGATCAATTTATCTCATTTTATAAAGAATTTTACGCTGGAAAGGACTCTATCTCTGATTTTATATTCACCAAATCTGTTTTAGAATTAGATAATCCTATAAATTTGGACGAACTGAGAAAGCAATTAGAAAAAACAAATTGAAAAAAGCATCTGGCACCGATCAGTTGCCGTATGAAGTTTATTAACTTATGTCTCCGAATTAGGACCACTACCTCCTTAACCTTTTTAACAACGTATTTCAAAATACGATTATTGCGGAAAAATGGGGTGAAGTTTTCCTACTCAATTTATATAAAAAAAGCGATGCTAAAAACCTCACTAATTACAGAGGAATAGCACTAATAAACTGTTTACAACTATTCTAGCTGATAGAATTACTCAATGGGCAGAAAATCATAACTTGATTCCAGAAGAATAAAATGGTTTTAGGGCAGGTAGAGGCTTTATTGATAGTATTTTACTTTAATGATGTAGAGATGGTTGTTAATGATGTGCGGTCAAATAAATACTAAATTAAAATTAAATAATTACTATATTTTAATTTAGTATTTATTTGACCGCATCCCCCAATTAACTCCTTCTCATATTTTACTTTAAATTCTGTAATAAATATTTCAATGGGCTACAAAGGCAACAAGGTATTTACAATATTTGTTGACTTTAAGCAAGCATTTGATTCATTGGATTATACAAAATTGTGGCAAAATCTTCATAGTCTCGGATCGAGTTCTAAAATAATAAAAATTTTAAATGATGAACTTAATATAGAACCAGTTATAATCAGTCAAGGAATATTACAGGGGGACTCCCTTAGTCTTCTAATATTCTCATTATTCATTTCAGATATAATGTTTCATTTTAAAAATGATGGATTTATTGGAATAAATATTGACCGTACAACAGAAATATCCTGACTAATATATGCGGATGATTTAGTTTTACTTGATAATGGTTGGGTCGGAAAAAAATAAGAAATTAGTTTTCCTCCACAAGTTTTGTCAATTAAATTCGTTAATTGTCAATGTTGAAAAGACAAAATGTATGATTTTCAAAAAAGGTGGTAATATAATTAAAGTTAAACATCTCTTCTGTAACATATTTAAAATTGGTATAATTAAACAGTGTTATTATTTAGGGGTGGTTTTTTCATCATCGAGTTTATTTTCTCAGGCAGCAAACAACTTTTTTCAAAAAATCACAGTTGGTTTCATATAGAGTTCGGGAAATCTTGTTGAGGTCAAGATCAGATTCTCTTGTTACCAAATTTAAATTGTTAAATTCCATGGTGAATTCTGTTCTTTCGTACTCAGCGAAAGTTTGGGCTCCATTATATTATCACAAAATAGAGCGCGTTGCTTTGAGTTATTTTAAAGCAATATATCATTGGCCACATATTATCCTTAATCATTATGTGCTTGTAGAAATGGGTCTAGAATCATTAGAAATAAGCGTTCTTATAAGAATGATTTGCTGGTACCGAAAAGTAGACCTAATGGAAGATAACCGATTACTAAAACTTTGTTTACAAATTTAAAAATAAACATTCTTCTAACTATTTAATTAACGCAAAGTATAATTGGTACTCACAATTGACACTTATGTTAAGAGCAATAGACTCGATTATTGAACATTAAAAATAAAGATATATTTGAAGATGAATTTGAAAAAACTATTGAAAAATTAAAATGTAATAAATTTTCCCTTCCAATATTCAATCCATATTGAACTCAAAACTTTAGAACAATAAGTAGCTTGACTAAGGGTGAATATTATCTAAAACTTAAAAAGCCAATAAAAAAGCATAGAATGATTAGCCATTTAAGACTGTGCCAGCCGGAGAACTTAAAGGTTACTTCTTATGGCTTTCAAAATAGTTTTCCAGATAGAAGTGCTGAATGTCGCATTTGTAATACACGTGAACCCGAAGATTTATACCATTTTTTGTTGCATTGCCCTACATATGTAGCTTTTAGGGGTAAGTGTTTAAATGAATATATTGATGGTAATTGTGACGATAAAGGTCAAATAGTACAATTATTAGATATAGAAAACAAATATAAATTCAATGATTTATACTGGTATGTAGAAAGTTGTTTAAAATTAAGAAACCTCTTTTTGTTTGTTCAAGAATAAATAGTTTCATCTATTCTTAATGTTAATTAAGTTTAAGGTTATATGTAAATATAATATTAGGACTAAACATTATATTTTAATTTGCTAAAGAAAGATCGTTTTGTTTATAGTTATATCACACTAATTTTATTTTGTATATCACAGTATATTATATATGGTTTGTATCATATGTATGTATATTCTTATAAATGTATAATAAGTATATATAAAACTCAACTCCATTTGTGTGGGTTCGCCCGAAAACAAATAAAAAAAATTTATTTTAGTATTCTTAATATTGTCTTTCTCTTTAAAGATATTGTATTTAGGAGTAGAATAGTCTTCTACACTTTTTTTCCTGGCTGATATATTAACTTTATTATTTCTTAAAGATATTTGTTTGTTCTTACATTTTATTTTTTTTAATAATTTAGAAAATCCCATGATTGGGCATCATTTTGTCTTTATTACTGTTATTATCTTTCCATTCAGCGTGTATAAATAGGACCTGGCAAAGCAATTTGTGCAAATATTTTGGTCTATTATGTTAAATGCAATATTATAATCGACCAAGGAAAAAATATTAATTCCTTCCTTACATAATACATAGGAACTACTTATTTCCATATTGTTTTTCTATTTCTTCACTAACAAAATTGTCTGCAAATTATTCGCACGGGCCAACTAGTTAATCGTTATTTATATTATTATTTGTTTTATACCTCTGGAATATTTTAAAGAATTTATTATTGAAAAAAAAATGTTTTACTAATTATATATGTTGTACTAATCTGTTATTATAATAGACATAGTTAATGCTGTGGATGTTGTTAAGTTATGTTTGAACACAGTACTAGATTCAAGACCTTTATATTTATTTTTACAGGAATTTCCTTAGACAAATAAAATGAACTATTCTATTCTATACATTATATACTGCACCCTGTAGAAAAAGAACAAATACCCATATTCAACAGAATCTTTGCGGTACAACAAATACTAAATGTTGAGAACGCTATAGCTGTGCACCAAATCGTCCGATTTCGATGATTTTTTGTTTATGTTTACATAAGATTTCTAATACTCATATGTATGATGTACCAAAAATTGCGTACTTTTCGAGTTATTCACATATTATGAATTCATTTGTAACATCTTGATTCATTGAGACGGCACCATCATATGGTTTCAAACCTCCCACTTTTACATCCTTTTTTTTTTTTTAGTTTTCGTATTAAGTTAGGAATTAAAATTAGGATTTGCACATTCTATGTGGTATTTTCTATTGATACCTCATTCATCAAAATCCATCTCTCCTGAGAGTCGGAAAAGGGATATATATTTGAGAAATAATATATAAGAAGATTATTAGTAGATCCCTTATCACGGTATTATTAAATAAATTATTTGTCTTTGTCATAAACTCTTAAAGTCTTAATAAAGTCTTAATTAGTGATCACCAACATTTTTAGCCTTAGGACTTCTCCGCTTGGAGTATCTTCAGGTGAATTAAATTCTTAACCAAGTTCCAAGAGCGAAACCTAAGTAGTTATATCATAGCAATGTACTCATATCATTAATTAAAGTTTATGTTGAACTGTTTTATAAACATCTAATTATTATTCATTAATTTTAGTTATTATTATATAGTTTTATTTAGTTTCAATGGGTCTCACTTTTATTACTAACAATTGGAGATTGTAGAGCTGTAATAAAGATGTAGAATAGTGTGTATTGCATTGGTTGATTTTATATTTTGTTACAGGCGTGAATTAAAATTTCAAGATGGATTTCCAGTTTACCAAACTGAATCCGAAACTCCATGCCCTGCAGAACATTATAATAAATGTAAAGGTCTTACTTCTAAAGGTGATGGTAGTGATCATGATCAAAGTGGCCATGAATTAGATAAAACATCCTTCTCTGATGAAAGCTTAAAGAGTTTTGCTAGTGGCAATAAACTAAGTCCAAATAATGACAAAACTAGTAGAACCAGTGGGAACAGAAGTAGACGAGGAAAACAGAAAGGAAAATATAAAAATGCCCCACAACGTTCTTATAAAAATGTTGAAACTGATGTCTGTATTAAGGGACCATCCCCTATTTCTAATCGAAGAATTGCCTCAAATTTACAAGTTAGTTAATTATTTATACTTATGTGCTATGTAAAAGATCAGTAATAAGTGAGATTGGAACTAAGCAAATTTTATAAGAGTAAATATAATGATTTTTATATCAAAATTATTTTTATTTTGTATTCCAGTTCTTAATATTGTAAATAGTTTTGTGATATAATTCATTGAATATGGACGGGTGTCAAATGCTATTAAAAACATGGATGTCATAACTATTGTTATAAGTAATAAACATATTGCTTTTTTCATGTTTCAGGATGATGAAAAGTCTTATCAAGATGAACCTCCATTACCAACAAATATTTTTTCCAAAGTGAGTATTGAATAAAATAAAATGTTTGCTAACGATAAGTTACTTATGGATAATCATTTATTCTGTTATGTCATTTGTGAATCAATCCTTCTCAAACACCCACCCTCTATAAAGTGAGTACCCTTAACTGAGAAAAAATTTTAAACTTCAGCATCTCTTTATTCATTCATAAATCATTAACATTTCGGATGTACTGTCCATTAAGGTGGAACACAAAACACTTTTTAGCAGGCATTATTCTAATAACATTCAAAATTTCTCTTTAGAATAAAAAAAAAAAAACATTAAAAGTTCATGCTGCTCTATATTAATATCTCGAGGTTCTGCAAGAGGTTTAAAAATAAGGATTTTGTAGAAAATATTAAATTGTTTCTAATAACTACTAATAGACTCTTTACTTTAAGAACAATGACATGAAATTTAGGAGCTTATCATTCCTCTATTTTTCACAATATTTAAATAATTGGCATGTTTACCTAAAAGTCAAAATGTTAATCCTGAGTTGATTAATCTTGTATGATTCTTTTTTTTTTTACTTTTAATTGTAATTTTAACACAGTTTTTAATATAATAATATCTAAAACTACTTTAAACAACTTAGTGGTAATAATAATAAACTTCCTAATAGTTTACTAAGTGGAATAAAATAGTCATCCAAAAGGAGATTTACGGAGGTCTTAAATCTGAAATCTCTTATTGAGCCAACAAATGACAACAACATAAATGTAAATGTACAATTAAAAAAAAATAAAATATAGTTGTAGAAAATATAATTAGATTAAAGAACTCATATTAGAATATATCATGGTCCATGTTAAGATGTAGTAGAAATATCAATGTTCTAGTGAGGATTGGCCAAACATTTTATGGCCATATTATGACCTCCTCCACCCAAGTCTCGCAGGTCATGGCGTGTGATTAAAAAAAAAAAATCTTGTTCAATTAATAATAATTTAGTTATAAACTGAGTTTTCTAAGGGAGACACCTCGTGAAGTAACCTTACGTTTGTGTGATTCACTAAATTTCATATTTTTTAAGTAGTTTTTAAAATTTTATCATGTAAATTATTACAATAAAAGATATTTTTGTGGGCCGTAGCTTAGAGGCTCCTGTTCCTCCAGGTGATAAATTATTCTGATGTGCTGATAATGTGTTTCAATTTGACTGTTTTTATTTTTCTCGTTAGGTCACAGTTGGTGCATTGGGGCAAGGTGGTGAATTTTATGCTTACAAAGTTGATGATTACATGAAACAAGCTAACATTATGTCTAAATTAGGTGAATATTGCAAAAGTGGGAACACATCTTGTGCTGAAATTAAAATGGGTGCAAAATGTATAGCTCCTTTTGAAGGCGATTGGTATGTTTTTTTGTTTTATGAACTTGTCAATACAAAAATTCAAAGCTTATGTATCCGATCTAGATTTATGTTTTGTAATTAATTTCAGGTTCAGAGCCGAAATAATCAATATTTCAGTTGATTCTGTCAAAGTTTTATTTGTTGATTTCGGTAATGAGTCTCTCATAATGAAAAAGGATTTAAAAAAGCTCCCAGAAGATTTTGCTAGGGAACCTCCAATGGTGATTATTTTTTTCTTCATAAAAAAATAAAATTGTTAATAATGTTGATCAGATTGATATTTATATGGTTAATGTTTTTATAGATTTAATTAAGTACAATTTTTACTTAACATTGTTGAGTACACGGTATTTACTATAATCAATTTGGATGCTCCCACAGGTTGGCCAACAACCTTGAGTTGTTGGGTACTTGTTTGAAAAGAAATTGTTAAAGTTTAAATTTGATCTTCATTAGAATTCAACTGATAAAGAATGTATATTAGACTGAGGTTGCATTTTTTAAATATTAAAAAAAGGTACATGAATATTCAAATTTTATAGGATGTAATGTCGATAATATCAAGGTTCTGTTGGCATTTATAATTAACATTCATCAACTGCTTCAACGTTTTATTTATTTAAAATACTTATTAACATTTTGGGGAACAACCCCATCTTCAGAATCTTATTTCTGTAATCATGAACAATATCCTTAATAACATTACTTACAGAGTTCTTGTTTATGATAATACTAAAGTTAAATACCTCATCATATATTTCATTAAAGTTATATCTCTTTAAATTCAATTAGTTTAATTTGTTTTTCATTGTTCTATCTTTTTTAAAACTAACCACACTTTGCCCTGTTACCAGAGTAAGTAAATAGAATTTAGATCCATTATTATTAGTTACCACTATCCTATTTACTAATATTATTTGTTCTTTTCTTTTTTAAAAGTCAATTTTTATATGATAATTTAAAATTAAAATAAATATATTGGTTATCAGCTGTTGCTTTTTATTCTGTTCATTATAATATATTTCTATTTTATTATAATATATATTCTATTTGTTCAATTAATGGTTTTATCCATATTGCTTCCTCACTACAAATTCCATCTCTAAAAATTTAAATCTATTCTTTTTTTTTTCTAATCTAAATTCTATTATTGTATGATATTTATTACATTGTTCTATCAATTCATAATGCCAATTTCTGTTTACAATTAGAAGTCATCTATGTATTTTTACTTTCCCTTACCTATACATAAAATATGCAGTAAAGTATTGAGATCGTGAAAATTATTAAATTTCAGTTTTCTACGGAAATAAACGTAATACGAGCTCACCCAAAAGATTAGAACAGACTTTCATACGTAACATAAGCTTAATATATTATATTCGGACTCCGACAATATTATGTACATAAATATAAATAAATGCTATCGTTGGTGTTTTATAATATTTAATTGTATAGATTACAGCGATATAAATATTAAAATTTATATATATTAGGGTACTTAAGCAAGCAAAAACACCCACAACGAAATATAAATAAATATAGCGTCTTTAATTTTTATTTTCACTTACTTCCCTTTTGTCTGCTAAGAAGAGAAGTTGTATAAGTGAAAGATCTGTGATGTGTGCACTGCACCATATTTTTTACTAACAACAATTTATTTTTTATTTATTTTAATTGAGTCTTTATTAACCTATTTAAATAAATACCGCTTAAATTCTCTGCCATTGATGAAACTATGGAAAGACCAAAAGTTTGCTCGAAATAATTATATTAATGTTTGACTTCCCCATCTATATACGTCTTTTTATGTTTCATTTCAGTGTTATCCTAAATTTTATCCCAATTGTCTTGTAATATTTTTATATAGTCATCCACCGGTATGTTTGTAAATAAGGACTTTGCATCCAGACTGATTATTTGTTCTGTTTATTTTATTTATCTTCTTTATTTTTCATGTTTAAGTTATTGATTAATTCTTAAATTTCTAATACATTTTTATATCATAATCATTATTGTTATGTGTTCATTGAGTGCCAGATTTGAGAATTTGGATAATGCTCCCATCAGACCAATTATATTATTAACTATAAGTCTTACGTCATTGTTTGGGTTAAGTATTTTCAGTATGCCATTTATCCTAGGTATGGTAAAACCTTGATGATAATTTGTTTTTGTTGTAAATTAATTTATATAATCTTATTTTTTGTAGTTTATGGGCATATTTATTGATTTTGTCTGCTAAGCCTTTGAAGGCTTCATTTCTGATAATCCTGTAATTATTTTTGTCATTTAGTCAATTTTCTCTTTTCTCTTAATCTGCTACTATAGTTAAGATAGCTAATTTTTTAGTTTTATCAGATTTTTTAATGATTTATTCATTGTTTTTCATCATGATTATGATTAGTTTTTTAAAAATCCTTTATGTCCTTATTTATTTGTAATTTTATTGGAAAAAATATTTTATTCATGTTTTTATTAGATATATAGTTATTAATAACATACATATTTTGTTTCTTTAATTTTTTTTAGCATTTTTTGTGATTATCAGAAGTATTTAAGCTGTCAAAAAATAATTCAAAACCTGTAATAATTTGTAGTACTTCCTTATCTTTGTGTAGGTATTCTTAATTAAAAATTTCACCCAGTAAGTGGAGATTTATTATATTATTTAGTGTATTTATCTTGGTCAAGTTTTCCATTCTATTTCATAATTTATGCAAATTATTATATTTTTCCAAAATTACTATTTTATTATCATTATAAGGTTTTGTATTAGTATTTTGTAAATTATTGGCTTGAATTAAAGTAACATTATTCTTTATTTTCTTATTTACTTTTAATTTATTAACTTTTATATTTTTTATTGTTTACTAAGTTTCTGGTTTAATCTGTTTTTATTTTTAATTTGTCACTTTTCATTCATTATGTATGTATTCATGTAGTTAAGTATCATTTTATTCACATTCACATAGACTGGCCAGTCTATCAACTGCCTTCTGCAGTGCCACAAGCCATGCCCTGATGAAGACCTGCAAGGTGGGTCGAAACGTCGGCCTAATAATTAAAGATACTATTTTTTAAAAATTTAGTATTTATTTGACCGCACTCCCCGAACTAACTCCTTCTCATAAAATGGTTTTGAGTTATCCATTATTTGATTGATTTTTTTGATTAAATTATTGTTTAATCAATATGTTTCTTTAGTTTTAGACCCATAATAGTAATATAAAACCATTAATTACTAAGGTGATGCTAAAATTTAAATACACATTGTGCTGATATAACAAGTAGAACACAATTGATGATAATTAATATATTTATTTTTATTTTAAATGATATTATAAAAATAGATAATTTAAAAAGAAAAGAGGTAGATAACAAATAATAATATTATAAGATAGGATAGCGCTAGTTGATAAGAATGGGGCTAAAGTCCATTCATTTGTTCTGGTAATAGGACAAAGTATAATTAGCTCAGGCTAATATGTTATAAAAAATATAGATAAATGTAAACAATTTTAAATTAATTGACTTTAAAGATATATATCTTTAATGAAATATAGGATAAGATACTTTACTGTTATTATTTTAAATTATTATAAACAAAAAAATAAAAATAATTTTATTAAGGTTGTTGTTCATGATTATATAAGTAAGATTTTGAAGATAGGGATTGTTTCCACAAATGTTAATAAGTATTTGAAATAAGTGATATGTTGTTACTGTTTTCATCATCAGAATTTTTCCAAAACATTCCTTAGATTTGTCTACATCCTTGATTCATGAAATACAGCTACAATTAAGGTTAATCTAATATAAATATCAATCTAGTATCAACACCTTATTTATTTACTTCATATCTCCAACCATTCAGCAACACTGGCCATTATCGAGGAAAATCTTTATTACGACATTCTTGTATTTAAATTAGCATCAACCATGTTTTACTTTGATATTCTTCAAAGGTTTATAGTTAATGGCAAAGTTCCTATTATTTCAACTAGGGTAAGCGCACACACCAGTGATGGACAGTTTGTCCTTGAAATGTAAAGAATAAGCTTCTTGGATGGTTTACAGTAGTCTTTTTCCAGATAGAAGGGTAATGCTTTCTTTTGACAAATATTAGAAGGAAACCTCCAATTGTTGGTTTAAGAAAAAATATCAATGTTGTTTCTAAAGTGATCTCGAGAGCCTTGTGTTTGATAACTTCCTACTAACTATATTGACAAGGATTTGTTCTACATTTATGTTTATAGCTCTTTAAATTTTAGGCTCATTACCATTAAAATATCCATTTCACCATTTCAGATCCTCAGCAGTTCGATTTTCCTTGCATTTATTTTCCTGAAAATGACCATTTTAACCGCTTTTGGAGTGTCTATCACAAGGTAAAAGATTGGGTCTTAATCAGATATGGACTCCCGTGTTCATTTTTGGCTCCCAACACTTTTTATATAAAATTTTCTTATTTCTGTGTATTCTGATTCTGAAAATGATGGGAAATCAGATGGTTCATTTGTTTTCCTCGAAAATGTCTCCAACTAGTCATGATCAGGGGTTGTCCATCATTGGGTCCACCCATGTCCATTACTGATTCCCCGCTCTTTTTATGTAAAATTATCATATTTTTGTGTTAACTGAGTCATAAAATGACAATAAATCGGATGGTACACTTGTTTTTCTCTAAAATATCTTAGACTAGTCATGAAGAGGGGATGTCCATTACTTGCTTCCCACACATTTTATGTAAAATTATCATATTTTTGTGTTTACAAAGTCAAAAAAATGCTGAGAAATCAGAATTGTACTCTTGTTTTTTCTGTTAAATATCTCTAACTAGTCATGAACAGAAATGTTCTTCACTGGACCCACCCATCTATGTATATAAAAATGAATGTATGTCTGTCTGTCTGTTCTTTATGCATTACTAATCATTCATCCGATCGCCATGAAACTTTAAGAAATTGTTCCGTACACTCCCACGAAGGTTTCTGGCATAGTACTTCTGTCATACGATAATTTTATATATGTAAAAAAAATAAAAATGTAAATGTTTTTTTGTTTAAAGCCGCTATTCTCCCAAAGTTCTTCACCGGTTCCTTTGAAATTTTTAAATCTTTTGAGGAAGGTAGAAGGCAGCTCTAATGCACACGAAATGAATGCTATGATAAATGGTATAGCGCAATTTCAATGCATTGCCACGATTGATATTTGAAAATCTTTAACATTGAAACAGTATCGTAAAATATTTTGGACCGCATGTGTTGGTTTTATATCTTTTATAGATGGTGCGTTTTTAATAAATATGTATAGTTTCACCTTATATTTTATAATATTAAACCACAAGGCAATGGGTGAAGAACTTTCTGAGATTTAAGAGTTTAAGCAATCAAACATTTACATTTTTATTTGCCATAAAATGATCAACACATTAAACAATACATTAAATATAAAAAAAAAATTAAATATGAAAATATATGAGTGGTTTGATCTCAAAGGACGGATTTCTGTCATTTTCAGAAAGGGAAGATGAAGTCAATTTCAGTTTTATAAGTTCACCTCTGCCTGTTTCTGATAATTAAGATTAAAGGCGTATTCACTCAGATGATTACGAATGTTCAAGTTGAATCATGAAAAAAAAAATCATTAGGATTAGTTTAAATTGAAGCCATTTTACAAACCAATTTGTTTCCCAACTTTTTAAAAATGACAGATGTCCTTTGGTATTAATCCAATTAATATGCTTCCTATTTTCTTTCTTTTCCATTTTGCTAGTCTAAGCCACAGCAGTACGTGGCCGGGTAAAGCTAGTTTTATATAAAATTAACATATTTTTGTGTTTACAAAGTCAAAATATGATGAGAAATCAGAATTGTACTCTTGTTTTTTCTCTTAAATATCTCAACCATTCAAGAACAGAGGGTGTCCATCCTTCACTGGACCCACCCATGTCCATTACTGGCTCCCCATCCATTTTGTATAAAATGATCATATTTTTGTATTTACCTTGTCAAAAAATGATGAGAAACCGGATGGAATTTTTTTCCTCTTAAATGTCTCCAACCAATCTTGAACAGGGGATGTCACATATAGAAATAGATGTAAAATTGAAGATAAAAGTACATGCCATATGCATTCCTAAACTAAATTTTTGATACCAGTCATACGTCTTTTCTTTTGGATATTCCGGAATACTGGATTTCCCAGGTTCCTCACTGGGCATGGAGGATTTCGATCTAAACTTCACGGTCTGGGCATTCATATAGATCCTCTATGCTCAATCTGTAGTGTTCCGGAAACTGTAGAGCACGTGGTCATGACCTGAACCACATTTGAAACATTAAGAGCGACTGTGACAAGAGCCGCGGGAATCTATGTCCTCCCTGAAAATGAGTTTTCTCAGTTAGTCAGCGAGGAAAATTTCCTGCGGTTTAAGGATTTCGTATATGGATGGAAGACATCGGTGGGGCCCACTCACTTCCGTATTGGTGCACGCAGAAGAAGAGGACAAGTGCCAGGAAGACCTCCAGATTCTGGAAGCTAGGCCGAAACAAGAAGATAGAACAGAAGAACTGCTAGATGTGTGCAAATCATGTTAACTAGGAGTAGTGATGGACTTGAGCATTAAGCATTCATGCCTAATAACACACTATCAATTAAGCATTCATGCCTAATTACACACTATCAATTAAGCATTCATGCCTAATAACACACTATCAATTAAGCATTCATGCCTAATAACACACTATCAATTAAGCATTCCATGCCTAATAATACACTATGGCAAACACTCGTATTACCATAGTGGTATGGGAGGGTGGAGTATATAAATAATACGTCTTTTTTTTTATTGAGTTCACACACAATTTTTCGAGACTTGTCCATTATGACTATTTACATGTTTTCACAATCGCAATATATCTTCTAATTATATATTTCGTTTATAAGTAAGTGAAATTGTAAATTAATTAATAAAAATTGTATTGTTGTTTTTTTTCATCATTAAATAAAGGTTGTTGATGTTTCCTGAAATATGTCCATCACTAGAACAATAGGATTTGGGGGTGTCCATTACAAGTGCAAAAAATGATTATTTTAAAATGGAGATTACACTTGCAAAATTGAACATTTTTTTCAACTTTCAAGTATGGATTATGCAAAGGAGATACTATAGTTTCTAAATATCAAACAGAAAAGTTCATTACTAAAATAAGATGGCGGGAGAAGGCATACAAGACAATAATTTCCTTAGCTGTGTCCATCACTGGTGTATTTACCCTATCTTTCATTAAAATCACTTCTTATTTTACTTCACCAAACTTTTATTTAAAAGTTTGAGATCAATTAAAAATTCCTTTTATAGATTCAAAGTCAAATGTCCTCTTCAGATTTTTTAATTTTCATATTTTGATGCTTAGATTAATATTAAAGATGTCATTAGTACTTCTTCTTGTTTATCTTATTCTTATTCTCACAGGCTTACAAATTTGTGTTAGCTGATTCCACTAGCAATCCAACATTAGAGATAGATATGACATTAGCTCTCAAACCTGTTTCACAAGTAAGTGTTGTTATAATATTATATTTAATGAACAATCATTTCTAATAGATTTTTCTTCTTTAAGACTATTGTATGTTTAACGAAAATCAATTTTTTATATGGTGCAATGAAGAATATTTCTAAAGTCATTGTATTTTAAACTTCTTCTAATCTGTAAAATTGTGGTTTTAAAGGATAAAAATTTTAGAGTTCACTTCAAATAATCTAAATTCAGAATGTAACAACTTACAGAGATTAGTCTCCCACAAATTATGTACAAAAATTGCTGCCATAGACTTGATTGGATCAATATTTTTTTCCTCATCAATGCTATTATTATTCTATTTACATGGCTTTATTAATTTTATTTTCAAATTTGCTTCAGTCAAATTATCACATATATTTTCCCTGTCATAGGTGCTTTTATTCTGCAAATGTAATTTTTTTTTTTTTTTAATTGAAGGATATGCATGGTGGATGGATAGCACAAGTTGAGGGTGTGAAGTATCCTGAAAACTATGAAAAGGTATGTAGCAGCTTATAGTGTTATATTTTGTTGTTATCAGGTATTCTTCTTCTTTAATGGCACGACAGACTCATAAAACGATCCTTGGTCTACTCTATTTTTTTTGTCCCTAACGACCCTATCTGCAGCATTTACTGTGCTTATCCTTGGCTGTTTTATGTCATCCTACCAGCGTGACCTAGTTCTTGCCCCACATGACTTGTCCAATCCAGTTTAGTCTCTAGAATAATTCAATAAAACAGGATGGTGACCGACCTGTAAAGGTGGGAAAAGTCAAGGAATTTTCAATATTAGGAAAAGTACTGGTACTGGTTGGAGAACTTAGTCCAGCAAGTGGGCCTATTGGTCCTTTTTGCCAACCCCAAAGATGATTCTACCAATGTTTGTCTCTTGTACCTACCTCCAACTCTGTCTCAAACCTTTTTGTTCTTCTAACGAAGTTCAAAAGGTTGGGCCATTTTATGAAGGTAGCTTTGCATACTTCGATTCTTTCTGCGCCCAGAAGTCTGTTTCTGAGTGACGTTAATCATTCTGTAATGAATAGGGAAAAGTAAGGGAGAAGTCAAGGATTTTTTTTTAGTACGTAAATATTCTTTTCAAATTGGAATGAATATACAATGGATGTAGTTTATAACGACCTTAAGGGATAACGACGACAGTCGCTAAATCTATTCACCTGTGACTGTCAATAACGGCCCTGGCTGTTATATTGAAATGAAATTAAACAAGGGTAATAAACATAATGGAGTTAACACAGTACTTTTTAAAAAAGAAAAACATAACAATACTATTTACTATCTATGGACATGTTTATTTTTTACATAAAGTAATGAAATTAACGGTAATTTTGGCTCTGAGCGAATACCAATTAGAGCAATAGTCAACCTTAAAATACTATGTGCCAGGTCGTTTGCCAACTTGTGAAAAAAATGTGTTTTATATATTTTATTATTATTTGTATCTATATTATTTATTTTTATTTAAAATTGCATTTCATATTTTTTACGTAAGGTAATGAAGTTAACGATAATTCTGTCTCTAGACGAACACCCATTAGAACAATAGTCAACCTGAAATACTAAGTCCGGTCGGGTGTCAACTTGTTAAAAAATTGTGTTTTATATATTTTGCTATTATTTGTATTTATATTATTTATTTTTATTTAAAATTGCAGTTTACATTTTTTACATAAGGTAATGAAGTTAACGGTAATTCTGTCTCTAGGCGAACGCCCATTAGAACAATAGTCAACCTGAAATACTAAGTCTGGTCGGGTGTCAACTTGTTAAAAAATTGTGTTTTACTGTGTTGAATATGTCAGCGTCATGGAAATTCTCACGAACCGGTGGCTAAACATTCGTCGAGTAACTGAAAGAGAACAGGCAGCTTCACATCTAAATTTTTTAAAACAATATTATTTTGGGAACAGTATCTTTGTATCCATCCTCATGAAATACTAGTTTCAGATTCATTTAGAGGATTGATTTTAAATATTCGTTAGTATTTTCGAGTAACTCTGATATGGACTTGGAGCTTCCGACCATGTTTATTATAATGTTGACTGCTTATTTCACAAGAAAAATCTCTTTTCGTCGGTCTTTCACCAAATACTCATAATCTATGCATCTCTCAAAGAAAGCCATCATGATCAACTTTCAAAAGCATTAAATTTCCTATGTACCTCATTTAGACACGTTAATATTTATGAAGATTAAGCGGTTGTTAATGGACAAGAAATTAAAGGTGTATTTCATTGGCAGTATCTACCGCTCTCAACTTAAGCGCTTTTTATCTTTTCAATGCTTTTGATTCGGCTAATTTAACTTTATAACAATACTCGAATATATAAACAAATTATCTAGTTTTTATGCATTCTATTAGCATGAGAGACATCCAAATTCATAATAATCAAAAACTTAAGAATCGAAATGCGCTTCCAAGTCCAAGTGCTCTAATGGTTTTTCAACTTTTCGTATATTAACGATCATACCCGAGCTCAATAAAAAATTTGTTGCACTTTCAATTTAATTCAAGCTTATGTAAAGTCGTAATATGTGAGTAGGCGAAATGTCGGACCGGTCAGACTTTGAAAAGCATTTTGAGCCTTAATTTTTTTATGATTGTTATGGATGTAGAAGTCTCTTATGCCAACAGAATATATAAAAGCTGTGTAATTTGTTTATATTTTCTAATTCTGTACAAAATATTTAAATTTCTAAACATAGAATAAAAAGTACAACTATCAACTTGTTCAGTTCACTATTCATTTCGTGACCCAACAATTTTCACAACTATTCTGTGATGTCATCCTGGGGCTTTATGATTTCTCGGTCTAGTGATGATATATCACCAGAGGCATTTCCTCATATATCTCATCATCTTGATCATATTCATCCCGATATACATCAGGATTCATCTGCTCACTGAAGTATCTCTTCCATCTTTTTATTACTTCATCACTCACTGTGAGCACCATCAAGCATCAGGCAAATTATAAAAAATTTTTTTCGTAACATTCGTTATTATATAGCTCTACCTCTCTATATATCTAAATCTCTATGTATATGTATGCATAAACACATATACATACTTGAAATAACGTTTATTATAAAAATTATTTTTATCTGCAAATTCTCAGAATTGACATATAAAGTTATAATTGATCCAAGATAAAATATATTCTTAAAGAAAATTTAATTATTAAAAACTTTTTTCCCCACGACGTAATCTTAGAATAAAGCTATCAAGAGTTAGCTAGTCAAATACAGTAAAAAAACACGAGGTAAACACATTTTGTTTCCAAATTAGCGATAATTGAGCACAAATATCTCGATAAATAAGCAAGATTGGGAAAAGGATATTTAAGCAATCATATTGAAAATTTTATCAGCTTCAATTTTGTATACAGCTTCTTTGTCGATGCGTTGGATAATTTTCCTGATATAAGCGAAAACCCGAAAAACAGCAATAAACATGAGGCAAAATTTTTTTTTTTTTTTTCAAAATTAATAGTTGAAGACGGATATCTCGGAAACTAAGCTAGGTAGCGAAAAAAGGTATATAATCAATCATAGTGCAAATTTTATCAGCTTTAATTTTTTAAAGAACGTCTTAGTTGATGCAATGGATAGTTTTCCTGTTATAAGCTAAAACCTTTATCATTACCTGTTACAATGCTTTTCATAACATCTCGTCTAACCCTTAATAAAACCCAACTTTATTTTTTCAACTTCTGCCACAGTTAAATTAGTGATTGTTTAAAACACATATCAGTACTATCAGCTTAGCAGCAGATCGTCTTCCATTTGTAAAAATAATCCTTTAGTTATTTATTTTCTGAGTTCAGAGAAACAAAAGGAAAATCAGGAGTTTTAATTTGGTAAATTCTATTGTAAATTAGGATTGATCTTGTCTAGAAAACATAAAATTTTAGGAAATTTGCTAAGATGGATGGTTTCATTGTCTGAAGTGAGCTCGTTTCAAATTTAGCACAAAAGATTTAGTAAAAAATATGAATAAAAAGAAATTATCTGTATATGTGTGTATATTTTGATACATTAAATATTCTGGGTCGAAGTTACTTTTAAACAATTTGTGTGTGCATTTCAAGGCAGTGTGGTCATACTATCTTATAACAACATAGATGGAATTTTCTCATAAATTATTTATATAAGGAATAAAAATAGGGAGAAAACACATCAGAATAAACAAAACAAAGAAAAAGCCTTTTAAATCTATAACATTGATTTTTCTACTTTACAACTTGCTAGGGAGTTCTGTCCTGGAACAGTCTGTGTCAGTTTTCACAGTTTTGTGCAGCTGTTTTGCAGTTCTGAGTCCTTGAAAGTATCTTTCATCGCGGGCCACATTATTATGCCATCTTAGCCTTGGGTCTTGTTTCATGACAAAATAACATTTACAGATGTGTAAATATTATAATAACAATGATTGGACGAGGGCCAAGTGATTAAAAAGAAGATATTTGAATGAGAAGATTGTTATTGATACAGGGAATAAAGTTCTGTATGGCATGATGTCAAGCAGTTCTGTGGTTTCCTTCATTTTGTTTATTAATAGGTTTAGTAAGTTATTGTTTATTAGTACGAACCGTGATTCAAATGAACCTCTCTTCCTCAGAGGAGTGATTACATTTACTGAGATCAATAATAAAAGGGACTTTCAGGAGGTGAAATAGTGCAAAGCCTACCATTATGCCAAATTATTTCACGAATCGAGATCACAGAGATATGCTTCTCAGGTGTAGGTACTGTAACTATAGCAGTAAAGTGGTCATATTAGACCTCCTAAAAGTCCCTTTTATCATTGACTTTAGAAATTTAATCACTGTTTTTACAACAAAAAAAAATTTTCTATTTTAAGATAATGTACTTGGATTTTAATTATCTTTAACAGTTTTTGAGAAATTCCTTCTTATTCTATAAAAACCATGACCACACAAAAAAAAAACACCAAGTTGGTTTTAACTCCTTTTCCGTTCGAAGTCTGCCAGTACATCAAAAGAACTGAGACACCCTGTTATAGCTTCCAAGGCTTAAAATTTTAAGTTCTGCATTAGTCATCTGACCAATTGATATCCTATTATTGTTTTTTCAATATTTAATAACTTTTTTCCAAAACAATTTAGTGTTAAAAACTACTAATGTTGTATAAAATATTTTTCAGCAATTTATTTAATTTTAAAATTGAATTTTTGTTTGTAGAAGGAATTTCTAAAATTCATTCTATTAATTTTAGTGAAGCTAAGGAGGAAGCCTAGTTCGGTTAATTATAGGTTTATTCATAGATAACATATTTCATCCATACTAATTGTAGTTTATTCAATTAATATTAGTTTTATTTGTTTAATTTAAATATTAAAAACAACTAGGTTAGGAAGATGTTGATTATACTACAATTATTAGTTATTTTTATTTCAATTTTTAAAGGTGACCATTTCGGTCACAGAGAGTAAAGATGTCTATTGGGTTCATAAAAATGAAAAACTTTTTAAACTGGTCGATATGGCCCTTAATCTTGGTGAATGTAAAACTCTTGATGTTATCGAACCTTTGCTTGGAGAAACTTATGTACACTTCTTTAACAAATCATGGTAAGCTATTATTTGTATTACAAGTATCTTTTATATATTTTTTTTTCCGCTGGCATTGCCTCGTTAATCTAATAAAACTACATTTATGAAATTTAGTTCATACAAAATTATAAGCGGATAACAATCCATAAAAAATTCCAATCTAAAAGGAAATTAAGTCCCAAATTACAGAATACTGTGTTGGCTCCTCCAGTTGTGGAGCTGTAACTGACATGCTTTTGACTTTGAAATTAGCAACTATGCATTTCTGACAGTACTCAAATAAAGAATTGAAAACAGTAATGTTATGTGCATAGAGGAGACCCTTTACTCTTATTGGCAGTATCTTTTATAATCACAATAATTATTAAATATGGGATTGCAAACAGGGTAAGAATGCACTGCGCATGAAATAGCACCTCATAAAATTAAAATATATCCAATTATGATCGATGTGTAATGATGAATATGTTAATGTGATCAATTATTTTAATCTTAAGTTTCTTATCTTAATTTTTTTATCTTAATTATAAATCTTAAATAATAGGTTTTATGTTGGGTTATTACAATTAAGTTAATTATTTATTTATTAAAATGAGTGATATTAAAGTACAACGGATAAGATCAATTTGAACTGACTTAAAAACTTAAATATTGCTGGCACATAATTAAATTTTAACATTAAAGCCAAGATCCTTTCTTTTTGCTGATTTTGTGTTTTTTTAAAAAAGAGAACTAAAATTTAGAAGTTATGTTAATTACGGAACTGTGGGAGGAAAACAATGACTAATATTAGTCATTTAGTTTACAACGAAGGTCGTAGTAGTCCAGAGGATATTTTGTTCTGAAATATACATAATGAAGTCTGCATGAGAAAACCAACTTTTCTAATAAAGTTTCTATGGCCTGGAAATCACTAAATTTTTTAACTTCTTTTAGTATATTAAAAATACTTTGATAACTGTAGTTCACAGGTGAATGCTTGCTCAGTTAATTCTTAAATAGAACAAATGTAGAACTTCGATCTACATAAATTTTTTTATACAGGCAATAGCATGCACAGTGGAAAACTTCAAAATATCTATTAAATGTGGGTAGAGAAATGGTTGACTTTTGATAATTTGATTGGTAAACTAGTTAGGAGTGGAGTTGCAATCATGGTGAACTATCAAACAAATAAATGTATAAAAGATAAATTATGGATAGAATACATAATGTCCAATCACTCTACTTTCATTAAAATTAAATAATGAATTCATGTCATCTGTTATTAGAAATTTCACAAAAATATTTATGAGGTCCAATGTCTCTTTTAACTCAGGTGTTTGTGAATAGCCTATATTTTATAATAATAAGCTATTCAATGTTTGTTTGACATAACAGATCAAAAAGAATCTAACTTTTAGGATTAACGAGGTTCTGCTGTTTTAAAGTCTGGAAAGCTTAAACAAAAAGAAATACATTTTCAGAACTTTTTAATATTTCAGGTGTCGTGGAAAAGTAATTTCTGAAAATCCATTAAAAATAAAATATATTGATTTTGGTAACCAAAGATTGGTTGAAAAACATGAATTACATCCTTTACCAAACAAATACAAGAATGTTCCACCTTTGGTAATAAACCATTTTTCTTCTCTGGTTCGCCTTTAAGTATTCATCCTATAATCAGTTAATAAATGAAAAGTTGTTATTACAGGCTTTTAAAATAAAATTAATTGAAGGAACATCGGCAGATTACCATTATCTTAAACCTTTATCTGTACTGACCATTAATGAAGTTAAAAAGGTATTTGATTTAATACTTCAATTTTTTTAAATTTTATTAGTAGAATCAATGAAGATGTGGATATTTGTAAGTTAAAAATTTTTACTTATATTGCGTCGTGTTGTAGTTCCTAACTCTTAAGGTCAGGACATAAACCCACTAGTCTGCATTATAGCCATGGTAAGGTTGATACATAGTCTGTGTTAAAGTAAAATTTAACCTGTTCTGCCTAGTCTCTTCCAAGACTTCAAAACAGTGAACTATATTATATAGTTTTCTATTTTAATCACTTGTTACAATATTAAAAGTGCTGCAAATCATTACTCGATAAAAGAAAAACTTAATCAACATATACTTTTCTTAGCTCCTATTTTATCAAACCCAAAGGTTGTTAACTGACGACGAGTTAACTTTTCTTTACATTTGCATTACCAATTGATAGCCGATGACCTGACATACTTTCCATTTAAAATTGCTAGCCCAAAAAGTGTTGTATAAAAGAAAATCAATAGTTGAAATGTTCGTATTGTCAGTAAAATTGTTGTTTGTGCATTTGGTCCTAAATTTCCTTCACTAATGTCGAGCAATAATCTGCTAACTTGTTGCCGTTGCTTTATCTTGTTCAAGCAGAAGTGAATAGTCTTTTTAGAGATTCAAGTACCGACAGCCCTTCACCATGTGTGATGGGTAGTCAAACGACTGATGGAATATTACAATATTCTGCGGTCCACTTTTTTTCTATGATATTCCATATTTCATGTTGTAATGATGGTGTTATGAAGGAGTAACAGTTAATAATATTAGTTGATTCACACCATGTCATTGCTACAGCAAAATTCATTGAAAGTTTTATTCCAGCTATCTACCTGTGAAGATTCAATAATCATGTTTTATAGCAAAAGTGAGGTGCTCGTGACTTATCTTGGTCACCTACTTTGTGTTCTATTTAATGAAAGTAGTCTGTTTCTTTTGCTTGAGATAAAGGTGATTTTTAATTTTAGATTCTCACTGCACCACATATATGGCAAAAGTTGTTTGCACTATTAATGCATTTACTTGGTATTTTCAGTTTCTGTTTAAATTTCATGGAAAGTATCACTGGCTCTCACAAATCCTACAGTGTGGTCAGATGTTAGTTTTCAACGGTTCTCTTATTTAACCCTTTGACTGTGAGACCTCATAAGAAGTGTTTCTTCCCAATGGCGAGTCACGAAATCCAAAAAACGGATGTTTTTTTTCCCTTGAATTTGTTTAAAATTTATATTTAATTTATAATACATAATAATAATTACTAAAAATATATTAATGATTTAGGTTTAATTTCAGGCTTTTGATTGATGTTCATATAAATTCAATAAACCCTTTTCATAATTTAAATTTGAAATTATATATATTTATTTCAAGTCTTTCAATTAATCTTATTAACAATTTTTATATCAGCAAATGAAGATTAGGGCTGTCACGTGAATGGGGCGACAGGTTTAGTGCATAGGTCAAAGAGGTGTCATAAAACCGAGACAAAAACATAAAGAATATAATTTTCTTGAAAATAAAACTATTCTAAAACTAAAAAGTAATAGGATTCCACTTTTTAATCCATTATTATTTCTAACTTCTGTAACAGGATATATCAAAGGTATGTCTAGAAGGGGGTTTGGTAAAATTTGTACCTCCCTTCCCTCCTCCCCCGGTCTACAACCTCTGCCATGGTCCTGCACCTGAGATGATATTTTTATTAAAATAAACTGAATACTTTTGCTCATTCTGGTCTTGTCTTAATACTTTTGATGGTGCTATCCTCCATTTAATATGCACACTCATTTTAGTGTGTCCTGACCTTTACCCTCCGTAATTTAATTTTTAGTCAATATTAAAGATGAATTCCATGATAAGTTTGTGGTTTATCTGTATTTATTCACATTTCATTCTACAATATTTAAATTTGATTTTTGGTTTAATACATACTTGTTAGTTATATTTGTTGTTATAATGACTATTTAGTTTTATTAGTTACAAATATTTATTAACTATCAAAAAATAAAATAAATGAATTAGTGTGTCTAATTTAAAAAAAAAATAAACATTGAAATATAGAACATTTTCTCCATTCAGTGCACATTTGGCTAAAATTAGATATTTATATTTTCATGATAAACTTCAAACCCATTTTTTTCTTACCTTGCTTCACTATGCAATGTCAATAATTATATAGCATCTCCATAGAAATTGGCCTTAGAACTTTCTAGTAAAGAATTGTCTTAAACTGTTGCCTATCTATAGTTTCCCCGCAAATTGCTGTCATGTCATATATATAAAAAAAAAATGGAGTGTACGATATGAGGTGATTTCTTTTAAAACCAACTCAATCCAATTATTTTCAGAAAGCATTTTAAAATTAATTTTTTACAAGTTCTCAATGCACTAAATTGGTTAAAACTTATGGGATTTACTATACTGAATTAGAGCCTAGTCTTGTTGTTGATGTGTTCTGTGAAAAATTTGAAAACTGAGCCGGTTTTGAAACTAATCTCCTTTTATGTTTGATTATTAATACAGGTGACCATCAGTTATTTTAATTATTGAATAGTAATACATGCATGGTGGATCGAATAATTGTTGATATAAACTTCTTTTTATCTTTATTAGCTTTTGTTTTTCATATTATATCAGTTTTTATTCTAATTCCAACCCGGTCCTGCTTAATAGTTTTTTTTTTTTTTTTTTTGTTCCATATATTATTGGCTGTATTTCTGTTTAAATATATAATAACATTGTTTGTGATTTAGTTTTGTGTAGCAATATTTTAGAGCTAATTCTACTCCTAATTTACAAGAAAAAAGTTGTACAAACTATAATCTAATTGAATATGTCTCAAGATATTTATATATATCAAGTCTGTTTTTGATTTTTTTTTTTTCTAATTTTTCTCATGCATGCTCATATAAATAAACAACTACTTACAATACCAATGATTCTTCAAAAATAGAAGTGTTCTACTGTTTGTTAACTTGAATTTGTTCTATTACTGTTTTTTTCTAATGTATTGCATTTACCAAGTTTTACTTATTTATTTTTTACCCGCTTAAAAATCATTCATAATAGGATAATCAAAATCAATAAAAAAAATATATATATTTTTTTAAAGTAAGAAGATTGTGTGAGAATTTTTTTTTCCTTTTACTTTATCTTCACATTTTAATTTAAAGTGGCAGATTTCTTCAGTAGTTAGTGTACTCTTAAACACTACCTTAAATTTCTTTGACATGGCTTTTTATTGATTAAATATTTTGCGAAACGTCTATAGTTCAATAGCTAAAGCTGATCAACACTTTTTCCTTGTTGTAATTCCTACCATAAATTGGTGAAACCCTTTGCTATCGACAATGTTTTACTATTATTTATTATTTACCTTAAACACAATACAGACAGGCATAATAATTTTGCTTTCAGAAATCTATAGGCAAACAAGAGGAATATAGTCATAAACTTATTATGATGATTTTGGGTTAGATTGGGTAATATAAGCTTACTGTTGGAAAGTGGTAGGATGAATAAATTATTATTGTAAGTCTATCATAAATCCCGCTCCCTCCCCCCCTGTCTGAAATAATGTGCTTTAGAATTGTGATGGTTTGGATTTAAGCACATTATCTTGTAAGTTAAAAATTAATTTGTTACAACTTATTTATTTGTTTATTATTTCAATCACAATTTTTGTATTAAAAAAATAGTATATATATTTTTTTTTTTAGTTGGAAGATGGCACCACTGTTTGTAGCATTTCAAGTACAGATTGCTTAACCAACAAGTAAGTTAATTTCAAATTATTTGTATAAAAGAGCAAAATGTTCAAAAAAGAAACATAAAGTAATCCGATTATATATAGAAGGTCCCAAACACAAGGCCTTGAGGCTCTATCATAAAACTCCAGGCTTTGTGGTTGGAATCTTATATTTATATAGTTCAAATTTAGTTTAAGAAACTAAATAGTTTTTTTTTAAAAAGTGAAAGTATTGTTGATCATCGAAAAAATTAAAGAAATTATTTGAGGGACGAGGGGATGGAAGGTGGGGTCTTAGAGGAAATAGCACAAAAATTAAAAACCTTATTTTATTGTGTGCTGTTTCAAACTAAGTTTAAGGCCTTCATCAGGCCATCAAAGATAAGATCAAAAACTATAAAGAAAACAGCATAACAAGAAAATAAGTGGATAAAATATAGTATGGAAATTTTAATGATTGACTAAGTATGTAGAAGAATAAAAATAAATTGTATTCTGGGACTAAGTCCCCCTTAGATATGGAATGCTGCATGACAGGTAGGTACTGGTACTGGTGTGGGAAACCAGTTCGTCAAGTGGGCCAGACACTTGGGTAAACTGTCCGAACACTTTTATAATGTTTTTGAAGCGAAAACTTCTTTAGGCACGTTTTGCACTTTTTTTGTGGAGAGTGAATTAGATTGAGTCGTCAGATTTTCGATGTGTAAAGCTCAGGTAAAGTCGGCTGGAGTAGACTGATTGAAGTGTTTTTGCATATGGATTAAAATATCTCTAAAACTAAAAATGGGAACTGCATATTGTTAGTAAGTGAAATGTTCATTATTTCATCCTCTTTGTAATGAGATATTATTTATAATTTATATTTCATATTATTAATCTCGCCTTGTTGATGTTTTCACTCCTATCTTGTGGTCTAAAGCACACGCCTAAGTTTTTTTTTATTTTCTATCTTTGGCTCTAATTTGTTAACAAAAGTTGGAATTGTGCCATTTCATGTAGTCTATAGGGCCCTAAATCTCTGACAACTTTTGTGTGAATTGATGGAGTAGTCTTGAAGTTATTAAAATTTTTGTGATTTACAAAACAAAAATTTAAGGTTCTAATCTAGGTGAATTTTTTTTTTTTTTTTTTTTATTGCTATCAAAAATCATGTTTTGAGATGCAAAAAGAAATTCAACTTCATTTCTCTATAAAAAAACTTGTAATGGGATCCGAGGGTGCTTATAGTGTATAATGTCTACAATATATAAATTATTCCTTTTCAGAATGCAGCATATTTGATTCTGTGTATCTAATATTACTCTAAATACCCAACCAGTTTAGAAAAAAATTACATTATATGTGACAAATAGTTAAATGATGGTTACAATATTGAAACTTTACTGATATTCATTTTTCTTATTTAAAAAAAAATTGTATACGAATTTTTATAACAACTAGTGGGGGTGGGGTACACACTGTCCACCTAACAGCAGGCCAACTTCCACTTTACAAATTAAACAGCTGTTCCAGGGTGGCAACCGACCGGGAAAACCTGGAAAAGTCAGGGAGTTTTCAAAACCGAGAAAAGTCAGGGAATTTTTTTAATTCGAAAATATTCTTTTTAAATTGGAATTAATACACAGTGGACTAACGACCTTAAGAGACCTGGCAAATTTCATTGTTATAATGTATGATTGTTATAGACGACTGGACCATCTTCATATTTATATCGTTATATAACCTATATCTATCAACTTGTTAAATTTGAATTAAACACGGGTAACGAATAAAATGTAAGCAAAATGGAGTTAAAACAGTGCTTTTTAAAAAAGAAAATTATAACAATACTATTTACCATCTGTAAGTACTGTGAAATTACAGATCTGATCACTCCGAACTATCACTTCTTTTTCGCTTCAGCGATCTGGGCATTGTTGACTTCATTTATTTAATAAATGAATTAAAGGAATAATTATTTCTAAAATAATAGTTATTTGTCAAATTTTATTAATAATACTTTTTAAACTTTGATGAATTGAACGTTTTTTTTTTTTTTTAATGTTGGCTTTAAGCACGTCGACCCCTTTGGGTCCATTGTGCGCCAATATTCGCTAGGTCGTCTTATTCAAAACGTTAGTCCTGTCGCTTCCGCGTATCTAAGTAGGCTGGTTGGGTTAACCGACTCAAATCTACTGGGGAGATCCATCTGTTCCTCCCCAAATAACGCCAGTCTCAGCCTTATAAACTTGTCACATCTGCATAGCGGATTCGTCATTACTCGCAGATTGAACATATGATTATTTAACTTACAGTGACCTGTGTAGATCGCTGTGAGTTTTTTAAGAGCTGCTCTGTCCATGTTCAGTAGCTGTTCACTTCTTTTTTTACATGGGCCTTTAAGGAACAGCTTCGAGTGTCTCTGTTTCTTGTCGGTCCAGTAATTCCTAAATTTGTTCCCATAGATCTCCCTGATCCTGCCCTTGGCAGTACTAAGGCTGATTCCACAGACAGGCTCGGGAGTTATAGGAATAGTATCTGAGCCCAACCTGGCTTGCTCATCAGCCATCTCGTTGCCCGGTATGCCAGAATGGCCTGGCACCCACTCCACTGCAACTCTGCTGTGCTCAGTTAGCTCGTTAAGTGCTCTATTGCATTCCTTAACGACCTTTGAATAAGCATAATAATTGTCAAGAGCACCTATTGCTGCCTGACTGTCAGTAAAGATGGTGATCTTTTTCTCAGTCACATTGGTTTGCAGTAGGTTTTGTACACAGTGGCAGATTGCCAGTATCTCGGATTGAAACACTGAAGCATACCTGCCAAGTGGTATAGAAATTTTTTCTTTTATATCTTTGCGATAGATGCCTGCTCCAGAGCCGAAGGCTGTTAGAGAGCCATCTGTGTAGCAATTTATTCCACTATTTGGTTTATGAATTCTGCTGTTATCTATCTCAACCTTATATTTCCGGTCCTGATGTTCTCGGATTAGAGTGTCAGAGTGCATAGCTAGCACTCTTTCACTCCCAATCCTGTTCAGCAGTGTTGTGTGTCCTCCCTGACAGGGGACTGTTGAACAGTAAGTTGACTTGCTTATCCTGTACAGTGTAATTGTTGCCCGAGCCTCCACCTCCAGCTACAGCGGGGGCATGCCAAGCATCACCTCCATAGCAGCCGTCGGTGTCGTGCTCATTGCGCCTGTTATCATTATACAAGCAAGCCTTTGGATCTTTCCAATTCTGCTGTTATCTATCTCAACCTTATATTTCCGGTCCTGATATTCTCGGATTAGAGTGTCAGAGTGCATAGCTCATGTAGCCAGGATACATTGGCTACAGTCTTTGCTTTGTGCCACCATAGCAAAGCTGAGTAAAGTATGATAGGTCTGACTGTTGTTGTGTACAGCCAGTATACCATTTTTGGTTTTAGCCCCCAATTCTTTCCTATCGCTCTTTTACAGGCCCATAGGCATTTGAGGGCTTTACTTGTCACGTTTTGAACGTGTTTAGTCCATGTCAGTTTATGGTCCAAAGTGACTCCAAGGTGTTTTACTTCCTTACTCAGTGTCACTTGGATACCATTGATTTCCAGCATTTTAATAGCCACCTTCTTCTTCTTGGTGAAGATACACACATTGATTTTCCTAGGGTTGATGCTTAGTCCTTTAATCCTGCACCAATTCCTAAGAATATTGAACACTGTACTGAGGATATCAGAGAGGACACTCTGATGCCTCCCTCCTATGAGGATGGCAATATCGTCAGCATATCCCTGAGCATAAATGCCTGCAGTGTTTAAGGCTTCCAATAATGAGTCAGCCACAAAACACCACAGTAGTGGAGAGAGCACACCTCCCTGAGGACATCCCCCACAGGGTTTAATCCACAGTTCCTTGTGCCCTATTTCTGATTTTAGAACTCTGTCCTCCAGCATTCTCCCAATCCATCTGGAGGTCATAGCGTCTATATCTTTTTTCCTTAGCGCATCATTTATGATGTTATAGGGAGTTCTATCAAAGGCACCCTCGATACCAACGAAGACGCCTATCATGATTTCACTCTGTTCTAAGGATTTCTCAATTCTTGTTACCAAGTTGTGAAGCGCCACCTCACAGGATTTTCCTGGTTGGTAGGCATATTGCTTTGAATGTATTGGACTAGTAGCCAATATGTGTTCCCTAATATGTCTGTCCAATATCTTTTCCAATGTCTTCATTAAGAAAGATGACAGACATATTGGCCTAAATGCCTTGGGGTCTTCATAAGATTCCTTTCCTGGTTTAGGAATGTATCGCACTTTGGATATCCTCCACTTACATGGTAGATATCCCAGTGCTAGGCTACCTCTTAGAAGTTCCAGAAGGTATGGCCTTATTTCTGGGAGACCCTTCTGCAGCAGTGCTGGAAAGATCTCATCCATTCCAGCAGATTTGAAAGGAGAGAACGAATTCACTGCCCATTCAAGTCTACTGTTTGTTATCACTCTTCTTGCCTGACCCCACATACGTGCGCCAGTACCACGATCCTGTGTATTGGGGTCAAGAAGTTCATTTACTGTCGTAAAACAATTTGGGAAATGAGCTTTTGCTACCACACTCAATGTTTCTATCTCATTCGTGGTGTGCTTATCGTCATATTTGAGTGTTCCCATTATACCTGAATTGGTTTGTTTTGACAGTATTTTGTTTACCTTACTTACCGCCGGCATGTTGTCCACCTCCAGACAAAACCTTTTCCAGGCTTGTCTTTTGGCTTTCCTGACAGATTTGTGATACTCAGTAAGAGATTTCCTGTATGTATCCCAATTGCCAGATTTTTTAGAAGCATTGAACAATCTCCTCATGAGTGCTCTTTGCTTTGTTAGACTATCATTCCACCAGGACACTTTCCTGTTGGTTGTAGTTTTTTTGGCTTCATTACTGGCCAAATATGCTCTAGTCATAGCATCAGTAATAGAAGTATTTAATATTTCTAATTGCCATGTATTGTGGATAACTTTGGGGCAGCATTTGACAGCCTCCTCCAAGTTAGAACTATAGGACACCCAGTTTGTTCGCTTAGGGTCTCTATATTCCACATCATGTTGTATTCTATCAGATATATCAAATCTGATATATCTGTGATCCGAGCATGTTTCTTCATCAGAGACATGCCAGTTATCTATAAGGTCACTAGTCAATTGAGTCGCTAGTGTTATGTCTATGATCTCAGTCCTAATTCTATTACAAAAGGTAGGCTTATTCCCCTGTTCAGAATATCAAGATCATATTTGATAATAGTCTCTAAGAGTTTCTCACCTCTAGAGTTGGTGTTTGTGCTTCCCCAGATCTCGTTGTGTGCATTAGCATCCAGGGCAGCAACAATTTCCTCCTTACTCTTTAATAGTTCATCCATTCCTTCTTCAGGCTCTGGATGTTCATATGGCAGGTAAACCGCCGCTATGATTAGTGATTTGTTATATCCTTGTTGGGTATATTTGGCTGCTGCAAAATCTCTAGAACAAAATTGCCATAGAGGCAGCAGTTTTAGTTTGTTTTTAAAAAGTAGGCAGGCTCTAGGATATGTGGGTGCAGATATTATTCCATACCCATGCATATTTAGTCCTTTGATCCTGCCTTCATATAAGTAAGGTTCAGAATTAATATAATATCAATATCGTTACCTTTTATGTACTGTTGCAACACTCCACATGCCGCAATGCAGTGGTGGATGTTGATCTGCAGCAGTTTCATATATTTTGATTGTTTTATGTTCTGGAAGGTGGTTTTCCAGACGGGGCCGATGGTAGGGTTCTTCCCTCCGACTCAGTTTTCACTTTGTCTTTGGGTTTCTCCCCGCCTCTCGGCCTCGCTTTCAAACCACCACCAGTGTTAGATGGGTGCCGCGAGACAGAGGTCTGGCCACCTGACCGCGACAGTGGCTGGGGTTCGCCTCTGCAACCAGTTTTCACTGGTTCCTTTGGCTTAGCCCCGCCTCCTGCCCCAGCCGACGGCCTCGACCCCGTCCTCGACGCACTCCTTCCCGAAGAGGAAGATTCCTTGCTCTCCCTCTCCTTTGATGTACCTGCTTTCGGCGCCTCCTCTTTCATTTCCTCCGGAGCAGGTTTACTTCCTGATGCTAGAAACCTGAAGGTGATAACATATATCCCACAGCAGGCCTGCATTCCATGTTCAGTGAGGCTCTGGAGGCTAGTCTCCGGTATGTTGAAAACTCCAAAAGATCCTCTTTCCAGAGCCTTGAAGTTAAACACGGTCCAGGTTTTTATCCCAGTAATGGATTGGTTCTGAATCTGGAGCCGAGTTAAATAATAATCAGCAGGTAGTGCCTTTCCTGGAAAGAAGGCTCCAATCCTGATGATTTTTGTGAGATCACCTGCTTCACAAGTTCGTAGGGTTAATCCTTCTTTAATTGTGATGCTCGGTGTTATACTTCTAAACCATTCTACCGTATGGTTGTCTAGGCAGGATACAAGACATCCTCCGAGCTTAAACAGCGCCCCGTTGAACTTTGGATGTATGTCACCGCCTATTGTGAGCTCGTCAATTTTACTTGCGATTGCTTCTTTTAGGTCTTCGCATTGGTCATAAGTTAGCTGGATCTGCGGGTAGTCGACAGGAACTACCGCTACCAACTGTCCTTGCGCAACCTTTGCGTAGTTTTTGGGCCTTTCAGCCTCCCTTGGTTTCTTAGCTTCCACAGCTGAGGCTCCTAGGGATTTCCTAGCTTTTCTCTACAGGCAGTCCTGATCTAGACCTCAACCTTTGAGGCCTCGCACTCTTAGCTGCTGGCCTACGTGGCCTCGCAAACTTAGATGCTGGCCTCTTGGATGCGTCCTTCTCATCCCCTGCCTGTGTTATCGGAGCTTTACCCTCCGGCGCGGCAGCTTCGTTTGCCAGGCCTTTTGGGGCCCTTGCATCCTCCACTGCCTGCCTTTGAGTAGGCTCCAGTTCGCTAGATAGTTGCCCTTGATCTGAGGCCTCCCTTTCACGACTCTCTGCCTTGTCCGCCAGGCCTTTTGGGGCCCTTGCTTCCTCGGCAGAGTTCTCTAAAGGTGGCCTTCTCTCATCTTCTGGGCTTGATAGTTGTAGGGCCTTTGCCCTTCTCCTAAGTCGCCTCTTCGCATTCCTTATCTTCCTCCACGTGGCAGGCCTCGGGTCTTCTGACTCGTGGTCCCCGCACTCCGTGTGGTCGAGTCCAGAATGCGATCGGCTTCTAACCATTTCTGGCTTATTGCTTTCTTCAACGTCCATGTGCTCTTCCTGGGCCTGCACCATTGCACAAGCCACCTCCATCAGCTCCTTCTCCTTAAGGTCAGTTTGGACGTGAAGTGTTCCGACATCTTCTGTTAGGGTTTTTAGTAATTCCCCTACCAGATTTTCATCAATCTTATCTGAGGTGACCTCAGATAAGTTTAAAAGCTCCTCGGAGGACAAGTCCTCCTCGGATACCGACGATTTATTTTTTTTAGTTAGTTTTGGATTGAACATTTTGGTTCCCACGAGTATGGGGGTCAATGGAACTGCAGGTACTACCCCCTCTCCCTGCAGCCGGCTACTTGAAATGGGGTGTCGCCCGGTTCCCCAAGTGAGTCGATACAAGACAGTATATTTTTACCCACCCTCTGCCACTCAGCCTCAGCTCGTGCGCCCCGACCTAGCTTGGGTGCCTAACAGGTTCCTCAGTTCCATCTCACATGTATCATCCGCATACACATGGATGGAACCAACGAACCCCGCCTCTGTCGTCCGCGAGTCCCATCGGACTCCCCGGGGGGCGCCACATGGAGGTGACAGTAGGCGTTGATAGGGATAAGGAGATATGGGAACTCCCAAGCAGTGGGTAGGGCACTACACTCGATCATTCCGCAAAGAGTTGGGGAGATTCCCGCACCTATCTCCCTCTCTAGACCTCCCGTTACCCTACCCATTAGCCCCCCTTTGATTGAACGTTCATTGCCATATATTTCTGAATGAGTCATGTCTGAAATAATTAACTGGAAGTTTTTCATTTAACTGTTGAAATATAGATAAGAAATTAATTAAAAAATAAATAAATTCAAATATTCTCTGAAGGGCTGTATACAGAAACCAAGGGATCCCAGAGATATTTTCCCCCGTCAAATATAAATTTATCACAAGAAAAAAAATTTGTATTTTAATATAATTTTAAACACGTAAACTATGATTCGCCAAGGAGCCATTATATACTTATCATAAAAAAAAAAAAATCACTATGAGTTTCCCGGAGTTGTCACTGTCGGAGCTGTGAGAGAAAATCTCTGTCACATCCCACCACTAGCTCGGACTTTAAAACGCATTTTGGTCCTTAATTTTGTGATGATTGTTATGCATATCAACAGAATATATAAACGCTATGTAATATGTTTATACATTCTAGTTCTGTTATAAAATAGTTAAATTAGCCGAAAATAAAGCATTGAAAAGATAAAAAGCACTTAGTTTGTGAACGACAGATACTACAAGGGAATAATACGGCTTAGATTCTCTGAGCTTTAACGGCCGTGTAATCTTCTTACATATTAACGTGTTTGTATGAGGTACATATAAAACTTAATGCTCTTTCAAATTGGTTATATTGAATTTCTTCGATAGATGCATAGATTATGAGTTTTGGGGGACAAAAATATATTTTTCTTGTGAAAAATGCAGTCAATATTCTCTTACTGCTCACCAGTTAGCCCTACATCAAAAAGCTATGCATAAAATTGATAGTAAATTTAATCTTCTTTAACGTTGTATATAATAATAATTTCGATAAAATACACAATTTCGGAGTCATGTCCAAAAAACTAAAAAAAAAAATTCGGAAATTTTGATATTTTTGCGTATATCTCGATCTGTATATCTCGATAGGCAATGGAAAATTTCATTCGGGAACGTCAAATTCAGGTCAGTATCCCAAAAAAACATAAAAAGCCGAAGAGAAATCGACTATTTGAATTTTTTTTCAACCAACTACTATCGGACTGCCCTGATGTGATGACTTTGGCGTCGTCGGTTAAGGTGTATTCTTTTAGGAACGTATTCTTTACGTCATATTAAAATTTCAGCTGTCAGTTTTTCCGTTAAATGGATCGTCAAATTTCGCCTCGTTAATTTAAATTTTCGTATATAAAGCAAGTTTTAAACTGACTGAACGAAGTTGTGTGTTCAGATGAGGTTTATCTAGAATTTAAAATGGTATCTCCTATGGTAGATGGACTATAAGTCCTTCCTTTAAATAAAATTGTCGGTAGCTCCTCGTCTAATAGCGAAATATTGAGAAGAACCTATTTTGTCGTGAGTAGATAGGTAGTCGTTATTTTTTGGATATAACTGATTTAGCATGTCCTCGATTAGATTCGTATTTTTTTTCAAATTGTAAGATTTATGTTGAATTCTTGAGCCAAGATATAATTAGACTCTTCAGTCTCCAGTCGGCAACATGTATAGACTTTTTCTTATATCTAGGACTTTTTGCTCTTCGTTATTCTTATTAAACTACTAAACAGAAATATGAATTTAACACTAAGAGTGGGAATGAAGTTGGCCCTATAAATGTGATTCTTACATATAGAACGAATGAAATAGAATATTTCCTCGATAAGTGAGATATAAACACGAAGGTTTCTAGGAGTTCAAATATACGACCAGTTTTTCTAAAAACTCTAAGAAATTCAGTCAGTAAATCCAATCGTTATATCCATTAAAAATCACATAAAAGCCATCTGAATCATCGAACATGGCATTTTCGTCGTTAAAACCGATACCTCGTTATAACCGTTATATACGATATTGTAATTCGAAGAAATTTTAGTGTAAGCTGCAGCCTTGATTATTATAAGTCCTTCAATATTGTTATAAACTATAAAACCACATCGATATTCCAACTTAGTAAAAATCGTATTTTAATAAATAGTTTTTTACGTTCTCCAATTAATTGATCGAGAGATAAATAAATTGAAACTACAAATCATTATTAATTTCACACATTAATTATTAATACTAAAAATACAATTGAAAAATCATGACTTCGCTCAAGACGGCAAAAGTATCAGGAAGTGATACGTCCATTGCACAGGCTATGCATGATGCCAATGGGGGTCGTTTCTGGGAGTTTTTTTTTCAGTTTTGAACTCTGCAGAAATTTAGTTTAGAGATATCCAATTGTCGATTAGTAGTATTGTTGAAAATTTCGATTTTACAGATAGTTCAGGAACGGTTGAATTGCATTCTGTTTTTTAAACTGTATGTTTAATATTGGGAAACGATAGATACCTTTATATTATTTGAATTATATTTTTATTAAAGCATGTGACAACGGTCGTAGCAATTCATCGGCTGGCAAGTACCTGTTCGTCCTGGAGAAGATATCAAGCTGCTAGAATACAAAATGGTGGTCATGTGAAGATAGAAGAAACCTTACACAGGTTGCACCTGTATATATAGAGAGAGCTTATAGATATATAAAGCTACCAACACTTTCAATTTATATTGTTTACAGTCTTAAGACTTGAAATAAAAGTCAGTTACCCCATACTCATAGATTTCAAGTCGAATAATTGAATTAACGATTAACAAAGTTTACTTTAATCGGTTTTTCGCTTATATCAGTAAATCTATGCGTTATATCTATAATAGTGTGATATGTGAAATTAAATCTGGCAAAATTTTGCAGTAGAAATGGTTGTATTAGTTTATTCGCTATATTCTATAATTTCCGTGATATTCACCCTGGTAATTCACTAATTTCGAAAAAAAAAAATTTTTGCATCGCATTTTTATCATTGTTTGACTTGCCAACTCTTTATCTTTTCAGTATACGAAAAAGTCATGAGTAAGAAAGTTGTTTAATATAAAATTTTCTTTAAGAATATATATTATTTTACGATCTTATTTTCAACCATTCAAAGGCTAGAGCAATTATAATTTAATTATTAAACTTCTAAACTATACAGAAAAACTTTTACTCATAATTATCATGTAAACTTGAGTTTATAAGGTTGCCGGGAAATGTGTGTTTTACACAGCTTTATTTCCCTCAGGTCCAGTCAATTAATGCCCGAACATAGGGGATAATAGAAAGAAGTGGCGGAGACTCAAATTTATTTTTCTTCAAAATTCATCATAGTTGAATATAGATATCTCGCTAAGTGAGGTAGCAAAAAAATGTATAGATGCAGTCATATCGCAAATTTTATCAGCTTTAATTTTGTATAGAACGTCTTTATTGATGCGATGGATAGTTTTCCTGATATAAATGAAACCCCGAAAAAACCACCTCTCCTCCCCCACCTGGCTTACCACCTAGGAGTGGTGACTTTTAGTATTTTTATTTCTTTACTAGTCAAACAATCTACCAAAGTCGAAAATTGTGTTCCTGCCATTTCCTTCTGTAATCATTCATTAATTGAACTACTCGGCCATCTCGCCTCACAGTTTGTATCGTATGGATAATTATTGTTCTGTTTGTGGCAATAAGAGAATTAAATTGCCTTACATTAAAATAAGAATAGCCCGTAGCTGAGTTTATTTCATAATAGATAAAAGTGTCTAGTATGAACTTTTAGATTCTGTTACTTTATGAAAATAAATTACTTAAGGTCAGTTTTCAAAAATAAAAAAAATCCTAATCATGCTTAAAAAATGCTTCCTCTTGAATATTATATTTATTTTTTAAAAGACTGAACAGACTTGTTTTTACTCTAATCTTTCAATTTTCTATCATGTATAATAAATTAAAATAGTTTCAAATTAATTAGTTATAAACTATATATTTTTAACATTTGTGTCTCTTGACATATTGGTCAGGGAAAACTTTCATTAAAGAGGGAATAGTCAGGGAATTTTACTCTGACAATTTGGTAGCCGCCCTATGTTCATTTAATTGTGCTACTTGTTGCTCAAATTTATATGTATTCTGTAGTTCAAATTTTGTTATTTTTTATCAACATGAAATAAACGGAACGAAACCACAGTTCTGACAAATTTTTAATTCCTTTAAAAATCTATATTATTCATCGCTCTTTATTGCCAATTTGTAACCATAATATACACTGACAGGCGAAAAATTCCAGCCACTTGTTACCCATTAAGGAACCACGTTGGAAAGGTTGGCTCTGAGAAAAATTACAGGATGCATATCTTTCGTTTCTTCTCCACACCCTTTCACGCCCGTCTGGAGATCGAAGAGCGAATCTTGACTCATCTGTAAAAACTCATCTGCATTCGTCCATAGTCCAATCGCTGTGTTCTCGAGCAAAAGCCAGCCGTGTTACTCTGTGAGTTCTGGTCAACTCTGGTCCTCTTACCAGACGAAAAGCCATTAATCCATACTCATTTAATCTTCTCCGAGCGGAAATTTAGAAATTTGCACACCTCGAACTCCTTCGAGCCGAAGAATCGCTTGAACAACAGTAAGGCGCTGGTTTCGTAAAATTCTCAAAGTCAAAAACCGGTCATCCCGTGGTTCTGTTACCCTAGGCCGTCCAGAACCGGGCCTTCTATTGTAAGAACCAGTTTCCCGAAAACGCCTCACGGCATCTCGTAAAGTTTCATATGGAACTCCGATGGCATTAGCTGCATATCTAATGGAACGTCCATCATCCAATAAGTGCCACACCACGCGCAACATCCTCAGCACTAAGAGGCCTTTTTAAACTTAATATTAAAAAAATTAAAAGCCGGAGACTCAGAAATGTGCTGCAAGAAACGGCACTGAACTAATGATACTGAATAAACATTTTGATTTCATAGAAAGTAAACATTGGAATCTAGAATTATTTCATTGAATTAAGGATTGAGGATTATTGTCCTCTATATTAACGTTGCTAATTGAAAACAAATAAAAAGGTTACCTATTTATTCATTAAAAACAATAGACCAATCCAAAGCAGAAATATTTTTAGATGAAAACATGAAAAAATCAAGTGGGTGGAATTTTTAACCTGTCAGTGTATATTCAACTTGTCCAGCTTCATATAAGCCCAACATCAATTTGAGCCTTTTATTTCTAATATTTTCATTATACGTTATATTGTGCTTCCTTTTCTATTTCATAATAATTATTAATATATCATAACATAATATATTAATTAATATATTGTATTCAATGGGAAAATGTCTAGATAACTGCTGTCACATAGGTAAAATCAAACTACCACCTCCAGATGAATATCATTTCCTGTACAAATTTGTGTTCTAAAATCTTTATTTTCTATTAGGAGAATAGAAGGTTACAAGAGCTCAACACATATGTAATTAAATGGACAATTGTATTTATTTGCCACCCTCCCTTGCCTATTAGACTATAGGGGTGTTTGCAGTAGTGGGATGCTATGCATGTCTGCATAACAACCCACTACTGCTAGTAAAACAGTATACATATTTTAACATCAAGACTTTTGGACATGAACAATTTTTCATCAGTGGCCGTTTTCCGTTAGTCTTCTCGGCGCTGGCCCTCTTCCCATGGCTCCAAGGGTGAAGTGAGCTGGACCCACTTCCTTCTTCCACTTATAAATGAATTTCTTAAACCACTGGAAGTTCTCCTTACTCACCAACCGAGGAAATTCATCTTCAGTTAGGATGTAAATTCCCGTGGTTCTGATCATTGTTGCCTTTATTCCTTCAAATGCAGTGCAGGGCGTGACCATGTGCTTGATAGTGTCCAGAGCCCCACAATTGGGACATATCTGTATCTTGGCCAAAGCTATGTAGCTAATCCCGAAAACCCCCATGCCCCCGTAAGGAATTGGGGTGAAACCCAATAGTCCAGGAGAACCCAGTGGGCGGGGTAGCCGAATGGGTTAAAGCGTGTGCACTGCACCGCCGTCGCCTGGCAACCTGACATATGAATTAAAGATATAAAAATAGTCACGAGTTCGCGTCCCGGTGCCGGGGGAGTCTTTTAAATCCCCGCCCACACTCCCTGGCCCGGGAAAATCCCGTATAGCCTTAAAGGCGAGGAAGGGAAGGACCAAAAAAAAAAAAAAAAAAAAAAAAAAAAAAAAAAAAAGTCCAGGAGAACCCATTGCTCATCTAGCCGAGATTGTATGGTGGGGAAGTATTTCCTAAGGGTACTCCCTTTCTGAGTTGTCACCCACCGACGGCTCTATTCCTCAATAGTACCCTCCCGGATTATCTTCTTCTACTTGTTGGAGTTTTCCACATTCCTCACCCCTAGGTATTCTGGGATTCCTGCCAAGCCTTCTTTCTTGAGCTTTTGCTTAGTCACAAAATGAACAGTTGTATAATTTGTAAAATAATCGCCATAGGAGGGAGAGCAGCACTATCCAGCCTAGAGGACTGGACTGAAAATTTGAGCTCCTCCTACCTGTACTAGGTAAGGAAAGTATTGCAATCAGGTCAAATTTCCGACATGCGGTTTTTGACGGATCTATACGTTTCACAGCCCCCTGAGTCCGAAAAACACATTTTTAGCTCAATGGCTTTTTATTGAGCTAAAAAAATCATAATATAATTATATAATTTTACTTGAGAAAAAAAATCAGTGGTATATAACAATATAAAAATCCATGCATAATGTTTTAATTTATAAAATATCTTTTTTATCATTGGGATGAATACATGTGTCCGGAATGTTTCTGTTAGAATGTAATTATTTAATTATATGAATATTTATAATCTCTTAGATGTATGTCCTAAATTATTTGTTTATTTATTATTTACTTTAAAAATTTGCTTGAAATTTAATGATGAATAAAAAATTCTCTTGAAACACAGATTTTAACAACTTTTTTTATTTTAACCATATTCTTCTGTTTATTTTATTTTCAATTTCATTTTTTTTCTTACAGACAAATCTCACACTTCCTTTCTTTGCTTCAAAATAATGACTCTGCTACACTTGTGATTGGAAAAATTATGAATGAAGAATTTCTTACTGGATCAATAATAGTCAGTGGTCAGATCCCTGTTTATCAAGAAATTTCAAAAATAATCGGGGAGGAAGTAGTTCCAGACAGTAATATGAAGTAAGCTTATGTAATTATCTTTTTTATGTTATCTTGGCTAGAACCTTAAAGTTTATTATTTATACCATGAAAATATTTTTTTTTTATTCTTCATCACATAAACATAATTATTATTGTGAGAAAAGCATGCCTTGGATGTATATGTTATTATAAATGTATTATTTGAAGTATACATCTATTACATTTTTACTTTCACTTACCTATTAATGAAAATCAAAGGGAAAGTTTTGGGTTCCTCCAATTCTCGCAAAGTGGTCTGCGTATTTTTTTTTTTTTAATGAGGCTAGATGGGAATTTTCAAAAGACATGAATAGGACTGTTCCTATTTGTGTACAGGATTCTTACCCTTTACAACCATCTCCTTTCACACTGCGTTTTTATGTGTGTCTTTATGTATGTGATTGTCTCGTTCAAAAATAAAAAGTCGTAAGAAACTGAATTATCAAGATAAATATGTGGAATGTTAAAGGTATCCTGGAATGTTACAGCAACTTTTTCACTAAAAGTTGTTTACCAGTGGTGGCACTTTACAACAAATTATTATTTTTTTTTTCTAATTTGGCTCTAATGATCTTGATTAAAATTGTATAAATGTGCAATTAACTGTTTTTTAATCTTATGTTCATTTTCAGTTTTCATTCATTGGCTTTATTAAAGTTCTTCAATGCTATCAGCAGATGAATTTATCCTTTTTACAAATTCTTCTTTGAGACAGTTCTGATACTTATTTGATATCCGTCTCCTTGAGCTTATCGATGTTATATGTTATTATAAAATGACTTTTAGAGAAACTGGTAACAAATATCCTTCCTCTGTTTTTGGCTATGCTTGAATAATGGTCCATGTTCATGTTTACTCCTCAGATAGATCTGACATTCATCAAATTGAATTTATAGTGAGAGTCAATCAAGAGATAATCTATTTGATTAGCTACAAGGCCCTTGGGGATTCTGCAGATTGCTTTGTAGATCTTCATTCTGAAAAGAGAGTAGTGGGTTAGTCCATAATTCGTAGCAGAACTTATTATTCAATGACCATTATTGTTGCTTTCCGTGTGTAGACCGTTGGACTTGTATGCAGGTTCTCCGCCAATCTTTGTGTTTAAGTCTTGAACAACAATTTTGATATTATACACAAGGCATGTATCCATGACTTCCAAGTTCCTCATAGAATTTTTCTTTTTCTTGCTCATCAACATCTTTTTCTTGTTCATCTGTTGGGATATGGCAATTAATAGTGGTGAAGCTATAGAACTTACCCTTAATTTGAAGCTTGCAGAATCAGGGTGTAACTAGATAGAAATAAATTATGAGTTTCCGAGTTATGTGGTTTACAAAAATAGATGGAGTTATGAGGTTTTTATTGCCTATGATTTGTTAGCTGTAAGCTTTAGGCTTTAGCACTGTTTAAAATGCACTTCAAAAATTTTATAACAACTCGTCATTGCCAGAATATAACTTCTATATTAAAAAAAAAAAAAAAAAAAAAAAAAACCTTTGCCACTACAACCCATGAAGGGTCTGGGGTCCCCCTTAATTAATTGTTTAATTAAGGGTACCCACTTTACAGAGGCTGGGTACCCACTTTACAGGGGGCTCTCCTGACCCAGGGTCGCCCCACGGCCAATGAAACAGATGATGAAATTTTCTGCCATGAGCCTGGGTTCGAACCTGGGACCTTTGCATTGGAAGTTCAGTGCCCTATCACTGAGCTACCCCACTCCCCTAATTTCTAAATTTCTATTCAAAGTAGAGGGGTAAGTGAAAATTGTGTTGTGCGCACTAGATTTTTTATATTGTTCTGGTGCTATCTTTATTTCGAATTAAATACAAACATAGATGTTATACTACACATACAGTGGTGTGAAAAAGTCTTCGAACAAACCAATTTATTATAAAAATTATGTTTGTTTTTTTTTAATTTAAAGTGCTTTTATCTGTTTGATTGTAAACGTATTTAGCCATGCAGACATTATAGGTAATATATATTTAAATTAGCATTAATTTCAATTAACATCGAACCATAAATTTGTCATATTTATGCTATTTTGTCCACTGAATAATTCTCTCTTATTGTTAACATTAAGAGCCATTGTAGAAATTCTGTAAACCTTAATGTATCTGTGAACATTGTTCTAATATTGGAATTCTTCACTTTTTTATCGAGAGATGTGACAACATTTTAAATGTTTGGTTTGGGAAAGGGACAGTATTTTTGAGAAGATTTGGAGTGGAACTTTCGGATGAATGTTTAAAACTAAGAGTAAAACACAGAGGTGGCTTTTAAACGGTTTAGAGGTGTTATTTTACATCTGGAGTTGGAAATCTCTTGTGAATATACAAAAAATTGGATGCAAAGCGATAACATAGCATCCTTACATTCCATTTGGGCTTTATCAGATTGGGCAGAACTTTACTTTTTAGCAAGATAACTATAAAGAATATGGTATTTTGTCACTTTATTAAACAAAATTAACATTATATAATAAAAAAAAAAAATTTTGTCTTATGGAATTGTTAAGTTAAATTACCGAAAAAAAGTATAGAATTCCAATATTAGAACAATGTTCATATATTCACTAAGCTTTACAGAATTTATACAGCAGCTCTTAACGTTAAAATAAAAAGTAAAGACTGTATTGAATAACAAAGTAGTGAAATACAAACAATAAGGTAGCATTATTCAGAAGAAATAAGAGCTTCAATATAACGGATTGTTCCCTTGGTTTGATATTAATTGAAATTAATGCTAATTTAAATGTATATTATATCTAAAATGTCTGCCTGGCTAAACAAGTTTACAATCAAAGAGATAAAAACATTTTTAAATTTAAAACTATCATTTTTATTAAAATTTTGTTTGTTTGAAGACTTTTTCACACCACTTGATTCTTTTCATTTTCAATGTTTCTAACCTAAATAATAATTAATTCTAGCACTAGAATAATAAAAACCACGACAATGTTTAGAGGCAGTCAGTAGCTCATGGAAGCAGCAGGTTTCCCAACTGTATTAAAGAATGTGGAATTTCTTTTTGAGTGTCTTGCCAGTGGACTTCCTGGGTTGCTGCTACATCTATTTTATATTTTTCAAGTTCCATAAGGAGCGCTCTAAACACCCGTAGTGTATAGAGAGATAAAATGTTCCAGTAGGCTAATTTTAAGTTAATATGGTGGTTCCTTAGTCGTTCTCTTTGAGACAGTTGGCTTCTACTTTAAGGAGAGTCGATGATCAGCCTATTGCTCCCGATTCAGTCGAAAGTGCTGCTTCCTCAGAACACCCTGACTATTTCCCCCTTGCGGGGCTACCTAAGGAAGGTGACCTTAGGGAGTGTAGTGTAGGTGACCTATTATGAGTATAAGTACACAGTTCTATGTGTATTAATGCAGAGTACTGCTGAAGTCTGGAAACCGGAGGATCATTAATTCCCATTAACTGTGCATTTCACCTAGTCCTTGCGGGGATATCAAAATTATATCTGTGTATTTTATTTTTCCTCTGTCAAGTTTTATAATGAATTTTAAAAAAAAAAATTTTTTTTCTCAGCTTAATTCCTGGAAAGATGCTCGCAGCAAAATGGAAAAATAATTGGTATAGAGGATATTTAATGATTGTGCGAGATAGAAATCCAGTGGTAGCTCTGGTAGACAAAGGTATTGTTATCATACCAGATCATGTAGCAGAATTACCTAAAAAAGTTATCAACATTCCTGACTGTGGTGTTAGAGTCATTTTTGAAAAACCTATTCTTAACAAGAATATGGTAAGTATTCATTTCTCCTCTCAATCTGCTGTTAAAATCTAATTAACTACTACACACTTCTCAAACATTTATTAGTCTGTTTTATTCAGTTATTATTACTATTTTTAATTTTTTTTTTTTAAGGCTGGTGAAACTGTTAGTATTAAAAATGTTAGCTATGATCATGAGAATAATCATGTACATGGGGAAATTGAAGATTTTGGAAAGGTAATTATATTACCCTGGGTACCTGCATTTGAAGATGCTGGTCTTGATTGTATTAAGATATCATCTGGATCGAAAGTTCAGATTTCAGCTTACCACTCACCATCGGCTATTTATGTTCAATCTTGTGATCCAGCCAATAAGACAATTTGTAGTGAGATTTTACAAGATGTTGCATCATATACAAAAGGTTTGAGTTTTAATTTTTTTTTTTTTTTATTTGTCCTACTTCACACTCCTAATAATAACTTTTATATATGAATCTCATTTTTATATTTAAATTATTTATTTTTTGAGCAGGCCAACCTTTAAAAAGGAATCCATTACTGGGTGAATTTTTGGCATGCCGGTATATTGAAGATGGTTATTATTACCGAGCACAAGTATTTCAAAAAGAAGGCGACAAGTACAAAGTAAATTTTGTTGATTACGGCAATACAGAACTAGTTAGTCTGTCTGATATGAAGCAACTGCCAGATCACTTGAAAAGGGTAGGATGATCTTTTCTATTTAGCCCATATAAAGTTATTAAAACTAATAAAATCTTCCTACCCTTATTTCCGTACTTTACCATTTCTACAAATTTTCATTGCAAAATTCCATATTCTCCACTTCCTGGAAAACTACTAGTCCGACCTTTGAATGAAATTTCTAACTCGTCTTCACTGAATGCCTTGTTCAAAATCAACTTTCCAACTTCCTAGAAGAATGTTCCCTCATCAATCCATTCCAATCTGGCTTTCGACCTGCCTTTTCAACGCAATCTGCCTTTCTTAAAATAATCCATGACCTCCAAAACTCCATTGAACACCAAAACGTTATGCTATGTTTTGGAGTAAACATTATTCGGGATGCCACTGGATAATTATTGATGATAATTATCCAGAATTATTTAATAAAAATTAATAATAAAAGATTAGTAAAAGGAATTTGAATCTATAATATATTGATTGGTCCAAGGTTAATTAATTGAATTTCTTTTCTCAAAGGCTGGTTTGTGTTTATCACGCTTTCTAATTACCAACATTACCTATGATCATCATGTTATAAATGGGTGGCAAAATTAAAAAAACTTATTTTATTCTGATGTTTAATAAACTATATATACAACTTATAATTACAAGAAACTAAATACTGGGTTCAATCAATTTAATCGATGACTGTAAAGATATGATTTCAGATGGACTGTTTTGACAGTTTTATTGCCATGAAATATTCTAACATTGATAAATCTATTATTGGGAATAAAACTTAGCTATGATTCATGAAGTGGTTTAGTTAGTAGGTTTCTTCATTGCATCTGCTGATTTAATCTCCTTGTCCAGCCAAAGCCCAGGCCCAAAATCGGTCAGGACACCCATCTTCCCGGTCGGTCTACCAAGCTGCATCTTCAGTCTTCAAGGCCAAAAAAAAAGACATTAGACCTCGAGCTTTTCCATCCACAAGATTTTATACAAATATTCAGGATGGGGCAAGGATGATTTTTATTGGTCCTTAACTTCGGTTTGTGTACAATTATTTTACCAGTTATTTAACCCATTACTAGTCAACCGTTACTCTGAGTTTAGGCCTTCCTCAGAGCCCTTTGTCCTTGATTCCCCCCGACGAGTTGACCATAACATCCTTTTTACTAAATTGCAAAATCTTCCTCTATCCAATAGTGTCCTGCGATGGTTCAAATCCCTCCTTTCCGATCGATCCCAGTATGTAGTCGTTTCAGATCAACCTCCTTCTGAGATATCAACTCTCTCTCTCTCTCTCTCTCTCTCTCTCTCTCTCTCTCTCTTCTCTCTCTCTCTCCTCCTCTCTCTCTCTCTCTCTCTCTCTCTCTCTCTCTCTCTCTCTCTCTCTCTCTCTCTCTCCTCTCTCTCTCTCTCTCTCTCTCTCTCTCTCTCTCTCTCTCTCTCTCTCTCTCTCTCTCCGCCGTTCTGGGTCCAGAAATTAGCCGAAGGGCTGTGGTTCTGGAGGTCTGGTCAGGAGATAGGTCGTCAGCAGTCCTTTTACCAACTTCGCTCGCTAGCATCTGTTCTTTGGCCGCAGATAAGGCCGTCTTAGAGAGGGGGTAGTGCAAGTTGAGACCGGGGGTCTCCCCATGTTGTTTATACAACGATAATTTAAGATACTGTATACAATAAAATTTTGGATGTAAATCCAACACCGACGATTTCCAAATATATCTGTCCTTCCTCCCTTCTGACTTATTAGCCTCCACAAAAAATCTTCTAGAAGACTAAATATAATATGTGACTGGACAGGAGCTAACAAGCTGAAAAAGACAAAGGCAATCCTAATAGGCTCCAATCCCTTCCTTGATCTTGATGTTGATCTTTACCAGAAATGCCTTTATAATTGTAGTTAATTATCATATGTTGTTAGATACAATGGTTCAATATTTCTAAAAAGAATGATCAATTTAGTTAAAAGGGTGTTCTGCAGCTACAATAAGACCACCTTTGATTAACTGATTTTGAGCCAAACACATTTTCGATATGAACTGTATTTTACTGCCTTGATATTGTGAGATACTGCACCAAGGATTGCAGGACTGTCCTTAGGTATTGAGATTTTAAATATTAGAAGACTCCTGTATCTGAAGTAGCTTCTTAACTTAACCCCCAGGTTGGGGTTCAGGGTGCCTATAGGCATAGGCACCAGAATTGGAGAAATATTGAGGAGGGGCGAAAGTTACTAAAACATGATAGCAGTGTCCAATGCATTGGACATAGGTAGGGGGTAGGGGTGTATAATAATGGTATGTATTAAGGAGTAGCTTAGCTACTTTAGTTAGTAGTTCTCACATTTGTAAAGAGTGGAATATATGAGCCGTAACAGAATTAACAAACAAGAAAATAAAAAAAATTATCCATGATTATTTTTATTACGTTTTTATTTTCTTACTACTTCTTGACTATTGTTCGAATTAAATAGAATAATCACTCTCAGATTGTTAATTATTGTTTATTAATTTGTATCTTTTGGAGGAATCTTGGTCCTCTTTTTCATCATCTAAAATTATATCAATAATACATTAGTGATTGTTTTATTGAATTTGCCCTATAGGCACAAAGTTGTGAGAAAATAGTTAATGAAAATAGGTCAAAACTGGACACTAGTAAAACATTTTTATATTATCTGAGATACCCTACATATCTCTCAGTTATTTTCTTTTGTTTAATTTTTATTTTACTTAAGAATATAATAGATAGCGATCTTTTTTATATATTTTAAAACCTCAATTCTTTGTGATTAGTATCCCGTAGCATCTATGAGACTATCATTGGAATTAGTTGAGGCTTAAAAACTCAGGATAGGATGTCAGTGTCGAATGGTTAGATCCCTTGATGTCCGATTCGAAATCTTTAAAACACAATTAGTCCCATCGTTCGTCGACTAATCAATGTTAGTGTTAAAAAACCTATTTTTAATGACTTTTATTAAAGTTGTGGTACAAATTTAAAGACAGAAATTTGTATGTGCCACTTCTTCATGATATTTTACTTTATTTTGAGCCCTTGCTTAGGCAGGGAAGGGATCAAATAATTTACATTTATTCATACATACATTATTTGTATTTAATGTAGTTCTTTGTATTTGTTTTCTTCCCGATTCATTATTTACACTTCAGTATATGCTCAAATCCAACCTTGGAGGAAGACACATTTTCTTTGCTCTTTTTTCCTCACCGTTACGGCGTATGGGGTTTTTCTGGACATGGGGAGATAGCTGGTGAGATAACTTGTAATTATTCTATCACTTAAATCTTCGGTTTATCAGGTTTATTTGGTGCCTTTTGCTCATGTGTTATATCCTCACCTCCATTTTCTGTACTATATTCTTTAATGGATTTTGATTCTGATATTTAAATCAGTTACTTTAAAGAACTTTTTTCATTTCAATACAAATAGAAGAAAGTTCCCAATCTTGTTATTTAATTAAGTCTACTACAGTAAATTGTTATTATTATTATTATTATTTTTTTTTTAATCCTCCTAAAACATTTTGCAGGTTCCATGTTGTGCTGTTAAAGTAGGCCTCAAAAATGTTCCGAATATTGCATTTAATACACAGTGTATGAAATTTCTAAATGAACTTGCTGCTAATATGATAGAAATGTTTATAGTAAGTGTTCTACTTGGCTTAATTATATTTGTTTTATTTAAAAATAAATAATATATTACTTTTTATTAATTTTTTATTTTATTTTAGACCTATGAAAAAGACTTGCGGGAGGTAACACTTGAGCTGAGGGAGGGAGATAATGTAAATAAAGTTTTATTTAACTTGTTAGAACCTAGCTGGACCAAGCCAGGTTTCAATCCTTTGCGTAAGTATTCCATTGCATGATATATCTTTTTCCTAAGTAATTGATTTTATTACTATGATTGATATTTATATCTCAACAAGTAGAAGATCGTCTCGGAACCTCCTCCTGTAGAACTTTTATTGGAGTGCTACCAATGGGTAGTTTCCCCACAATTCTTTTCTTGTCATTATATTTCTCTTTTTAAATTTATTGGCTGTATTTTTATTTATTTAATTTATAAATGTCAAGAATAAAAATGTATATATGTTTTTTGTATATATTATATAGTTTATATATAATATGCATACTTCAGCATTGGAAACTTAGTGCTCTACCATTGAGCTACCACGTTCCCTTACTTAGTAATATAGGAATAAAAAAAATAAAGTAAAAGGTAATGAAGTAAACACTGTGACTACTTGAATAATACTAACTTTTATTTACAACTTTTGTTTTGAAACAGTAATAATTAAAAGATATATTTTTTATAAATCTGAATTAATTCATTGATAAACTAGTTATCAATAAACTACCTGTCATATATATATGGGCTGGGGTAGCCATGCGGATTAAGGCGATTACTATAGGTAATCAAAGTTAAGCAATGATGAGCGTGGTTAGCACTTGGATGGGTGACTGACCACCAGGGAAAGCCACACTGCCCAAGATTCTTCCCCCCTCCCTGGAATGTGAGGTCATAAGGCTACTGGAGGTTACTCACACTGACCTGGCGTTGGACTGGTGACCCTACCCCATGTACTTAAATCTGGAATCGGGATGTGGTCAAGGAGACTACATGTTGTAGTAAAAGATTTTCTTGGTCTGTAGCACCAACTGAAAAAAAAAAAAAAAAAAAATATATATATATATATATATATATATATATATAATATATATATATATATATATATATATATATTATATATATGTATGTATATATGTACTGTGGATTTAAACTTAAACATACATATTTTTTATTCATGACATTTACAAATCGATTGTCTGTGTGTGTGTATATATATATGTGTGTGAATTTTTTTTGGGGGGTAACATTAAACAAAAATTCTATGCAAGTCTGCTCAATGGCCTTAATTCCTTACGAAGAAGGATAATTGAATCTTGTGAAACAATCTCACATATCCAGTGCCATTCTGCTACTGCTGGTGTTAAAGAAAGATGACGAGCATGTCTTCATGCTCAAGAAAATCACTTTGAACAACATTTAATATGAATGTTAATGTTTACATTTAATTAATGAAGCAGTTAATCTTTAGGTATGAATATCTCATAAACAAAGTGTTTGCGGAGATACCTTCAGAGGAAATTTTTTTCTTGTTTTGAGGTGCTTAGTTCATTTTTGCAGTTTGACCACTTGACCCTATAACTACCCTCTACAAACGAACACACATGTTACTATAAATGCAGACAACAAAGTTCTACTAGTATTAATAATTTAGTCATTCATGATTATTTTACTGACCAAATTAGAAACCAATTATTAATACTGAAAACTATAGAAAAAAAGTTACTCTAAAATGAGTAAAGGCACACATTGTGGGATTGAGGGTAATGAACAAGCTGATCCTGTTTGATATCTCTTGATCTATTTTTCCATTTCTACCTACAACTGTCCCTAGGTACGTATATTCCTCTACCAACTCCAGATTCTTATCTCTACAGTTTATTTGTATGTCTTCGATTTCTCGACCTATCTGTATAATCTTACTTTTTTCTTCATTTATAATCATACCTTTTCTCTCAAGCTCAGCTTCCTATTCCACAATCGCTTGCTGTAATTTTGCAGATGAGTCTGTTATGGGGACAATATCATCTGCATAAACGAGAGCTTGGGCTAGAATTGTTCTCATATTCCATTTTACTATAATTGTTCTTCCAGTCCTATGTTTACAGATTTTCAGAATCTCATCCAGGAACACAATATATAGTAGAGGCTGACACTGTCGCCTTGTTTGACCCCTTTGTTCATATTAAAGCTGTTTGATTCCTTCCCATTGATCCTTACTATACCCTTACAATCTTTATATGTCGATTTCATTGCTTGGATAAGGTCTCCTGGGATATTCTTATTTTTCAGTACATTCCATATTTCTTCCCTTGGCACCTAATCAAAATCTACTTTTATATCTAAAAAGGCCAAATACATATTTTTGTCATGTTCCCACGCTTTTTCTATAATTGTCCTTGGAGCAAAGATGTGGTCTTGGGTTTCTCTTCGTGAACTTTTTGGAATAGAGCTTGAATTACCCTTATTATACTTTTCCCTCCATGTTTTATGAATTCAGGAGCAATGCCATCTCTCCCTGTCTGGAGTCTTTCCACAGCTGCTTCCACTTCTTCTTCATCTCCCACTCTTCTAGTTTCTTCAAAGACCTGAGAATAGTTCTGCCTCTATCTTTCAAGAATATCCGCATCATTAGATAAGATTTTGCTGGGTATGTCTTGTATATTTTGCATAGTTTTGCATTTTTTACCTAATAAAACTCAATTTAACTAATATTGACTTGAAGCTTATAAAAGAAAAAAGTTTTTCTAAAAGTGGAGTATCTGTAGTACAGTTGTTTAATGATAAACAAAAAAATTGGCAATAATTTATGGTTTTTGTAAATACCAAACTTAGCCAAGTTTATCCGCTCAAAAGTCCTCTTTTAAGTGACTTTAACAATCAATGACAAGCACAATTATCATTTGAAGAAAATTTTATCTAGTTTAACAATTCTCAATTATTTAAATTAAATATTTCTTTAGTTATCGCTTCCTATTCATCAAAAAGTATGCCTTACTTAAAAAAACAGTAAACTTGGATTTCCTACTTTTCTTATGACAATTGGCCAATCATTTATAATATGTACATTTTTATAGACCTTGAGGTCTGCTATTACTCATATAAAAATTTCTCCCTACTTACGGGACACCTTGTATATTGAATATAAATTGAAGAAAATTATAATTAGTTAATGTGTTTAATAATTACTTACAGGTACTCACATTTTCATGGGAAGTGAAATAAAATATGAAGTATGGAATGAGAGAAGTAAGTTTGAGGTTGTCGTTGCGTCTGTCATAAGACATGATACTGTTCTGGCATTGCGTCCTGGGTCAGGGCTTCTTAATCATGTTGAGCGAACACTCACTCCTATGATCACAGAATATTGTGAGTCAAAGCCAAATGAACCATATAATCCCCGAAGGTCAGAATTGTGTTTGGCTAAATTTCATGGTATGTCTTATATGTATCTATATCTAGATTGATTATCTAAATAGTATTAATATATTTAAATTTTTTTGTATGTATTAAAATAAATTTTTAATTTCAATACGTTGTGAAAATACATTTTCTCATATTGTGTGTTCAGAGTCATGGAGTAACACCTTCTTTTATTGTCGTCTATAGTATTACAAAGCACAAACATATACAAAACAATAGATTACATAGATTGTTAGTAAGATCCTGATTTATATGGTAGTATAAAATCCTTTTCTACCTCACAGGAGCGATGGATTTTGATAAATCATATATTAAACAAAAGGTAATTCCATGGAAAAGTGACCTATTCATATTTCCAAATGTACAACCTTACTACAACTACAATAAAATTCATTAAAAAATTGTGAGGTTTCAAAACTCATTCAATTCAAAACCTGGGTATAGGTCGGTGTCCTATATGTCGATATGGATATAATATATTTTGAAGGGTGTAGAGATGGTAGACCCTGATGATTTTGATATGAGGAGTTGGTCGGGGGTGGGGTCAAAGAAATACTATAAACTAGAATACCATTTTATTAGTTATGCCCTAATAATTAATTAATTAATAATTTCAGGCTTAACTAATAAAATATTATTCTAGTTTATTGTATTTATTTGATTGCACCCACGACCAAATCCTTCTCATAGCTTTTTTTTTATTTTGTTTTCATATCATAATCATCACGGTCAACCATCTCTACACCATTCAAAATATATTATATTCATATCGGAAATTCTAAGTATTAAAATTTATATATTTTGCTGTATATATTTTAATTATATTAAAATTTATATATTTTGCTGTATATATTTTAATTATATTAAAATAATAGTTTTCATAAATTGAAGGGTCTCTAGGTATGCTCATTAAAATTCTGACACTTATAATGTTAATAAAGATTAAATGAGAATGTCTATATTTTTTTATCTTAGGTCTTATAATTTTGGTTATATATTCTTGTTTCAGAGGATGGAAAATGGTATAGAGCTTTATGCCTTAAATCTTATCAGCATAATGCAGCTGAAGTATTTTATTTTGATTATGGGAACTCTGGTGAAGTATTGCACAGATGCATCCGCAAAATGGTACCAGAATTTATGGAAGCACCAGCTGTCCTAAAGTGCTGTGAAATTTATGGTAAGCTTATTATATTATATTCTTTTTTAGCAAGTTTTATTAATCCCTTCCAGAATATTACCTTTTAAAATGAAAAAAAAAATATAATTATTTAAATTTGTTATTACTAAGGTCTGGATTTATATGCAACAAAAACCATTAAAATATATCATATAAAGTCATATAATAAATAATTAAATCATATGAAATGTCTTAAAAAATATGATAATTCGCAGTATACTGTATATTGCATATTATGTATGCCATCAAAAATATAATAAACTAGAAACTTTGCAATAAATGAATTATTTCATTATTTACATTTTTCATTTTACGATTTTAGTAGTTTTAGAAAGTTCTAGATTGGGTACCAGTTACTTCTAGATTAATAGATCTCGGTGGGAAAAGTTATTCTGGTGCAGGTCTATGCATCAACTGAGGACTCGTTTGTCTTGGAAGTGGAACAATTCTACAAAGACCTCGCTCGTGTAATTGAGAAATGTATAAATAGTAATTTAATAGTCATGGAAGACCTCAATGTGAGGAACGGAAGAGACCACAGCAGAGCCCATGGATGTATGGTTTACCATAGAGGCTAGAAGATATTAAACAAAAACGGACAACGCCTATCAGAATTCTGCATTGACAATGATCTTTTCATCGGTGACTCTTTTTATCCACAAAACAGGTCCACAAGATAACCTTCTCAGCACTGGAAAGAAGCTTAAAGGTACTATTTGGCTGGCGCGGTCGACGACAGCGACCGCTATTCCCCCCTGCCAACCGCTGTTGGCGTACCTATTTCGCTGAAACTGCTCACTGAAGTTGTTATAACCTGCCTATAACCTTCGAACATTTCGCTGTATCTTCGAAGATAAAAAGATGGACATAATATAAGAATAAAAATGAACTTCCTATAATAATGAACATCTCTGACTACCGCTTTTTTATTTGAGTTGGAAAAAGAAGAGAAAATGTTCTTCATAAAGAGAAGGAATATCAGTATTTCGATGTGATGCTCATCATCAAAGTTCCTCTGATATTACATATTATTAGTTTGAAAAATAATAGTAATTAATACATAATTGGTTAGTAATAAATATCATATAGTTGTAATTAAATCTCAGCAAGCGATGTTTTGTAGTTTTATCAATAGTAATCAGTAATTCACCACTTTAGTTAAAAAATACAAATCGTTTTTTTAATGGGTGGATTTTAGTATTTACCTGACAATAAAATTTGTTGGATTTTTTAATTTATTTAATATCGTTTGGATTTAGGTATATTTGTATTTCGCTGTAAAATATTGCTGGTGGATTAAATAAATAAATAATCTTGTTACTTCAACCTCAAAAAAATAATTTACTATTGCATTGTTTAAGTTTTAAACAATATTTGTTATAATTTTGCCAGACTTGAAAGAAACATAGGAAATAAAACGTATCGACGGGACTGTTATCATCAAAACAATGCTCTGATATGATAACATAACCTACAACCGCCGAACCGCCAACAGCTCCATTGCTTCAAGAGGAGTCAGATACGAGCAGCTTAGATATGACGTCATACCTAAACTGCCGAGCAGCGCCAGCGAAATAGGTTCCTTTCTATTCCACTAAAGCAGTGGCCAACCGCGAGCAGTCGGGGTCATGGACCGCACCAGCGAAATAGTACCTTAAGTAGCACTACTTTCTATACACCAGAGAAATAAGGAGCTATTTTACAGATATTAAGATCATGCAAGGGGCTGAAATTGGAATTTATAACATATTTCTGATTGCCAGACAGAATTCCTTCCATAAAGACGCCTCAATTCAAAGCCTTTGAAAGAATCGAAATTAAGCAGCTGCAAGATTCTTGGAAACGAGTGGATTATAACGAAGAGTTCTCGTTTGGCTACTAGAGCTGAACTTTGATAAAGACCTGGATATCCGAAAGCAGCAATATTGGAATGGTGACAAAAGTGTGTGGTATGAAGAAAGTGTCGGCTAAATGGAAGTGTTCTGACTGGTGGAATGAGGAACTTAAAGTTGTTATTAGGAAGAAGAAAAACATTTTGTAAAGAAAGAAACCGAAGCATCTGCAAGCTTTACAAAGACGCAAGAAACAAGGTGAAAGTGGCATTGAGAGAAGCAAAAAAGAAAAACATGAGAGGAGTTTGGTTGATCTATCAATATTGATCATAAGGAAAGTATCAAACTCTTTGGAAGAAAATCAAGACTCTCAGAGGCAGGAAACCCAAACATATAAGAAACATAAAGAATGAAAAAAGATCAGGTATCAGAGGGAAAAGATAGAAACTTGGCATCGATACTTCTCAAGACAGTTTAAGAGTAATACAGAATATGGGAATCATCCTGTTTGGGAACCTGAGGTGGAGGATCAAGGAAAGTACCAGATTGAAGAGGACGAAGTTGTAAAGGCTATTGCGAAGATGAAGACAGGGAAAGCAGAAGGCCGAAACAATGTGATCTCAGATTTCCTTAAATATGGAGGACCGAAGTTAGTAGGAGCCTTGCAAAAGTTCTTTCAATGGGTTTGGGATGATGAAAGAATTCCTCGGGAATGGGAGTACAACGTGATAATCCCTATTCACATGAAAGGAAGTCAAAGTGATAGCTCCAATTGCAGACCTGTTTTCCTGCCTCCCATGGTTTACAAATTATATACTGCTATTTTAGAGAGCCGGTTAAGACCTATGGAGGAGCCTATTCTGCCCTGGAGCCTATAAATAAAAATACCCACAATGAAATATAAATAAATATAGGGTCTATAGTTTTTACTTTCACTTCCCCTTTGTCTGAGAATACTAATTTCTGACAAGAGAGTGTTGTGTGATGCGTGCATCATATTATAAATTTGATTAAATTTATCATAATTTTAGAAATTAATTTTTTATTGATTTCAGTTAATTTTATTTTTTTATAAATTATTTTCTTTAACATAACGTTTTAATAAGGTTGTGCCATTTTCTTCCATGAGTAAGGTTTATTTTTCCACAACAATTTTTATAACTATATTTATATAATCAAGTTGTTATTAAGAAGAAGCAAGCAATGAAGTATCTTGTGAGGGATGTGCAAATCTTTTGAGGGAGATAGAAGGTAATTCTAATGTACACGAAATGAACGCTATGGTAAATGGTATAGCGCGATTTCAATGCAGTTTGATATTTGAAAATCTTTAAAATTGAAACAGTATCGTAAAATATTTTGAACCGCATATGTTGCTTTTACATCCAACTGATGGTGCATTTTTAATAAATATGTATAGTTTCACCTTATATTTAATAATAGTAGGTATATTAAACCACGCGCGTATTTAAATTCAACGTTAAGTCAAAATTTCAAGGCAATGTGTGAAGAACTTTCCAATATTTAAGAGTTTGAACAAACGAACATTTAAATTTTTATTTGCCATAAAATAATCAACACAAAGTTGAACATTAAACAATACATTAAATATAAATAATAATAATAATAAAATTAAACATGAAAATATATAAGTGGCTTCATATCAAAGACGGATCTCTGTCATTTTCAGAAAGTGGAGGTAAAGTCAATTTTAGTTTTATAAGTTCAACTCAGACTGTTTCTGATGGTTAAGAATGGCGGCGTATTCGCTCAGATGATTAAGAATGTTCAAGTTGAATCATGGAAAAAAAAATCATTAGAATTAGTTGAAATTGAAGCAATGTTACAGACAAATTTGTTTCTCAACTTTTTAAAAATGATAGATGTCCTTTGGTATTAATCCACTCATAAGTAATGCTTTCTATTTTCTTTCTTTTCCATTTTGTTAAACTGAGCCGTGTGTGGCCGTGTAAACTAGTAAATAGAATAAAAGATATGATTTTGCTCAAATATTGCATTCATCACTTTTTTATGAAGATAATTTATTCAATTTTTATTTTATTCTTTTGTAATTCCTATATATAGGTCTCTCAGAGAAAGTGCCAGAACCTCAAGCTTCTAAACTTAAGGAATATTTAACTACTTTGAGGACAGAAGTTGAAGTTATTGAAGATGAAGGGAGTGGAAATAGTGTTCTAAGAATCCCGGCAGTGGAAAATTACGCCTCTCAGCTGGGTATTCAAATAAAATATCCAAAATCTGTTAAAAATATTTTATTGAATTAAGGTTTTCTAGTTTAGGATTTATCCTCTTTGATTGGATACTAAGAGGCACGTATTACTTTTAAATTCATTTTAATGTATATATTTTGAATTATTGTAATTATATTAGGAGCTAAAAATGTATAGGATATATATGTGTTTATTTTTTTGATATGATTTATTTTCTGTTTTTATCTTATTAATGAGAATATATATTTTTGTTTTTACTTTATAATTAGTTTTATCACTCTAAATAATCTGAATATTTTAATCATTTAATATGAAGCGTGTATACAATAAGAGTTCTTGTATACTGTTAGTTAGCTTTTTCTTTCTTTAATCAATTGATTATATTCTTTATGACTCTTTGCCTTTTATTATCATTTTCTCTTTTACCAAATTTGTATTCATTCATTTCTTCTTTATTTTTTTTATTGTTAGGCTTATTTGTGAATGATGGAAGAAAGTTGAAAAATTAGTTTTAAAATATTGTAATTAAATAGTTCACTAACCTATGATCATCAAAACTACTTAAAAATAGTATAACTTTAAGATTATTTGGTAGATTTTATCAACTGGTAATACACAAAATATCACAAACTAAATGTGTCTTCTTTCAATTGAAATATCATTCTTTTTGGAGGCCTTTTTACTGTAGTTATAAATTACATTTTCAGTCTATGCATGAAATATCTCTGTTCACTGGCCCATTTACAATTCTTTTTGGTACCTTTGACAGTTTTATCCTTCTTTTTTTATGGCGTTCGAATTTCTTTTACTCTTCAATGATAAGTTAGGTATGTTTTAGTAAATCATTTATAAAATTGTAAATAACCTGTTAAAGGTTTAATTGTGAATGACTTTTTTGGCGAGCAATTGTAAATATTCCTTCTGCTTATCGGGGACTAGGTTATTTACACTCGTGATTATTAAAACATATCCCCGGCACTGAATATAGACTTTTTTAAGGCTGTTTAACTGTCGGTAATTCGGAAATCTAATACCTTTTTGTGACACTGAGTAACAAGAAATAATAAGATATATATATATATGAAATGTGAGACTTAGTAAACACACTTTGAATGAATTGACTCACCTGGTTTGCTATTCTTCATTTGTGAGGCCTACAGGACAATTAAATAAATAACTGACTTTTCACTCCTTTCTAATAAAACTATTTATTTTACAACTGTAATAAGTGAATCTATTAAAGTCTTATAACTTTAGGCTTGTTCTTCTTAATCTTCAGTGCAGTGCCTCTCTCTTCTGACAACCTCGTTTCTTCCTGTCCAGGCCTAGAGTGAGTTATCTTCTCTCCAGCTGTTGCTACCTGCTCGATCCTATTCCAACCTTCTTCCTTCTTCATCGATTGTTTATCAATACCAGACTTTTCAATGAATAATTTGTCCACTGCACAATTGAGTACAATTCATCGTGCAACCTCACATTCCCATATATTCCTTCTCATTCCCTCACATAGAGGAGTAAATACTGGGGCTATCTACTACAAAATAAATCTCTTTATTACTCTCTTATGTCTCTTTATTAAAGCTAGAAATTGATCTTTTTTGATAGTTAATATATTTACTGATGTTTTATTTTATATAATTAATAATACTTCCTTATGTTTATTAATAATCAGAGATTGAATTTGTATGCTACAAAAAAATCAGGTTGCGAAAGCTCGAAGAGTACACCAACGAAGGCCTTGTACAGGTTTTACAATATCTCCGAACTGGTGAAAGGGAAATGGTCTGTCTCGGAAGCGGAGATGTCGGATTCTGGGACTTATGTAACACTAACTTTGGCAGACTTGGATGACCTGAAACCGTATCCACAGACACTGTACTAGCGACACCAGGCTTTTTGGGTGAAAGTAATAATACCACTGACAGACGTCGAAACTTTAGAACAATTGACGAAACTGACGGAGGCCATTTGAAAATACAAAAAGTAAATGTAAGAAACATTTCTCCATTAGATATAATTGCATTATATGATTCCGTTGAATGCACACCAATTAAAAATCTTACGTTGTGTAAAGTTTGGAAAGAACATCCACGGTTTTCATTGATATTAAAGTCAGATAAATTTTATATGCGCCATACAAAAAATTAACCACACATTTACAAATATGACATTTTTTGATTTTCAAAAGTATTATGAAAATAAAAATCCGGTATTTAATGCTTACAATGGTGACGTAAATGCAATGTTCCTTACTGTACCAGAGAGTATAGCTGTAGTTGATTTTTTATTAAATTTTCAATATAACTCGGACCGTGAACGGGTAACCAACTTTCTGAAAAAAATATATAATGTAATAGAAAACGTGACCTACCTTACTTGAAAAACCTAAAATTAACTGTGTAGGAATTATTTCAGGCGCTAGTTCTGGTAAAAATTATTTCTTCAATGCAATTTTACGATATTACATCCGTAACATTAACATAAATACCGACAACATAGGAAATTTAACCGGAATTGTAACTTTGCATTTCAAGATGCAGCAGACAGACGAATTAATTTATACATGCATAGGGTTGGTTTATTTTTTTTTTTTTTTTATGTTGGCCATAAGTACGTCGACCCTACTGGGTCCATTGTGCGCCAATTTCAGTTAGTCGTTTTGTTTAAAACGTTAATCCTGTCGCTTCCGCGTATCTATGTAGGCTGATTGGATTGACCGACTCATATCTTCTGGGGAGATCCTCCCCAATACCACCAGTCTCAGCCTTGTAAATCTATCACATCTGCATATGATGTGAAAAGCTGTTTCATTCTCCTCCTGACAGAATCTGCATAGTGGATTCGTCATTACTCGGTGATTGAACATATGATTATTTAGCTTAGTGACCTATATAGATAGCTGTAAGCTTTTTAAGGGCTGCTCTGTCCATGTTCAGTATCTGTTTACTTCTTTTTTTACATGGACCTTCTAGGAACAGCTTTGAATGTCTCTGTTTCTTGTCGGTTCAGTAATTACTAAATTTGTTCCCATAAATCTCCCTGATCCTGCCCTTGGCAGTACTGAGGCTGATTCCACAGACAGGCTCGGGAGTTACAGGAATGGTATCTGAGTCCAATCTGGCTAGCTCGTTGCCTGGTATGCCAGAGTGACCTGGCACCCACTCCACTGCAACTCTGTTGTACTCAGTTAGCTCGTTAAGTGCTCTATTGCATTCCTTAACGACCTTTGAATAAACATAATAGTTGTCAAGAGCACCTATTGCTGCCTGAATGTCAGTATAGATGCTACTCTTTTTCTCAGTCACATTGCTTTGCAGTAGGTTTTGTGCACACTGGCAGATTGCCATTATTTCAGATTGAAACACTGAAGCATACCTGCCAAGTGGTATAGAAATTTTTTCTTTTAAATCTTTGCGATAGATGCCTGCTCCAGAGCCGAAGGCTGTTAGAGACCCATCTGTATAGCAATTTATTCCACTATTTGGTTTATGACTTCTGCTGCTATCTATCCCAACCTTATATTTTCGGTCCTGATATTCTCGGATTAGAGTGTCAGAGTGCATAGCTAGTACTCCTTCACGTCTAATCCTGTTCAGCAGTATTGTGTGTCCTTGACAGGGGACTGGTGAACAGTAAGTTGACTTGCTTAACCTGTATAATGTGTTTGTTGCCCAAGCCTCCACCTCCAGCTGCAGCGGAGGCATGTTGGTGTCGTGCTCATCGCCCCTGTTATCATTATACAAGCAAGCCTTTGAATCTTTCCTAATGAGGATAAGTTGGCCTATTGGATAAGTCAGGATAAGTTGAGTTATTGCTGGTGGGAGCACTCGGAAGAAGGATGAATGGCTGCCGCCACAATTTGCACTTGGATTGTTGCTATGTATTTCATTGTGTGACCGTACTGGCAGTTCCTGGATTGAACTGGAGAACCAGTCGCTTAATAGGGTCGCACTCTATATCTCATGTGCTCGATGTATTCTAGGACTATGATATGTTGGATTTTAACTGACATAGTGCTGAGTAGTTATTTATATCACTTCTGTTTCATAGATGCGGCCATCATTTCCAGTTCTTCTAAACGGCCTGGCCATTTTTAAACCGGGGAGATGTCTCTTCAGGTTCTCTATCTTGTCTTCAATTGGAAAATTCACATTGAATCCATAGAGAACGTATTTGTTTGATCTTCTGATTCCTCGAGGTGCGAGGTCACAATAGCTAAGTGTGTTGGAGCGTTGCCCGTTTTAGCATCCTCGTGTCTAGCGACGCTGTTTCGGATCTGGCCTGGGAGTGGTTGACTTTTATTTCGTGGCGGACCCACAGAATGAAACTCAGCCCTCCCACTCTGGTTAGAATAAGTTTGGTTGTACCTCTAGAACAACTTCTCCCCCTCCCCTCCCTCTGTATGCCAGAAATAGTGGTAGGAGGTTATCGAATAAAAAATAATAATATAATAATAATAATAAATAAATACAACAAAAAGGTGCAAACCTGTGAGATTGGACCTGTTTGTATGTTCATAACAACTCAGTCACTATGGAGTGGTCCCCTTCTGTTTATAATAGAGCCTTAGTTTCCCTTGCAGAGATGTTGGTTGAGAATTTCTTTACACCTGTCTGCCAGCATTCTTTTAGCAGAGGTGTGTGAGAAAAATGGTTCGATACCGGTTCCAATCGAGTCCTCTTCACTGCAGGCTGGTCTTCCAGCTCCATATTAGCGACAACTGTATGGGCCATCTCGCTGTGATGCAGAACAACGCTGTCCCAGTGGCTGAGTCTTGAAAATGAGATAGACAAACATTATAGCTATTTGAAAATCGAGAGAAATGATTGAATTTAAAAAATGAGAAATATTTCAATAGGTAAAATGCGAAAGCTGCTCAACAAGAGTGATGTCAATTTAGCAGAGCAAGTATCGATGAGAAGGGTGAGGGACTGATAAAAGTACCCATGCAATTTGTATTGAAAACACACTCAAGGTTGATATTTTTAGCTTGATACCCCAATAATTGTATCAGATATTTTTATCCAATTGTAATTGATTACTGGTTGGGTTTGATATTTTGAATACCTGTCTGATACCTCACAAAATTATATAAAAACTCTTTATAACTAAGTTTAACAACAAAACAAAAATAATTTAATAATAAAACAAAAATAGCTTAGAAGAAATTGAACTCTTAACTTAATTATTTTGAAATAGAATAAAAATAAGGGGTTGATTATAATAATTATTGCCGAAAAAAAATTTTGAGTTTATAGAAACAAACGTTTATTAGCATTATGGTAAACTGCATTTTTTATGCGTGTGTTCGCATACATGTAATCTATATAATCTAATCTAATATAATCTAATTTCTGGTAATTGCACTACACCCATAATAAGCAATATGCCAAAAAAAAGTATTCATTTCAACTCTTGTAACAGACTGCCAGGCCTTTTGGTGCATTTTACTGCTAAATGAAGAATTATTTATACATTGTGTAGCATATTTATTTGTTTCTTCAATTATCAAATCTAGTATGTAATCGGTGAAGAATAGTTTGTATAAAGCAAAAGGGTCATTACAGTCAGTGTTTTCATATAAAAATTCCTCTTCTTCCGAATACTCATTTATTACTGAAGTTTTTTCATTTGCTTCCTGCCATTCTTCATCGTCATCCTCCTTTTCTGATTTAGACACCAAATCTTCTTCTGTGGAACATTCGTTCACTTCACTGTTTTTTATTATCTTTTTCATTTTCGCCTTTGTGGATTCGAAGCTGAAGGTGGGGGACAAGTCCAGCCACCTGCAGTTATAATATTATTAGATATTTAGAAAATTGTCTTGTAATTCTGGCTGTATCCAAGAGGACTGCTTGCTGAACCTCTCTTAATACATCCAGGGGTAATTCCAAGCCGTCCATACTTGCCACCGTTGACTTTGGGATCAGACCATTGGTTGATATTATTGTTGGTGTAACCAGTACACTCTCCGAATGGTACAACTGCTTTAATTCAATCGCCAGTTCTTGGTGCTTACGGGGCTTCTCTCCCACGGTCGTGCTTATGTTGTTATCGTTTGGAATCGCGATATCAATTAACTTTGCCTTCTTTGCTCCTAAATCTATTATAAGGATATCGAGTCTGTTGTGACGCACTGTATGATCCGTTATTATAGATTCGTCCCAATACACCTTGATGGAACCCTTCTGAAGCAGCCTTATTGGATTATATTTGTAATATGGTACCTTTTCATCCAACAGATTAAGTTTCATAGCCAGAGTCTGGTGGAATATTTTCGCCACATTGTTGTGCCTCTGCAGATACTCCGTACCAGCGAGTACTCCACATCCAGCTGTGATATGTTGTATTGATTCGTACGTCGTTGAACAAAATCGACATTTATCAGATGTTGTAGTGTCTTTAAGAACGTGCCTCCTATATGACCTGGTGACAATGACCTGATCTTGAATGGCGACTACAAAGCCTTCTGTTTCAGAGAACAGCCTTCCTGCCGCTAACCATTCCACAGATTTTTCTTTGTCTATGGAGGCTTCATTCAATTGGCTGTAGCATCTGCCATGTAGCGCCTTGCTTTTCCATTCTGACAACCTTTCATTTTCGGACACAACTGTGGAATCGAAAGCTTTTTTATAATCGATCCACGCAACAGAAAGATTTCGCTGGCTTTTTGATACTTGCGCGGCAATAAATGAATCTATTACTAAAAGTTCTTTGCTGCCCCTAGCCTTTTTCTTGCATCCTAACTGTTGGGTGGGTATCATACTCGGAGATTCCAAGTGTGCATAAATCTTTGTTGCCAAGATGGAGGTCAGAATCTTATAAAGACCATTTAAACATGTTACTGGGCGGAAATCCTCAGAACCTAAGTTTAACTCATCCTTTTTCGAAGCATATACGTGATCCCATCAGAGAAACCAGTAGGAGGACTCTGTTTGTCATCCAGTATATCTTGATAACTATTGGCCAACAATTCATAGAAGCACCTAAATCGTTTAATCCAATAGTTTTGGACTCCATCTGGACCAGGTGTCATTTTCCTTACAGCTTCCGTAACATCTTGTGTTGTAATTGTTACCTCTTGCATCTCAGAAGCACATTGAAAATGGGAAATTTCTTCCGTTATCCAAGGAGCGTTCGTGATCTCTTCATGATTCGTTGATTTTTCTCATACATTTTTCCAGTACGCTTTAATGCCTTCAGGGTAATGATTCGGTGTTTTCGCTTTTGTCTAAGGTCCTATAAAACTGGCGTTTATTTTGTTGGAACGTGATTCTGCTGCCTCCGTAAAGCTGCTTCTCTATATCTACGCAATCTGTTTGCAAAAACTGCTAATTTCTGTTTTAGGTTATCCAGATATAGCGTCAGTCTATCGGTCAATTCATTTTCCATAACTGTACCCAAGTTTTGGACTATGATTTCATCTATCTTTTTCTTTGTCTTGGCTCTTGCAGTTTGTGGATTACGAATATAATTTGAAATGATGCCAATTTTTTCCCTTAATTTAATTGTTTGGTGTTAATTTTCTTTTGAAGTATTTTTTTCCATTGTGGAATTCCTTTACTACCCACTGGAAGTTTTATTTTGTCTTCTATTTTTATACCAAGCTCCATTATAACTGACTTGGCAGCAATATACATCCAATGAGGAGAATATCTTTGAGGCCATCAATTAAGTCCAAGTGATCTTTAAGAACATTATTCATCGCAATAGTTATTCTCAGCGTGGCCTTGTTATATGGCACTCGTGGTAATGATGGTCGTTCCAGAAGCTGAATTCCCTCAAGCAGAATATGCTCCGTTAGGATTGCTTCACTCAGTCTGTTTTCAAGATCATTTTCTGTTTCCATATCTTTTTGTTTCTCTATAGAGCTGTTTGGTGCACTGATGCTTCTAGACATGGTTTCCGCATTTGTCATTGTATTAATCATTCTATCCGACATTTCGGCATTGTTTTCAGTAACTATTAACTTGCTAACTTCCTCTCTAATTTGTTGGAGGTCAGAGGGGGTAAGAAAATTTCTTCCTAGAATCACCCTAACCTGGTCACTCAGCCTCTGCGTGCTTATATTAACTTCTGGAAACTTCTCACGCCAGTATGTCTGTATACGGTTAAGATATCCTGTTTTTTCAATTTCAAGATTTGTTGCCAAGTAGTATGCCCGGATACAGCCTTGTTCATATCTGGCGTCCATTTCATCCTCTTTGCACCTCTTGGTCTCTGTTGCCGAATTTGTGCGGGTGGAGAATGTCTCTCCTCCAAGCTCGAACTCGAACTGTTGGCTGGTAAACATTGCAGCCTTGCGGTCCGTAATGACAGGGTAGTTCCGCTTGCTCTACTAGTCCCTGAAGGAAGCTGTCCACTATTCCCGCCCGATGCAGCCTCATTATCGGGCTCGTCCGAGGCTAATCTTCTATTTCTTAGCTCCATATTTAATGGGTAGGTGCATTTTATACCTTCCTGCCAGGTTATTTTAACAGCCTCCCCTGACTTGGGGACCAGACACTGACCAGGTTGCTGCCCAATATGGGAACTGCCCACCTGGATTTTGCTAGTTTTGGTACGTCCCAGGTATTTTATTTCCCGGTACCCACCATATCTGGTGAGATTTCCCCTATCCGCCAACTGGGGAGGCGCCCGATGGGAGACTAGCAACTCCTCACAGGTTTTATTATTATTATTATTATTATTATCACGGCGCTACAACTCGGTGATGAGTCTTGGCATCCTCCACCAGCTTCCTCCAGTCATCTCTGTTCTGTTCGACCATCATCCAGCTCCTGACTCACAGGACATCCCTTAAATCTCTTGCGACACTGTCTGACCATCTTATTTTTGGTCTCCCTCTTCTCATGCCGTAGAGAGGTTCTGTCAGGATCATCCTAGGGATTGCTTCATTCTCCATCCTTGCCACATGACCAGCCCATCTCAATCTTTCAAGCTTCATCCTCAGAACGACATCCTGATCATTAAAATTGAGTAAATCTCGGCATTTGTCCGCCTTCTCCAACTTCCATCAATCTGCACTCCTCCAAATATTCTTCGAAGAATTTTCTTCTCAAAGATTAGGAGATCTTTAGTCGAATTTTTTTAGTCGTCGTCCATGTTTCTGAAGCATAGAGCAGAACTGGGCAGATTAATTTTTTATAAAGATGTAGCTTGTTATGCCAGGATAAAAGACGAGAGGTGAATTCCTTGCGAAGGGCAAAGTAACATTGGTTAGCCATAATATTCTTTTCTTGACCTCGACCTCGTGTGCATTATCTTGTGTTACCAGTGGCCCCAAATACTTAAATATTTATGGTCTAACCTGGTCGAGGAACTTCTCCTGTGGCCATATATTTAGTTTTACCTTCATTCACTTCTAACCCAAGTGCTCTGGCGGCCTCCATCAAAGCTAAAAATTCCTCTCTGATAGATCGCAACGACCGCCCAACAATGTCCACATCATCCACATAGGCTAATAGCTGAACCATCCAGTTGTAAATCGTCCCATTAGTTTGCAGACCAGAATCCCTGACTTTCTTCTCAAGTGACAAGTTAAACAGAAGGCATGCTAACGCATCACCTTGACGAAGTCCTTTTGTTGAGGAGAAATCTTCTGTCCTTAGACCACCAACCTGTACAGTACACTTTACATCCCTCATGGTCAGCTTATATCCAGAAGAGAGATGCCCCTGTAATTTTTACACTGGAGTTTGTCACCTTTTTTAAAGATAGGGCATATAACTGACCTTTTTCTAGTCTTCCGGCAAAACCTCTTACTCCCAAATAGTCAAGACTAAATTCTGGAACCTTTTAAACAGTTCCTCACCTCCGTTCTTGAAGAGTTCAGCAGACAGGTCATCAGCTCCAGGTGCCTTATTATTCTTTAACCGATTAATGGCATCCATTATTTCTTCATCATGAGGTGGTTCAAGGTCTGATCCCTGGTTTCTGACATCCAGGAACAAGCCCTCTCTTGTATCTGATCCACAGGTGTCTGAATTGAGAAGCTCATCAAAATGGCTTTTCCATTGCAATAGGACCCCATCCTTGCAGGCCACTATATTCCCATCCTTGTCTCTACAAGTTTCAGGTACTTTTCTTTGAGGTCTTCTCTTCCTATTGATGATCTTGAAAAGTTCCCTTGATTTTTTCTTCTTTCAGTACCTTTCGTCCCTCTCTAATTCATCCTTCTCTCTCTCTGTCTTTTCTTTTTTTGATGAAGTCGTTTTTCCTCTCTCCTCTTTCGATATTCCTTGACTGCTCTCTGAGTCCTTTTTCTTAACATATTTAACAGCACTTTCCTTGATACTCTTTCTACCGGCATCCTCTCCACATGGCTCTGCCATCTTATACAGGGCGCCTTGATGAAGGTGACAATATCTGCCCCTCCATATAGCGCAACAAGCTCCCGGTTGTACATGCCTCTTCCAAACTGGTCTCTCCCACATAGTGCCATATATCTTGCGCAGGAAATTTCTCTCCCAGATTAGCATTCTTTCATTTTCAGCTGTCATTGTCCATGTTTCACTGCCTTAAGTTACAATAGGGCGAATCATGGTCTTGTACACTACTTCCCGTGGCTTCCTTGACATACCGCAGAATTTAAGTACCGGCTAAGGGTAAAATAGCATCTGTTTCTCGCAGCTATTCTGGCACCAATTTCAGCCTTAATACTGTTACCATCTGTCATCAAGGGGCCAAGGTACTTAAACTCCCTGCATACTGAGAAATTATGGGCACCAATACTTATTTTTTCATTGTCCTGCAAGGGATGGCGTCTGCTACTCTTCATGTAGGCAGTCTTCTTTTGTTTGTGAACAGACCCCTTACCACTGCTGCCACCTCAAACTCCTCTAGAGCTCCTGTCATTGCTGGAATGGATCTGGCCACGTGCAAGATGCTGTGTGAGGCGGTTAAAGATTTTGCCTCCTGGGTTTGTCCTGTTGGCATGCACAGCATTTTCCAAGGTTATGAGCTTACCTCGTTATCGCCATGATAATATCCTCTGTGGGAAAAGTCCAGCAATCGGTTATAAGAGTTATTGAAAATATTTCTTTGCTTTAATAAATGTTTTTAAAATTATTTATTGCTTCCTCATACATTGCTAGTATTAATGTTTGAGGAATGGTTTTTCAGGAGGGTAACACATAATTTGAATTCATACGAGATGAATAAATAAGGAAGTCTTCATCTTCAAAAATGCTGAAGGGCTGAAAATCTTTTGTAAATAACAAAAGTAGTCCTTCATCTATGTGTTTTTTTTCTTGTTTTTTTTCATAATTTAAATTCATATGAGAGAAATAAATGAGAAAGCCTTCATCTAGAAAACGCTGAAGGACTGACAATGTTTTTTGTAAATAACAGAAGCAGTCCTTCAGATGATTTAGGTATGTTGTTTTTTTAAGAAAAACTTAGCTTCTTCTTTTAAAATGGCGTAAGCGTTTGTTGTTTAGAGCTATCCATGCTTAGTTGTTCATAAATTCAACATTGGATATATTATCTGATGTTGATGCACATTGGGAGAAAGTAGGAAATAAATCTGATGTCAGTGTTGAGATAGAGAAACAACTCCAAAATTAGTCAAGAGAAACAGTTTTCATCGAAGATACACGCAAAAAAAAAATGTTGTATGGCGGTGTTATAAATGTACGAAGTGTGAAATGTTCGTATTAGAGTAGATTCAGAAAGTAAACAAAACAACCGAGCTAACAATGAAACACGACTGGAAGATTTCGTAGAACAATCCGAGTTTATAATAGACACCCGAACAGGGACTGGGTTCCACTAGTGTTGAAAAAAATCGTGACCGCTCTTGGCCATTTTCTTTCTCAAGACCACAGGAAGACTCCATTGCTGGTACTATCAAGAATACGGCAAGGATCGAGGACCTCTGGTACTTAAGAAGATAGAAGGCACCGCTTAATAATTCACGCTAGGTACTCTTCGAGTTTTACTTCAGTCTGAACTTGGAACAGCTTAAAAATACTTGAGGTATTGTTAACATTGTACAAAATTTTTATTTATTTATTTTTTCAAATTTTATGAGAAAAACTCGCGATAGACTCTTAAGATCTCGCAATATTCAAATAAAAACAATCATGTCTGTAACATATAAAAATACTAAGGAAAATTGTGGACATTTAATGGAATTCGATAGGAATCCATACGATGTCATTTGTTTTGTTAATGAAGTAAGACAAATTTATAATAATGTATGTACTGATAGTAACACATTAAGGGAACAAAACCATTCACAATTACTAACTATTGTTAGATCTAAATTAAAAGGTTTTGCTAGAGATTGCCTATTAACAAATTCATTTGAAACAGTAGAATCAATATTATTATACTTAACACAGCAATTTAGGGTAACGGACTGTTGAACAACTAAGACGCGAATTAACGGATACGAGTACATATCCTTATAAAAAAAAAACACCCAATTGACTTTATAAACAGAATAGCTAAAATAAGATCATTAATATTTTCTTGAATAAAATTTGATGATGAAATTAGCGATAAAGATGCAATGATAAAATGTCCGGACAGGGAAATTAACAGTCATATTTTACATAACTTATACCCAGACTTTTCAGATTTTTTAAATCATATGATTTTTATAGATGTATATCAAATTAGGAATGCTATCCTAAACTCGTGTTCTGACATAATGGAAAGAATTTATGGACTAGACCAAACACTCTTTATGTCGAGAAGAGAACATACCATGACAACAATAATCATAGCCATAGACCCCACAAAGATTTAAAAAAAATAATAAAAATTACGAATCAAGAAGATTTGACCATTGTAATTACCATTATAGAAGTTCAAATTACTAACAACCCTTATATCAGTATAGAAACTACAATGGTTACCGTTCCCAACAAAATTATAACCATCATCAAAAGAACATCGCATTTCATTTATTGATAAGGTAGATCACATTAGAGCTTTGATATGTTTTCACATAGCACTAGATGAAGATATTATAAATCAAGAAACCGTTATGAAATTACAAGACAGAGAAATAAGTTATCATATCATAGCCAATCTAGAATCCCAGCTTTGTGATTTCTTTCATCTGCTCTTTGCCCCACTTTATCATTCTTAAATTATGGGACCACCCATAAATAAATTTTAAAGCTGTTAAAAACGAAATCCTCGACCCCTCTAACCACGGTCCTTTCCTTATTGAAACTTTTATGTTACAAATATAAATATCTCTAAAACTCAATTACGAAACTCAACCTTCGAAAAGTGAAAAAAAACTTTATTGAGAAAACAAATCAAACAATGAACATTATGACATGCTAAGTACTACTGCTACAGATCTCTTACTTACTGACTAGCCTAGGATTTTATGGGGGTATATATAGGTAGAGGAGAGGGAGCTGATAACAGCTGCTCAGAATGTCAAGTCAGCATAGTTCATTTCCATAACTATTCCCCCCTTAAAAAGTGAGGTCCTCCGAACTAGGATGTTCGTTTTTTGGTAAGGTAGGAATGGCACGCTCTAGACCTGGCGTCGCAAAAGGATGATAGCTCGATGGGATTGCTGATAGGTGGGTGATTAGGAGTTACAATTTTTGTTAAAGGTGTGGGGGTGTTAGTCTTATTTCTAAAAATGTTTTTAAATTTATAATAGTAAAATAATATATGGTGAATAAACAGATATATACATATTATCAAAGTAAGATATAACATAATGTCAGAATGAGTAATTACAGAAAAATCTTCTAATGTTTCTATATTTAGAGTTCCTAAGTCTAATTTATTTACATCATCATAGCTATAATTAGTAAAAATAACATTATCAATATTATGCATAGATATTATGGGTATATTTACATGTTCTTCGTATCTAATAACTATAGATTTATTTACAAATATTTCATTTCTGTCAAGGCTTATTAAACCAGTGATTGGTAAATGATATAACATGTTTTCTGTTATGTTAGTTTCAGTAGTAGATAAATTAAAGGTGGGATATTGATTAAGGCTAGGTATGAGTTTAATAAATGGTTTTTGTGAAATTCCTATTATTTTACAATGTTCTAATTTTTGGTTGTTACTTAATTCTAATATACACTTATCTTCTACTAAACTAAGACTTTTGTAATTACAATAAAAGTTGGAATTATATTTTAAACATTTTCCCTTATAAAATTGGTTATTACTTCTTATAACTAAAGTATTTTCAACTGGAATAGTTACAATATTTTCCTTATAAATAATGGGATATGACAGCATGTAATATGTAGTCGAAGGGGCAACCCTTAGTGGTAATTTAATAAACAAATAAATCATTCCCGAATTGGACATTGAATAAACTGCTTTACTTAATAACCAATTTAATTCTACGTCTCTTGTTAGTAAATTTTTATATGGAGTTTTTATATTTTTAATTTCTTCATATGATAAAATGCTGGGGTGTGTCAAGCCTAGTTTACATTGATCTAATGCGTCTTCTGTTTCTTGTAATTGTGCTTTTATGAGAGTTAAATATGCTAAAAGGTCATGATATGATAATTTGATGATTGTGGAATCTAATATTTTATTATTTGTTTCTATATTATTTTTGAAGTTATTTAAAATTATAATATCTTTATTTAATTTCTGTGTTAATTTCCGGTTGAGGCTAAGCCTAGCTTCCTCGTTATGTTCGATGTGATATAAATTACTTTCAACCTTTTGTAGGATGGTGTCATATTTTTAGACCATATGGTGTAACAATTTTATCCTACAATTTTATCATCTGCATCCATAGTTCCAGTCAACCAACTGAGAGCTGACCCTAAGCCATTAATTATACCACGTTTTTCTCGTTTTATATATTTTAAAAAGTCTCTAAATAAATTGTTGTCGTATTCACAGCCATTATCTGTCGTGATTACTAATGGTTTTGGGAAATGAACCAAATATTTCTTCAGTGTTGCCATAGATTCAATAGCGTTTGCTGTTTCGCTGTATCTGGTGAATATCTTTTTTGAAAAAGCGTCCGCTATTATATAAACGTAATAATTTCTCATGTGGAGTGAGTCCATCATGATTGAATCAAAAGGTTTTTCAGGTGTTGGTGTAATCATAAATTTAGGTCTGATAGGTCGTCTGTCATATTTAATTGAATTACATGTATCACAAGCATTAATGATATCGGTGATATGGTCTTTCATATTTGGCCAATAATATTTTGTTTTCAATTTTAAATATGTTTCATTTATTCCCCTATGGCATGATTTTCCGATATGCTGATCTAAAATTAACTCCTTCTGTTGGTTTTTGTCAGTTATGTCTGGCAATAATAACGAGTATTTCTTGATTCTATTGGTCGGAAATTTTTTTCTGATAATTTCTGTGACTTTATTATACAGACCTTCGTACCAGTTGGTTTCACTCTCAATTCCTTGAATCTTGGGTAGACAATAAACGCCATAAGTTGTATTGGGTTTTAGTATTTCCAACAACTTGTTTTCTAATTGTTCTGCGTCTTGGTTATATGGATAAGTTAGTTCTAGAATTGTTCTATTTTTATTAAATATTTTTTCAATCTTAGCGTCATTAAATCCCTTCATGATGACTATTTGATTTTTCTATACGTTGACAGGTCTTTGACCATCGTCGAAAAATAAATATTCTCGCGTCACTAATCCCAAAAAAAAACTTTATTGGTATGAAAGATTACAATTTACAATATTCGTTCTTAAATGCACTAGGTTATTAAATAGAGACACTATAAGTCACGTCGGAGTCGGTTGGTCTAGGTATGTGTACTGACCGGAGGGTGTCACTGTTAACCGGTGGGGTGTCTCTCTGCTAACTGGTGCCATATGCTCCGAAGGGCTGATATATATACAAGTTTTGAAGTGCTGACTTCAGCTGTGACGATAAGGGTGGTCCTAAGGATTTATGTTCTCCTTTCTGAAGATCTGAAGTCCCTGAAGATTAAGTGGTGAAATGCGGAGGGTAGTTTCCATGGCACAAAATATGTTGCAGGTGGTTGAGTGTTAAGTGGTTGGTTATGTTGACCTAGACTTGAGGAATTTTTACATTTCCTGGCTATTTTTATAATATACCAAACTAATAAACAAATTAATACAAAAATGATACAATAATTTTGTACAGAGATATTATCGCAAGTTTCTAAAGTTTCAAATAAATCATCTTTCAATTCAAGTGTAGAAAGTTTTTCAAAAGTTATATTATAAGGTTTAAAATCATTGATAGAACTAGTGGTTAAAATAATATCTGAATCTATTACAAAAGAGTGAGGTTTAGCATGGTTAATTATGGATTCATTATAATACAATTTTATAAGTGCTGTTTCGGGTAGGTATATTGGATAAGTTGTGTTGGATTTTAGGATTACAAATGGTGTCTTAAAACTTAAAAATAAATCAATATCATTATACAGTACAGTATTATACAGTATTTACAGTTGTGGTTAAACAATTTTTATAATTATTATTAACTAGGTTAGTAATACATTGATCCTTAATAACTAATAAATTATTACAATAATGGTTAGTTTTAATAAAAGTACAATTTGCAATATATACATTGTTTTCATCATATAATACAATTTCGTGTTGTGTAATTGTTGTTACAATAGTGTTGTTTTTAATAATGGGGATTGATAGTAAATATAAAGTGCTAATTTGTTTATATTTTAAAGGTAAAGAAATAATATAATGAATAATGCCATTTTTGATTGAACAAAGAATTTTACTTGTTAGCCAAAGGGTTTCTAAATCATTTGAAATTAAAGTTGCATTAATTGCATCTATGTCTGTTTGTTTTAAAATGTTTGAGTGTAGCATACCTAATTTGCAAAATTCTAATGAATTCTCTATGTCTGTTACTCTAACTGTTATGTAATTGATTATATTGTAAAGTTCATTTAAATGTAGTGTAATTTGTTCTTTGTTTAATCTTTTTAGTACTTCTGATGTTTTGTTGTTATTATTATTTAATATTTTAATGTCATTTTTGAAAGTGTTAATGAGGTTTCTGTTTATATCTATGTCATGGGCAATGTTGTGTTCTACGCGATATGAATTTCTTTCGAGTTGGTTTATAATTCTGTCATACCTTTCTTTATCTTGAGCGTTCATGTTTCCTGTTACCCAGCTGATTGCTGTTCCTAATCCATTAATGAGTCCTCTTTTTGAACGTTTGTTCGTTGGAACTATATTATTGAGTTTATTTCTAACAAATTCTAGTTGATTTCTAATTCGTCTTGCAAGTTTGTAAAGTTTAGAAAATGAATAATGTTATGATAATTTTCGATAATTCTTGCCTCAGGTAGTTTGATTGTTGTGATTCCAGGTGTTTGTGTAATGTCAGTAATTTTATATGCTGAGAATAGATCGATTGTCCAAAGAATTGTCAGTGTCATTACCATTTGATTCGTCATCTGTAATAGGAATATAGGTTTTGATATAATAGGTTTTGATGACGTTTTTTATAAGTTTTTCTGGGTCTTTGTATATTGTCTGCATGAACTTTAATTGGTTTGTTTCTGTCTTTGAATTTAAAAACATGTTTGTAAGGATTTTCGTTTTTGTTTCTAGTTCTTATCCTAACGTAAGGGTCGTCTTCTATAATAGGGTCTTCCCGATTTTTATTTAATTTATCTGCCCTATCTTTCTTTTCATTATCTATCCTTGATTTAATTTGATCTTGAATAATTTTTAAATTGTCATGATATTGTTCAACTAATTTTTCTTTTATTGGGGCTTTATTAAGTTTGTCTTTTTGAATTCCGAAGGTTATTTCGTTAGATGTCAATTTTAATTTTTGATTTAATGTATTGTTAAACGCGATTACCGCATGGCTTAATCTCTTTTTTAAACTAGTATTGGATTCTGTCTCTTTTAAATTTCTTAGTAATTCTATTAGTGTGGTGTGAGTCTTGTTTAAGAGTCCTAATGAGTTAGGGTGATTTGGCGTTACGTAGTTTGCTTCTATACCTTGTGATGTCAGTAAGTTTTCAACTAAATTGTTTTTGTATTCCCTACCATTGTCCATTTTAATTCTGTCAGGTGCTGGAAAAAATTCTAAATATTCTATTATGACTTGTGATACTTGGATTGAGTTACATGCTTTTACTGTTTTGGCAAAAAGTCGTTTTGAAAATGTATCTACAATAGTTACTATGTATTGTTGTTCGTAGTGTAGCGTATCTATCATTAGTTCTTGGAAAGGTTTGTCAGGTGTTGGAGTTATACAAAATTTGGTTTTAATGGGTCTCCTATCATATTTTGTTTTTCTACAGGTGTCGCATTTATTTATGTAATTTGCTATTATGTCTTTCGTCCTTGGGAAATAATAAGATCTTTTAAGTTTGTCATATGTTTCTAAAATTCCTCTGTGACATGTTTTTCCTGTGTGGTAATTTGCTATAAGTTCTATCTGTTCGTTTTCATTACTAATGTCTAACGTTTTTCTTTTGTATCTTTTTATTTTGACCGTTAAAAATTTTTCTTCTATGATTTTTGTTATTTTATTAAAAATGCCCTCAAATTCATTTCTAACCGTTTCAATATTTGGTTCGCAGTAAATTCCGTAAGTCGAGTTCGGTTTTAAAATTTCCTCTAAGTCATCGTTCCACGGGTAAGCTGTTTCTATAAGATATCTATTTTTTCCAAATGGTTTTTCTAAAACGATTTTCTTTCCGCCTCTTTGTATAAAAATTTGATTTTTCTCAATGTTTATCGGTTTGTCGTCATCCACTATCCATATTTGTCTTGATGAGGATTCTTGTGAATGTTGTGTTACTAAACTTTCGTTATCTATTGCGGCTTCTAATGGTTCTAATAAAGCGTCTATGTCGTCAACTAGAATTGATGGAGCATTTGCTGCTTCTTCAATGGCGTTTTCGATTTCCATTGCTACCTCTTCGTTTATATCAAACTCTGGGTCGTCAATCATAAAACAGTCTGTGTTATTTTGTAAGTCTATCCTACTGAGTGCGTCTGCTACATAATTTGTTTTTCCATCAATGTGTTTTATATCAAATTCAAATTCATTTAAGTAAAAAATCCACTTCATAAGTCTAGTGTTTGCATTTTTCATTGTAAATAACCATTGTAATGGTTTGTGGTCAGTTTGTAGTGTAAATCTTTTTCTGTATAAGTAAGGTTTGAAATGGGTGCATGCGTATACAACAGCGACTAGTTCTTTTTCTATAGTAGAGTATTTTTGTTCAGTTTGCGATAGCGTTCGTGAAGCGAAAGCTATAGAGTGGTCTCTCCCTTCTGAGATTTGAGATAGTACTGCTCCTAAAGCGACTGAGCTAGCGTCTTTTGTTAAAACGAAAGGTAATTCCCAGTTAGGAAATTGTAATACCGGCGAGTTTATTAAATGTTGTTTTAGTAATAAAAATGAGTCTTTAAATTCTTCAGGATTAATTTCTGTTCCTTTTCTTAGTTGTAAAGTCAGTGGTTTTGCAATGTGTGCGTAATTATGTATAAATTTTCTATAGTAGCCTGTCATTCCTAAAAATTGTTTTATTTCTTTTTCTGTACGCGATAATGGAAATTTTTCGATTGCATCTATTTTTGATGGGTTAGTTCTGATTCCGTCTGCTGAAATAATATGTCCTAGAAATGGTAACTCTGTTCTTAAAAATTCTGTTTTGTCAAGTTGTATCGATAAGGAGTGTTCGCATAGTTTTTTAAATACTGTTTCCAAATGTATAAAGTGGTCTTCAATGGAAGAAGAGTATATTATAATATCGTCCATGTATACTAAAGTGTTTGGTGTATTACTTAAGATCATGTTCATAGCTCGTTGAAAAGTTGAGGGTGCGTTACATAATCCAAAAGGCATTCGAAGGAATTCGTAATGTCCTGTATCAGTACTAAAAGCAGTTTTTGGAATTGATTCTTTTGTCATTTCGATTTGGTGAAATCCCGAAGCTAAGTCAATAGTGGAAAATATTTTTGATCCATGTAGTTTGTTAAATAGGTCTTCTATGTTCGGTAAAGGATATTTATCAGGAATAGTTTCTTGGTTTAATTTTCTATAGTCAATAACCATTCTAATTTTGTTTTTGCTTGCATCTAATTTTTTCGATACAATCCAAATGGGTGAGTTATACGGTGAATTACTTTCTCTTATAATGTTGTTTTTTAAAAGTGTGTTAATTTCTTCGTCAACTAAATTTTTAAATTGTTGTGGGTATCTATAATTTCTTGAGAAAATAGGTTTGTCCGTTTTTAAGGGTATATTATGTTGCAATAAATTTGTCGATTTCAATATTTCATTCTCTTTCTTTATCATTTTTGGATACTTATTTATTAAATTAATTAATTTATCTTTATTTTTATCTTCAATATGATCATGCCTTAATACATTTTTTATTTTATTTATATCATTCATATAATTAACTTCATCAATTAATATCATTTTTCTATTCACATCAATTTTTATTTTATTATAAATTGTAAATTCATCTGTCTCCGAATCTAATTTAACTTTTAACTTTTTCATTGTTTCATAACCTATTAATATATTAAATTTATCACTTAACGCTAAAACATAAAATTTAAATTCTAATTTTTCGTTTAACCCTAATCTAGGTGCAAGGTCAACCATTACTGATTGTTTTCCTCTTACTAAACCTGATCCGGTTCTAACGAACAATTCTTCTGATGTAGTTTCAGTTCCTACAGGTACGGAACGTGAATGTATATAATTTTTTACTGATCCCGAGTCAATTAGCCATTCTTCGTTTTGTAAATCAATAAATGTAGTTAAGTTTTCTATAAGGTTTAAGGGATATTCGGGGTTTTTCTGGCCTCCCTGGTTCTAAAAAATTATTGAAAGTATCATTTAATGTTTTCACTTGGTTCCTAAGTTCAGTAATTTGATCGTCTTTGCTCACGGTCTCAATTTGATTAACCGGTTGCTGATTCGGTTTTACTGTTCGCATTGTCACTGTGTTTTGTGAGTTAAGATTATAAGGTTTTTGTGGAGAATTAGAATGTTGTGGATTGTTTGTATAATTCTAATTCCAATTAGGTTTTTGTTGATAATTGGGACGTTCGTTATAGTGATTTTGATAATAAGGTTTGTTTTGGTTTTGGTAATATGGTCTTTGTTGGTTTTGATAATTTGGTCGGGGTTGGTAATTTTGATAATTTGGTTTTGATTGATATTGAGGTCTTGGGGAATAATTATTTTGTTGGTATTTATTTTGTTTATGTTGGTTAGTATAGTATTGTGGTCTTTTGTCTGACCTATAATTTCTATTTTCATATTGAGTTTTTTGTGAGTATAGTCTGTCCATTATAATACAGCAGTTGTTTTCAATTGTGGCGCGAATGTCGTCTAAATCGTCAAGATTTTGTATTATTAAGTAATTACTAAGGTCTGGATGTAAATGTCTAATAATATGATGATTTATTCTTTTGTCTTCATCATCCATAAGGGATTTTTTATTAGTAATATCATCATCAATGTTAATTCTAGTGAATAATAAGGCTCTAATTGCGGCTATTCTGTTAATAAAATCAAACGGGTGTTCGCGATTATGTGGTATTGTATTTAGTAAATCAACCTCTAAATTTTGTACTAAATTTTGTTTTCGTGTTCCTAAATTTGCGACTTAATGTTTCTATTAATTCGTTTATACTTAAAAATGTCCTAGTTTGTAAAATGTCCCTAGCGTTCCTAGTTAGCTTCGATTTTACGATAGTTAATAACCTAGCGTGATTGTTATCTTTTAACGTGTTGTCATTGGCACAAACATTATTATATTTCTTTTATTTTTATTTGTTCAACAAAAAAATATTTCAGATGGATTACCATCAAAATTTTGAAGGTGACCGTAGTCTTCTTTGGTCATTTGATAATTAGTCATTATAATAGTTTGTTTTTTAGTATTTGATCTAGTTACTCTTTGTGTACTTGTATTGTTAATTAATAATGTATCTAAGCTTTTCGTTAACGTATCTATGTTAATAATTAATTTAGACATACGTGAATTATGAAAATAAAATAAATTTTTAAATATAATTACAAAATATATTTAAATACCTCAAGTCTTTATGGAGAAATCTATTAAATTTGTTGTTCGCTTGCCTGAAGTGTTGAAACACAGGTTAAAGGTGGATTACCCCAGATTCTGTTAATATTTCATCGAATCTTCATAGGAGTCCGTTCAGTGATGTCTCGAAGAAGTTCCAGCTTCTGTTGGGATATTTCGTCAAAGCTTCTTGAAGGTCTTCGAAATTTCGTCTCACTTGCTACCTTTAACTGACAAGTACCTGTTCGCGGGCGCCAAATAATTATTCTCGCGTCACTAATCCCAAAAAAAAACTTTATTGGTATGAAAGATTACAATTTACAATATTCGTTCTTAAATGCACTTGGTTATTAAATAGAGACACTATAATGTTACTATAAGTCACGTCGGAGTCGGTTGGTCTAGGTATGTGTACTGACCGGAGGGTGTCACTGTTAACCGGTGGGGTGTCTCTCTGCTAACTGGTGCCATATGCTCCGAAGGGCTGATATATATACAAGTTTTAAAGTGCTGACTTCAGCTGTGACGATAAGGGTGGTCCTAAGGATTTATGTGACGATAAGGATCCTGTTATCTGAGGACTCGGGAGAGTGTTGGGTATCTAGAGATGAGTCATCCTCTTCTGCGATATGATACATGTCGAACTCGGGTGTCTCTGAAGCATGCTTGTCAACTGGATGTCGCGACAAGTGGTCAGTAACCTTGTTCGCTTTACCCTCGATGTGCTTGATATCATATTCGTAGTCTTCTAGAAGCAGTTTCCACCTGATAAGACGAGCGTTTTGTGTTTTGCAAGTCTTAAGATATTCGAGTGGCTTATGGTCGGTGTAGATAAAAAATTTTCTGCCGTATAGATAAGGCCTAAAATGGTTACATGCCCAAATTATTGCTAGGCACTCTTTTTCTGTTGTAGAATAATTTTGTTCGGCTTTGTTAAGCGTTCTAGATACAAAACAAACTGGTAATTCTTTACCATTATTCTTTTGAGCAAGTACCGCTCCTATGGCGTAGTTACTGGCGTCAGTTGTTAAGTAGGAATTTTCTTCAAAGTTGGGTACTTGAATTATAGGACTACTACATACGAAGGTTTTTAGTTGTTCAAATGCTTCACGGTAGGAATCAGGGTTTATTTCATTTTCTTCCTTACGCAGGCATCTTATCATAGGTGAGGCTATTTTTGCGTAGTTAGGGATCATTTTTCGATAGAATCCTGTCAAGCCGAGAAAACTTTTTATTTCTTTTTCTGTTTTAGGTATGGCAGGATATTGTTCCAAGAGTTTTAATAATTCAGACCTATGTTGCGGAGGAATATGTTCAACTCTAACCAGCTCATTTATATTTTTGTCTTTCTTATCTATTGGTGGGTTGACTATTTCCACTTCTTTGAAATGCATTAGAGGCAATTTGACTTATCACTAATAATTTTTATTTTATCCCTATATATTCCTGGGGATATTTCCAGTCCGTCCGTTTTATTAATCTATATAAAAGTTTTTCCCTTAGGTATTTCTGCTATATTTTCTCCTTTCTTGAGTTCAATCGGGAGGGAGTCTCTATTCAATATGAAGTTAAATTCACTATAGTCTGATTTAATGTGTCTGTTTTCAAAATCTATTTTAAAGTTTAAGTCATCCATGAGTTCGGAACCAATCAGAACGTCATGGTTTGGACTAAAATTTAGTAAATAAAATTTGAATTTAGTGGGACATTTTAAAAACGTGTTTTTGATTTCAGTGGTGATGGTTTCTGTTCCCTTTTCTTCTCCTGCGGCAGTTAAAACGATGAAATTTTCATTTTCTCTTTTGACTCCTGCAGGTACTATTTTTGGATTGATATAGTTTTTTTGTGCTCCTGTGTTGAGTAGCCATTTACGGTCCTTTTTGTCAATTACATAAGGCAGTTTATGGAAATTATTTGTCTGAAGTTTTTGAATTTTTATGTTTTGTAATTCCGATCTAGGTCGACCTCTAAAAAATAACCTGTTGGATTTGCGGTGACCCTCTATAATCGTTCACGAAGTTCCCTTATTTCTTTATCTTTCGGGTCTTCTTCTTCCACTTTATAGACTGGGTGTCTTGGGTTGTTTTTTTTGAAAACTGCTCACGGTACGCATTGAGACCGTGTTTGATGATTCACCTTTTTCTGCAGGCTTATTATTTTTGGATTGTCCTGAGCCTCGAAAATACCTTCTTTGATCTTCGGGTTTCCACTGCTCTCTGTGAGGTTGGTAATCTCTCCTTTCATGGTGATTATTTTGATTACTGTTATGTTAATCTTGGTGGTAATCTCTCCTTTCATGGTGATTATTTTGATTACTGTTATGGTAATCTTGGTGATAATCTCTCCTAGGGGAGTGTCGACGCTCATCATTTCTTGATCGGTAGAAATTTGGTTGGTGATAGTTTTTATTATGATGTCTTTTATCATAACCTCTTCTGTTTTCTTCCTGAGCTTCCCCGGGCTGCCTCATATTGCCAGAATTGATTAAATCTTTAAATAGAAGGTGATTTTCATTTTGTATGAGATTCCGTAGATCATCAAGAGTTTTTAGTCCGGCTTTAGTCACCAAATATGTCCTAATATGTAGAGGCATATTTGTGAAAAAGTGGTATAATATATTTTTCTCTAACGCGGATACTATAGTTGCTCTTTCCGGAGTGTTCTGAATTCGGTATTTGGAAATAATTAGTGTTCGACTTCTGTCTAATCGTTGAAGGGAATCTAGAGGGTGTTCTTTATGACGGATTCTTAAATTAAAGAGTTCAAATGTTAGTTGTTCAATAGAACGAGAATCCCTAAAAGTATTTTCCAGGCATTGTAAAAGTTCAGTGAGCCCATTGAATTCACACGTAGTATTAATGTAGTCAGCGTCTCCTGTAAGTCTAGCTAGGATTTTACTGAGTAAGCGTTGGTCATTCAGTTCGCGGAGGTTGTTGTCGAGTTTGCAGACTATATTGTAAACTTGTCGGCAAACGTTTAGAAATTTAAATAAATTATGTGGATCCCCATTGAATACTGGAATATGATCATAATCAGCGGATTTAATTGCAAAAGTGGTTGCCATTTCGTCTAAATTATTACAATCGTTAATTCGAATATCTCTAATTTATTCCAACCTTTAAGCTAATTTACTCATAAAATTATTAGTACATATATTTTTATAATAATATAAATGTTAATTTACGTATATAATAAAAAAAAATTATATAATTAAATATTAATAAACCAGAAAATAATAATAAAAAAAAATTTGAATGAATTTTGATGATTTCAAATAAAGTTGACTCACAATTTTCTTCCAAGAGTTTCGATGTCTGTCGGGGTGATCAGACGATTTCAGTTCAGCAGCAGGTCCTTCTTCAAGATCTAAGAGTCAGAACGGGGTGCCAGCCTCTTACAGGTGTGATATCCTCGAAAGGTAGATCAAATCTTGATTTCTGGTACTGCAGAGTTCGAGTCTAGAACCGCGATGTATTTTCCACATCTGTTTTTTCATAAAGGGATACTTAAGGCAAAATGTTTTGGCTAGCCAGCCAGCTTGGTATGATATACCATCTTTTTCTATAATTTGTTGGATGTTTTCATCAGAGGTGGGGGAGGAATTGCCGATTTCGGACGTAATTTCTCTCTTGTAATTGTAAAGAAGCTTCTAATTCTCCAACTTCTACAGTTACCTAAAATAAAATAAATGATATTAGAGTAAAAAATGAAATGTAATAACGTCAAATATATTTACCACCAGTATTACATTTGATTTATTCATTACGTCTGTGACCATGAATTCTTCAGCGGCCAAGTGAATATTGGTCTTAGTTTTAACACATCCTGTATTTTTACCCAAAATAATTAACCTTATTCTGTGAAGAGCTGATAATGGGGGCGGGTGATCATTGAACCCTTCTCGTATCCGTATTTGGCCAAAAAAAGGTTTCCAAGCAACCTTGGTTCAATTTATAAGTACATATAAAAAAGAATTCTTCTTGTTTTTTTTTTATTATAGAGGCTGATTAAAGATTTAGAAGAAATAATTATTCCTTTTTGAAATACGAGTAAAGAAGTTTTCGACGTACACCTCATAGTCAATGCCGTGTTAATGACCTGTAATATTTCAATTTGAGCAGGCATATTTATACCAAATGCATGTTTTGAGGTTATTGCGCCTTTCATTGAATAGAAATTCATTATGTCTAACCATTTCTTTATCATTAATATGAAATCACCTGTATCTTCCGCTAGCTTTTTATTTCCTACGTGATACCTCTTTAAAGCAGTTCTAATTACATGAGAAAATAGTTCTGCTGCCAACCTTACGCTCTGCCGTTGTGTTTTTTCATAAGATACGTGAATTTGAGTAAGTTTATAACATGAAGAAATTTCAGGTAACCTAGCATTAAGTAAATCTAACACTGGCTGCTTTGAAATAATTTCTCCATTTTTTTAAATGAACCTCTCATCTAAGAAACAATTCCTGATTAACTTTCACAGGTGTGGGACATCAGCAAAAACAACAACAAAATTTCAATTTATCACAGGGGTTAATAAAAAATGTATTATCTATATCAATTCCTAATTGTGTCCAAAGTCCGCGGTTTCCACCTCCACAGTCGCTAACGCAAGCACAAACGATGTAGCCAATTTCGTTTAATAATTTAATGCCTTCCATTAAAATGTCTGCAGTAACCTTTTGGTCAAAGCCTACATAAATTGGTTGCTTCCAATTTGATGTAAGCCCTCTCGCCATGATCACTTGCAGTAAGGATCAATTACTTGGTCTTTCATATTATAATATTCATATATTGATGAAACTTTCATTTCATCAAATTGTATAACTGTCAGTTTTTCGAGGTCAGTCATAGTTAATGTTTTGACTTTCATAAGTCTAATTACATCATAGAGGAACCATCTGCTAAGATCTATTTTGCTTGCCCATCTTCTTCTAAGAGAGGAAAGGCCAGGCAATGGGTAATTCAGTTGGCTTCTTAAAAACGAATAACATTTTATATTGAAGTATCTTATCGTAAACACATTCGAAATTTCTGTACTGTTCCAACAAACTGATTGCCTTTTTAAAAAAATTAAATTTAGTTGATTTTCAGAGAAAATGCCTTGAAGTATAGATTTTACTTGAAGCTCACATCTCTCTTTTTCAGTTTTTATTAGACCACTTAGTTTCTTTTCGGCCTCTTCTTGAAATTGCTTAAATTTAAAAGATTCAGTTTCTATGGTATTTTTTAACATTTCATTCATTTTAACAGTTGATCTATTATTTTTTGTTCTACTGTTCTTTCTTCAGTATCTATGTTTTCAATTGTCTCCACACTGGTTTCCTCCGATTGTATGGGGCACTAAAACAATGAAAGTGGGCTAATGATGTTTAAAATTTGAATTAAGGAAATATATTTTCTTAATTATTTGAAGGTATTCATTAAAACATTGAAGGGGAGCATTAGATTAGGCAAGTAATTATGAAAAGTATTGTGTGTGAGTATTGATATCTAATCTTAATATCAATTTCGTTCTTATCGTCTAAGTATGTGTGTGTGTGAGTGTGAGAGAATTTGAGGAAAATATTTATTACCAATTCCGTTTGTTGTAATATGTTTTGGACAGAGTTTCTGTTCCTTCACTTTCTTACGTGCGGATCTTGAAATTTGAGAAGTACTTCTTATTTTATTGTCAAGGTTAAGAGTTGGAATTGCTGAAAAAAAATTAAAATTATAATAAAATTACTATATACATTATAAAATCCAAAGATCTAAATTTTACCAGTTTTTAAAGTTGTTTCTTGTGCTGAAGGCCGAGCAATTCTGCTTTTAAATCTCTTACAAAACAATCATCTGAAAAGTGCGCTGAGCAAATGCAAGAAATAGCTGGATTAAATGACTTATCAGCTCGCTTACATTTTAAAATCTAATCTTTTCTTCGAGCGTCCTTTGGAAAAGTATGGAATGAAATTTTCTTGTACCTGTCATTCTATAAGATTCTATTAATAATTATGTTATTAGAAGAAATATAAGAAATACTAGTAAGAACAAACGAATTCTCTGTAACATGTTATTAAAAAGAAAAAAGAAATACTCGTTATAATATTATTTTAGAGACGGATAAGTAGTTGACTGTTAAGATTATAAGGTGAAAATAAATTATCAGGATTTGCAGTAAACATTTGTTTAGTTTTTAAATTAAATTTGTTTATTTAAATAAATGTTGACTGAAAATCCTGACAAAGATTTCACCCTTATAATATCGTTATAATATTAAAAGAAATACCCACGAGATCTAAAAACAAAATTACACAAACATTGTGCTAAAATGTTTTATAAATAAATACAAATCTTAGTTTTTTCTATTTAGGTAATATATTTGTATATTATTTACAGAAATTTTGAAATAAACAGTTTTAAAATAATCTTAATATCAATTTCGTTCTTATCGTCTAAGATTTATCTATTCTGTAATTTTCATAACATTTTATTCTAGGTTATTTGTCGTATTTATTGATTTACCTGCTTAAAATTATCTTCAATTAAACGTCAATCACACAGAAAAATATATTTTTCAATAAATTACCCCAGTAAAACTAAAAAAAAACACATTAATATTCAAATAAACCTCCAATGATAGGCTTGAAAGAACAATAGGAAGGTTTGACAGTCTAGTGGCTACGTCACAATGCAAGTTCCCCCACCACGCATTTTTGAGTGAGCGAATCTGTTAGTTTTATTGACCTTGATTATTGTAACATATGTCGGAAAACTAAATACTATCTTAAGCCTATTAAAACAAAATTTTGTGTTAGGCCTACTCCCGATAAATCCTTTGAAGAACTAGTGATAGACACCTATCATTATGAACAAAAATTTATTATCACTATAATAGATACCTTTTCTAAACGCCTTTTTGCTAAAATAGCTGATGCTTGTAATTCCATACAGGTTTCTGAAGTAATTATACAGTATTTAGAATTATACCCCTCTCCTGATAAAATAAAAAAGGACAACTCTAGAGGCCACACTTGGTCTCCAAGGCATTGAGGTCTACTATGTCACTCCCAACCATTAAAATTGTTTAGTACTTTTAAATATAACACACTCGAAACTTTTTGAAATTTAAAGGCTATAAAATACAACTATAAAATTATAAAAAAGAGATTATGCCTTGCTGTTATTGCATACAATAATAGTTCTAATCAAAAATTAAAACTAACACCAAATAAAATTAAGTTTGGACAGAAAAAGATAAAGACAGTAACGTTCCTATAACGGAAATATTAGTAGAACAGTGCCATAGAAATTTAAAATAATTCATGAACAGATAAAAACTAACATTGGCCGTGAAAAATCAATTAGAACTGACGAACTTAACCAAAACAGAGATCGTAATATTCCGGATAGTACTTATGCTAGAGTTAGAAATAGAAATAAGTATGAAAACCCCTTTAAACCAGTCTATGAAAATAAGATTAATAAGATAATATAATAAAATAAAAAATAAAATTAAACATAAAAATAAGGAAATTCTTGTACATTCTGACAATATCCAAAGACAACAAAACATACAGAACTACGCCGAAACCTCACACACCATCTGTTTCAGATAATGAAGACAGTGGAACTGATACTTCTCAACTCTCTCCATACTCTACCCATCAACTTGGATATGGTTCTCAACGTTCATCGGTTGAGAGTTTGTGCACATATATTTTGTTTTATTGTAGTTGAAAATCAGTCCCATTCTTTCAGCAGTATTTTTCAATGTTATGAATGCTTCTTTGACTGCTGCTAGTGACCAGCCAGCTATGTCAATATTATTAGCAAATCCAAGGAGCTATACTTGGAAGTTAATGAGTGTACCTGTTGTCTGAATCCCAGTCTCTAACCGCCTTTTCCAGTGAGAGATCAAAGACCAAACATGCCAGTCCGTCTCCTTGCCGAACTCTTGTTCCAGTGAAGAAGCCTCACCATTAACCCAGACGAAAGATATGTTGTCCTCCATGGTCATTCTTGTCAGTCGCAATAACTTTGGAGGAAGATTCATAGCGAGCATTGCTCTGTTGACCAAGTCGTATGCTTGCTGGAAATCAACAAATATGTGGTGTGTTGTTGTTTTGTACTCTCGGATCTTCTTCAACAGCATTCGGAGTGTGAAAATTTGGTCACTTGTTGACCTACCTTTTCGGAAACCACTTTGATAGCTTCCCATCTCCCTTTCAGCATATGGAAGCAACCAGTTGAACAAGATAATGGACAAATTTTGTAACCACAAGGGAGTAATGATATTCCCCTGTAATTATTACAAGACAGCATATCTCCTTTCTTGTGTATTGGGCAAATCATTGTCTTCTTCCATTTCACAGGTAGCCTCTCCTCAGTCCAGATATCGTGCAGTAGGTCTCGAAAAAATTGCACCAGTTCGTGTCCGCCATGCTTCAGCAATTTTGCTGGGATATTTTCAATACCGGGGGCTTTATTGTTCTAAAGTTTGTTCAGAGCATCTTGAATTTCCTCTTCATCTGGGGGATCCAAGTGATCTGCTTCCTGTGCTTCATCCATGGCAGGCCATTGAAGTCCTCTTAAACATTACCTCTATTGAGAAAACCTTCAAAATGACCTGCCCGCCCACCTATCCAAAATCCCTTGCTTGTCAGCGATCAGGGAACGATCTTCCGCTTTACAGGCAATAGCTCTGGGCTTGAATGGTCTTCGCCTCTCATTGACTTGTTGAAAGTATTTTCGACAATTCTTTTCTTGATAGGCTTTTTCTATGTCTTCCAGTGCTTCATTCTGCGATTACCTTTTCTTTCTACTTTGAAGGTGGACTTCCTGACGTCGCAGAGCTCGATACTCCTCCGTAGATCTTCTTGTTCGTCGGCCCTGTGCCATTCTTTTGTAGGCTTCGTTCTTCCTGGTGTTCATGGCTTTGCTTTACACTCCTCATTGAACCACCGGTGGCGCCTCAAATCTGCTTCAGTGCTGAGTGCTTCCAATGTGATTGTTGCCAGAGCTTTATGGCAATGATCCCACTTTTTATCAACATCTTCTTCAGGGTTAATTCCTTCTAATTTCTGCCGAAGTTGTGAGGAAAATTCTGCACAATGTTCAGCATCCTTTAGCTTGGAGATGTTCGAATCGTTTTGCCATATTTATATTTTATAAAATTCTGGCTCTGATTTTCGCCACAACCATGATATCATCGCAGTCGGCATTAACACCCCTGTAGGTTCTAATATCAAGGAGTAAAGACCTATGCTTCACGAGCACATGGTCAATTTGGTATGTCGTGACTCGTCCGTTGGGGCCGTGTTTGCGCCAAGTTCCCAGATGGATCTCTTTGTGAGGAAAGCACGTGCTTCCGATCAGCAGATTATTGGAAGCCGCAAAATTATGTATTGACTGATAGTGGGCTTGTATACAGGCTCTTTTCCTATTTGGGCGTTGTAGTCTCCCATCACAATTTTCATGTCATATCTGGGAAACTTGTCATAACAATCTTCGTAGGAAATATCTTTATCTTCATTATTAGAGACCTCGGTAGGAGCATGAGCACATATAAGGCTAAAATTATAGAATTTACCTCTAAGTCCCAATCTACATAGCCTGCGGCTAATGGGTTTAAATTCTATAACAAGTTAAATTCTATACTAATACTAATTAAAAATAATGAAGAGAAGAATAGTTGGGGTGCTCAGTCAAAAAAGGAAGGCAAAAAATAAATTATAATATTTATTTTTTACATATTCCGACGTTTCGACCTGAAGTTCAGGCCTTCATCAGGGCTAAGAAAATAACCAGATAACAAGGTATGAGAAACATAAGTAATGATGGTAAAAAAGATAATAAAAAATGAGAAAATAAAATATAAAAAAAAATATAAGAAAAATAAAATAGATAGATATAAAGTAAAATGAAATTGTTAGAATAATGACTAAGAACTAAGAGATAAATAATAAAAACTGTTACATAGTGTGGAATGATGAAGTAGGCATAATCAAAAAAGGGGTCACCCCTTTTTTGATTATGCCTACTTCATCAACTTACCTTCTTCAACTCCGGCCAGTACCACATCTCGCGTCAACATTTCATCTCCGGCCATCACTATTTCTCACGCCAACTCTTCTTCTTCATCTACAGCTCTTCAAGCACTTGATGTACAACCCTCCACCCAACCTCATACATCTTTTTCCTTATTGAAGTCTACCTACATCAACGTCTTGCTAATAGCACCCAACAGCGTATATTTCTTCTCAAATGCCGTTCTTATTCCATCTTTCCTAAATTCATAGAAAACTCTTTTAACCGCTTTTCAATATCACCTCCGTTCAACTCTAAATTATTAAATTCCTCCTTTAAATTTAAAAAATCTTTGCTTAACCTAAAAATTCGCGAAACCATTCAAAATATTAATTTTCTCCATAAGCAAATTTCAGTTCTCACCCAATTTTTAGATCATAACATCACCCAAGAAGACGTTAATAATCTCTCCGTTTGCATTTCCAATATCTTTAATTCCACTAAAGCACAGAAGAAACTTATATTAATTTCCAAGTTTAATAATTTGTACCAGGCCACTCTCAAAACCAAGGTTTATCCTGCAGGAAAAGAAGAATGGGTGGACAATATCTCTTCCACTGACATCCCCTCTAAAGTCACTAATATTTTAAGGTTAGGACCTAACTTTTCCACACCCAACACTTCTGTCAAAATTATTCCACAACTTATCACTGATCTCGAATATATTTACGCAGACGATTTTTTCACCACTTCAAATTATTGATCAAATCATTGAACCTCACACCTCACTTAACCGCTCCTCATATTTCGAATCCCTTCATCTATGCTGTAAATCAGACTACCTCACTTTCCAAGGACAATTTTTTAACCAAATCTCCGGACTAGCAATGGGTAACCCCCTCGCTCCCGACATCTCGAACATCGTTCTCAATGATCTTCTAGACTCCATTATCCCTCTTTACCCTGACGATATCATCTTTATTCGGAAATACGTAGACGACCTCCTCCTAATCATCAATCCAAATAAAATTCCTGATATTCTATCACATTTTAACTCTTACCACCCCCGCATCAATTTTACAGTACAACGCGAACTCAATAATTCTCTCCCTTTTCTCGACCTTCTAATCATTAAAAATCCCAATAACACCATATCCACAGACTGGTACACTAAACCAACTTACACTGGCAGACTCCTAAATTTTCATTCTAAACATCCCTACCACCAAAAAATTAACGTTGCGAAAAATCTCATCCACCGTAGTCTCTCCCTCTCTGATCCCCAACTTCATGTTACCAATACCAAACGCATAAAACAGATCCTGTCAAACAATAATTTTCCTCTCCATGTTATTAACAGACCACAATAATCGCTCTTCCTTAATCTCAACCTCCATTAATTCTCCACAACCCATTTCAGCCCCTATATACAGATCTCTACCTTATATTCCTAACCTTTCAGACAACATCAACAAAGTTTTACGATCTACTAACCCTAACTTACGACTTGCATTCAAATCTCACAACACTCTCTCAAAACTATACACATCCCTAAAAGATCCGGTTCCTTTCTCACACCGCTCTCATATCGTTTACCGTATTCCATGTTCTACCCCCAATTGTTTTTCATCCTATATTGGTGAAACCAAAAATCTCCTAAAAGACCGCATAACCCAACATAAATATTCTGTATCCTCTCGTAATTTTAACGCTTCCAAATTATCCGAACATTCTCTCTCCCTCAATCATTCATTTGATTTCGACAAAACATCCATCCTTGCCACAGTTCTCAACCATGATAAACGACTCATTTCTGAAACCCTCCACATTCAGCTTCAACCAAAGACAGTGAATCTTAAATCTGACAAAAATAACTTTTCTTTAGCCTATTCCCAAATTCTGAATTTATTAAAACATCCATAGTTATATTCCTTTCCTTTTTGCTGACAACTCCCTTATATATATATATTATATATATATAATATATATATATATATATATATATATGCGTGTATGTATATGTATGTATGTGTGTGTATATATATATGTACATTTATGTATATATGGTATATTTTTATTTCAATCTTTCTTCCTTATTACTCAATAGTTATTTTTCTTTTGAATTTTTCTTTCACTTTCTATTAACTTTCGTTCAATATTCCATAATTTTTCTACATAATATATCTCTCGTACCTATTTAGGCTTCTAGCGTTTAGTTCAAACTTCGTCCGATAACCGTTAGAGATGACGCCACCTCCACATCCCTTCTCTCTCCCCCTACCTTGTAACGACTTTATTCTCCCCTTGACACTTAAGGAGAAAGGTAGTATTTCTTTTATTTATTTCTTATTTCAGCTTTCTCAATTTCTTCACTCCTTCCTTTCATTCCTTTTCTCTGTTGTTAACTCTTTATTATATTATACATTGTCTGTACATCTTGATAGACTTTACAATATCTCAATTTTCTATCTAACTACTCCATTCTCAATGTTTTTAATTTTACTATTTATTTTATTTTCATTTCTTATATAACTTTATATTTCTTTTTTATGTTTTTACATTTTATTCTAAGATTCCCAATGTAACACTTTTGTCACCCCTTTTTTGATTATGCCTACTTCATCATTCCACACTATGTAACAGTTTTTATTATTTATCTCTTAGTTCTTAGTCATTATTCTAACAATTTCATTTTACTTTATATCTATCTATTTTATTTTTCTTATAATTTTTTTTTTATTTTTTTTCTCATTTTTTATTATCTTTTTTACCATCATTACTTATGTTTCTCATACCTTGTTATCTGGTTATTTTCTTAGCCCTGATGAAGGCCTGAACTTCAGGTCGAAATGTCGGCATATGTAAAAAATAAATATTATAATTTATTTTTTGCCTTCCTTTTTTGACTGAGCACCCTAACTATTCTTGTCTTCATTATCCACGACAGTCAACCACACGGGCAGATCTACGGGGAGGGCTTTCGGGCTGAAGCCCCCCCCCAAAATGGTAAAATATAACTATGTTTTATGGGAAAATATATTAAAAAATTATCTCTTAAAGTATTATTATTGGTGTAATTACATATAAAAGGACTTAAGGAATCACTTAAACACCATTTCATATAGATAGCTAGTTTCTGTCTTTTTTTCCAAGGTAATTATCGCCATTTTTATGAAAAAAAAGCTTTCGGGCTGAAGCCCCCCCCCAAAATTGAATCCTGGATCCGCTAGTGGTCAACCAATTACCAATTATAATTAAAAATAACGAACAAGCCTCATAAATCATAAATTCATTAGATGTGGTTACTATAACTACACAATTAAACAAGCTTTATTTTATTCCATTATTAATTACATTACTTTAAGAACATTAGATATCGAAAATTCTCTAGAATTTTGTGAATTAGGTATTCTACATTCCAGTATGTTACAACAGAACAATATTTCATACTTAATAATAATAACATTTCTTTATTTTCTACCGACTTAGAAACCCTAAGGCAAATAAGCAAAACTAGATGTTCAATTAAAAATAACATAATTCATTATTTTATTTCTATTCCTTCAAAAACCAAAATGTATAGTACTATGTATCTTCTTCCAATATCTGTATCGCATACTAACACTTTTGTAACATTAACTCCTTATAAACTTATATTACTAGATAAAAATAAAGCACAGGAAATCGTACATATATTGGCACTTGCTATTATTTTATATACACTGAAGAAATTAATGATGATTTTATTCATATTCTGCTAAGAAATAATTTTAAATATTGTATTACATCTAGTACTAAGATCAATTCTTTTATTAAATATCTTGATGATTTAGATTATTATGTTAATTTTAATACAAGCTATGTAACCTTAGTGAATAAGGCTTCACATCCTATTTGTTTACCCTTTACTGCTTTAATCAAATTAGAAAAGAATGAAACATTATTACAATGTCCTAAAACTAAAACTATAGTTATTGACTAAAAAATTATTATTACTATAATTTATAACTGGTAAAGATAATTAAATATAACTTAAAGATACAACTTAAATAGTCTTTATTTTAACAAGAAAAAAAAATATGATACAAATATAAACATAAGATAATATACATATTGAAAAAAATAAAATAAATTGAAGTAAGAACAATTACTTAAAAATAAAAACATATATGAAGTTAGAAAATATAGATACAACATTATTCCAAAAATATATTTTTTTAATATAAAAATATAACTATTAAATTTTAAGGGTGTATACTATTCAATCTCATTAAAAAAGTAAATAATAAATATGACAATATTTCCTGAATTAATGCAAATTATATCATACAGAACCTGAATAATGTAAGCAATAAAAAACAGAAAAATAATAATATAAATTTGATAGTGGAAAAATATGATAATCTTTGTAAAAATAATTCTAGAATAATTATTTCAACTAAAATTAATATTCCAAATATTAATTTCTCACTCTTGGAGAAAATTGGTATTAAAATAGACATTGACATTATTCATTTAATAGCTGATTTAGAGAAAATTTATGCAGGTATTGATTCATCAGAGTGCCATATAAATGGAATATAATAATAACAAATCAAACAACCATGGAGGATAAAATAAAAAATGAAAATAAGCAAAATGTAATTTATAAAATCAATCATAAGCAGTGCATGGATTGAATATTTTTTTAATAATCATGTTAATTTTAAATTAGCATCTGCGCCGTGTTTGAAGTAAGTTGAGTTCTTCTTTCTGATATTATTAGTTCAGCTTTTGAGAAAAGCTGCTCGCATTGTACTGAAGTCACAACGATACACATCCGTTCTTCAGCAACCGCCGAAAGATAATTATGTTTATTGCTTTGCCACCATTTTATTGGATCTGTTTCCAGACCTTCATCAGGTTCTTCCAAGTATCTTTGCAATTCAATTATTGCTCAGCTTTCACAGGTACTTGCAAGTGAAGTTAAGTATAATTTTTGGAAATTATGTATCATAAAAAATATAGTAATATACAAGAAATGAGTGTATTCAAAAATTGTGAAATGAGTTAATTAATTTGGTAAGTATAATTTTAATTTAATAAAATAACCTTTATTTACTAGAACTTTTGACATAATGGTTCTTAATTATTTTATTTTTCAAATCACCAACTGAACTGATTGTTACTTTATACTGTTTGCAAACTACAAACATAATTTAATTTCAATACTATAATTCATATCTAATTTAATATCAACAGGATAACTATTATGTTAGTTTCACTCAATTACCGTATTTTTCAACTATTAATTTGAATGTAATATTAACTGGAGGTCATTTAGTGCTTAATGTTTTCTACAAAAAAGATCTTCTTGGCTACCATTGTACTTTAAAAGAGATTTAATGTGCTTTCTATTTCTCTCTATGACTCCCCCACCTTCGTCCTTTCACAAGCTATATGATCTTGGGCGATCCATCCTCCCGATCACTTTGGCTGGAACCCATTCCGAAAACGGACTTGTCTGCACCTGAACTTCTTCTCCTACCTGCAAGTCTCTGAGAGGTTTTGTCCTTCTGTCATAATAACCCTTGCTCCTTTTCTGCCTCTCTTGAAGTATCTTCTTTATCTCACTTTCCTTTACCACCTTTGATTGTAAATGACTATTAGTTAGGGGCAAGACTCCTCTCAGGCGTCTACTCATCAGTAGTTCAGCAGGGGAGGGCATATCTGCAAATGGTGAATTATTTAATTCGAGCAAGCACAGAAAAGATCAGTTCAAGCTTCTAGTGATTTCTTAAGCATCCTTTTAATGGTTTGTATATGACGTTCTACTAATCCATTTGCCTGTTGATGCTTTGGGCTGACCATGCTACTTTTGAAATCCCACTGCTTTGCAAATTCAAAAAATGCAGAACTACTAAATTGTGATCCTTGATCTGTGATTACCTCACAAGGAATTCCATGTCTTGAAAAAATTTGTTTTAGAGATTTGATAAGACAGCTAGCAGCCAAGTCCTCAAGCATAGATACCTCACAGAATTTAGAATAGTAATCCACAACAATTAAATATTTCAAGCCCTGCAACTCCATGGTCCTTCTGCTACCTCCTGCAACACCATAGGCTCCTTGCATTGGGAATTGGCATATTTTTGACATATCTCACAATGTTTTACCATATTTTTAATGTCATTTTTCATGTTTGGCCAATAAAGAAGTCCTTTAGCTTTAGCACAACATTTTGTCATCCCTTGGTGAGCATAATGTATTTTCCTTAACATGTCCATCCTTAAGGACTTAGGTACTACTATCTGACATCCTTTGAAGATAATTCCATCACAAAATGTCAGTTCGTCCTTAACCGACTCATATCTTCCAAGCAACGGATCTTTAGTTTTGGGACATCCTTCATCTATCCACCCGCGTACTGCTTTCAGTTCTTCATCTTTTTCTGTTTCTTTGCGAACAATGTCACATTTTTCATCAGAAATTGGCATGTTCTTAATCAAACCAATGACAAATGCTTCTTTTTCTTCCTCTTGTTTAGATTTTCCAACACTTGCTCTTGACAGGGTATCAGCAACCCACATTTCCTTTCCCGGTTTGTAAATTAATTCAAATTCATATCTTTGTAATTTTAATAACATATTCTTTTATTTCAACTTAGGAGGGCATAGATGAATAGGCTTTTTGTAGATCATTCCTAAGGGCTTATGGTCCGATTCAACCTTAAAAGGGTGACCATAACTATGGCTATAGAAATGCTCACATCCAAAGACAATAGCCAACATTTCCTTCTCAATGTTAGCCTATCTTTTTTCAGTTTCAGTTAAACTTCTTGAAGCATATGCAAGTGGCTAACCATCTTGCATTAAAACTGCTCCTAGACTGTCCCGTGAAGCATCTACAGACACAGTTACTGGTAAACCAGGATCATAATATCTAAGGACAGGTTCAGTAGTTAAAGCCAGTTTCAGAGCCTGAAAGGATGTCTGTTGGTTCTCCTCCCAATGCCATTCTACCTCTTTTTGCAATAAAAGGCGTAAAGGAGCTGTAATTTGTGCTAAATTTTTAATAAATTTTCCTAGGTAGTTCACTAAACCTAAAAATCTTTCCAGTTCTTTTCTGGATTCAGGAGAAGCCATACCCTCTATGGCTGTTAACTTGTCTTTATCTGGCTGTATTCCCCTTTCAGACAAACGATGATCCATGTACACTACTTCTTTTACTCCAAACATACACTTATTCTCTTGAAATTTAACATTCTCTTCTCTCGCTCTGTCTAGAACAGCCTTCAACTTAGCATCGTGCTCTTCTCTGGTACAACCCCACACCAGTATATCATCCACAAAAACCTCACAACCATCCAAATCTCCAAAAATTTTCTTTAGTCGAGTGGAAAATTTCTGGGGCACAACTTATTCCAAAGGGAAGACGCAAAAACTTATACCTTCCCCAAGTTGTATTAAAAGTGCATAGATCTGCGCTCTCCTTATCCAGTGCTATTTGCCAAAAACCCGACATTGCATCTAATTTACTAAAATATTTCGCATTTGACAACTGACTTACTATTTCTTCAATAGTAGGGAGAGGAAAGTGACATCGCTTTATGGCCCTATTCAAATCTTTCGGATCCAAGCACAGTCGGATATCTCCATTGGACTTATAGGCCACCACTAAAGAGTTAACCCAACTTGTTGGATAATCTACCTTAGCAACTATTCCTTTGTTTTCTAAACTTTTTAGGATTTTCCTGACTCTATCCCTTAAAGGAACTGGTATTCTTCTAGGTGGATGCACTACTGGTTCCACATTCTGATCAACCTGAATGTGTACATTGCCCTTTAATTTTCTGATCTCCTTAAAAAGGTCAGTATAATGAACTTTTAACCTTTCTAAGTCTATTATATTCACTCTACTAACCAATTCTAACTCTACATATCCTGCCAGTCCAAGCAATGGTGATGCATATGGTGTGCTCACTACTTCAAATGTTAAATGATATTCCTTATTTTTATAAGAGCAAAGCAAAGTACACTTACCAACTACAAGCAAACGTTCACCAGAGTAAGTAGTGAGATTTTTCGTGGAGGGCTCCACTTGGACTCCAAGTTGATGAGCCACTCGTTCAGGTAACACATTCACATGTGCACCAGTATCCAATTTAAAAGTCACCTTCTGTCCACAAAGCAGCAACTTAGCCTTCCACTCTCTTTCAAAATTATTCCCTCTTACCATATTAATAAAAAAGTCATCATCCTCAGACGGGTATTCTTCTTGAATCTCTTTAACCACCCTTGGATTGGTTACACTCCTTCTACATTGGGAAGCAAAGTGATTAAGCCCTCTACATCTTCTAGATGTCTGTCTGTAAGCAGGACATTTTCCTGTGGGATGTTCGAACCCACAATACCTGCATTTTTATAATCTTGTGAGCTGAAGGCTCCCCTTGGCTTACACTCTTCCTGTCACTTCTGGTATAGTGTACGTCCATAGCTCCAGACATTTCCTCACCTTGTTACCTAATTGCTACCATTAATTGGCACTGTTCCAGGACCTTATCCATAGTTAAATTCCGTTCCCTCAATAACCTTTCTCTCATTGAACAATCTTTAATGCCTGAAATAAAGCGTGCCACTAATAACCCATAAACCACTAATAAACTGTCCAAATATCCCTTAACCTGACTGTATAATCACTATACGTTTCCCTTTCTAACTGTGAACAACCAAAAAACTTATATCTTACATAAATAATATTCTTCTGAGGAATGAAGTAGTCATCCAGGTGCTTAATTATGTCTTTTAGCGTTTCTAACTTAATAGGCAAACTATTCAAAATTTTTATTATTTTTTCTCCTACTAAATGTTTAAAAATAGCACGCTTACGTTTTTCTTCATAATTATTCCCCCCTATTGCTTCAATATAAATTTTGTATCTACCTTTAAATTCAGTCCACTCTTGAGCAGGATCACCATTCCAATCCATGGATCTTGGGGTTTGCATAAACGATTCCATTATTGTTATCCCAACTATTTTAGTCTGTAATATTATCCTTAGTTCGTCCGCAGCGCCATGTTGTATGTCTTTATTTAAATAATAATCACTAGAAGATTATTAACATGTTAATTTAAGATTATTACACATGTTTTATTAACAAGCTTACACATCTAGATTCATATAACCTCACATCCTGTTATCTTTACTTACAGTACTACCATATATACATAACCTTATTTTACATATCTTAACACTATGATTCATATCTAATTTAATATCAACACAATAACTGTGACTCTGCTGTTAGAGCGCATCCTTTCTTTACCTCTGCAATTAGTTCTATTGGTGGTTATCTAGCGATCACACTGTTTCATATGAAACTGTGCGGAATGCGCAGATCACTCTTAAGGCGCTTCGACGGTAGACGGACACCAGTGGTCTTCTATAATTCGTAGTATTGATGTAACCACGCTTGATACCAACAACCTACGGCTGTGCCTGGGTCCTCCATTATTTGACATCAGTCGGGAGAGAGCTGTGGGGTCACCCTAGACACCTTTTCGCTCACTCACTGGATATGTTCCTTGAACCTGAGCCTTTTATCGATTCTCATCATGATATATGTGAGGATGGCTTAGACCTTATCTCCTATCTTCCCACAGTCAGCATAATCTCCTCTCACTTTTCTCCACTACTAATCAGAAGATGCTCTTCGGCTTTTCTTTTGTTATTTATGGATTCCTTTAGAGACATTTATGCCACTGGCTATTGGACTTGGTCTGATGTCCTGCCTCTTGTAGGAGCCTTCGTGTTTACTTTAGAAGCAGCTTGTTCTTCCTTCTACCATTCCTCTCTTGCGGAGCATATTAACCTGCTTCTCTTTGGATAGGTGGTTCTCTGGCTTTAATGTCTTGAGTACCCACGGTGGTCCTATCCTTTGTTTCCTGCATAATCAAACAATTTCATTCCAAGCGATCTAAGGTATTGCTGGATTTTGCTGACATAATTTCTCAATTCACCGTTGACATTTTGTCTTCGCTGGATGTGGTCTTCAAGCTTCATAATTTCCTCCACAAGATTTTTCCAATCTTTCTCACATAATTTTAGATTCATATCACATAATGAAAATCTGCAGCGGTAGCATGATGACGATGTCTGGTGTGAGTGGGAGGGAGAGGCTTGTAGTATAAAAATAGTTAAGTGCCATGGCATTGACTTAATGCAATAATGGCATTAAGTCAACACTGCCTGAAATTGTCTTAATCAACTTTTTTGATCGAGCACTTCTATTCTCTCATAACTATGTCTGTCGATGACTTAGAAATACAGAAACTTATAACAGAAATCCACAAAAATATTTTAGTGGACAGCTTAATTAGAAATTTAATTTTGTGTATATTTGCTTTTTTGTTTTCATTTTTATTTTTCAAATTTCAATATCTTAATAACTTGAACCTCGCTAAACAACAGAAGATAGAGGCCAGTTGTGGCCTATGTGCTCATAGTCCGTGTGGTACATCCCGGGTATAGACATTACCTCTCCCTTCGTTAGCGGTTTGTATTTAATTGTTGAGCACACTTGCACCTTCTTGTGGGCTAGCTCGTCCAATGGCAGTTTGTAGTTTTCTTGTGCTTCACTCAGCATACTCCTAAAACATTAGCATTTTAATTTTATAATATAATATGAAATGGGTAGAGACAATAGTACAGTTGATTTCTGGATTTGGAATCATTCAAACTGATGTATTTTAAAAGAGGAAAGAGGTGGGGAAAATTTGGAGCTGAATAAAACAAATTTAGGCTGAAAATTCTAACTATTCCTTGAAAACAGTTCAATACCCACAATTAATATTCATGTCTAAAGTATTGTTTTAGTTAAAATCATTGCTAATTTTCTTTTATTACTTATTGTAAATTTATATTATTTTAATCTCATGTCATGCTTTTTTTTAATTGGTATTAATTGTTTGCTAATTTATTTTACAATTATTTTCATATTTCCTTATCGTATTTTTATACTTTTTAAGAAAATATTTTCATTTATCAAATATTGTTAGTTATGATTTTTGTATAGAACTACCTACTATTTTTATTTGTTACTAATTAGAAGTTATTATTACTTTGATATTTTAGTTCTTAAAAGTGATTGAATATCTCATTTTTAACCATTAATAAATATATATTTATAGTTATTGTTTAACACATATTGTCTTTTTTTAGTTCAGAACTTTTTGTAAGTACATTAGTGTAAATTAACGTTTTAGCTGTGTTATTGCAAATTTAGAGATTTTTGCAGCATATTTTATGTTTTACTACTGTACATTTTATTTGATTATATTTATACTGTACATTTATTATATTTAATGAGCTTTTAATATACATTTTGTGACTTTTTACTGTATAAAAATCAGGGATCTACTCTTGACTAGCAAGGCTTAAACCATGTCGAGAAGCCCACTCTCCACAGTTTGGTAGCAAATGACCATTGTGGCATGGGTATTTCATAAAGAATTTCATTGGCAATGCCCATATAGTACAGAATGTGAAGTGGGGCTACTTGTTTGTTACATTTGCCGTATATCTTTTTTCCTTCCAAAATTTTTATATTCTTACTTAGTTTTGGTTTTAACCTTGGAATGGCTGTTTGCACAGTTGCTGAAAGCTGGAATGGTTTCTGTTTGTCAGACTGTACAATGCATGAATGGTTAGGAAGGATTTTTGTACAAAAGTTTGTCTGTTTAGTGAGTGAAAATGAGGAGGTTTATTATTTCTTTTTTATCTGTTTCTTCATTTTGATGACTACCTGAGTAGATATCTATATATATATATATATATATTTTTTTTTTTTTTTTTTTTTTTTTTTTTTGCCGATATGTGATTATCTCTTTATTTATTCAAAATATTTCGTTCCTCTTTCTCTTTTATTTTTGTTCTCAATATACATTGATAGCAATATAGGTAAATATCTTCTGGCCCAAATAAATTTGTTGGTTCACATTGGTGTTTAGTTTTATTATACAATATGAAATGTATCAATAGATAATGTTTGGATTTGAATTAATTTTGATCTATTTTTTCTCAAGGCAATAAAGTTGAAAAAAATAGAGGATTAAAACTAACATGCAGTCAGTGTCACACCTAAAAATATAATTGAAAGAAGTTTATATTTTAAAGTTATGCAATAATTTAATTCTGAAGAATTTAAAAAGAATGTAATGCAGGGACATAACAACCAGCTAATAGTATGAATAGCTACTGCCACTAAGTCTGACACCACAAGGTGAAAAGGTCGTGGATGAGAGACCTGTAAATTAATTTTATTATTGGCTAAAATGCCACAGAAGAGGTTCTGCTGAGTATTTTTTTTTCCTTGTCTCTGACATGCCATTATTATTTATTAATAATTTTTACATGCAATCCACTGATTTCCAATCCTGTATTAGACTAGTGTGTAATGTAAATGAAGTGCCAGGTCTAGTGTATAAATTAAGTTAAATAATAAATAATTGGAAAAATCATATAAATAATAAACAAAAACTGATACTTGAAAACATTTAAAAACAAATTATACGATTTATAAACAATTTTATCCTTGAGTCATAAAAATGACTTTCTCTTTTGCATTTATAATTTGCAGGCATCACAAGGCGAGCTGTAATTACTATCTTATAATTAGATTAATTATATCCCTCTAAATACAATCCTTTGGTACAGACTATTATTATATTATTTTAGTTAAACTATTTCTATTGTATTTAGTTGTGCAATATTATTTATAAAGAAATATGTAATAATTAATAAAAAGTCAATGAGTCACATAGATGAATAAAAGAGAAAACTGCTATAATGAAATATTATATTATTTAAGTAATTTTATATTTGTAATTCATCGTGTTCGTTTTACTTTTTAAATCACAAAAGTTATTTGATTTTTCTAATGTTTTTTATTTTATTTTATTAGATCGTAAGGTGTCTTGTTATTTATTTAAATTATGTAAGAAGAGAAAATATTGTAATTCCTGAATAAAATCTATTAACTTGATTGAGTTCTTTTTTTTTTTTTTTTTTTTTATTGCACATCAATCATTTTCCTAAATCTTGTCTTTTGACAAACAGTGATAAGATAATGCTGTATTATTCATCCCCAGAAGTTTGTTGTTTGTTTTTTGCTAGAAGTCATCAAATAACCTTTTATACATTATTAAATTAGTAAATCAGTCTGTGATTCGATGAATTTTGTCACTGTGAAATAAAAACATTGTGCACTTACTGCTAAATATTTTTAATACATAACACGGTTTGTGTTATAATGCATCAATAAGATGAGTTTTTCATTGATAAATATTATTGAAACCCATAAATATGAATTTTAAAGTTAGGCTCCATCAAAAATATATTTAGTGACTTTTGCAAGAAGCCAAAAATTTGTTTGAATGGTTGAGTAGCATATTAAGTAATTACTAGCTGACCCGTGTCTGTAATTTAATATATTTGTATCTCATTTTAATACATTAAGGGTTCAGCACACGGGTTTTAAGTCTGGAATTGAACTCATGCCCACGTCCCCTGGCCCAGATAATAAAAACTCCTGTACAGCCTAAAAGGCGAGGTAAGCATATTGGCAAACATTCCAAAAAGTGTTTAAAGGAAGACAAATTTATAGAAAAAAAGTTATTTAATTAATTTAAAAAATTAAATGTTTTGAGATTAAATTAAATAATTACTGATTGATACACTATTTATTGTATGTATACACATTGTATATTATATAGCTGTATATTAAAAAGCTTCTAAACATTGCTTTAAACATCTATTGATGGCAAAAGACAAAAAGGCTCAAATTCTCAGGGAGGAATTGTTAGTCCAAACAGAATGTATATTAGATTTTAAAAAATTTGAAAGTGTATTTTTGAAATGATAAACTCAATAAAGATCAAAAACTAAAAGCTAAAGTAATTGAAGCACATTGAAAAACATTCCAAGAAGTGTTTAAAGGAACGCACATTTATATAAATAAAAATAAAATTAATAATTTTCATTACACCTGTTTGACCATTGTTCTTTTTAGTGGTTCATTTGCCTATTCATCATATATAAATTAATCAAAAATTGATTGCTAACTGCATTTTTATGTTTCGAGGAAACTCTGTCCTCCTCCTCAGCAATATATTTTTTACCCAAGAAAATGGATCAGTCACAAAATTAAATTCAACAGGATTGATCAATGGTACTTAACTTGACCTTCTTGGTGAAAATAATTGCTGAGGAGGACTTTCCTCGCAACGTTCAAATAAAGTTTGCAATCAAGGAAGAACACCCTATTAAGGTGATATATAAAATTCACTTTGGGCAGGCCTTTCTTCTTTTACTCTCCATACTCTAAATATTATTTTTTTTTAATGACACAGTATATCTATGTTGTATCTTATATAATAAACCGCTGTTGCAATTTGATATGACTGCCATTAATGATAATCATTAATAGTATATATCAATAATCATAACCATGAGTATATTTACTATATTGTTGAACGATTTTTAAATATACCTCTGAAGTATTTGGATTGAGACCGTTAATTATTTTTACAATTAGTCTCTTTCGAGAAGAAGAGGGTCCTCCAGCAGGATGCATTAGAAGAGTGGAACAGTCTGTGGTTGAAAATTTCATAACAGGTTACCGCCTTAAGGAGGCAATTTTAAGCGACTTTGGTCCTCCCAGACTACTGAATCTTACAGATTTTCAGGAACCATGGAGGTTTCGGAGGGAGCAAAACTCGTTGAGGATGGTGTAAACATGGAACGAAGAAAAATGCTCTTGTTGAGGGGTTCCAAAGACCAGTAGCGTAATCCAGGATTTAATTTTTGGCGGTACGGACTTTTTTTTAAATAGCTGTAATTACCATAGAAGAAAAAAACAATTTGTGAAATGGTGTTTAAGTGGTACTTTTTTTTCCCTCACCTTTTAGACTACACGGGGTTTTCCCAGGCGGGGGTTGAGGGAGTGGAATTTAAAATTCATTTCGACACCGGTACGCGAATCACTTAAACACCATGGCATATAGGTAGTTAGTTTCTTTCTTTTTTTTTCAAATTAATTATAGGTATATATATAAAAAAAAAAAAAGTTTCGGGCTGAAGCCACCCAAAATTAAATCCTGGATCCGCTAATGATAGTTTAAGAGATAAATTTCCTACACTTTTTTTCTGTTCACGTGCTAATATTTTGTAGCTCTACATGCATTATAAAACTGAAAGAGAATACATCGTGATTGTTGAAGTATTCAGCTTAGCTCATCCACATAAATAAATATATAGACGAATGAAATAAAATATATATTCTGTATTTTTTGGGATGAGGGCTTTTCATCCCAGAACAGCCAATTTCGAAATTGTTGTTAAATATTTTACTCATATACAGCTGTTGATGTTAAATAAGGTGAAAGGTTAATTTAGTTTTGTCTTCCAAAAAATGTGTTAATTAAGTGTAAATACTTAATTTTTGTGTAATAATAGTGTTTTATCAAGACAAGATTGCTAAGCACAAAACACCAAACAAAAATTGAGCGGATTTCACCACCAACAATGGTGGAATCATCTCAAACTGAGGTAAGTAACATGAACTTTAAAAACAGTGATATAAACAATGAAGACGGCTCCTGGGAACTGGTTATTGGTCGTAAAAGACCGATGATAGATTCGAGCGAGCCAAGAGCTCAAAAACGACCGACAGAATCTATCCCAACCTCGAACAGTTTTCAGGTTCTAACCAACATAACTAATTTACAAACAGAAAAAGTTAGAAGAACGCCTCAAAACGATAAAACTCCACCAATTTTTATAAACGGTGTTGAGAATTACCATGCATTAATCTCATTTCTAGAAAACGGAACGGGTCCTAATATGTTTAAAACGAAGTCTACATTGAAAGGTGTCACTGTGTACCCAGAAAATCCTGACGTTTATCGAAAATTAAATTCTAGCCTGCGAAATAAAGGTGCTTCCATACATACAAGGTAAGACTTCCATACTTACCAACTTCCACAGGACAAATGTCCAAGAATTGTTGTTAAACATCTTCACCATGGAACACCAGTCGATATCATTAAAGAAGAATTTAAAAAATTGTGTTACGAAGCCACCAATGTAGTTAACGTCATATCTCGATTTAAAAAACCCCTTCCTATGTTCTTTGTGTACATTACAAAAGAGACATTTAGAGAAGAAATTTTTAATGTTGAATTTCTATATTATTCACATATTAAAATTGAGGAACCGCGTCAAAAGAGAAATATTCCTCAGTGTGTTCGGTGCCAGCAATATGGGCACACTAAAACTTATTGCAACCATCGACCACGATGCGTAAATTGCGGTGAATATCATGAAACCAGCTCATGTTTGAAAACCAGAGACACTCCCGCGAAATGCGCCAACTGTGCCGGTCAGCACCCCGCTAATTACAGAGGCTGCCAGACGCTGACCTCAGGGTTCAGCGCAATGCAAGAAATCGTCTTCAGCGTTCCACAGTAGCAGAGCCAGCGCAGGGACCTCCAGGCATGCATGAATTCCCCCCAATGCGGCAACGTCACAACCAAGGGGAACCACAGATCATCGCAGGACCTCCGCAACAACAAAATCAAACATCATCTAGTTCAGCACCCCCGAACCAGAAAACATGTACAGGTACGAGGAGAGGCATTACCCAACCGATACCTCCGGTAGATAATGGCTCTTTCCAATTATTTAATAAAATTAATGGATTAAATAACCTAATCCAGCCCCTTTTCATTCTTCTTCAACAACTGTCACAGGTTACACGGGTCTGGTGCCCAAATTATGGCCCACAATAATTTAACTGTAGGCTCCTTGTCAGTTCTTCTATGGAATGCCAACGGACTGAAACAGCACAGTACTGAACTCGACTTATACTTGCACGAAAAACGGATCGACGTAGCACTCATTACAGAAACACACCTGACATCTCGATCAAAAATTTACATTCAGGATTACACAATTTATAGAACTGATCACCCAGATAAAACCGCACATGGAGGAACAGCTATACTCGTTAAAAATTCACTGAAACACAATCCCGTAGACTTACCCATTACACCCGACATCCAATCGACAGGAATAACACTATACACTAAACACTACACTATAACATTTGCCTCAGTTTACTGTCCCCCTAGGTACAAGCTTACACCCACGATGTTTTCTGAGTTCTTCAAACGCCTCGGAAGATGCTTCATCGCAGGTGGAGACTATAATGCTAAGCATCAAGGCTGGGGTTCAAGGTTGTCTACTCCAAGAGGCAGAAATCTCTGGTCTGTTCTCCATGAACTTTCATTAGACACTGTAACTGCAAATTCACCAACTTATTGGCCCACCTCCAGACGCAAAACTCCTGACTTACTTGATTTCTTTATTACAAAAGGACTAAGAACCGTACCATTTGACGTCAATACAAGCTCTGATCTTTGTTCTGATCATTCCTCAGTGCACATGGTTCTATTCGATGCGCCTTCCGAAGCACAAAAAAGACCTAGGCTCATAAAAGGCTGCATGGACTGGGACGCATATAGAGACCATTTGAACACCAATCTTTCTGTTCCAGGTTCAATTAAAAATCATGAGGAATTAGAAGAAGCTGATGAAAAATTCACAAAAAGCATACAAGATGCAGCATGGGCCTCATCAACATCCAGGCCACAAAAAGCAGCGAACTTGCCCCATTATCCTATGTACATAAGGGACTTGATCAGAGCAAAGAGAAAAGCACGTAAAGTATGGCAGACTAATAGAATTCCTTCAGACAGACAAACTTTTAACAGATTGAACAACGAACTCAAAAGACATATTCAAAAATTCAAAAGCACAAACTACGACAATTTTATTAACAACCTTTCGACGGACGATGGAAGTTTATGGAGACATACAAGGAATCTTTTAAAGCATCGTGAGTTGTCAGCACCCCTACGAAGAGAGGATGGTTCTTGGGCTGTTTCGGACGAGGAAAGATCTGAACTCTTTGCTAACCACCTGTCCACTGTTTTCAAACCACATACAGACTTAATTAATACAGAACACGATATTTTTGTACATAATAACTTAGACATACCGTTACAGCTCACACTACCACCACCTCCTTTCACACCATCACAAGTTGCACAAGAAATTAGACAATTGCCCAAAAGAAAAACCCCTGGTCATGACTTGATAACTGCTGAGGCGCTCCAGCAAATGCCAAGGAAAGCTCTAGTGTTTCTTACCACAATCTTCAATTGCATTCTCAGGACCACCAAATTTCCTATACAATGGAAATACTCACACATAACCATGATTAAAAAGCCAGACAAAGACACTAACAATCCTTCTTCATATCGACCGATTAGTTTACTTCCAGTATGTTCTAAGTTATTCGAAAAACTATTGTATCCACGACTATTACATATACTAACAGACAGACAGATTATTCCTGACCATCAATTCGGGTTTCGAAAATTACATTCAACAACACAACAATTACACAGGGTAACTGACTACATATCGACAGCACTAGAGCGAAAACTATATGCAACTGGAGTATTTCTGGATGTCGCCCAAGCGTTTGACAAAGTATGGCATCAGGGGCTTCTCTTCAAGCTTAAGACCATACTTCCACATACTTACTACTTAATTCTCCATTCCTTTCTCTCAGATAGATTTTTCTCCGTTCGACATGGTCAAGGTCTATCCTCAATTCGATCAGTTTTAGCTGGCGTACCTCAGAGATCAATCCTGGCCCCACTACTGTAATCACATACACACACGACATTCCTCAAAGTATCCACACTCTTACAGCAACCTACGCAGACGGCACTGCTATCATTACCAGGCACGACAATCCTACAGAAGCATCACTTAACTTACAATATCACTTACAGATTATACTCGATTGGTGTAAACTTTGGAAAAATCAAATAAATTATCAAAAGTCACAGCATATCACATTTACTCTAAGACCAGAAACATGCCCTCCTGTATACTTAGACAATGTACCGATACCACAAACAGACAGAGTACAATACTTAGGCCTTACGTTCGATAGGAGAATGACATGGTGTCCACATGTGAAGAAAAAACGAATCACATTAAATCTAGGACTAAAATTGTAACATTCACTGTTAAGACGACATTCCAAATTAAAAGCAAGACAGAAACTAAGTATTTACACATATCTTTTAAAACCTCTTTGGACTTACGGACTACAAATATACGGAATTGCAAAGCCAACTCACATAAAAAAACTTCAAACTTTTCAGTCGAAGATACTACGATTAATCACTCAAGCACCATGGTACGTAAACAACCACACTTTACACACCGACTTACACGTTCCGACAGTCAACGAACACATACGAACGTACTACAAACGATTTCATAACATGTTAAACGGGCACTCCAACCAGCTGGTAAAAGAAATGGCCACAACTAGTATGTCCGAGAACTCCAGAAGACGACTGAAAAGGGTCTGGACGAGGGATCTGCTAAAATAATGTTTTAATAAATAAAAGCCATGGAAGGGATACCGCTGGGTATTGCTATTCCTCATGCCTATCAAGCCTTTTTTATTTATTTATTATTATTTTTTTTTCTCTTATTACTACGCCAGCACATCTACTGATTGTCAATCATAATTGACAGGTGCGGATAGATATATGTAAGTCCAAAAAAAAAAATATATATATTTTACTCAAAGTATTATTACAATTTAAATACCAATAGATTAAATTTAAGCTTAAAAATTGATAATTTATCGAAACTATGTTATGATTAAATAAAAAAGAAAATTATTGCCATGTCCCAGCATTATCAATTGATAAGGGAAATGTTCTAATCCAAAATTGTTGGGGAAATCAAAATATTTTTAAAAGAAATAAATATAAGAAGTAAAAAAAAATATCGTAGTAAATTACAAACCCTACCTATGTGGAACAAGGGGTGCCGTCTTTCTCACAATTCTGTCCATGAATTTTTTTCCTAAGTAACTTTCGTCATATATAGGTTTCTTTTGAAAAATTTGTACTGGCACAGCATCCTTGTGTTTATACCTTCTACGAGCATCCTTTAACAGATCAATGAATAATTTAAAATATTAAGCAACTATTATTAAATTTACAAGTAACAAAGTAAATAACGAACCGCATCATAGTAGACGTAATCACTTTGCATTGTTGTGAGGTAAGGGTCCATTAATTTCTGGATGCAATTTATATTAGAGGGTGTCTTATCCAGCGCCTCTCTTCCTGGGCAATACATCTGGAATCATATCCATCTTAAAATTATTTTTTGAAATTTTTGTTCTCAAAATTGAACCTGAATAAATTGTCCCTTAAAAATGATTCTAGTGATAATAATTTCAATAAAACTATTAACTGAAATCTAACATTATTTTAATTGAATTCATGTAGATTGGGTCCGGGAATAGACAATCGCTTGTACGAACTCGAACAACATTAGGCAGGTCACTGACTTCTGTTTTAGGTTTTCCGCAACACTATCGGGGTTGTAGAGATGCACAAATCCTCAAAAATTCGGCAAACAACACAACAAATGGTGGGTATGGTGGAAAAAAAATCCATAGTTTCCAGAGGCACTAACTCAATGTTCACAAAACATTTCATCTCTTACTTAATTCGAAGGGACTGTAGTGGCCGCAAAACTTTAAAAACGGAAAATCGGAGAAAAATACCTACATTTTGACGAAAGTCACCTAAACCTATATTTGTATTGTTCTACGTAGAAGGCAATCCTACATAACAAATTTCAGCTCATGTGACCCAAAAGGAGCTACTAGCGGATCCTGGATTTAATTTTAGGGGGGGGAGGGGCTTCAGCCCGAAAGATTTTATTTTTCATATATACAACAATAATTAATTTGGAAAAAAAAAGAAAGAAATTAACTATCTATATGCCATGGTGTTTTAGTGATTCTTGAAGTCCTATTAAATGTAATTACACGAATAATAAAACTTTAAGAGATAGTTTTTAATATTTTTTTCTATAAAACATGGTTATAATTTACCGTTTTTGGGGGAGGGGGCTTCAGCCCGAAAGCCCCCTCCCCCCGTAGATCCGCCTGTGACTAGAGCTATAGAGGACAAAAGAAATGCATATATATAGCGGGTTTTCCCTCCGAGGAGGGGAAGGGTTTATATTATATATCAAATATCTTCAAAACCAAGACTATCGTATTTATCACACAATTATCTTCTCATGGTTGACTTTCAACCATTTCTATATAAAATGATATCGAGTGTATTTTTTTGTCTATTTTTGGAAGCTTTAATTTTTATTATAATTAAATTCTGGTCTGTTAACCTCTCCAACGTCCAACATGTCAAGACATTGCATTAGTTGACTTGGCGTCATCGACGCTTATGTATATAACAAAACCATGTGCTTACTTGACATGTAACACGAGGTCTCATGTCATTGAGTCTTCCAGTTCCTTCTGCTGTCGTTGGCCATGTGTAATTATATTTCATTTCGCTCTGCTGTTGATCCATTTTGCCCGGAGGAAAAGTTCTCAGCTGAAATAAAAGAGGACTAAAAATTTTATGTTTTTATTTAGTTAATCATAACAGTTATTAAATGTAATTAATGAAGAGAAGAATAGTTGGGGTGCTCAGTCAAAAAAGGAAGGCAAAAAATAAATTATAATATTTATTTTTTACATATGCCGACGTTTCGACCTGAAGTTCAGGCCATCATCAGGGCTAAGAAAATAACCAGATAACAAGGTATGAGAAACTTAAGTAATGATGGTAAAAAAGATAATAAAAAATGAGAAAATAAAATAGATTAGATCTAGATAAAATAGATCTAAATAAAAGAAAAATAAAATAGATAGATATAAAGTAAAATGAAATTGTTAGAATAATGACTAAGAACTAAGAGATAAATAATACAGACTGTTACATAGTGTGGAATGATGAAGTAGGCATAATCAAAAAGGGAGTGACAAAAGTGTTACATTGGGAATCTTAGAATAAAATGTAAAAACATAAAAAAGAAATATAAAGTTATATAAGAAATGAGAATAAAATAAATAGTAAAATTAAAAACATTGAGAATGGAGTAGTTAGATAGAAAATTGAGATATTGTAAAGTCTATCAAGATGTACAGACAATGTATAATATAATAGAGAGTTAACAACAGAGAAAAGGAATGAAAGGAAGGAGGGAAGAAATTGAGAAAGCTGAAATAAGAAATAAATAAAAGAAGTACTACCTTTCTCCTTAAGTGTCAAGGTGAGAATAAAGTCGTTACAAAGAAGGTGGAGAGAGAAGGGATGTGGAGGTGGCGTCATCTGTAACGGTTATCGGACGAAGTTTGAACTAGAAGAATGCTAGAAGCCTAAATAGGTACGAGAGATATATTATGTAGAAAAATTATGGAATATTGAACGAAAGTTAATAGAAAGTGAAAGAAAAATTCAAAAGAAAAATAACTATTGAGTAATAAGGAAGAAAGATTGAAATAAAAATATACCATATATACATAAATGTACATATATATATACACACACATACATACATATTACACGCATATATATATATATATATATATATATATATATATATATAATATATATATAATATATATATATATATATATTTATATACATAAGGGAGTTGTCAGCAAAAAGGAAAGGAATATAACTATGAATGTTTTAATAAATTCAGAATTTGGGTATAGGTTAGAGAAAAGTTATTTTTGTCAGATTTAAGATTCACTGTCTTTGGTTGAAGCTGGATGTGGAGGGTTTCAGAAATGAGTCGTTTGTCATGGTTGAGAACAGTGGCAAGGATGGATGTTTTGTCGAAATCAAATGAATGATTGAGGGAGAGAGAATGTTCGGATAATTTGGAAGCGGTGAAATTACGAGAGGATACAGAATATTTATGTTGGGTTATGCGGTCTTATGGGTATGTTTTATTTACAAACATACCCATAGACAAGGCACTTACTATAATAGACGACAATTGGACAATCTATGCTGTAAATCAGGCTACCTCACTTTCCAAGGACAATTTTTTAACCAAATCTCTGGACTAGCAATGGGTAACCCCCTCGCTCCCGACATCTCGAACATTGTTCTCAATGATCTTGACAAAACATCCATCCTTGCCACTGTTCTCAACCATGACAAACGACTCATTTCTGAAACCCTCCACATCCAGCTTCAACCAAAGACAGTGAATCTTAAATCTGACAAAAATAACTTTTCTCTAACCTATCCCAAATTCTGAATTTATTAAAACATCCATAGTTATATTCCTTTCCTTTTTGCTGACAACTCCCTTATATATATATATATATATATGCGTGTATGTATATGTATGTATGTGTGTGTATATATATATGTATATTTATGTATATATGGTATATTTTTATTTCAATCTTTCTTCCTTATTACTCAATAGTTATTTTTCTTTTGAATTTTTCTTTCACTTTCTATTAACTTTCGTTCAATATTCCATAATTTTTCTACATAATATATCTCTCGTACCTATTTAGGCTTCTAGCATTCTTCTAGTTCAAACTTCGTCAAATTTTCTATCTAACTACTCCATTCTCAATGTTTTTAATTTTACTATTTATTTTATTCTCATTTCTTATATAACTTTATATTTCTTTTTTATGTTTTTACATTTTATTCTAAGATTCCCAATGTAACACTTTTGTCACTCCCTTTTTGATTATGCCTACTTCATCATTCCACACTATGTAACAGTCTGTATTATTTATCTCTTAGTTCTTAGTCATTATTCTAACAATTTCATTTTACTTTATATCTATCTATTTTATTTTTCTTTTATTTAGATCTATTTTATCTAGATCTAATCTATTTTATTTTCTCATTTTTTATTATCTTTTTTACCATCATTACTTAAGTTTCTCATACCTTGTTATCTGGTTATTTTCTTAGCCCTGATGATGGCCTGAACTTCAGGTCGAAACGTCGGCATATGTAAAAAATAAATATTATAATTTATTTTTTGCCTTCCTTTTTTGACTGAGCACCCCAGCTATTCTTCTCTTCATTATCCACGACAGTCAACCAATTACCAATTATAAATGTAATTAAGTTATTAAAAGAGAGGCACGGTCTGAGATTCATATCTTCACAATTAGCATTAAATATTCTTGTACAGTTCATCTAAAATATTAATTAGATAAATATCATTAACAATATTATGAAAGCAATAATAATTATTGTCTCACCTTGTCCAACCATTGATAGTTGAGTGTGAAACCGATGGCGTGAGGCACATTAGAAGTATCAGTGAGGCCTTTGCTATTGAACTTCTGCTTGTAAGCACTTCCGTATGAAGTCTTATAATGTATTGTCTTGTATCTGTAATCTCGGAGCATTGTTTCCGCGGCCAGCTTGATCGGCTTCGTCTAGAATTTAAAAAAATTAAATATTAATTAATCTTTATTTTAAGAGTAAAATTTGACGAATTCTACGGTGGTTAATAAAATACAAGAAGTTGGTTTTGAAGTTGTTTCCCATTTTTACAAACTGGTACTTGTTTATTATGTTTATGTACAAATAGACACCGGTTGCCCCATCGGCACTGTTATGAACTACAAAGACAGAAAGGTGCCTACATCAAGTTTGTAGAAGCAATAAATTTACCAGTATTGGACGCGCCAGTGTTGATAAATAAAATATAAAACTTAAGACCATTTTACTTTCTAATCTCCTTTAATATCTCTTCTTAATAGCTATTCTAATGTTATTTAGAATCTTCACTTCTTGTCTATAATCTTTCCTATTACTGGTAACTTCCTCAAGTTGCAGTATTTTTCGAAAACTTTTATTATTTCTTCTTCGCGGAACCATGTTAACATAACCCTTTAAATTGATTCCTTAATTTAATCATTCCTACTCTTCGATATTTTCTTTGCCAAATGACCAACGAGTTACACGGCCCTACCACCAGGATTGGATATATGTAGAAAAAACAACTCAAACTTCTAAATGAGCAAGCTATAGATTTACGTTGTAATAACATAAGAAGTTTACGATAATACGTACTAATTAAAAAAATTATACAGGGTGATATATTATATATATATATATATATATATATATATATATTATATATTTTACCTTATTAAACCTACCAATACTTGTCCTGAATGAGGTATAGTTAAATATAGTCTAGTATAGTTAAATATGATTTATTTTTACACTTCAATAAATAAACATATCTTCGGGTAATACCCCAAAACATTATAAATATAATTTTATTTAATTTAATGTGTTTATTTAAATTTACAACTATATTAGATTAAAAATATACAACTAGTAAATTTTAATTGGTAATATCACATGAAGAAAAACTACCCATTGGTTGCACTACAATTTAAAAAAAAAACAATTTAAGTATAAAACTTGAAACTGAAACTGATCATCCTATTTATATCGAAAAATCCGGTATTCCTTAAAATTACCCTTATAATAAAAACAATTTTCTTAGAAATCGCATTTATCTTACCTGAATCTCCTCTTTCGAAAAATCTCAAGAATATTATATCAGTTGTAGTAAGTACCTTGTTATTGTTTTTATATATCAGGAAGTCTTCTCGCTTAATACTTTTAAAAATATACAAAAACTTACTTCTGTTGTGTTTTCTTTCATGAAACGAATGGGAACGGAACGGTGTCATGCACGAATGTTTGGAACATAAATCGAATGGGTTCGAAACTAAAAAAACAAACGGAATGTCTTCATGGCAACACCCACGGGCGGATCTACGGGGGAGGCTTTCGGGCTGAAGCCCCCTCCCCCCCCAAAATGGTAAAATATAACCATGTTTTATGGGAAAAAAAACTTTTAAAAATACCTCTTAAAGTAATATTGTTCGTGTAATTACATTTAAAAGAACTTAAGGAATCACTTAAACACCATTTCATATAGGTAGTTAGTTTTTTTTCTGTTTTTCCAAAGTAATCAACGTTATTTTTATGAAAAAAAAGCTTTCGGGCTGTTAGCCAACCAAAGCTTTACCCAACCAAACTGTTAGCCTGGCAATCCGCCGCGGAGTAATACTTAGCAAAGACTTGTTACAAATTATTATTTAAGTAGACAAGTCTGTTATAGTAAAGTTACCTAAACATTTTTTTTTCAACCTTGAGTAGACGTATTATTGACGATTATAATTTTTAGTTTCATCAAAAAATGTATGTGGTAATCACATTAGATAAAATCTGGTATGTCCACTCACACGACTTTCCTACCTATTTCAGAAAAGTTTTTATATCTTTACATATGTTCATGAAGAAACAAAAAAGAATTGAATTAGATACATTTTCCTAAAAATTGATCAAACATAAGATTTGCGTACGATTTATTTGATAAACTAAAGCAATGTAAACCGGCTTAAGGTAGATCAGTGTAAAAATTTCAATACTTCCTAATATTGCTGAACAAAAACTTTTTGGCATAGCTTAGTATTGACACACAATAATTTCTGTTAAAAGTATTGGAAATAGTGAAGGTTGTGTGATGCGGGCAACAGATTTTCTTACTATCACTTAGTCATCTTTATTCTCTCATTCACCTCTTTCTGGCACCAGGATATGAAACCGTAATCTTACATTGGAAATTGAATAGCTGTAACTTCGTTAATATTACCGTTAATAATTCATTACCTTTCAAACGACACGTTCAACGGCGTATTTTTCGGACTCAGGGGGCTCCGTTTAATTAATTATTTACCTTTCAAAAGTTTTATTATAAATTTTACCGAATAATATATACTTAGGGAGTTAGGCCCTGTAACATTTTACTTTTCTTTATAACTTTTTTTCCTGATTTTTTTGGGAAATTTAGTCTATATACGAAAATTGAAAGAACAAGATTAGAACATTACAAGACTACTGTCACAGGCATCAGTAGTCAAAACCCTACAAAATAAAGAAGCAACAAAATCGATTCAGTAGATCCCGAGAAAATCTTGGCACAGACAGACAGACCAATGGCTAAAAATGTGTTTTTCGGACTCAGGGGGCTCTGATTAGAACATTATAGGAAAGTTTCATAAAAATCGTTAGAGCCGTTTTTGCGCTACAGTCTATAGAAAAACATGTTTTTCATTTATTGCGCGAAAGCTATTGCGCATGGAGCACCGAATTTCTCTCACAGCCATCAGTAGTCAAAACCCTACAAAACAAAAAAAGAAGCAACAAAATCGGTTCAGTAGTTCTCGAGAAAATCTTGGCACAGACAGACAGACAGACCATTGGCTAAAAATGTGTTTTTCGGGTTCTGAAACGTATAGATCCGTCGAAAATCGCATGTCTGAAATTTGACCCGATTGCAATACTTTCCTTACCTAGTATAGGTAGGAAAGTAAAAAAGGAAGATAAACCGAAAGTATACATTAATTCTAATTTATGAAAGACTCATTCTGTTGATTGCCGGGACTATAATACTTGTATTGTTTTTCTATTTATTAACCAAACAAAAATATTGAAAACTAAATTAAATTTGCTATCCGAAAATTTCTTTGAAATGAATAAAATTTTTGGCAGCTTCACAGCGTCCCTTCACATCAAGTTAGTTTTGCCCAAAACCGGTCTTGGTCTTGCAGTTTGTAAGACCAAGACCAAAACCAAGAATCGTAAAGAAATCGTGCTGTAAATAAAAATTAAGCAAAATAGCTATTAATACTTGACAATTTTAGTTAATATATGTAAAGAATTGGTATATCCAATATACTTTTGCATTTTACTCTTCCAATTTTTCATTCGGCCTCAGTTAGGTTTCCCCTGTCTGAAAAATTATAATGATATCTCTATAGTAATAGGCTAATAGGTATAGGTAACTGCGAGACTCTTATGCAAGACCAAGACGAGTCTTGATCTCCCATTTGAGCAACACTACACCCAGGATATAAATCATATCAGCAGGTATCTTGGCCAGTGCCTGAATTTTTCTAATGTTGAATGATAATGATAGGATTCTAACACAATGTGGGCGTGGTGGCTGAACGGACTAACGCGTGTGCACAGCACCGCCGTTGCCCGGCCACCTGATATATGCCAATTGACAAAAAATAGTCACGATTCTAACATAATGAACTGGATATTGGTTAGTTTTGTGATGTTCCATGATGTGCCGAAAGTTTGTCGGTATCTTTTTCCGCAAAGATATTCAAAATATCAGTTTGTAAATTAATTTTTCAGAGCACTAATTTGAATAAAGTCTACCCATCCGAAACTAGCTAAACTAACTAAGAAATATTACAATTTGGAAACAGTTCTTTTTTGTTTTCTCTGTTTAATCAAAACGTTGTGCACTTACTTTTAGTGTAACTATTGAAGACGCGATAGCTGAGCCCGTTGGGGCATGTCTCCCGAAGTACCCTATTTTAAACTTTCTGGGTTCGATTACCACTTGTGTCAGTTAATAATTATTTCTCAGCTGCCCCTTTAAATAAATCTTGGCGCTTCCACTCTGCAAGATAGTGATTTAATTGACCAAAATAATCACAAATCCCACTTGCCGGACTAGTTCAAGTGTCAATTGAATAAAAAAATTTTATTTATAATAGAGTAACGATGAATAAGTTCTACATGGTCTTAAAAGTTCATCTTTTTAAAAAATTTAGTACTGGAAATTTATAAAGGGGATTGTCACCTATTAACAATTGTTATTGTTTTATACATGGTATTAAATTTAAATATTAAAGGTGTTACGTTTAAATTTAAGTGTTAAAGGTATTACATTTACATTTAATTATTAAAGGGATTCAATTTAATACATGGTATTGAATTGTTGTATACACGATATTATTACATACAGTACTTAAGTAAATTATTTTATTAAATATATTGATGATGTTGGTTATTATGTTGTTTTAAATAAAAGCTATATAGCATTAATAAATAAGGCTTCGCGCCCCATTTTTTTTGCCCCTAACTGCCTTCAACAAATTAGAACAAAATGAATCATCACTACAATATCCTAAAACTAATACTATATCTTTATATCGTCATTTATTCAAACATTATTTCATTAGAAAATATTAGTAACAACTCCTTTCTCTTAAATATGCCCAATGATGTACTTGCATTACCACTTGATCTGTCTGTTACGTTATATGAATTCAATTCTTCACCCCTTCTAGAAAATAACTTTTATTCATATCCTTTTGGCATTATTGTTTTGTGTCATTCTATATATCGTATATATCTTATCCTCAACAATTGTCAATGTACTTCAACAATTAAACCATTAAGGGAACAATTAGAAGACATCATGCTGCCTCAAATATGTGCTTCCGGTCTGCCGGAGGATTTCTTCAGAAGGCAGAAGCTACGATACGTAACCAACCCTACATGCCTAAATCATCATCATCCGTGTCATATATAGTCGAGTATTCATATATATTAGATGGTTATAGTCAGTAATTTTCCATCATTAGAGTGATCATTAACCACTTATTAGTGTGGTTGTAGTTCTTATAACTGTGTTAGCTTACCAATAATGTTGTTTCAAATGCCTTACATATTTCATAAGCACCAGAAACACAAACAGAAAACAAAAGACACATGAATAGGGCATTTACTCGTTTCTTTATTTTTAGAGAAATGAACAACGCTGACGTTGGGAGTCGCATTTGTCCTAATCTATTGTCATGTTAAAAAGAAACAAAAGGAAGCAAAAGAAAATGAAAGAAGGCGTAAAATTTGTCAAAGAAGGTTGATGAAATATATTTGAATCATACCAGGCACCATTGAATTCAATATCCCAACAGTAAAGACATGTGCAGAAGCTATATTAGTGCTTACACAAATAATCTTTGATTTCTCTTTAAAAACTGACAGTAGATGGATCGGTCATAAACAGAAGAACAAAAACTTTAGCCTAAAGAAACAACTCATTTACATATTTATTTTTCCATGGTTGGTAGAATGCGTAAACATACCTTAACCTTTAAATTATTTATCTGAACATTAGCCAAAGTTCAATCAGATTACAGAACATGGTGCTTTAGTACATAGGTTTTCAAAATTTTTGGCCCGCGGGCCATGGCATGTAATGAAAAAAATGGTTGTTCTGTGACACTTCTTCCTCTCCCATGGTGCTACAACTTGTGTAGAGTCTGGACCTTTTCCAATTTCAACCGCCAGTCATGTTTGAGAAGTGCAAACCTCCTTCCAATCGTGGACTCCAAGGATATCTCGGGCGTCTGCTACTTACTCCATTAAACCATCTAAATTGTGGTCTACCTACCCGTCTTGTGGAGTAATTTCGCTCTTGTTATAATATTCTCAATGTGTAATCTCCTGGCATCAGGCGAACGTGATCATCTCGTGTTAATCTGCTATTACGACATCAGTATCTTGATAAAGCGACTTCTGCACCTCGTTCGTTCGTTTTCGCCATTCCTGGTTCATATTGAGAATTGGGCCAAATATTCTTCATGAAATATGACATTCAAATCAAAAAAGGGCCATTACTTGTGCCTTGATATCGTCCAACATTTCTGGTCTAATTAAGGTGTTATATATTCCCAACTTGGTTGTGTTTGAGATCGCTCGGCTTTTAAGGTGTCTTTGAAAGCTAAAATAGGCTCTATTGAGATCACGATATTTCTTTGGAGTTCTGCATTTATGTCATTATTTATATTTACCTGAGATCCAAGGTATACAATCTCAGAGACACATTTGAAACTAAATCCACCAATTCTCTATACTAGGACCCACACCTCTTGGGTAAATGACACTTAGTTTGTGAAATGAGCTGTATTAGATAAACAACTTATGTAATAAATGTTATCGTAACTTCTTGTTACTAAATATCATTGAGTGGTTTACTAAATATCATATTTTTAAAAATTTAACAATGTAAGCGAAGAAACTTTCGAGGGCCGTAGTTTGGAGACTCCTGCTCCATATTATGACGAGGCAGGAAAATACTGATATATTTTCTAAAACTCGACTGCCAGATATCAATGTCTACTTGGATGAAGACATGAAGACATCTATATATTTTGTCTGAAATTAATTTGAAGTTAGGCGAAATACTATAGATACTCTAAAAAGATAACCAAGGAAGTAACCGTATGTGATGAGAAATTTAAAATTATTCTTGATAATTGTCAGAAGTGATATCCAAACTCTAAAAAGATGCTCCACTAGTAAAGCGTTATTGGAGTTTTTGCTGAGGAAATAAATATAATTGGTGGTCTAGTATGTAAGTTTTAGTACTCCATAAAGTCTAAGAAAGTTTTTATCGACAGTTAAAATGTCTCACATGGGTTTAGAGGGTACACTAGCAATTCTCACAGGCGTTATATACTGAACAAGTATATCTGGATGTAAAAAATTTAATTGAATCATGTGGAACATGTCTTTCGCACAAACATCAAAACTCCGTGGAACCATTGGAACATCGTTAAATTCCCACCTTACATGTGCAGCTACTTCACTGCTATTAGGTTGCAGCTTATTTTTGATCAGTGCATGTAGTCAATTGTCATTGACCATTATTCCAAGTTTATCAAAATTATTCACGTAGCTAGTATTAATATCATATCGGTAATAAATTGTTTCAAAGCAAATTTTGGCAGTTTCGGAATTCTGATCCAACTTGTTATTGATAAAGATCCGGCCTGTTCATCAACAGCATTTCAAAAAATTGTAAAAGAATTGAAGGCTCAGCGAAAATGCAGTTAAAATTGTGAATAATTCATTTAGTAAGCCCATATAGTCTAGCAGTGATTCCTATTTCGTGCTAATACACCAATGAAATGCACATAAGAGAGAAATGGCTCTGCTCAATTATTAATTTCTTACAGAAGTCTACACTTGAAAGTGATATTCAAAAAACAAAACATTTTTTACTTGCTTTTGTCGACGACATGGTGATGTTCAGAAATGACAGCCGCAAATTACAGTTTATATATTTATTTATCTGACTCCAACCTGAGCTCAAGATCATAAATACGGAAATCAACATCTCAAAAACGCAATGTATATGCGTCGAAAGGAGAGACCATGGAGATCGAATTGTCAGACTAAATTTCATCCATCTTGAGAAGAGAATGGATTTTAAATACCTGAGTGTTGGCCTCAACGAGTACGGATGGGTCGATGGAGACATTAAGGATAGGATTAAGAAGGCTGGAAGATGCTTCAACTCCAGGAACGCTTTCCTGGAGTTAAAGGAAGTTTATATGGCAAATAAGAAGGTAAAAAGGAAAATCTTGAAAAAATACATTCCACTCTATCCTAACTTATGCAAGTGAGTCTCTTGGATCCTCAGTCCAAGTTATCTACCTAAAGGAAATAAAGGGAAAAACAAGATTCCAGATCGCGTGAGGAACGCTTCTAAGAGTAAACCAGGAGAGGACACTTGCAGAGAAAATAATTGAAGAGAAACAACTCAGGTGGTTAGTATAAATCTCGCGAATGGCTGAAGACGGACCGAATCACTGGGCTAAATGAGAAAGCATTACCAGGGCCACACACAAAGTTTGAGTAGAGAGGAGGCGAACAGAGGGAAGACAAAAAAGACATGATAAGGAGCAGTAAATGAAGGCTTTAATAGGGGAGAAATAGACTGGTGGAGGAGAAGGCAGCTGGCACAGGACAGAGGTTCTTGGTTCATACTCTATAAGAAGATACCTTACACCTCTCAGCGGTGAAAGATGGCTAGATTAAGTAAGTAAGAATTTTTTACAGACTGCCCTTTTTTAATAAGATTGAGAATGTCAAATTCCATTTAATATTTAAAAAATATTTCACTATTTTACTTTATTTTTAAATCTGATTTGCTAACCTCGATGAACTCAAAAATTGGAGCGAGCGGTTTATGAGCTATGTTGGCAGAGGTCTTATAACTGCGACCAGGGAGTTCTTCCGACCTTGTCCAAGGTTTACACTCCTCGACGCCGCAGAAAGTTTTCGAATCATTACTCTTTCCAACTGCCGGTCCCCAGACCAGCTTCGGTTGAATTCCATCGTTCATTATTTCAATACAATTATTAAGACAATATCACTATTATTATTTCGATAAAAAATATATTTCGTTACAATTACAGGTGTTTCAAATAATTGAATCATAACCTAGCTTGTGGTGATTCAACAAAGGGTCTATAACAACAAGCAATTCTGGACTACTAATTGGAACAGGCCCAAAGCTAGACCAAACCTACTTAAAGGAGAGTTTACGGACGTGGGGCCTTTATGGGGGTTTACGGCCTCATGTTTATTGCTGTTCTTTGGGTTTTCACTTATATCTGGAAAACTAACTATCCATCGCATTGACAAAGACGTTTTATACAAAATTAATGCTGATAAAATTTGCAATATGCAAAATTTTTGAGAGGGGCATATTTTGATGGGTTTTTGAATTGTCGAGGGGGCAAATTTGGACGTGGTTATACACAAGTGGTAAAACATGGAACACTACAGCAAGTGTAATTGTATATGATCTACGATTTTTCTAATTATTATACCGTAGCTTGTTCTATTTTTAGGACTTTTCTTGATGAGCAATAAAATATCTTGGGAGGAGAAGAGGGGTAGGCTCTTGGGACACCGACATCGGGGGGGGGGGATGGGCACCCCTGATTAAATAAAATATAGGAGAGGGGGTAGGCTCTTGCGCCACTGACCTTGGAGGGGGGATAAGCACCCCTGATTAAATAAAATGTATCACTAAAAAAAACTCTAAACCAAGCTAGTAAATAAGGTCAAAGTTAGATTGATGTCAGTAAAACTTTGTTACTTTAGTCCCAACCATTTGCAGAATACTTAAAGGCTCTGGGTTGGTAACCACGGGCGGATCTACGGAGGGGGGGCTTTCGGGCTGAAGCCCCCCCAAAATGGTAAAATATAACCACGTTTTATCGAAAAAATATTTAAAAAGTATCTGTTAAAGTATTATTGTTCGTGTAATTACATTTAAAAGGGCTTCAGGAATCACTTAAACACCATTTCATATAGGTAGTTAATTTCTTTCTTTTTTTCCAAAGTAATTATCGTTATTTTTATGAAAAAAAAACTTTCGGGCTGAAGCCCCTCCCAAAAATAAATCCTGGATCCGCTAGTGTTGGTAACTATGCTGTTTCTTCTTTTCAAAGTGACAATTGCTTCACTCCAGGATCCAGAAGAAGTGGTAGAAGCCAATAGAATCTACACTTTCAGCACCAATGCACTTCAGACCTTCACTCTAGTGCAATAGGTATCAGCCACTATGGTGAAGACTTGTGCCAAAAACCAGGGAAATGCTACACCTCCGTTTAGTACTTGAGTTTATCAATTGAGATCAGATCAAATTTTTTGATGGGCTGAAAGTATGTATACACAACTAGAGATCAAAGCAGCAGTATACCTAGTCAGATCTACTTTTTCAACTATCATAAGATAGCCCAGAGCCAATGAGGACATTTCTTCATGCAATATACTTCTGGACTCATCTTAAAATGCCACTAGGCAATACAAGGATTTATTCAGATTGTTCGAGTATTTTTGCACAATATTATTGTATAATAAAGTTGGATTAGTGGTCATGATTGTGCACAGAAAAGTTTCATTTCAACTACCTTAGACAAAGAAAGAATGGTTATCAGTAAAAAGATTGTTCTAGGAATCTTGCTCTTTGTTGTTATTGTAGGTTTTATCACAAAACATGTTTTTTGTTTTGTTTTTTCCCATAACAGCTTAATTACATTAGAAGAAACTTGGTAAATTCATTATTAATGCACTTGATAAAATCTAAATTATAAACAGTTTGCAGGAAAAGTAATACATTGCATAGAATCAGTTTGTTTTTAAATTGAATGATGTAAATCAACTATAAGGTCTTTTTGTTTTTATAATGTTATTGTCAAATTAAACTTTTTTCAGAAGATAATGAAAAACCAACATTAAATGTATGAGTTTTCAATTATTAAACAATTAAATAGTCATTAAATTTTATGTGTTAAACAAAGGTTAATCCATTTGTTTTTTAAAGTTGCATTTTATAAATTATTCTTTCATAATTAGACATTTATTGTCATCATTAAAAGTGATTCAAATTTTCAACAAAACAATGCTTATCTTTCAAATAAGTCAAGCATGGTATTTTGATTTATTAGAAAGATTAGCTTCTCGACAATGCATGTTTTAATTGATAAATCATTTTATCTCTCTTACCTCCCCTCTACCAAAAAAAGTGCAGTTGTTGTGATATGACAAAATTATATAAAACCAAACTGAGACCAGGTGTCATAGGTATAAATAAATTGTGAAAGAAACTTACATTTCAACAGCTCTATTTTTACAAAATAATGTTCATTTATTTTCTAATGTAACATTGTTAATATACAATTTATTGTATAATTTCAACAAATGAAGATACATGGGCCAAAATGACCTATGTTGGGACCAGTAAATGCTTTATTTCTTCTAAGATAATAAAACATGAATAAACTAATCATTACAAGTCAATTTTATGTACTAAATACTGAACACAAGGTAGGTACACATTATTTTAGCAGATAACAGCGAGCGCTTTAGCTTCTTCACTAATATAACAATTTAATTCTATTTATTTCTAACCAAATAAAATAATTGCCCATAACAATACTGACACATTACTATTCCTGCCAATATATCACAAATGTGATTAATTCATTCAAATTTTAGAGTCTTTAAATTAAGACCCTTTTCTTTTTAATTTTTATTGAAGGCACACAGAAGAAGGCCATGAGAGCAACAATGTCCAGGTTCGATCCCAGCCTTTCGAATTCTCAACAGTTCTGCAAATTACACATCAGTTTTTCAATATCATGTAAATTGGCTATCTTGGTAGAAGATAAATTAGCTAAAGGTGTCCAATATTTTAATTATAAAATATGCTTATGCTCACAATAAGGATGCAAATGCAGAGACGATGTTTGAGATCTTTCAGACCGAGAAAACAATCTGTACATGCTTAAAGGCTGATGTTATGCTCAAATGGTTATATGGCCTGGCATAGATAATGTTAGCTTTTTCATCAGTATTGTATAGTAACATTTTAGTAATTTAACGACCATTCTTAACTATCCTACCCTGGAAGTCAGCTAGTAGTAAGAAAAATTTAAATAAATTCAAAAAGACTATAATGAAGATTAATTCTGAGTAACAATAAAAATATATTAACAATGAAGAAAAACAAAACGAATAAAATTTTGAGGCACACGGAACAGCTTTTTTTTTTTTTACCTGAATAAAACAATTATTACTTGTAACATACAACAGTTATTTCAAGACTAACAAATAACAAATCATTAATTGCTAAATTATCAAAACAGACAAGCCATTGACAAGTTATAATATATTAATTTAAAATATGCTTAATGTCATATAACATAATTAGTCTTTACCTTTGACCAGAGAAATATACAAACATATACTCATTATCTTGACACTCAGTCAGTATATTCTTAACAAATGTAGGAAAAATAATATTGAAAACATAAATTAAATTAAAATAAAGTTTAATTTTTAACAATGAAGAAAAAAAGCAACAACATAATACTGAAAATGTTATAATCATAAATAAAACAAATAACACATTTTTTATTATATTATAAAACCAGATTTCAATCAAACGGAGAAAATTGTGAGTCTCTTACTTACATCTATTCTATACAAAATTAAAATAGTTATTCCTATTATTTGGTCAACAATACTTTCTGTACTTTAGAAGCATTAATCCTAAAAATTTAGAACCAGATATCGTCCCTTTGAGCTTTAATCAATTTTATTAATAATTGAAGGTTGAGTAAAACCAGGAAGTGTGTCAAGCAACGGTTGTAACTCTGACATTTTTAATTTCTGTCAAAAAAGGTTTGGTGCGTTCATTTAAATAGGATTTGTCCAGCTGAGGAACAAATGTCTATCCACTGGTTTTGGAAAATTTGAATTACGAAAATAACAATAGATTAAATAAATGGGCAGTAGTTCAACCATTACTTAATGTTTATACATATCATCAGGAAAGGGAGAATTTATATTGATCCTTCTCATAGATGACTACAATAATTTGTTTGTTCACTTTAAGAATACAATTTAATATGAATCATCCACAAGAAGGATTAAAATCTTTAGTTAATTCTTACTGAACCTTTTTTAATGTCTGTTATTGAAACAACTCACCAAAAATCGAAAACAAAAATGAACGACTCCGTTTGGTAGAAATCCAGCTTGAAATTAGTAAATGACCAATAAAGAAATCTTGAATAGTTAATTATATACAAGAATAAATTAAAAATATATAACTTAAAGTTTGTAATGATCCAAGTTGTGTTACATATTGGATTATTGATTTATTTTGTAGCAGAGATGACAGTATGTGGAACTTACATTATTAAAACAATCATTTTTTTTGAAAATTAAATCACACTCCAGACATTAATATAGTAGAGTACTTGTAATGCCTTAAAATATAAAATATTTGGTTCTAACAGGAATGAGATTTCTAAAAAACCTGTACCACTGCAACCCATGAAGGGTGTAGGGAAGTGATTGGGCAGAGATCACACTCAACCACCAGTTTTTCTCGCTAAATTAATTATTTAATTAAGAGTACCCACTTTATAGAGTGTGGGTGCCCCAGGAGGGTCTCCTAACTTCTTTGTCGATCCAAGGCTGATGAAAAATTACTACTCATCAGCTGGATTCGAACAAGGGACCTTGAACTCTAGAAGTCGGTGCTCACCCACTGAGCTACCCCGCTCCCAACCACCAGAAAGAATGGGAATAATTAATTTTCATATTAAAGTGAAATTATAAAAAAATAAAAATAAATAAATGAAAAAAACTTTTAAAAAATTAGTTTCAGATCTTAATTTGATATGAAATAAAAATGATGAAAGCTCCACAAATTGACAAACTTGTTACAAACATTTGTGTAATCTAACACGCAAAAATGAAAAAAATAATACTTTCATGTCATGGTATTTTCTGTACTAATTTAAAATGTTCCCTATATTGCTATAATGTAAATGGAACGGAAAAAAACAACAATAACCTTCAATTAAAAAACTGAGATTCACTTTCTACAATTATTATTAATATCACTATTTTAATGCTCGTCATGTTTTGATAACATGATAAATAGTTCAATTAAAGCTCATAACACACAATATACTAAGATTGTACAATAACAATTAAATAAAGCTGTGGGCATAGCATGAGCTCATATGTATAATTTTTTTTTTTTTTTTGGTAGAATTCCTTACTTTCTACGAAAAAACTTTTTTTTAAACCATGAAATACTACTCACTAAAATCGTTAATAAATATAACATTACAAAAGGGATTCTCGATAAATAGCACTATATTAATTTTTAAAAGGGGTATATAATTTTATTATGGAAAATTTAATATGAGGCACTGTAATTACAGGAAATGCAAGAGTGTTTCATACTCATGCTTCACCCATGACAAAGGATATATTAATTTATAAATAAATAAATAAGATCGGAAATATATATCCGTCAAATATTAAACTTTAATTATATAGAGTTCATATAATAATTTTAAATAAACATACAAACTGTTCGGTATTATATATAATAATAATCATTTCAAGAGTTGATAAGCGTAAATATTCTGCATATGATATAAGTTATATAATGCTCTCATACAGCTAATACCTGAGATTCTGAGAAATTTGCCTTTTCTTGATTTTTAGAGTAATTTTTTTTTTTTAAAGAATCCTCTGGAGAAATTCACAATACAACCTATATAACCTACACATTTTGCTTACACATAATACCCTATTTAAATATATTAGATATGTTGGTCTAAAGATTTATGATCATTGTAGCAGGGATGGGAATATGGATTTTTTTTTTAATAAATTAAAATGGTATATACTTTAATCAAAATACAAATGAAAAAGTAGAAATTTTTATCTTAGTATAATTTAAACTTAATAAAAGATAAAATTATATGATAAAATAGAGGGACTGTATAAAGACAGAAGTAAGGGTTTAAACTAAATAAATTTTTAATAATCAAAGTACGAATAAATAGGTTGATATATTCTGAAGATATCACAACATAATCTCAGTTAGATAAATTTCATTTTAATGTAACACTATACTTTGTTTTAGGAACTTAGTTCCTGGTCTGATATCGGCACCTTTATCAGCCAATACTAAACAAATTGTTGTGAACATATAAAACAATTAATATTCATTAAGTTTTGAAAAATATACAAAGATAACTAGAATATCGAGTAAATTGGATAGATGATCAATTAATAGATTCAAATCATTTACCTCAAATTAATAAATTTTCAGGAAATTAAAATGAAACTTAATTTAAAGCTGGCACAACTGAAAAATTAATTTTTAATAGGTTGTGTTTTTCAGTGGGCATATTTTGTGTGTTGCTACATTGAAAAAAAAAATCAATAAAACTGAATAATTAATAATTGTCCATTTTTGTGTAATCATAATCGAGAAGATAATTGTGAACATAGTCCTAGATTTTATTTAATGTCCGAGTTGAGTGTTTTTTCCAACGTATCAATATTAATGTATAAATTGTTACAAAATTATGTAATTTTTGTAATTATACTCAACTTACGTGGTATTGTAACTTAAAAAATTGCAATATAAAATTTACTAGACTTATGAGGTATTGATTTGAATCTATGCTATTAAAATATTTTCTCCATTCTTCTGCAACCAATAACTAAATAATATTAAATGTTTTCTATAACTAGAAACTCGCACTCAGCATTTTTTATGCCATAAATAAAAAATAGTTAAAAGATGGTGATTTTTATATTGAGTTCTTAAGCATTTAAAAATGATATTGACAAAGGCAGTCATGAATTTCCCATTCCTGAGACAGTGGAGATCACTTTGACCAACAAAATACCCGAGCAAAAGTGGAAAGATTTTTTTTAAATATATGTTGAAAAAATGATTTATAAATATAAATAGACTAGTATAAATTTTATGAGGTGGACAAATAAATAAACAGAGAGCTCATAATAAATGACTAAATAAGTACTAATAATAACAGAAAGTTTTCTTAATAAATATTAAATAAGAATGAAAAATAAGTTAAGGGCATGGAAAAAATTTTCTTTGTCAAAAGATGACTAGAAATCGATACTTCAATAAATGCTCGAAATGAGATTTAAATTTAAAAAAGAAAATTAAAAAATCTATCCTAAACTGAGGTGGCTGTTTATAATGTACACATTAAATAATGATATAATTAAGATCTTTACCATTGATTCATTATATGAAAATCATTAAACTGAGTAAATCCATGCTTTTTAAATATTTTTGATATAATATATCAGAATAATTAAAACATAAAAATATTTATGTGGTTTGGAAGTAAATATTTTCAAGATAGAAATTAGGAATTTCTTTACTCAAAGATAAAAAGATAATGCATTTCTTAAATATAAGGGCTGCGAAAATTTAATAATTAATTTCATTATGGTAGTGTTACAAAGTGCTAATCTTTAAATAGTTTTATGTCCTTGTTGGTTGCTTACTCAAATTGGTTTGTTTGATTACTTTTCATCATAATTGAAATAAATGAAAATTGGATAAAACAAAAACATTTAAACATACAAATGTGTCAGTAATTCAAAATATAAAATCTGAAAAAAATAAATACAACTAGTGTTAAAACTTAACTTAATAATAAATAAAAACATAATCTGGCAAATATGATTTAGTAATATTGATTTTTAAAACAATACTATTTTACATACAAATACGTGCGCCCGCGCACGCACGCAACCGCCCACACACATTATATAATATATTATTATTGAGATAAATATTTTCATAATAGTATAGTATAATCTTCTCTATAAAAGTTTTTGCCATAATTTGATACTTCAGATTTTTTACAGAGATAAGACTACACCCATTATAGTCCTATCTCTGAGCAGAACTCCTCTCCAGTTGTATTTTCATAGTTCATTCAAATTTAATTATTTATTCTGTCTTTGGTTTTTTTCATACATTTGTTTTCATAATCATTATTAAATATATCAGTGTCCTAATAATATGTCTTTGGATGACCTACAAAATTGGCAAATGCATTTTATTCATCTTGGCTGAACCCCAATATTTTGGACAAATGCATCCAAAGATACCGATAGCACCGATTATTAGCACAAGAAAATAGTAATACGAAAAAATGATACAGCCTTGTTTTATATTTAATACAGCTCCTTAGAAAAAACAAAACAATTACTACTGAAAATGGGTTGATATTTATATTTCATATTTTTATATTTACTTATTTATTCAAAGATAATAATTAAAATAAGTAAATATTTGATAGAAAACAATTAATAGATACAGATGAAATTAAAATATCAATGCTGTATTACAAAAGATTACAATATTTAGAGCAATAAAGAATCTTTTCATTTAATTAATAAGTATTAATATTACTCATATTTAATTAATGCAACTAATAATAATTATTATTAAATCTTCCAAGTATTCAATATTTATTTTTGTTTTAAGACCCTGTATAAGATGAGTACACATAATCAGCCACCTCAAAATATAAACTCATCAATAGGTATTATCAAAATAAATGTCATTTAGAAAAACTGTTGATTGTCCTAAGTAGTTTACAACTCAATTTTCATAATAGTTTATAAACAGCTTATCAAATGCTTGAATCAAATAACTATAAACTTATTTTAATACATTTTTTTAATTAAAAGATTCTCGCAAATTTTTAATATAGATAAAACGTACATAGTAAATAAATATCATTCTGTATGGATTTATGCATATAAAAATTATATTTCAATTTAGAACATAATAAGTTATATGCATAATAACATTCCCAAAATATTTAACTATGCAAAAATATTTATCTCGAAAAGAAACTATTTAACAACAAAGTCTAAAAACATGTACCAAGCCAATTTAAAACTAAATAAACTTGTTATTATTCAGAAACATAATTTTTATTTGTAAATTAGTTAGCTGAAAAGATCCAATGTTTTTATTCTATTAACATGCTTTAAAAAGTTTATTAGTTGGTTACTACCAGCTTTATATTGTACTATTTTAGGAAAAGTGAGTTTCATCATTTTGAAAGCTTGTAGGCTAAAAATCAGAACTTGTCATCAACAAGAACCTCTTAGACATCATGAAAAATGGCTTCAGCATAATTTAATTAAAAACTATGCCAAAAACCGAGAACAGTGTAACTGATATCCATTTCTGAACTGTAGGGAATTCCGCAACTATCCTGATGACCTGATACCATCTTCCGAATCTCTAGAACAATTTTTTGAAATTATTAAAAAAAAAATCAATGATCTGCATATCCTCATTGCCACTGTGAAACCTTCTTTGTGACCAAAAACAATTATGCGATTTTGATCTTATTAGAAACAAAATTTTATTTTGCACTTTTGAGAAGTTTGTAAAAAAAAATTGTGAAATGATTTAAACAGATAAAAAAAAAAAGAATCTCTTAAATTTAAAACATAATAAGTAATATCCAAATAAGTAATATAAATTAAGTGTTTATTGCATGTAAAACAGTTACTGCTAAGAATAACTCAAGTGCTATTTCCAAGGTAATCTTCAAACAAAACAATGTAATAATGCAACTCTATTTAGAGAAGGGACACACAAAGATGGATGGGTGCAGACAAAATACATCAAACCACCTTACACAAACAAAACAAATACAAAATACACAAACAACTGATTACAAAGCAGAGGGCAGCTTGCATTGTATAGATAAGGTGCTTGACAAATCTACTTTTTTGAATTATGAAGAGCTACCTTCAAATCTGAACTCATTGCAGCCAGATCAAAAAATAAAACAACTAGGTGAGTGGGTGGTAACGTATATTGGAGCAACAAAATGCCTTGCAAGTGATGAAATTTTTCCCAGAACTAAACATTTGGAAAATTAGAGAAAATGTTTATTATTTCCAAACAGATAATCCTAATAAGTGTAATAAAAAAGTATCAAACCAAAAAATTTGAAATATAAAGCCTAAAGAAAGTAATTTGGAGAGCCAAATATCCTGGAGAGACCTCTTACTTAGGGGCCAAAATGGCTCAATCTATGAAAAAAAAAAAACAGAATTTTTTGCAGTCCTTTATGGATTATTTTATTCAATTTTTGGATTCTAAGTATAAATCTCAAATTTTGAGGGAGTTTTAATTTTTTTTTTCTTGGTCTATTATACAGGTTAATTATTTCAAATAATAAACAAAAAATAATTATAAAACAGATTTTATTATGGTTATTTCTATATTTTGTCAATAATTAGTATTTTTGTGTTGATAAAAGTTTTATAAATTAATAATATTTGTTAGGTATTTTACAGACATGTATTTTTGGACTTGAAAATGAGGTAAAAGACCAAAACGTCATCTGAAGTTTTATGAATAAAAAATTGTTAATAAAAGGGTTGTTTCTCATGGAAATGAATAGGTTTTTTAAATAAATTAAGAATATGTGTCAAACGTTTAATAGCCTGTATCATTGCTAATACTGCTAGGATTATGAATATTTTTATGTCTTATAAGGAGTTTAATTGACCAATCCAATGATCAATAAATAATTGACAAAAAGACAATGTATACTTTTATGTATGGGCTAAATATAAATAAAATTCTGTTTTCTTCATAATTTTCCCCTCTTATTTTTTTCAATATATACTTTGTGAAAATTTAGAAGGCTTTAAGAGGAAACTTTAGACAAGTTTCATCAAAATTATTGGGTTGTCCGAAAATCAATGCAGGATTTTGAATTTTCTTTAAAATATTCCTCTATATAACAAACCGTTTACATTTACTGGATCATTTTAATGAATGCATGTCGACACTTATTAATCCTCTTCCAAATGATAATGTTTGTTTACTTCTGAATTATTTTGCTACTTAGAAATAATTCAGTCTTTTTAAAGATTTTAACGCGTGATTTTCATATAATTTTGTTTTGCGAGTTTAAACTCAGAATGTAATTTTCTACCTTTTTTCCCACAGTTGATTTGAATGAATAAATAAACAGATGTTTATAAAAATTCCGTGAAATTACAAATTGAAGAAATTTCATACTTTCCTCCTGACCCTGAAAGAGTTTTAAACATATTAATTTATTGTATTAGAAGCTCTTCTCTTTCCATATAAATGTTCTGTGTATTTTTGAAATTTATAATTTGTGTATATTTAATAAAGCATTTTTCATTCAAATTATCATTTGGCTTATGTATAGTGGTACTAAAACATTTTATATTTTTCCTTAATATCCATGAATAAATCGCATATCATTTAACATTTTGAGAATAATAAATTGTGGATGGAAATATCTTACTATTCTCTTTTTAGGTGGACTTCATTAAAAAGTTATACCTCCATTAGTTACTAAGGACCAATTTAAGGAATAGAGTGGAAGAAAGGGGACAGCCATAAACCGACCATATTTATTTTATGACTTTCAGTAATAAAAAATTTCTTGGTAAGAAATATTATCGAATTTTGTTGTTTTATTGTGCCTTCAATCACCCAATTTTTTTTAAGATTAATTTACAAGACAATTTTTTTATAAACCAGATTTTTGTATGCCCTATTAAATCATGTTTTTGAAAATAAGGAGTTTAATAGCGGCAATGATGATATGAAAATATAGCATATTTTCATTAATCTAACCCAATTACAATATAGAGTGTTCACAAAAAATAAAAATAAATAACTAAAAATTACTAAAACATTCATTAAAAAAAAAAATCAACACTAATTAATGATTTTTCTTTGTTCCTGCAGGCCAATTTTAGTAAATCTAAATATTAATCATTTTATTGATATTTAAAAATGATATGACTGTTTTCTGTTAGAAACTCTTCAACTGTTTTTATCTCTCAAAATATGGAAGAGTTAACAACAACTAAAAATGGTCAAGCAACCACACTTTGACCACTTCATTAGGATTGTCCTGTAGATGAATAAACCCTTATTCTTCTTTGAGCCATTATTAACGTAAAGAGGTCTCAATCCATCAGAGCCATTCAACCTGGTCCTGACATATCCTCTTCATTTGAGCCAGATTTTCCCCTCTGCTTCCTCCTATTCTTCATAAATATTCCTCAAACAGAATTCTAGGACAACTTCAGCACTAGCTTCCATAATCTTTTTGGGTAATTATTCTTCATCCTTACAGGAAAAGTGTTTGGACTACTTAAGCTTTCATTTTCAAGGGAAGTCTTGAATTCTGTTATTTGCAGTTGATTTTGCTTATAAGCAGCCTCTCCTTGCTTTCCTAACCACTCTGTGCAGATATTTCATTTCTGCAATTTGGCTGATGAGCTTGTCAAGCATGACCAAACTTTCACTTCCATATGTAAGCATTTACAGAAAGGTACAGTTTTGTAAATCTGAAACTTACTTGCTTTCCCTATATTTCAGTGGTCAATTGTGCTATTTCAAATCTGGTAGCCTAGGTAATCAAACCTAGGTAGGTAATGGTCCACCACTTCAAGCACTAATCCGTCGCATATCACATATATGTCCTCTCATTCATGCCTGGACTCAGTAAGGACTTTGCTCTTGGCCGAATTTATTGCTATTCCTTTCCAATGGAGCTCCTTTTTCCATTTAATTAGTGCTTGCTGGAACTTTTCCCTTGTGTCTGGCAGAAGAAATAAATAAAAAAAAAGGAAGGTCAGAATCTCAGTCTCACTGACAATGAATATGTAGCATCTGTCAACTAGATCGGAATCCAGCTTGTTTGGGCAACCAAAAGAAGACTAAACGGCCTATAGTTTTTGCATTCTGTTGCTCTATCCTTTATATAGATGGGAATTACAATATTATAGTTCCAAAACAATGCTAGGGACGAAGGAAAATAATCAGAGCAGACAAAAACAATCCTCATCCAGAATCCCATATTTCTTGAAACAGTCCTTGAAAGGGCTTTCTAAAATTCTTGGCCACCATACGTGAATTCAATGAATAAATCCTTTTCATAAATTGATAAATTATTATGACTTATAATATCAAATTGAATTACCTATAATAAATCCTATTGTTAACTAAATTATTAATAAAGATTTGACTCATAAATTTAATGACTCTCATAAAATATAATTTTACCTCAAGCATCACTGAACCCATGACGCAGGTACCCACTGTGGGTCTGTTTCAACTGATATAGCTATTCTAACGAGAGATTCAAATGCAGAAGATAAATCGGCATTGACGATTTCTTCATCAAAAAAGTGTGAAAACATGAATTCTATCCTTCTACCACGATGAATCATTTCTCTTAATTCATCATCCTAAAATAAAAATATATATGCATCTTATGTCAAGGGCTAAAAAATTTCAAAAATGAAAAACAAGATACTTCTAAGGCAAAATTAGCATTTCAAATTACAGTTCTAATTTAATGAATATTTATTACATTGTTTTTGTTATGTCATATAAAACAATTAATATTAAACTACTATACAAATTTATTAAGAAAATATTGATCATGGTTTAATTTACCATTACAATATATTTTTTCATGTTACATATAAATTAATTAATTAACAAAAATTATATAGATTTTTTAAAATATGTTTAGCAGGTCAATCTCTTTTTTTTGTCCTAACTGAGCTCATTGTGGGCAAAATTTACTGTTTGCAATTGTTAACCATTGGTTTAATATCTTTCCTATAATACAAGGGTTCATTCTACCCAATCATGAGCTCATTTATGAAAAATAATACACCATATAGACCAGCTAAATATAAATAAATATTACAAAAATATTAAATATTAAAAAATTAATTTAAGAAGAAATAATTTAAGGATGAATAAAAAATATGAGTATGATATGGAAAAAAAATGAATATAATGTGTGGCTAAATTATATCATCATAAAAATTAGATTAATATAGTACAGTAGAATCCTGATAATTAATTCCCCATATCCATGGTATTTTTACAGATTTGGTGGTCCTAAGAAAACCTCCCTTTAATTTGTATTTTAAAAAATGGAATCTGATCCCTTCAATAATTCGTGTTTATTTTAATTTTTTAGGGAAGTGAATATTTTAGAATTTAAATTTCCAAATAAAAAATCTGACTAACGCTTTGAAGGGGCATGGAGAATGAGTGAGAGGGGAATATGAGTGAATGAATTTAATTTAATTTAAAAATTTCACACGAATACAATACTTTCTCTGCATTCCACAAACAGAAAATTAAAAATTTAATTTTTGAAATTCCTCATTTAAAAGTTAAAGATATTGCAAATGAAAGATCTGAGTTTCTTAGCAATGACTGCATGATTATTTGAAGACATTATCATATTATAACTGTATGAAATAATATCTATCTACTCTCATTAGCCATGAAAAATAACCATTCAAGTAATGGACGTTAGGCTAAAATGGCTAGTTTCTGAATTATATTACTTGCGTAAATGAATTTAAGTTAGTTTAGGTAAAGTTGAGGTTTCTCTCACCTCTCCGAAATTGAACTAAGGATAACGCCAAAACTTTTGCAGAAAAACGGGAAATAAAGACTTTTGTACCATTTATGGTAAGTCTTATTGTTTAGAAAAAATATACAATATAAAATTTAAGAAGGCTACCAGGGAAAATGCGAGTATCACTAACGAAGTTTGTTGAGAATGGAAAGATGAGTTGGGAGAAAAGATCAATTCATGAGCCAAGAAACATTTTTTATTTTAGGAAATCATAGTTATTTGAATACCTTGATAATTCATATTTCATCTTTAGACTCCAAATAAATAATGGATATTTTTGCTCCATCTTTTGTCAATTCAAGCAAAGTTTGAATAATAGTAGAAGGTTGGCTGTTAGTGTGAATGACCAGCATTGTGAACTTATTTTGTCACGGAGTTCATTCTACATCATTTGTCACGTATATTATCGACAACTTAGAAGAAAAAGAGTTTTAGAAAAATCATAAATGTTCATTGACAGAAATAAGTATCTTTAAAGTAATAAAAATAAGTAAGTTAAAAAAAAAAAATTACCGTAAAACCTCGAGAATTTTCCTTATCAAAAGTAGATCTAGCATATGCGGCAGTGCGAGTTTCTTTGAGCGTGTCAAACAAAGGCGGTTTGATGTAAATAATGTAAGGCTTGATTTGGGCTGTACGAATCATCTTCAAAGCCTGGAAAGAAAGCCAACATGTTTCATAATATATTTTAATTCATATCCATAAAAAATAATTTTTAGCTTGATAAAAACAGGAAGAGCAGGAACATTATATTTTCTAGTCATATTATATGTCTTTAGTGCTACATTATTATTTATTTTTTAAATGATTTTTGGCCATAAGTCAATCACATTCTTTTTCTTTAACATCTGATTATTATTGCCAATGTTTTGGCTTCAAGAACCATTTTCAATTTCAATCACACACTGTTAAAAATGTGTTCAGCCAATAGAATATTAAAATATTTCAATTTTAGGAAATCATTAGGTAATTTGCATGGATATATATTAGTATAAATATAATTTATATAACTTCAAGTTACACAACATAATATTTCAGGTTATAAAAATGTATTCCATTTGTTGAAATATAAATATAATAATGGAATCAATTATTATAAGAAAATACATTAGACAATCGATAACCAACAAATGGATTTATACAATTTTTTTTTAAAACTATTTATTCAAGATAATGTAGATTTACAACTGTATTACAATACAAATACATCGAGTAAATGTGTACACAGGAATATAATCACATGAAAACGCTTGTTGAGAAACTATATACTTGTAGCACTATAATAATATGTCTATATAAGGAGATCACGAGGCCATCTTCTTTTGAGACCCCTTGGAGAGTTATCAGGAATCAAAGTGGAAGCAAGGTTAGAAATGAGAGGATTCAGATGGTTATGATGTTTATTATGGAAGGATAGGTATCTGGATTGGCCCAAATCGGAAACATATGGAACATTAAAGTCTTTATGGATTATTTTATTTGTGACAAAGTAAGGAGAATTGAGGATTTTGGATTGTAAGGACTGGATACGAGAAGAATTTGATGGTTTAGTGGAGCCCCATAGCTCAACTCCGTAAGTCCAAATAGGTGTTATTATTGTCATATATATGAGTCGTTTGTAATTGATTGAAAGCTTAGAGCGTTTGTCTAGTAACTGTTGGAGTAGTCAGAAACGTCGAGCAGTTTCTTGTCGTTTCAGTCTTGTATGAGGATTCCAAGTGAGACGTTCGTCCAGGTGGAGTCCTAGATATCGGATTTGTTCAACACTGATTAGTGGGGTGTTATTAAAGGATACTGTAGGACAGAAAATCATAGGTTTACAACGAAGACAATCTAAACACATTTTCTATATAAGCTCGATTGACAATGTTAAAATATAAAACATAAGATGTAAGTATGAATATTTGCATTTGCTTGGTTTTATGTGAGTATGTATGATGAATAAAAGTTCAAATGAGTATAAATTTGGGTAAATAATTAATGAATATCTCTACTCAAAGTATATATAAAAATTCTAACAAGGGGAGGTTACAGTGTGGGGCCACCGATTTCAAAGAAACTTTTTTTGGTGATACTAGGCCGAAAAATATTAGAGCCATGTCTGAGGGTTCTTGCCAATATGCCCTAGGAGACGAGAAAAAAAAATTGAGAAAAAATTCGTGCCATTTTTATGAATTTTACACTAAAAAAGTACTCTCAAACCAGAAATTCTTTATTAATTACAGCAGAAACTATATGAAACTCACACTCACAGCAACAGTAACCATGTTTATCAATTTTCTAACAATTGTTATTATAACCTAAGTGCAATATTTGGTAGAAAAAGAAAAAGAGTTTTACAAGTTATGAAAAATAAAATTATTAAAACTTTGAGGGGCAAGAATTTCAAAACCCTACAAAGATTTTTTTTCTGCCAATTTTAGCACCAACACTTTATCATTAACAGCTCCACAACTAGGAGAGAAAAATTAATCGTTAGAACTCATAGGGAGAGGCCTCAAAGAAAATGCAAAAAAACTGTAACTATGTTTCACACAAAATTTATATTTTATATTCTTTTTATGAAAACACTGTAGATTATAAGCATCATAGATCATGCATCATGTTTTTGTAACCTTTTGAATTTGATCGATATTAGTGTACATTATTCATTTTTGAAAATACTGTCGGATTTCAGATCGTGCACAAAGTTTGTGTAACTTTTCAGATTTAATAGATAAAAGGATCCATTATAACTATGCCATGGGCGCTTTTTATTAAAATACAGTTGGATTTGATATTGCCCAATTGCTTATCAAGGCTTTCCATAAAAAGTGACCTCCGACTATATTGCCCCCATGATAATGTACCCTAATATCAAATTAATCTGAAAAGTTACAAAAACTTGATTGATGATTGCGCAATCTTCAATTCGACAGAATTTTCACAAAAAGTATCCACTAAAAAATAATAGCAGACCCTAATATTGATTAAATCCGAAAAGTTAGGAAGAAGCAATTTTAAAATAAATTTATATTGTGCAATTTAATTTTATTTTATTTTTTTCAAAAACCTCTCTTAATAACTTAAAGAAACCTTACTTTTTTTTTTTACAAAAATCTAAATTCAATTTTTTTTATACATTTATGCAAGAATAAATGATTATTCAGTGAATTTTTTCATTGAATAAATTTATAATGAATGCAATCTCTGAACTCTATTATAAGTGTCCTTAAACTGTGACAAATTGTAATATTTCTGAATAAAGTGTTTAATTTTAAAAATTTATATTCAGCGGATATTTTCTAAGATTAAATATTTATTCAGACATATGTTTATTGAATAATTTGTTTTTTCCAATAAAAATATTGAGTGATTCAGAACTATAGGTTATTCTATGAGTTGTCAATTACTAAACATTTATTGAATAAATTATTCGAATAAAAATTCATTCAATAACACTCGACTATGACGCCCATTTGGTATATGCTAGGAGTTCGGAGTTGACATATTTACTGCCGGACAGAAGATTTAAAATGTTCTTTATTTAAATCATTAAAATATTTTCAAGTTATCTTTCTGGAATGAAATGGCATTTCAAACCCGGCATGTTTGACATATTATCGTATAAATTATTGGGCACATGTAGTATTGAGCCACCTCCTTCATAGAACAGTAAAATTAGGGATTGACCCAAACAACCAAAAAATAAAAAGATAAGACATCTGAAAATGTTCATTACCTTCCCATAACTGGTAACATTCCTAAAGTTTCCTGCATCGGATTTTGTTGGAGAGAGGTGAAGAATGATAGTGTTTAAAAATGAGACAAATGTAGTAAAGGTGCACAGTAGCAAAAAATAAACAAATTTAAATTATATTATATACTGAATTATGTTTTACAACTTTAAATGGTATATTACAAGTTTAATGATGTGTTAAAGTTGAAATATTTTAATATTATATTGACTAAATTAATTTACATTGTGTACTTTAAAATTGTTCTTGGAGTTGTAACATAAGCAATAATAAAAGGACCTTAAAGAAAAATAAAGTTTGCGAGTTTTGCCAAAAATCATTTAAAAAGTAGAGACCATTGTAATTTGGTTCGTATTTGGATACACACCTGATAATGTGGACTAAGAATGCAGACATAACCTGCATTTATTAAAGAAAGAACACTTTCAACAGAAGTTCCATACAGATTTCCTTTATATTCTCCATATTCAATGAATTTCCCAGCAGCAACATCCTCTTCCATAACTTCTCGTGAGACAAAGTAGTAATCTTTACCTTCTATTTCACCAGGTCGAATACTTCTGGTTGTAACTAGACAGAAAAGATATTCTTATATATTCCACAATATTTATAACGTAAGGATAAATGAAAATGAGGATGAATAAATTATTTTCAAATTCATAGAAAATTAAATTAATTTATTATTAGGTAGTCCGGAAAATAATGGAGAATTTTGGTTTAAAAAGAAAAATTTACAACTATTTAATAAAATCAAAATAGTCTCTACTACTATCAATACATTTCCGCTAGGGGGCGGGGTGGCCGAATGGGCTAAAGCGTGTGCACAGCTAGACGAGTTGCCAGGTAACCAGATAACATAGATTTGAGAGATTAAAAAGTACGAGTTCCGGTGCCGGAGGGGATTTTTAATTTCCCGCCCTCACCCTCCAGCCCCGGAAAATCCCGTATAGCCTAAAAGGCGAGGTAGCAAAGAACAGGAAAAAGAAAAAAATACATTTCCGCCAACGTGTTGGCAACTTTTCTGTTCCCTCGTAATAGAATTTTCCATCATTAGAATTGATAAACTCCAAAAATGCATTTTTTAATTCCCTTTCTCCATCAAATTTTTTATCACGTAAGTAGTGGTCCACGTGTCTAAAAAAATGATAATCCATAGGTCCAGAAAATAGGACAAACATGGCAGAATTTCATATCCAAGCTCAAACAGTTTTTGTAACATCACATGTAAGACAAGTGGACGGGCGTTGTCATGCAACAAAATAGGTCAAAATTGACCAAAGATGGCTTCGTTATTGCCTATTTCAGATGCATTGCATTAATTTGGTCACAATACAATTCAGCATTGATGGTTTCTCCAGGATTTAAGAAGCTGTAGTGTATCAAACCAAATGAATCCCACCAAACAGCAACCATCACCTGTTTTTGATGAGTTGGGGGATTTGGTGTAAACGTTCTGCTGCTTCTCCTTTGTCGAGCCACTGTCCAGAATGTCTACTGATATCATAAAGTATTCAGTTTTCATCACAATTCTGGAAAGAAAAGGGTAGTTTTTGTTTAGACAAAGAAGTGTAGCACAAACTTTATAAAGTAGGTTTTTTTGGCAGTCATTCAATGTGTGTGGAACCCAACTTTCAAGCTTTTTTATCTTTCTAATTGCGGCAAGGTGATCATTGACAGTCGATTTGCTAAGGTTAAGTTTACCTGCAAGTTCTCGAACAGTTGTTCTGGGGTTTTATTCTACCAAAGCCCGAAGAACATTGCAATCAAGACAAGAAGTCCCTCCACGACCTTCTTTTTCTTCAAGGCTGAAGTCTCCCTATTGAAATTTTTGGAACTAATGTTGAACAATGCACTCATTCTCGCCCCAGACTTAATTGATGTTTCTCTGGCCTTCTGGGCGAGTTTAAGCACGTAAAACAAAATTTTACGAAAATCACATGTTGACATCTTAGTTAAGATTGAATTATTTCTAAGCACCGAAATGCTACAGAGGTGAACATTACTGTTTGGAAGAGATGACATTCATACAAATGAATAATCCAGTAAATGTAAACAGTTTGTTATATAGAGGAGGATTTTAAAGAAAACTCAAAATGATACATTATTTTCTGAACAACCCAATAGTTTTTACATTGTTACTTGCTTATATTTATGTAAAATCCTAAAAATAAGTAATCTAATTGTAAAATTTGATTCTGGAAATTTTAGTTTATTTTAGCTCTCCTGATCTGAAATCACCTTGCAAAACAAAAATGTAAAATATACGGGACATGTAGTAAACAGTGACTATTGTTATTTAATGAATTTAATGAGATATTTTCAAACATTGGTAAAACATAATTAATAAAATATAAACTAGACTTTAAATTTATTTGTTGTCCAACTTTGTATTTATTAGTTAAATAGATTAATTTATTTGAAAAAGAGTGCAAGTTAAGGAACTGATAGTACTTTAGTAACAATAAATAATTGTAATTTTTCAGAAGATATACATTTATTTTTATCTGAAACCGAATAACACAAACATATATGTAAAGTTTGCTACATAAGTGGGTGATGCTAGATCATCAAACATCTTTAAAAAACTGTGTTAGTTTATTGGTTAAGTCATTTACTGTGATTAGCTATCTTCGAAATATATATATATATATATATATATATAATATATATATATATATATAATAATATATTTATATATTTATATATATTTTCATCAGAATAACATGACTTAAAAAAAATATTAAATATTGCAATACTTACATGGAACAGGAGATCTATATTTACTAGGATCGGTAGAAATCAACCTCCGTTTAAGTTCATTGCGCCCAACACCAGGTGGTCCAACTAGAGCCAATGGCCTGTAGAGCCCAGGACGAGGGTACAACTTAGCCACTTCTTCGTATGTAGCCACCTCCTCACGCATGAAGTCGTCTGCTTCTGTCAGATCATAAAGGATCTTTTTAATTTTTGGTGGCCTAGAGCAGTGCGATGTTGAGGAGCAAGGAGACGGAAGGAGCCGCTCAGCTCCTACACACTTCACTCCAGTGCATATTTCGCCCTCTGCAAACCACTCTGTCTTTAGTCTTTAAGTACTCAACTGAACAGCAAGAAAGGATAACATGCAAAACATATATACATGTAAAACAATACAAAATAAATAAAATTATCATGCTGTAGCAACATTATCTTCATTAGTAGTGCTTTATGTACATTATTAAAAAAACAAACAAAAAAAACTGTAATTATAAGATTATAATAAAAATAAGTGGTAGTACGCTAAAAGAAAAAACGTAATTTCAATAATAACGATGAAAAAACAATACCTATCTAAATTATAATTAAAAAAAAAAAAAAAAAAAAAATATATATATATATATATATATATATATATATATATATATACATATGAAGCATTCATACGACAATAGTTGGATAGATGAACAATGGACCACATAGTTGAACTTTATGAATTAATGCTTAATAAAAATAAATAGACCATAGTGCACTTATGTCATAGAAGAAGGAGAAAACAGTTTATTTATGCAAGATATTTTAATCTTAATGAGCCCTCTTCAATAAAATGTTCTTTTAGTACAAAAGAAAATGACGTCTCTGAACTTCTGGTTTTTGAAATCAATATCCTTTCTACTCAAACACGAGTTAAAATTTTCAGTCGATTCTACTAGAAATGTTCAAAAATTCAAATTTTTTAGTCAAAAACAAGATAAACAAGATTAAACAAGATTTTTGATAAAATTATAAACAGTTATATTATAAAATTTTAATATAATTATAATTCTAAAAAACACAAACACGCACACACACTCTCATGTACTTTACTTTGTTAATATTGGGACAAAATTAATGCATCACTTTATGAATAAAACAACTACCCTATAACTTTAGTTATTTAAAAGGATATTAGATGGATATTAGATTAAAAGGATATAACAATCAGAGTATGAGCATAGTTTAATTAGAATAGGAATAATTCCTGGCGTATCACTTTATCTCTTTATGATTATTTTAGTCACTATAATGTCTATACCAGCCTGAGGAGGTTTTTTTACTTTTTCATTTTTGTCCTATTTGAGCTATTAATTCCATTGAGAAACCTTGAACCAGTGCTGCCAGTTTTTCTAGTCCTGCTCAACTGCTTCATTTCAGCAAGAATTTTCCCAATCCTCTAAATATATTCCTGACAGAAGATCCTTGGTTGGCTGCATGGTCTTTTACGGTAAGCTGTATGTCCAGCTTGCTTTATCATTTTGAGTTCTTTAATTTCTTCCATTCGACAAATGAACAACAACAAAAAAGATGTCTTCACTGCCAGTCCTAATTTGATTTTATATAAAGATGGTGTTTTTTTTTTCTGATTCAGTGGCTCTGAAATAGCAGAGTTCATTAAAAAAAAAAAAAAAAAAAAAAAAAAAAAAAAAAAAAAAAAAAAAAAAGCATCACTCTAACAAAAGGAAATCATATTTGATAATTCTTCAAGAGCTCTTGTGCCGTATTAATGTAAATACCAAGTGTAAGTTTACCTGCAGGCTCCATTTCCATCACAACACAAATTTTTAGATTCTATGATGCTTCAAAGAAGGAAGTAGGTTCACAATTTAGAAAGTAAAATCAAAAGTGACTGGGTCCATTAGCAATTACTATGACAGGTTTGTTTGTATTCAGGCCTTCAGGATTATACTAGAACTAGTAATCAACACAGAAGAACACTATTCTTCTTGCTGTTTGTTAACTGATCTAAGAACAGTAAGTAAATACACAAGGTAATACTCTCCATTCAAAGCGTGAAGAGAAGACTGAGTGAAGCCAAACTAAGTGCCAGACACATTGCGTGTGGCCCTCTTCCCATCAGACTCCACAAAAGAAACTCAGAGCGGCTACAAGGAATTGCAGTAAAATTCTCTAACATTTCCCAATTAAATGATAGTTATCCCTGACCAATATGTCTGGGGACACAAATATTAAAAGTGTATAATTTATAAAGGAAGGAGATGGTCCGGGGTGGCGGTCATAAATAGGCTAAATAGTGGCAAAACTATTTTATTAAAATCTAAGGTCTTCTTCAAGAAGGTGTGTTCAGCTAGGAGTTTGACTTAGAACTCAAGTTTAGTTCTAAGTCAAACTCCTAGCTGAACATACCTTCCTGAAGAAGACCTGCAAAGTCGGGTCGAAACGTTGGATTTTAATAAAATAGTTTTGCCACTATTTAGCCTATTAATGACCGCCACCCCGGACCATCCCCTTCCTTTATAATGCAACGGTCAACTGTCAAATATTCTGTATAATTTATAACTTATTTTATTTATTGTACAAGAAAGAAAATTGACTACAAAATTATTTGAGTAAAAATCAGCCTATTTAATAACAAATATAATGTTTTAGAGGAAGCATTTTTTAAGCTTGATTTTCTATAAGAATTTTCTATTTTAGAAAACTAAACTTTTAGTAATTTATTTTTTATCGCCTTTATTTTATTTTCATAAACTGAGAAGAGGTAAAAGTTGATACTATTATAAAATAAAGTAAGCTATGGGAGATTCTAATATTAATGAAGTTTCTCATAAGTAATTTAGTTTCTTTATTACTATAAATTGTGTAATAATCATCCATATGACACCAACTGTGACATTTCGTGTTAATAAATACTCTTTTAAGAAGCACCACAGGTTGAACGAGTGAGTGCTAACAAGCCAATAAATCCCACCACCGTAGCCACATGAATTTACTAAAAATATAATGTAAAACAAAATTTAATAATTATATAGGTATCTATCATTTGCCTATATTAACTGTCACTCCCCACTCTTTGCGTTAAATTCATATTTCTGTTTAGTACTGTAAAAGAATATGGAAAAATAAGAAGTTTTTCCTTAAAACAAAAAATTCCGTACAACGTGCCTACAGGAGAGGGGAAAGTCCAATAGTAGCCTGGCTTAAGAATTAAATCTAAGTCTTCCAACAATTTGAAAAATCCCAAGTCTATTCGAGACATCATGCTGAATCATTTAAATCCAAAAAATGACAACTTACCAACAATGAAATTCGTCTTTCTCAATACTCCGCAATCAGGGTTAAGACAGACTTTACTCAAAAGAACTAACAAATACATATAATCAATTCACGGTACATTTGATGAACTTCAAACTAATATATTGTGAAGATGGATACAAAGATTCTGTTCCCGACACAATACTGTTTTTAAAAAATTAACTGTGAAGCTGCGTTTTCTTTCAGTTAACCAACGAATGGAATTAAGTTTAGCAGGCAGTGAGTGAGAATTATCATGATGCTGACATATTCAAAGTGGTGAAACACAATTTTTTAAAGAGTAGAAGTTCGACCAGACTCTACATTGTAAGATCGAAAATGTTCTAATGGATGTTTATCTATAGACAGAATTACCGTTAAGAAGTTCATTACTTTATAAAAAAAATGTACATAGATGTGTACATTACAAATATTAAATAGTCTTGATATGTTTTTCTTTTTAAAAAAATACTGTTTTAAGTCCATTTTGCTTAAATTTCATTCATTACCCTTTTTTGATTTGAATATAATGACCAGTGCCGTTATCGACAGTCTAAGGTGGATGAATACAGTGACCACGGTTGGTTCTAACAACGAAGTTTACTCCTTCAAGGTCATTATAAACGATATCCACTGTATATTAATTTCCAATTTTAAAAAAGTACATATGTACTTAAAAAATTCCCAGACTTTAACAATTTTCTCCTGTTTTGAAAATTCCTTGACTTTTTCCATTTTTCGAGGTCGGTCAACACCCTGAAACTGATTTGAATTTGGGCACAACATATCCATAAGAATTTAGAGGGATGGAAGTGGGTCATTTTTACTAATGATGTGGAGTCTTACGTTATCAGATGGCAGATATTTGATTTGTAGACACAAATATATACAATATGTTCAGCATGGTATGGTCCTGCTGATAGCATTTCAAGAATGTTTATCATTATTATATATCCTATATCATTGTTATTATACATTCTATATAAATTTATATTTCCTGGTAAATCATTACAAAACACTGTCACACAGAACTTAGGATACCCTAGGAGGCTAGTTATCGTTTAACGGCCATTAAAAAATCTAGAACTTAATCTAATGGGGTATGTTTGGCTAATGTTCAATTTCAAATGATACATTAATTTTGTCAATTACTCTATACAACAAAAGTAAAAATAAAGTAATAATGACCAATAAAAGAATCCAACATGCAAATAAAGAGTAAAAAAAAAAAAAAAAAAAAAGAAACGTGCACTTTATTTGCTATAAGCACAATATCAGTTGTGAATTTTGAAAATGTAAGTTTTTCTTATACATTATTTCTTTAACTAATTGTTTCTCTCTATTGATGATTGATTTTAATCTGATTTTTTATAGAATCTATTATTTTAATATATTCTGTCCGAATAGGGCTAGTTAATATTTAAATATATCAGCAGATCTTAATTTATTGTTAATCTGAAGTAAAGTTATTAAATATGTTTTCCCATCTATAAACACTACTTCATATTTTTTTAGTAGTATGCAATTCTTCATGTCTTCCCCCAATTAACAAGAATAAAATAGATTTTTAAACAATTGCAGTGATGCAATTTGGTGAATCATATATTTTTGGTTACTCACAAAGTTGCATCAAATATTTTTGTTTGAAATAAATTTTTAAAAAGTTTCCATTTAGTTTTGATTAAATAATAAAAGTAGAAACTCAAAATGTGTATTTCTATTTAAAACTCATATTGGCATTTTTTTCTTGATTGCAATACTTTCTCTTACAATATATTTCACAAAAAGATAACATAAGTGAAAGTAAAAAAATGAATTCAACTTTTTAAAACATATCATTCCGAAAAATTTGGTAAAAATTGTAATATTTGTTATCATTCCTATGTTTTCTAAAAGCTTTTAATGATTTCGGTATTCATAATAGACATAATTTTGATCTATATGAATTTTAATTTCCATATTTTGTTATCTATATAATCGATTATTAATTAACATCTGAATTAGCACACACACAAAAAAAAAATATTAAAAGTAAATTTTTTTCGACTTGATGATCAGCAAAAAGTTTTGTCATGCATTTCTTAAATGTGTATATCAGGTAGTACTAAATTTGTTTTTTCATTTTTTTACTTCTTTTATATTCAGAGATTAAGGGCATTACAGAAACTACCTTGTTATTCACATTTCTTATTTTCAAAATTCACAAGTGATATTATTCGACCAGCTGAAAAAATTCACACAAAATGACAGCAATTAAAGAATAAAAGCTTTGTATAATATTAAAAGACACACATCAGTCAGTTAATGACAAATAAAAATTTCCTATAAGAACAAACAGTTTCCAAGTGCTGTCCAGTTTCGGGTTTCACAAGTGAAAAAAGATGACAGAGGTGGTGCATACACCAGAGAGAGATGAAAAATATATAATTAATCACTGTAAAAAGAATATACTTTTAATTTATCAATAGGTAACAGAGCTTTCATTCCATGCTTAAAGATATTATTTAAAGTGTTGAATATATAATTTCAAGATTGTACAATAGTCTAATAAGCCAAGTTCAAACAAACTAGGCTTGCAATGAAATAAATTGTTTGTATAAACAACAAAAACAATTCATAAGACTAGAAAATCCAAAAGTAGATGACCAAACTGAAATAGTGAAAACTGTCTAATGAATTACACTAAGAAACATAAAATATAATATTTCTGAAACTTTTTTATCACTATAAATTAAAATATGAGAATGAATTTTATTAGCAGAAAATGAAAAAAAAATATTTTCAATATAAAATTGAATTAATTTGAATTTGAAACAGAGTTTCAATCTTTATCTCTCATTTTGTGAACTAGATTTCGTGATTATTATTGTACATATAGTCATTCAGTATTTCTTTAACATGTAAATATTTTCAATATTTACGCAATCAAATGGTGTGAACTGCAACTTGGTCAACTTCTTAGTGAAACAAAAATTTAATACCTACCCCTTTAATGTTTTTATCTCTTTAAACTGAAGGTAGTATCATTACAGTTTTCTAGTGAATAGTTTACTGTTTTTTTGGCAATTTTAATTACAAATTAATTTTTTTCTTTTTTGTCATTCTCATCAGGTATGCTTTTTAAATCAATTTTTAAGATATAGTAGTATTTTGCACCTTCTAAAAGCTTTGACTAATTCCTTTCAGAATAAAGCCTTTCAAGTAATTTAAAAGAAATAAAATCTATCAAAGAAAGACTTCCTTATCGTGAAATCACTCTCAAATACCACTGCTTGATTGGATTAATTACTAAAATAAAAAACTTCTGGTGTTTCACATTAAAAAAAAAAAGATTGTGGTACAAAAACACTGAATAATCAGAGCAATAAGTTCCTGAAAACTTGATTCTGAACAAATGCAACATAGGTAGGCTGTAAGCTAACCATGTTATCTGTGTTAATGCTCTGAAATCGTTTGCAGAATACAAGTGATTGAATGACACAAAAAACTTTATTAAGATTTTGAAGAGAAAGATAAAGTTTACATCCAGTCTCGACTCGACGTTTCAGGATTTTTAATAATTCATAGCAATCTTTTTTAATTTCCCATGTTTTTTATATTTCTTAATTGTACAATTAATTCATATTTTTTTTCTTTTTCAGGACATTTTGAGATCTCAATCCCATCATCCGATTACATATTATTTCTGCAATTATTACATTTATATTATAATTAATTGTAAAAAACTATTTTTCAACACATGAATATAATTTAATTGATAATGCATTTCTTTAGTAATTTAGAATATGAAATATGGAAATTAAATAATGAGACTTATTTTGTAAAACATTTTATTTTGATTTCATACATATTCACTTATTTTCTCCTTCAATATACACCGGGAAAAACCCCATATAGCCTAAAAGGCAAGGAAGAGGAGACAAAAAAAAAAGTGATTAATAAAGTTGAGGATTTCATATATTTTGGATCACAGGTGAACAAAATGAATGATATTAGTGCAGAAATCGAAATGAAAATAGTAGCTGCAACTAGATGCTATTCTGCAATCAAGAAAAAAAAAGAAAAATCTCCAAAGCAACCTTAGAAAGTTCTTAGTTCTTAGAAGAATTTATAGTCCAGTTTTTCAGAATGGCGTATAGAGGAGAACAAACCAAGAGCTGAAAGCTATATACAAAGAAGTTAATGTAGTCTAACACATCAAACTATTTAGATTATACTGGACCGGACATTTTGTGAGGATGGGGAGGAAGAGATTCCTGCTTAAGTGTTCCGGGTACAAATGTTCGGAATTTGTCGAGAAGGCAGACCACGGCTTTGAAGGGAGGAATGTGTAGGTTCAGATGCCTGAACTGTACCTATTATCGGTAATTGGAAGGCAGCAGCACTCTATAAAGAAAACTGGCAGTCGATGCTGAAGCAGGTCAAGACTAAACTTTGTGGGTCATAGAGTCAATAAATAGATATTTCATCATATTTAAATTAATTCATTATACATGACTATGATAAGTAAAGTAATTACAGAAATAATATGCAAGCTGGTGATAGGGTCAAGGCACAGAAACATCATAAAAAAGAATAAAATGGCAAATCCATTGCATAATTAAGAAATATATATAAAATGACTGTGGATTATTATTATATAAATTATAAATTTAAAATAATATCTTACTTTTTTTTAATAATAATATTTTGATTGTTAAACAATTAGAAAAACAAATTATTTTTCAGCAAGATATAGTTTAAGAAATAAATTATTAAAACACAAAAATTATAAATTGATCTGAACGAATTTGTAAAAGAATTGTAATTTTTTAAATTTATATGAGAAAATATTTAATCACTAAAAAATAAAATATGTCTTATCTACTTAAAGTTATAATATTATAGTATATAATATTATATTATAATAAAAAATAAACAAATGTCACAGAGAATAATGATCAATGACAACTTTTTCAATTTTTTTTGTAATTCTATTTTTAAATAAAAATAAAAATCAAACACAGGATTTTAACCTGGACTTGGCCTTTTCTTCTTTTCACAGAATAGATCTTGATCCGCCTTTTCTATTATAAATTATCTTTTTGCTTCATTTTTGGACAGACAATCATGATTCTTTCCAAAATTGATTGATACCTCACAAGACGGTATCTTTTTTTTTTTTTTTTTACAAAAAATTGACATTGACCATTTTTACCCATGATCATTCAACTTACAATATAATCAGTAAGTATCTAAAATAATAAACTACCTAAGTTGGTACCTTCACTGTCTGTTTTATCTTCCTGTTGTCTTTCATGGAGAATTCTTCTTTCTTGAAGTGCCCGACTAGGGATGAGACCAGCTCTCATATTTCTATCACCTTCCTTTCTAGCCTGCCACCTATCATATCAAAATTATTTAAAATACAGTTCAAACAGAATAATTTCCATCCAGGAGGCCTCTTATAGAAACATCTGGTGCAGTGAGCACATCATAAAACTTCCATTTATGAACCTTATAGTAGACAGATATTTTCTTATAGGAATTCAAAGTGGAAATGAAATAACTTAATTTAAAACAATTAATTACTATGTTTTTCACATCCATCAAATCAAATCAGTTAAATTAAAATCTTTGCATCGCTTCCTTTTGGAAAAATCCTGAGTTATCACAAAACTTGTCAAAAAAAATAACTTAACATAAATAAATATTGCATATTTTTAGGTTTATTAGTAAACCCTCAACATTCCGCAATTATGGATAGTGATACATAAAAGTTAAACTAAGAATTTATTTATGAGGTATCTGCAAAGGAAGAGGATCGGAAAAGGTCGGGCGCTCTCGGCTAAACAGCCGAGCTCCCTACATAGCTTATAATCTGTTTCCTCTTTAGTTATCAATCAATTTTCTCCATTCACTATATGTAACCATTTTTTATATCAGGTTCAAACGTGAAATGGTTAATTATTTAAAATAAAAAAATATTACAGGTACTTTAGAGAAAGAAATTTTGAAAAATCGGTATTTAAGCCCTTGTCAAGTTGCATCGATGAGGATAAAACCTACTTTAAATTCAAAACCACTTGACAATACACTGATCTAGTGAGTTTAATTAAAATTATTAGAGCCGTTTTTGAGAAAATTGTAAAAATATGAATCTACAAGGTTGAGAGGGGAAGGGGTAATAACAGTAAGAAATAAACTAATTATATATCATAAAAAAATAGAGAACAATAACAGTAAGTGAGGTTTGGATGAAAAACGTGGTAAGAAAAAAAAAAAATATATATATATTCAGTATACCTTCAACTCTTCCTTATCCATTAATAAACAAATATTGAATTGACTGATTTATAGATTGATCGGAATTACGATAATAATACTTTAGAAACACTCTATCTTCAATAGTTCTCAAGATCAAGTTTTAACAATTTAACAAGAACAATTTTTAAGATATGAGGTTCAACCAAATATTAATGACGATCAAGCAGGAGTTACATTTGTCTCTTGCAAAAAAGCAATTAGTCATTCCTTAAATTATAACTACAGTCAATCGTTTTTATACCACAAAGAATAAACGCTATTTAATCAACTTATAACTGAGTACTAACCAGTAAGCATCATCCTGACTGACAATGTGAAGAATATCTCCTTTAAGAAAGTCAAGACCTGCTTCCTTACATGGAATATAAGGATCGGCAGATGCAGAGTAGTCGAAATGAGCTCTTACTCTCACTTTACTCTCCCTACAACCAGATCTTCCATCCGCAGGCACCAGTTTAAAAGTTATGGTCCCCTCTGATGCTTGCTATGACAACAAAATAATCAATGTTGATAACAAACATAACACATTCAAAAAGCAATTAATTTATTTCTATTATTTAATAGAAAAGTATAATTATTCAAAATGTTGATAATTCTATCAATATTAATAATTCTACGGGAAATAAGAAACACTTTGCCAATCAAAATGAAAACAATCATTCAATGGAATTGTAACAAATTTTTCCGACGTTTAGAGCACCTAAAAATGACAATAAGCGAAGAGAACCCTATTCTAGTTTGTCTCCAAGAAACACACTTACAAGAAACTCAAACAGTGAGATACAAAGAATACGATATATACCGAAAAGCAAAAGATCGTCATGAGAAGACTTCGTATCTTCATTAAATCAAAGCATTTCAATGAAGGAGCTCTGGAATAAAGTGAAAAGCATTAAGGGAATCTCCAAAACAAAGAAATTGTCTGGTATAAAGAGTGGATAAGAAATTATAACTGACCCCGGCGAAATCGTTAACGAAAGTGATAAAACTCTGCAACAGAGTGTAATTTAAAGGCGTTGCCAATGACCCTACAGGGTAGAGGCAACAAAATACCAAATAAATAAATAAATAAATAATAATTCTACAACAGTATCAATGTTGATAACAAAAATAACACATTCAAAAAGCAATTAATTTATTTCTATTATTTAATAGAAAAGTATAATTATTCAAAATGTTGATAATTCTATCAATATTAATAATTCTACAACAGTATCAGCTTAATTTTCATCAAGAAGGCTATGGCTACTTCTTCAACGCTACTGAATTATATTTTTTAATATTAACCATAAAGTTACTGAATTGTTGACAAAACAAGCATTTAACTTTTTCAAAAAACAATACTTATTAAAGAACATGAATTCCAGTAGAAAAAAAAAAAATAACAGAACAGGAAAAAATAAAAGATCCAACGGTTTGGAGCACAAACAAAAATACTACTTCCCTAACTTCAGTTAACATTGAAATATCCTTTTTAAATTTTCCCATCACTTTAAATTTAACTATTGATAATTCGAAAATTTTGATAATCTGAATAGGCCATGTTATCCACGTTTTTGGATTATCAAGACCGTCCTGTATTCACAAATTCAGTTACTATTTTTATTTTAACAAGTGTATTGTTAGGGTTTCTATAAATTAAAAAATAAATTCCAAGTCCTATTAATGATATTGAAAAACTTAAGATATTTACATAATTTTTTATGTATATATCTTTTTTATATATATATATATATATATATATATATATATATATATATATATAAGATATTGGCTGTCTATTATCCAATTAATCTTCATTAGTTTATGCCCCTTATAATTCTCTCAAGTAGTATCTTAGGAAAATTACTTTATTACTAACATGCCACGATTTATGAGGTAAAAATTACTTTCTAATTTCTAATGATAAAGTGTCATTCTCAAACTAATCAACTAAGTAAAAAAATGTATTTATTTTATTTTATTTACTGCTGGATAATAGGAGGTTGCTTCAGCATGGTTCTATTGCATTTTATTACTATGATTTTGGAAAACATTATTTTTTTTTTTTTTTATTGGTTTGCAATAATATTTATTTAATTGTTACATTACATAAAAAATGAATAAATGATAAAAAATGACTGCTCATTTTGGTTATTATAGGAATAATTTAAATTTTATTTTCAAATACAATTAAAATATATTATCAAAATATCTGTTGAAGAAAAATGATACATGGGCATAAATGCTTACGATGGCTCAGATACAACAATAGCCAATATGATTTTGAAAATTTAAATTATCCCAGTTAATACTATGCTACTAATTTAGCTGAAACAATTAATTAAAATTATGATTTTTTTGCGTCATATTGATGAATAAGAAAGATCATGATTTATCCTTTTGGGTTTAATTCATAGAATGAAATACTACAATATAGTCAAAAGATAGCTTTGAATGGTTCATTATGATTCGGAAAACAGGAAATAATGCATAAATAGGTCATAGTAAAAATAAACTAGAGGAATTTCTTGGTATTTATACATGTTAAAAATAGATTAAACTGGATACATCAGGAATGACTATACTTAGAAAGAAAAAGAAAAAATTTAAGCTGGTTGTTATTTAAACTATGATTGTGAAAACATTGAATAAAGTATAACAACTATAGTTATTATTTTGTGAATTGTATAAGATTAATTTTATTGCAAACATAATAAAATAATCAAATAAATAAATATAAACCACAACTTATGATGATTTATTTTAATTTTTTTTTTTAAATTTAAGTAGTTCAAAATACCAATGATTCTAATAAAAAAAAGTAAACAATAAGAGCAGCACTACAAAGTTTTTGCTTTAAGAAGTTATAAGAGTTTATAAATATTTTTTCATGACAAACTATTTACAACCTGATGTTTTAATTAATCTCCAAATACTAGTGAGATTGTGAGTCTGTTAAGTGGTAGAAGTAGATATTGAAACTTTTTAACAGTACTAATTTTCCACATTCCGTTGTTTAGCTTTTTCTGACAATTTCTTTTCAGAAGAGCAATCTACTTTGCTTTTGATTCAAATTAATTTAGTGACATTTTTGCTCAACAATATTTCAATTTAATAACAATATTTTTTATACATTATAAAAATAAAAAAATCCGATACAATTACCAGTTACATTTATTTTCAATAGAAATTAATTGCATTTTTTAAAGTTTATAAACCTTAATGGAATAAGAATTGATATCGATAATTGATAAAAAATCAATGATTGAATGTATGTATTATTAAAATGAATGAATAATGAATTGATTTTATTACTCTTATTCTTCTTTTTTTCTCTTAGCAGTATTTGTGCGGAACCTCAATGAAATTCCGGCAAAAATGTAAAAATAACTATGAAAAATTAGGAATAAACATGATTAAGTATACTTGGGAAAATTCATTACTTTTTCATTTATCTCCATTACTTTCTACTACTTTTAAAGTTAGATATTACTTTTTCTAAAATCTTTAGCTTTCCTATGATATGTTATAGATTTATATTACCACTCCAATTCCCAGAAATTTGTTTTCAACCTACAAAAATATTTTCCCCATTTCCTCCTCCAGTTTATTATCTCAAAACATGTCAAATTATTTTGACGAGAGTAAGACCTAATTGATATTAAATGTCATTTAATTTTATATTGATATCAAGGGTTTTTTAAGAAAAATGTATTCAATTAATGATACAAAGAGGCAAATTATTTTTGGCCAAAAAGTTGCTGTTACATTTCAGGTAGACACCTACCTTAAGAGGCTTGGTTATTTAGATTCATGAGAGTGTGAAATATGTATTTCCGTTAAAAACTCTAATTGAAAATTTTTCATGATCGTAATACATTTTCATGCAGCATATATTACATGTCGCTAAGTAATTAGGACACTTCAATTTCTGTTAGAAATTTATTATAGAATAAACCCATAAACTTTTATCTATATCAGATCTACCTAAATCTAAAGGAAAATTAGTAATTATTGAAATGAATGCTCATACTTTTCATCAGTTTAATATTTGTTTTCACATTAAATTTGCCACTGACATTCATTTCACCTGAGTATAATCAGAAAAAGTTATAACATAAAAAGGAGAAGAATTAAAAATCAATAAATTAAAAACAAAGTTTATTTAAATCCACTAACAAGTCATTCTAAGCTTTTTGAATGCACTAAATTTATTGAAAGATAACCAATTGTAATTTTTTTTTTTTTTTATAAATGCAATATATTCCTTTCAGTTTAATTTGGCTCAATGGTTTAGGAAAACAAGATGTATTTTATTTTAAAGAATGACATAGTTTAAAAATTACATGCTGGTGCTGGTACTTGTGGGGGGACTAAGTCCAGCAAGTGAGCCTAATGGCATTTTTGCCAAAAATGACAAGCTAATTGGCATTTTCAATATCACTCATCCTGGTTTTGAAAGTTTTTCTCTTGTATAAAGCTGTTAATAAGGTGGTATTACAGGATTTTGTAGTCGAACGGATGGATTTGTTGCCAAACAGATTTTCAATGTTTAGGCAGCCATTATAGTGGAGATAGCACATTTTAATTATGAGGTTAGAGGTTGCCAAAAAAGTATTTGTCAGTAGATAGTTTCCCTACAATTAAGAAAGTTCTAGCAGTTAATATTGACAATAGAATACCAGACTGTAACCATAATTTATTTCAGGAGCATATCAGGCTTTAAAAAAATGTCTGGCTTTGTCTAGATATTGACCACAATGCCTTCTGTTATCATATAAGATTAATTTTTTATCACATGCCATTATGCGATCAAGAAATTGATCATTTTTATAATATGTAGAAAGTCTGTATATTCCTTAATAGTTCCCTGACCACATACTTCTTCATTATTATAACCAGTTTGCGCAAAACTGCACCCAAGTTAAAATTCATAAAAATAAATTTGTCAATATAACTCTTAGACATTTTCTTTTCAAAGGCTTTAAACAGACTTAACAAAATGATTTTACTGTCTGAAATTAAGATAGAAAAGAGAATATACAATACGAATTATTAAAAAATATATGGAAATAAAATAAAGGATTTGCGTTGTTTACACAATAGGTTTTAAAATTCAGTGAAGACCGTGAGTTATTTTTGCATCAATAAATTGATAGCTGTTGGCATATATTTTCAAATCACCTCCTTGCACAACCGTTGACCAAGAAACAATACTTTTCCTAAATAGTACTGAACCTAAGACCCTCCATGGATTGTAGTGGTACAGGTTTTTTTTTAAACACATCTTTTACTGTACTAATACAATCCATGAAGCGTTTTGGGTTCAGTACTTTGTTAGGAAGTACTGTTTCAAACCCAATGAGATGGGGGATGATCAGACCAGGTTCATGCACAACATATTTGTTATTTACAAATAATAAAATAACAACTATGATAAATATTAATTTTTTTCCTTTTATTCAATTAACTGGTTCCAGAAAAAATAATCATAATTCAGATTTTATAGACTAAAAATAATAATAATAATAAAACTTACAAGAATGGCAAGTACGTCATTAGGAGTTTTCCCCTCCACATTGATACCATTTACCTCGACAACTTCATCGCCAACATGGATGAGCCCAGACCTATCAGCAGCACCTCCGTGCATGACCCGAGCAATTACTATCTTACCAGTGTCATCTTCACTTTTAATTGTTGCACCCTGTAACAAAAGAAGATAATTTATTTTATATCACAAAAAAAAAAAAATGTATTTAACAAAATAAGCATACAATCAATGCAGAGAATTATTACTACAAACTGCTGGAAAAAGACTTGCATAAAATAGGAACAAATTCTAAATTAAATAGAAATGATAAATAACTAACTGTACGCGAAATATCATGAATAACCGATAATTAGAAAATAGCAAGAAAACTTTTTATTATAGAATCCGATTTTTCACCCTAAACTCTGGGCCACTTCTTCAGGGCATCATTCACTGAGACACTTCATCAAGAAATTCGCACCAAACTCATATACCATATACCCTAAAGATGGCCCACATGTTTGGGTCAAAACGCAGCCTTGCTTGATATAAAATTACTGACTGATTTCTTGACTGTTATCCATGATAAAATGTACACAGTTCAATAAATGATTTTAAAGAGTTTAATAATATACCCAAAAACAGTTAATTGCAATATATCAACTGGAAACAATGAATCATTTTTATTTCCTGAGCCGGAAGCAGAAAATATAGTTTACAGATGAAAACAATGTTAATAACTATTTAAATTAGAACATTTAGTAAATTTTATATAGACAAATAACATTTAATAATAGGGATAATGATCAAATAAAAAGTAGGCGAATTTAAATGTCTAACTTTTATCGAGCAGTTTAAATTCTTTCAAATGGAAGGTACCTACTATACATACTTAAGGTCAATGAATACTAAAAATTTACTGAATATACATATTATATATATAAATAATATGAACTAATTCAAAATTAAGATTTAGAACAAAAAGGAAGGATAAGTACAAGAAATAAAAGATGGAGACTACTGCAAGAGGTAATAGTGCTACAAAAAACAAAGTATACTAAAATATTCTCCAATATCCACAATATAAATGATGAATCTATACAAACTGATGATGAAAATAATGAAAAAAAAAAATCTTCTAAGCTGTAAATGTTGCTAATAATACTTCAAAAACTTTCATTATTTTAACTTAGGCCCATCTTCAGATAGATAATACACAGGGGAGTTAATATTTATTAAGCAAAATTTTTTTAACATAAAAAGTTTTTAAAATATTATATAGAATATACTTCATAATTTCAGATATAGAAGTCATTACTTTCAACATTACTGAGGTTAATTCAACATTACCATAAGTTTAAATAACTCCTGTTGTAACATGGCTAATGAAACCATGGATTCAGACATATTGTGAATTAAAATAAGATTAGTATAAAAATAAACTAAAAAAGGACATTATTTATTTTTTGATTCATGAAATAACTGAATCGCTTCTACAATAAGGAATTAATAAACCTGATCAAGAAAATGGAAACTATGTTTATGAGAAACTAAATATGCATAATAAAACAATTCACTACAATTACACAGTAAGTATATCTTTATAAAAAATGAAATTGGTATTTGGCAAATAATAATATAATTCAAGAATTCTATTCTAAAGTCAAAATTCATTAATTTTAATTTACTATATTACAAGTAAATCTGTTTTAAGGTTTTTAATAGTTTGATACTTAGGCTATATTTTTAAATTATTAGCCGGCAAACAGTCTTACAACAATATTTGTTTTTAAAAAACCAATCAAGATTACATGAAGATTTCAAGTACAAGTTTATGAAAAAGCCAATCTTTTTGTGTGAAAAAGTCAAATACGTATGTGTTCTAAACAGCCTGTAGGTTGCCCTAACTTAAAAAATTGTCATCCTTATATAACCCCCTTTTAAGTGTCATTACTGAAGATCAAAAAATGTCAACACATATCCAAGAATCGTTTTCTTATGGCTGCAGTGGCGTTCTGTTACTCGGGATTCTGCGGACAATCTGCAAGTGAATTTTCAGCAGACACACAAAAATCAGCCTCTTTATAGAGACTTCATAGTCTTATGAAAATGATCTACCCTGTTCGCACCTACACCTCACAGACCTGAATCATCTCAAAGAGCAACAAAAATGATATAATGGTTTTTGAAAGAAAAATGTTACAATGCATAATTGGTCCAGTAAGTGTCGCCGAGGACTGCAGAGAATCAGAAAGAAAGAGAACTCTAAAGAGGGATAGATTGGTGAGGTTTATCAGTCATGGAAGGCTTATTAGTCTAAATAACTTCGTCCTGGAAAAATGACCCACCTAGGTCGCCTTGACCCGCAACTCTGGGGAGAGTGTTGGAGGAAATCCTTCATCAAACAAGAAGACCAAGCAGGTTGAGACTAAGGTGAGCTGATGGCATGGCAGTGGATGCAAAAAACTTCGAGGGGCCGGGACCTAAAGAGTAGCTGCATTGGACAGAGCCGAATGATGGAGGTTCACTGAGGAGGTCAAGACCCATCCTGGGTTGCAGTGCCACGGGGATAGATAGATGCAGGAATCACAGAAAATTATTTATGAGAGTAACTAATTTGTATGAGGCAGATAGGTAAAGACTGAAGTAATAAAGAGAAATAAAAATCTTTGAAGACTAGAATTATTAGATGTATAGATAAAAATTCAGTAAATAATATAAGCAATTAATATTCCTGAAAACATGTATTGTTAAACTAATATATCATTAATAATAGAAAGTAGAATATGATAACAAGTATAAATAAATACAAAAATACCTAATGTCATCTTCCAAAACCATTTATTCATTCACGTAATCATTATTAGAAATTATTTTACTCCTACCATAATGTGAACAAATTTTTGGTAAATATAAATAGATTTTACTGCTAAAAAATAATTAGATATAAAAATAAATGTTATTTTTATCACATTCACCATACAACAGGCATAATTGTTAAACATGAAAAAAAAGATTAATTTTTCAAATACAATGGTAAAAATATTATTTGAACTAAGTATGCCATAAAAAGTAATAGATCAGAATAAAAAAAAATATTTATTTTTTTAATACATAACAGCGATATCTGCAATATACCGAAAATGTGAAGAACCATCAAAGTGATGAGTCAAAAAAAAAAATGTATTTAAAAGATTGTATAAAAGTATAAGTAATGATATTTATCTAATTATATTTACCAACTCAACAATTGAAAACTATTTTTGCAAACATTTAGAAACAATTTGTAGAAAAACTGAATAAAGCATGCAATTGGCATTAAAAGTTTTTGTTACGATCAACTAAGCAAATTACTATTGACTCTAAAAATGTTAATATTTATAGGATTGTGAACTGGAGGTTCATAGATAAAAATGCATTAACTAAAATAATATAGATTCACTGGAATGAGTAATCAGCTACTTAATCCTCGGTTAAGCATTACCACAATGCCATTCACTTATTGCACTGACATGGATAGAGATTATACCAAACAACTTACCACAATAGGCTCAGCACTTTGGGCCCCAGTCTAATGAAAGCAATGCAGAGAAAACCTTAGTTAGCACTAAATAAAACTTATCTGAATCTCTAAGTCTATGTCTACAAACATGCATCTAGTATCATTTATATCAAATAACAATAATAAATAATTTATCAACTTTATTTTGACACTCAACATGAAAATAATTTGTGTACTATCTTAATATTAATCAACTTTAATACTTATTCAAAATGTAGTTTAAATGAAATATTGTTTTAATATCATAATATAAATATTGACCATTAATAACACACAAAAAAGCAAAACTAAATTAAAATTAAAATTTGAGCCCACAACTTACCAGTGGTTCATTGCTTTTAACAAGCTGTACTATTTTGATTGTCTCTTCATCTTCTTCCACATCTAATGGTATTTCTGGAAGCCTGGGAAAATAATCTTTCTGAGCGACTGCATCATGGGCACACATCAATCCCTTCAAATAAAAATTTATTGAAAACAGAAGGATAATATAATATGAAGAATGGAGTTTTACGATCAAAAGAAAAACCTGTAAATGCGGCTTCTGTAGAAGAAGAAACAGCTCTTTACACAATTCACTCCTACCAAGCCTAGGTAGGATAACTTCTAGTACTTCGACAGCAACTTGCATTGAACTTGATAAAACAGGATTGAGCTTATCATCCTTCCCATTTTCCAATATTTTATTATGAACTTTAACTAATGCATGCAATTCTTTGGACTGAAGTAGTCCACTCAAAAACCCAAATTCTTCTTCAGAACTAGGCAATTGCCGACGTGATTCTTCCAGCGAGGCCAAAAGCCCTGATAAAGCTACAATATACAATTTAAGTGTTACAACAATTTAAGTGTTAGACAATAAATCCACAAATGTTTGCTACTATGGAAATGGGTTTAAAGTATACCATTGCACCATTTACTTACATGGATCCCAATTTCCATTAGCCATTACTGCAGTCATTATAATACAAGCTTAAATTTCACCAAACAAAATAACTAATATTGAAAATACAGATTAGATACAGAAACAAACCAATTCATAAGAAAAGATTATTGTATTCAAGCAATATCGGTTATTTCATTTTCCCAAAAGGCTGTAGGTATTTTAGAAAAAAAGGGTCATCTGATTTTCATCATTAAGACAAACTTTGTACATATAATAAATACAGGCACATTCCTGCTGATCGTAATTTTGTCATGTATAGCTATATCAGCATTGTTCACTCTTTAATTTTGTTTCATCTATTCATAGAAAAACTCCTATTAACTTCGTAAGGAACTATCATCGACATCAGAACCAGCTACCTGATAACCAGCAGAAACCAAACTTAACCATATTAATCCATCTACACTCTTGAAGGGTACACCAGTGTAGCATTGGAACACTGTCTTTTAAAATCTAATATTTTGGTTAATGATGATAAATAGAGAAAATAAATAAAAATTAATCAATACAACTTTCAAAATATTTTTAATGGTGAAAATCTTTAATCTTTAAGCTGCACGATCAAATTACTCATAGAATAAGTTAATAAGGCCAAGCTTTCCTTAAATTATTTTTCCATTAGACATTTCTACGTTTTTACATTGTAAAATCACATTACACACAATATTAATTAAAGAAAAATAAACCACACCTCGAAAATTGACTAAGTTAGTTCAATCATCTATATGATTGATCATCTATATGATAATATCTATATATGGCTCTATATCCATTGTGTTTTTGTGTTATGAATTAATACATTTTATTTGTTAATTTAGATATCTTTATCCAAAACCGCTTTCTTTGAACAACTAGATTACATCTATATTGTATTAGTCATCTCTCCTTTAAGATATTCTTAAATTACTTTCAAGAAATCTATATTTAATCTCCTTTGGGAATACAAATGGTATTAGAAATCATACCAATCCAATTAGCCCCCATTCCTAAACCTTCTCCATCGTCATTCATTAGAGGCCCAGTTTAGTGGAACCTCTTTTGTCAAGTCATTCCCGACCAAATTGATCTCATTTTATTCCTAAATTCCCCTGAAGACAAAAGCCTCTTTGACTTGGACAATACCGTCCATTTCTTTACTACCATATTTCAACAAGCTGTCTGGACTTCCTCTTTTCCAAGTGACCCCGAAAATTCCTCACAAAAATACTTTATCTCAACACCTCCTAGACCTAATCCATATTAAACGCCATGTTAGATCATTGTGGCAATGTACTAAACATCCATTCAATCTCCTCTCCTATTGCTACTATTGCAAACAATTAAAGTTGGAATCAGCCACCAATAAATCCCAATCCTTTTATACAACCAATCTCTCCTCTTTGCTTGTGACATTTCCCTGTAGAATATCACTAAACAAATTCTAAAACCTCACCACATTCCCATCTCCCCCAACGAGTTGTAGGCTCCAGGGCAGTATCTGATGAAGATGAAGCCGAAAAATTTTCCAAATGCCTTCCGAAACATTTTCTCCAACAATCGAAGAATTTCTTACACCAGCTATACTATTCTCCACCAAAAGCAGTTAATTCTTATGAGGTCAAGCACCGTTTACAAAAATTAACTCCTCATAAATTTCCTGGGTACGATCTTCTTACTTCTCAGATCCTTCGACAACTTCATCTCAAAGCTGTCGTACTTCTCACTTACATATACAATAACATCCTACATACAACCTACTTTCCTTGTCTATGAAAACATTTCACTATCATTCTCTATGCTAAAGTTAGGCAAAACTTCGAACAGCTTGACATTCTATAGACTATTTAACCCACACCAAATTCTTTCAAAAATCGTATTTTGAGGCGAATTCCACCCTTTATAGAATCCCGAAATCCTCCTCTTTCCCCTCCCTCCCCCACCAGTTTCGCATTCGTTCCAAACATACTAGTCCAAACAGTCCAACAAGGATTCGGAGTCATTAATATGATTTTCTTAGTTATGGAAAGCAAAAAAAATTGCTCGGGTGCATTTCTGGACATAGCACATCTTTTGATCGGCAATGGCACACTGGGCTACTTTCCAAGCTTAAAATCTCTTTACCCCAGTCCTCCGATCCTATCTCTTTGACCGCTCCTTTCCTGTTGCTGTGGATCAAAATTTTACAATTGTTATCTAGAAGAGGCCACTGTTCTCCAAAGCAACGTCTGGAATCTCGCTTTTATTTCTTCACCACTGAAATCCCTATTCATCCCGATACCTTCCCGCCAACATTCGCTGATGATACTGCCATTCTTTCATTCAACTCAGATCCCGAAATAGCATCCTTAAATCTGAAATGGCACCTCTCTCTGATTTAACATTAGTGCAGCAAGTGACGCATCGAAGTAAAAGAGTCCATATACAAACATGTCACCATTATTCTTCAACTCAGACCCTATCCCCCAGTTTTTTTTAACTCCATCCAGCTTCATTATTTCATAGACAGTCCGATATCTTGGCTTTCTCCTAGATAAATGATTGATATGGAACCCTCATCCTAGACTTCAGACAAGCGCTTAACCGACGTTATGGTAAGGAATAAAAAATCTCCTGCTCAAAGAATAAAAAATCAAAACTTAATATTGAAAAAAAATAATTGGTCTACAAGACAATCCTGAAACCAATCTGGACCTGTTAGACTGGAACTGTTAAGATATCCAATCCTTTCAGAACAAAGTACTTCGAAGAACAGTCTTCATTCTACGAAACCAACAAAACCCTCCATCATGATTAATATCTCATTTGTCCTGGACCTTTTCTCAGAAAAAAAATCTCTGAATTTCAATGGAATCTTATATATCATACAAACCTCTTGCACTATCTCTATCTAGTACCATCCATTCTTACAATCCTCCTCGAAAGATGAAGCAGCAGTGGCCACGTGACCTTTTGTAATATGTATATATTGGTATTCTGGCAATGGTCAGATTCTCCAAACAAGACATGAGTGTAGCATTACTATTACTTTAGCATTAGTATTACTTTACTTACCTTTAAGTTCATTTTATTTTTATTCATTATATATACTTTTTGACTATTATTTAGTTGTTATTTTGCTTCTGTTTTATATTATTAACTTATATTATCTATAAATATAGTTTGAATGTACTCTTTCTCTACTATAACCATTGTCCATATTGTGATAGAATGTTATATTACTCAATAAAATGGTTTCTATTTCTTAAAAAAATATATAGCTAGTTGGCCCGTGCAAAATATTCGTAAATAAGTCACTGAAATGTTAAGGAATAGCAAAACAATGTGGAAATAAGTAGACCCTATGCATTATGTAAGGGATAAATTAATTATTTTTTCTGTGTCAATTACAATATTCCATTTAACATAATAGACCAAAATATTTGTACGAATTGCTTTGCTAGAGCCTATTTCTACACGCTGACTGAAAAGTTAACATTCAAAATAAAGCCCCAATCATGGGATTTTATAATTTATTAAAAAATATAAAATGTACACACAAATAATGCCTTTAAGTAATAATAAAGCACATATCAGCCAGGAAAAAAAAGGAAGAAGAGTAAATGTAGTATGTTCAAAAAGGAAAAATAATATTAAGTATACCAAAACTAATGGACTGTATCTTTGTTAATAATCGTCCGATTTTTACATTTGTTTTTTGTTTTGTGGGTAATTTATTAATCTTTCTAATTACCATGGCACAATTAAGAAAAATGTATTATTTTTGAGTTATTCCCAAATAAAGTTCCTTTTCATTTATTCATAAAGTTTCAAAATGAGTGGTCAATCATTGAATTTGATGAAGAATTGACAAAAAATAGCTTTTAGAAATAATATATAAGATATATTAAACTCTTAGATTTTTATCCTATATAGACGCCCAAGCGCAGTGGTCATTTAATCGAATCGGAGTGAACGAAATTGATTTATTTTTTAATCCCTGTTTTAAAATGAACTTAGAAATCGAAAAGATTTCGAATAAGCTACTACTTGTCATCGGCTCCCCATTTCCTTCATTTCTGTTTGGACAGACGGATCTACGGGAAAAATGGTAAAATATAGCCATGTCTTATGACAGATACACTAAAAATTATCTCTAAAAGTATTATTTTCCGTGTAATTACATTTAATAGCACTTTAAGAATCAGTTAAACACCATTTCATAAATGTAGTTAGTTTATTTCTTCTTCTTCTATAGTAATAATCGGTATATTTATAAAAGCTTTCGAGCTGAAGCCCCAAAAATCAAATTCTGGATCCGCTAGTGTCTATTTGGGAAGAGTTGCCTTAGGGGCAGCCATAGTTCGCATGAAAGATAAAAGAACGGAAGAAGAGTAGGGGAATCTCTAGTCCACCATGATTGTTTTTGTAAACGAAATGAGAATGTTTTTTACTCAATGAAAGTCCCTTTTAGTTGGCTCAAAACTGTGTAGTTACATTTGAAGGTAGATTCCTTGGATCCTTGGATCCTGGATGGTGATGGATCAAGTTAGATGATGTTTCCATTTATAACACAATATGTATAATTCATTAATTTATGACACTTTTTCTGATTTAGAGTGATGATTAAGTTGATGGTCCAAGCTTGGACATCTTTTGTGACATCACGGTCCCTTCCAAGAGGGACAGTATCTGGATTAAGTGGAAGCCTTAACCTGTGAGGATCGTCTTCATGTCTCATGCGTGGTTAAAAAAAATGTCCTTAGATAATTTATCAAGTGAGTCTAGCTTGTTTTTAATGGTAGGCTTGAATTAAAAAAATGTGTAACATTTCGAAGTTCCGGATGACGTTGTCCTATCACTAAGCAGATGAATTTGGATGGTAGAAACTATAAATATTCTACATTCGATTGGTCATCGGCAAGTCTATAATGAGACAACTTCGTGATGTGGCACATAGATATTTAGAAATTTTATCGACTACTTAAGCATTGGCGAAAATTTTTTCTGAGCTATATGTGGATTGCATGCTATAACTGAGAGAGTCAGCAGATTTGGAGACAATTGAGCAGCCTTAGCTTGTGAATTGGATCTTGAATGAGTAGAAATCCTTGGCTATAGTGTTCTCATAAGTGTCGTCTGCTGTTTCATTGTGTTGCCCTTGAAGTTAAAATAATATTTAGAATTTAGTTAAAATCCGTAACATGGTATATAGAACCAATATATGTATATATTATCCTCCTCAATCGGCTCTGCAACCCATCCTCGTTCGTCAAAGAAAGAATATGATCTTTGTCATGAGATTTTATTTCAACTGAAAACACACCCTGATCCAACCAAGCTTCCTTTTCCCAGAGATATGCTCAAAACAGAATCTGGTGTACTTTTCAATAGTAGGAACAATAGAATATATCATATCACAGACAGAACAACGTCATCAACTTAAGGCTGTACTGTATAGTACTTAAAAATTATAAATTTGAACGGAATATTATTTTCACTAAGTAGCCGTGAAAACATAGATGCATTTGCCAAATTTCGAAAATTTCTTTTGCGTATGTTCAAGAGACCGACAACTGCGTAAACGCGAACGTTCATTTGTCATTTGCAGAATAAAGAAGTCTTTCGCAGCGTCGTGTAGCAGGGGCTATAAATGAATGTTCCTCATTTAGCATTAGTACAGCTACACGATATGGTCGAATATCATTTGCCGAACGTTTAGAGACATTAATGCCCCTGTGGCGCTGGTTTTAGAGTTTGGTTGTGCGAACCCGCTTATTGACTTATCCTCTTAATGTTTGACATTTTTATTTGTTTCTATGACCGGCAATTTTCTTCTTTTCAGCTGAAAATTTCTTCATGCTCCCTCAGTTGTGGCCTTAAACTTGGCATTCCCAGACAGTTATTTCTTGAGTGTCCTCTCTCGCAAACATAAAAGTTTAATTTAGGAGGAAATGAGGCACATATGAGGAACATGGTATATTACTTTATATTTCTTTTAATATGGCTCTAATTCGGCTGCTTTAGTGAATTCAAGAAGGGAAGAGGGTGAAAGCTCACTCTCTTAGATCAATTTGGAGGCCAGCCAAATTAATCAAGATTTAGGAGAGGGTCCTTCAGGTGGTACAGTTCCACTTTTGTAACAAAGTAGCTGGCTGTATTTAATACATATAGACGAATTGCAGCTAACTAGGGATGGGTTGATACCGGAATTTTTGAATCTAGATACAACTGATATGGGTACTTTTTTGTATCTGATACAAATTAATTATTATATCTCCATCATTTGGTTGTATACTAATTTGAAGTGTGTTACATCAATTGGATTATTCATTTAATGTTTCATTACCTTTCAAGGTACTTTTGTTTTATTTAAAATATATTCTCATAAGCTGTTAGAAGATCTAAAATGTAATATAGTTACAGAAAAAAGCATTAAAAGCAGCAAACTGTAACAAGTCACATTATTAAACTTCTTTATTTTTGACAATAAACACTTCAAGGTATATAAACAATTGGTTTATTTGTTGAATTACATGTCAAGTTGACATTCTAGGAAAATTATTCCCATCTTCAAAACTTAAATTTCCAGCAAAAAAGAAGAATTCACATCATTAAAATTATTGTGAATTGGTGATATGAAAAAAAAAGCTAAAAAATTTATATATTTTGATATTATATACATTTCATTACTTCGTCAGTTATAAGGCATATTTTGTTTCAAAAAAGCATATGTTAAAAAATGTATACATATCTGCATAGTACTTGATATACTTAAACAGTTATTAAATTATTATAGTTAAACATATTGTAAAGTATTTATTACAGGGATAAATCTGGCATTGAAGGAATAAAATATATATAGGCAAATATTTAATATATATTTTATTGTCCAGTAACTAATATCAATCCAATGCTTAATTGTATAAGATATGTATAAAAAATATTTACATAAATATTTACCTGTTAGCTACTTACTTTAGTTGAGATTTTATTGAAGTTGTTAAATAATTTGTTTTGATGTAAATATGTTTACAACAATGCTAATAAATGTTTGTTTTTATAAAGTCAAAAGTCTTTTTCGGCAATGAAATTAATTATTATAATATGTCGATAACATTCTCCTTATTTTCATTTCATTTCAAACTAATTAAGTTAAAAGTTCAATTTTTTCTAAGCTATTTTTGTTTTATATACATATATCTGGGATCAGAGTACTAATACATGGAGAATAAAGACCAATAAAAATTGCTTACAGAAACTGGTCAATCAATATCCCATGATATGAAGGCAAGGAGATAAAGATAACAGGGCATTTAGCTCCTAGCAATCCATCTGGGAGCCTCTACGCAACAATGAATGCCTCAATAGAAGGAAAAAAAAAAACAAGTCGAAGGCCAAAAAGCAGATGGATAGATAGAATCAACAAAGATGCAATAAAACTGTGTGCAGATAAATCGAAAAAAATGGCCCAAGACATGCAGAGATGGAGCAGACTTGTTAAGGTGGCAAAAGATCTACATGGCTTGTAATGCAAACAAAAAAAAAAAAAAAAAATATATATATATATATATATATATATATATATATATATATATTTGTGTATGTTAAACTTAGCTATAAAGATTTTTTTTAATTGTTACAAAATTCTTTAGAACCTTTTAGTAGGAAAAAATTTTCTCTGCATGAATTTATTATGTTTTTATTTTTAATTAAATATATTCCATTCTTTTGTCAAAAATAAAACGTATTTTGTTTAAATATTGTGTACATATCTTCATAGTACCTCACATAACTATATAGTCATTAGAACTATTATATTTAAAAATGGTGTAAAGTATTTCTTACAGGGACAAATTTAGTAATAAAGGAATAAAATATATATAGGTACATATTTAATATATGTTTTATTAGGTATCAAACAGTATTAAAAATATCAAACCCGATCAATAATCAATTACAGATGGATTAAAATATCTGATACAATTATTGGGATATCAAGCCCAAGGGCCAGTATGCATACCGCTTGAGTACCAGTATGCATACTCTTCAGTGTATGAAGTCCAGGTATTAGATAAAAATATCCGATACCAGTATCAGACAAAAATATCTGATAGGAGTATCAGATAAAAGTATCGGATGCGAGTATCATATAAAAATATCGGATAGCAGTATCAGATAAAAATATCCAAAATTAACGTTACATTAAAAAAAAAAAAAAGCGTGAATATATTTATCTACAAATAAATATTTAATTAAATTAAAATAAATGAATAGACAATTCTAAAGAAATTGTGCAAAACTAAAAATTTCTCTTATATCAATATGGCATGTCTGGACAACCATTTTGTATCCATGTGAGCATCTGTATCAGATACAAAGTATCTGATACATACAATCAGACCCATCCCTACATTCAGGTCTCCCATAATTATTGGTATGCCTTTGCATGTATCGATCTCATGTTGGACAGAGTCGAAAAATGCTTCCTTTTCAAGATTAGTGGCATTATTATTTGATCTGGATGCTATGAGACCCCTTCGCTACATACTTCCACTCACATGAGTCTGTCACTTGGTGTTGGGATTCTAAATAACGTTATAAATAAATAGATATAATGAGACCATATCTATATACCTTATCTATATATCTATCTATATCTATATATATATCTATATCTATTACCAGCTTTGGTCCGAACTAGAGAGGGTGGCATGCCACAGAGCACACCCTTGACCGTACCCGCACTGTGAGAACGGCAAATGCAGTGGCTGCTCAAATCAGAAGAAATCCCATTCGAAAACAACAAATCATGTTTTGGGAAGTGAGAATCTCTTGTCAGATCAATGTCTCCTATAGTAAAAAGTGACCTTAGGATGGGTGTATTTTGAAGAATGACATAACAAAGGCTAACCATTTCCATAAAAAAAATTAGTGGATAGATGCAAAATGATCCTAGGCTGTTATACCAATGGCCTTCATCGAAATATTTTGTTTAGCGATAAGAAAACTTTTACAATTGAAGAAAAATTTAATCACCAAAATAATAACATAGCTCTAAAGAAGCCTAGGAAGCCATTGGAAGAGTGGAAAGAGGCCATCACCCTTCCTTAGAGATGGTTTGGTGGGGAGTTTGCTTTGATGCTTCGATGACAAAGCTCCATTTTTGTGAAAAAGGAGTTAAAACAGCCGCTAGAAACTGTCTGGAAGATATTTTGGAACCTGTTGTCAAGCCTCTAAATGATACTATGTTTGCTGAAAGTCAATGGGTTTTCCAGCAGGAATCCGCTCCAGCTCACAAGGCTAGGTCAACTCAGCAGTGGCTTCAAAAGATTCCAGAGTTCATCTCTGCCTCGTACTGGCCCTCAGGAAGCCCTAATCTCAAACCTCTAGATTACCGGCTTTGGTCCGAACTAGAGAGGGTGGCATGCCACAGAGCACACCCTAACTTGGAAAGCCTCAAACAATCTCTGGTTCGAGCAGTTGAGCGCTTTCCTCAAGAAGTGCTGCATGCTGCTATTGATATCTGGTCACGGAGTTTAAATGCCTGTGTCAAGGCAAAAGGGTTTTTGAGTAATTTCTTTTTTGTTTTACTCTCTATAGATATATATTTTATTTTCTAATAAAGTTTTTGAAAAATATAATTTTTCAGTTGAAATCTGTATATATTTCCTTTTAACAATATTTATGACAGGACTAGATACATACAGTTTTTGTTATTTTGATATCCTTAATGAGTTTTTACATTGATAAATAAAACAGAAATTCACAAATGTGTTTTTAAGTTTTATCTCAATTAAAAATTCATTTCAAAAACCTTTAATAACAAATGTTTAAAAACGTAACAGCCCAATTTTGCCAGAAAATAATTTTTACTCAAAGTTGAGTGATAAGTGAAAGATGTGATGTGAGTACCATGTTTTTTACTATTGTTTAGGGTAAAAATATAAGGCAATCTTAAGTAAAAATGTAATTATTAATCTATTTAAAATAAATGATGGGTAACATATATACACTTCATAATAACTCAATTAAATTATTCAAGTATTAATCGCAGAAGTATTAATTTTTTTAAATTTAATAACTGGGAGTCGGCTAATCCGTTCTTGATCTTCAGGAAAAATAGCTTCCTGTGGTAAAGCCCATGGGTTTACAACATAAGGCAGCCTATCACCAGGATTAGTGCTCCAATGATGAAGTCTACATCTAACAGTAGCTTTTTCTTGATTATTGATCTGGAATCAATGGAAAAAAACATATATTTCAGTTAAATGGGTAGAAATTGTCCAAATTGCAGATTGTTGTAGGCCGAGTTTCATTCCCAAGTCAGATTCAAAATGGTGCTGCTAGATTTAGATGTGCAATATGGTTAAATTTGCAAATACAAAATCTAATACTTTTTTAAATTGTCTACATTTTTCCCATAGTCGGGTCAAAATTAGTTCAAGTAATAATCATGAAACCATAAAAGTAGTTGAGAAGCAATTAAAACGAAGTCATTTGATATTTGACAAATAAAAAACTTCGGTTTTTGTCATGAGAACTTTTTATTTCCTCAGATCTGTACTTTAAGCATTATAGAGTAAGCGAATACTTCATTCGGTAAAAATACAAGAGTAGAATATTCAATATTTATTAAAAATTGAGGTACAGTAATATGTTATTATAGTATAGTTTTTGAAAATAAAATCTTTTTTTTAGAATCTCTACTCGCATATCGATTTATTTCAACTTAAAAAAAACTCATTTTGAAGGAATAGAGTGAAGGAGTAGTATTGATTTTATTAATTTCAGTCAATATGGAAAAAAAAATTGAATTAAAAAAAAATTTGACCACAGAAATTCTATCCACCTTAAGAGAATGGACTTCCATATCTACTTAAACATCTAGGTAGATTGGTTTGGAAATTGAAATCTATGAATATTTAAACTTGGTGTAGTAGTCAGGTGCCTATCTCTACACATTACGGCTCCAGGCAAATAGATTTCGTTCCATGTATAGTTGCATGTCAACATTCGAAAGAGTCTTGAGTTCTAATATGGATGTGATGGGAACAAGATTACTATACCAAGCTTAAATATTCATAGATGTCAATTTCCTTTAATTTAACTACCTAAAATTATTCGACCCCTTTGATCATGTAAAAGTTTTAGATTTGAACAATGGATCGAATTAAAACAAGATTGAAGTGTGTTGGAACAAATGAGGATTTTAAGGAAAAATAAACTTTCATTAGTTTCTCTTTAATGATTATCAATTGACTATTGATTACTTCTAGAAGACCAGGTGCCTGTGAAAAAGATGGAAACATTTTGTCAACTTACTGTCACAGTAACACAAAAATATTTTGATTCCCAGTCCAAATTTGGCCCTTTAATAGGTTTTTCTGGGAGTTCAATAGAATTAGTTGGTACATGTATGCCAGCTTTTCTGAATGCGACTCGGATGTGCCAAGGTTCTAAAGTCCATTCAACATCCTTGTTCATCACAACTGCCAACAAGTTTGACTCGAGGTATTTGATAGTCTGTAATATTAAAATAAAACAAATAATCATTCATTAATAATATTTAAGTGTAAATCACACATTTATTAAAATTTAGAATAAATATAAATACTACTTAATACTAAAAAATAAAGAAAACGTAAAGAAATTATATTTAGATAAATGTGCTGACAGCATGGTATAGAAAGTATAATGTATTTGTATTTGAAGACAGTTCTTTTACAAAGAGATTAGGCTTTGGAAAATTATACAATATAAAATAACAAAACCAAACAAAATAAGAATGAAACAATTAAAATAACACTAAACAGGAATAATATAATTTTATTTAAATATAACTAGCTAGTGTTCAGCCAGTAGTCGAAATGCGACCATAATCATTATTGAAAATTTGATGAAAAACATTGAAGTATAAGAATTTGCGAGTTTTCAACATCTCTGTTGTTTTTTCTACTCATATATAATCCTTCATTGTATATCTGGGAACATACACTTTTGAATGTACTAACAATACAAAACAGTTCTGTATCACTTATGTACTTTTTGAGTTATTCACAAATAAAATTCTGAATCCATTAATACCTTTTTTCAGTTTCTTTTTGGGAGAGTATGTCACATAAAAATATTGTAAAAACCTTTATGTGGTTTCAAAATTTCAGAGCAGTTGGTGAAGATTTTTCAGAGAATAGAGGTTTAGAACTAACTAACTTTCCATATTTATTTATATACATTGTTTCTAAAAATTTGTATTGATTATGCTAAACTAAATAAATTAAAGTAAAATTGAGATTGTAGAATCATTGCACTAGCAAAATTTATTTTTAGGGGAAAAAACTTTACTAATACTTGTTATTGTTAATCATTTATCTAGATTGTAAAGTGATACTTGTAGTCTAGGAAAAGATTTGATATCCTGATCAACTACTTCTCAATATATGGATGAGATTGAACCAACTATATGCCTTTAACTCTTTTATTTTTAAGAAAAAGTAATTAAAATGTTGAATTTCCACTTCCCTCTAGTCTGCATATGAAGATCTATTTAAAAATCTCACTAAACCAATTTTACAACACAAATCACAATTTAAAAGAATACAAAGTAGGAATGGGAATAACTGGCTGATTAAACCAAAAATCAGTTATTTTCATTTTTGTTAAATTAATTTAGTGGTCCAGCAGTTGTTATTGTTTTATGGGTGAGTATGCCCAGACCCATGGTGTCACTGCCCTGATGCAGCAGAAGAGTATTACGGGGTGAAGCATAGATGCCAGGAATGCAATAACGATGGAATGAGACCTAGAATACTCGAAGAATCTTAGTGTGAGCACCAAATTTACTAAAACGACATCACCAGAAAAAGTCCTAAGAGTAATTCATCGAGGATTCGGAAAAGAATCCCTTAGGTATTCCATAAAGGAAGGTACTGGGGTAAGCTAGATGGCAAACCTTAACTGCTACCAGATCAGGAGAAATCCCGGCAACCACCCTGGAGGAAAATAAAATGATCTATATAGATTACACATACCCCAGGGATGATCTGACCCAGATTAGCGAAGAGGATATATGATGATACTGATACTACCAGGGATCGACTTATACCCACTATGGAATACATGGGATCTTCATCTCGTCGTGAAGATGAAGAGATTCGGTAGAGCTCCAAGGTTCGACAGAATTGATGCATACAATTCTCGGGAAAAGAGTTCCGTAAGTTGAAGAACTGTTTGAGATCCGCAACGAGTGCTTGGACAAGAGGCAGTTCCAAAGAAAGTGGAGTATTGTGAATTTGAGATTGCTCTACAAGGGAGAGAGAGGTCAGTTATCATAGAAGGCCTCTCGTATGATATGGCACCTCCCTGTTATCATCAAGGTCCTGGAGCAAATTATTGCATCTAGCCATAGACCAATCCTTATCGCTGTGAGCCATCCACGGCGATTCGGCTCAACCCGTGGCAAGGGAACCACTGATATGAATGAACGAAAATAATTCTATTATTCTGGGACTAGTGTCCCTTTAGGACAAGTTACAAATACAGAATATATATTAATATTATGGTGTGTCCATAAAATACAATCAAATATTTACAGGATGATTAGGATATGCTGTTGATGGTGCATAGGGATATGACATGTTCTTTACCTTTGACAGAGTTTAGTGGCCCTGTAACCTCCAGCAGTTGTAGGAATTTGATTCGACAGAGGATAACACACAGAGGATAAGGACAGCATCATCAGTAAGCTGCATCACAGTTTACCCCAATAAACTGTTCCCAAATCAAAATTTCCATGAATCTTGTAGAATAAGAAAAATAAAATAGTAAAGTGTTTTATTGGCAGTAGTGAGAATATGTGTATAACCCGAGGTAACCCACTTCTGCCATAATTCCATATGTCAAAAATGGTGGGTAGAGAAGAAAAAGAAAAAAAAATAGTGTTGAATGGAAAGTTCTTCGATCATTGAAACCACCATTCCCAAGCCTCAAATCACTGGTTACTCATGGGTCTTCATGTTAAGGCTTTGATCATTTCCATATTTATTAAACTAATGTCAAGCATTAATTTAATTTAAAAAATCTACATTATAAAAACATGATTAAATTGAATGATAATTATACAACTAAATGTAAAATATGTAATTGTAGACTTTTTTATCAAGAAAATTGGTATGCCAGTTATGATTGTTTTCTCTTATTAGGAAAATTGGTCTCTTAGAAAAAATAACCAAAAACCAGTTTTTTTTTTGTTTACTTAGCATCTACCCATAAGGGTCATTGGCTTAATGTTTCCATTTCATATTTGTTGATAAAAGTCAATATCTTTTAAATATTTGAGCAGTTTTCCTATTTTGTTTTCCTCATCTTGCAGAATTTCTTTCATTTCCGTTCACATTAGTAAATTTTTCCTTATATCAGTATACCTTCTACATTCTAATAATATATGCTTAACTGTTCTGGGTCCTAGGCAAGTTGGGGCTTCTAATCATCGCAGGAGGTATCCATGGGAAAACTCGCAGTGTCCGATTCTTAGGCGACATAGTATCACTTCTTCTTGTCTAGACTTTCGGTTTGATGTGTTGTTTTTGTAAAGTTATTTTGAGCAGTTATAACAGGCAGTTGAAAAAAAAATGTGAAAAAAAATAACAGAGTAACTAATAACTAGTTATTTTCCAATAACTGCCTTTTCTAATACAAAATGGAAATGAGTAAGGAAGTTTTTTTTGTAATTATTAATGCTAAATAAAAAAAAAAGTTGTGTAACCATTTACAAAAGTTTGATTTAAAAAAAACATAGTCACTATTATCCCATTGAATCAAAATTTTTATCACAAAAAAAACAAAACAAAGCCAGTAGATTTTAAGATGCCTTATTTCTATTAATTGGATCATGATATATTTTGTTGAAAACATTAAATAAAATGAAATTATTGGTAAAATAAGCAACCTGAAGAAATAAGTTGATATAACAAATTAAAGTACTGTCTAACTTACTCTTAGTGCTGATAGTGAACTATAACTTTTAGTTTTTAATAAGTCTTTTCTTTTTTGGGCTTCTTCAACTTCTTCTGGTGTAGCGTAATCTGCTAAGCCTGTTATAATATACTTTGTATAGGCTACAAATTTTTTTACATACACACATTCGCCACGTACTCCAAGGCCTAAAAGTTATACCTTTCATTACAGTCAGAGAAGGATAAGAAACTACCAAGAACAAGAAAAATCAAGCCTTCTCACCTTCAATATATTCTTTAAGTATAACTGGGATTTTTTCTTGCTTCCTAATCTCGGTATCTTCCACTAATTCATAACAAAAATCTTTTCCTTTAAGCCGAGGCCTACTGTCTTCAAAACCTTTTGGGCGCAATCTTACTGGATACTTTCTCTTCAGAATAAAAGTGTTCTGGAAAAAGAATTGAGAAACGCAAATATAACTCGAGTTTTAAAAATTTAATCTGCAATTCCTAAAAAATCACTAATGCTTTAAACATATTCATAATTCTGAAAATCATAAAATTCATACTCGTGAGGGTATAATGGTTGGAGGCCTGCATTTTTCATAATTATAATTGAAAATACAAGTTTGATTACCACAAAAGGCAAAAACATTTATTTTAAAAAGACTACGGGGCACAGAATTCATTTTTCAAAAGCATTAAATTATAAAACAAACACGGTTACATTCAGTAACGAGTGTTCAGTATCAATTTAATCGATCATAAAAATTATTTTAAATTCTTAAAGTTAACTTTCAAATTACAAAAAAATAAAATATGGTATTTGCTGGTTACTTCTATTTTTACTAATCAACTTTTAAATAATTCCAATTTCGACCAACATAATTTTATTCTGTTCCTAACACCTGATCTAATTATACCTGTTATTATTTTCAAGGTTGTCAGTGTAATAAGGAAGGTTTTGAATTTTGTGAACTTTGCCTTATTCAAAATAATTTAAGGAAATGTCTTTATCAAATATTTTGGGAAGAAGCCTTAATGTCTTAAAAAATAAAAGTTTTTGTAGTGTAATACCTGGTATGTTTGTAATAATTTTCTTATCTTAATAACTTATGGCCTAGTTTTATTATTTCATGGTTTATTGACTATAAAATATTTTTTTGGATTAAAGGTAAAACTTCTTCGTTATTGAAGTATCCTGCTGTTTCTTCTGTATCATGTCTTAACTTCCATAAAATATCAAATGAAAAACGAATTGCCCCTTCAGAACCCAAGGTAATTAAATATGTAATTTTATCTATTCTAGATGTTATCAAAAAATTGATTATAGAGGTCTCAAGTAATCATCTTTGTATGAGGCAAATTTCTTGGCATTTCTTTAGGTAAAACTGACTGATGCAGTACGACATTTTTCCATAACCCAACCTAAACTTTCTGGACATGGTGACCATTCCAAACTGTGGGTCTATGAACGATATGTGTCAGCAGCATTACTGGGTATTGTTCCTCTTGGTTTAATGATGCCGAACATACTCTTTGATCTCTTGATTGCAGTAGCCAGTGTCATGCATATGCATTGGTAATGTAAATTTGTTTTTAACTAAGTATTATAAATCTTGTCTTGACAGCATTATATTTTTTATTATAGAGTTTTTGTATTGTTTAGTACCCATTTAACACTATGTTTGAATCAATATCTGATTTAATCTTAATTTAACTCATTTAAATTAATGTATTAATTATACATAATTAACAAAGTTGTTTAAAAGTGAATAGTTGATGATGAAACTCATTTCCTCTTTTACGAAAATGGATTACCTTCTTGTTATTATCTTTCGTTCAATGATAACACATTTATCACATTGCTCAATAACCCACAATTATTCAAAAGTAGAGGTGCATTAGAATCAACCTATTAAGCCCTAAGTTAATTCACATTAAAATGATGTTTAAGAATAGTCAATAAAAACATAAAAACATATCATGGTTATCGTCTAAATCATTAAGAGCTGTTTCTGAATATTTTTGAATTCTGTAGCTTCAAACTTATTTATTATGCCTGCCAAATGAGAAAATTATACAATATCTGTTGTTGCTCAATATTTGTCATAATCATTTGAAGCAGTTGTTGTAAAGTTATAATTTTCTTTTTATTATCTACCTAATTATCAAAGGATGTAAATTTTCCGAATCATGTTGAATCATTTGTACGCAACCTTTATCTGTCCAATTGTCAGCAGATTTGGATTGATAAAATATTTAAATTAATAACATTAGTGTTAAGCTCCATCCATTGGTATCACTGTGATAATAAATTTTTAAGTCACCCAGTTGACAGTAAATCTAGCCCATATGTTTTATATATAAATTTTAACTTTTATTCCTACTAAATTATATAAGCAGCCGTTTTTATGAATAATTTTGTTTATTTTTCAGGGGTATTGAAGCTATTGTTATAGACTACATCCGCCCAATCATTTTTGGTAATTTGATATCAAAATTAGCGGTCTACTTTGTCTATCTCCTTTCAATATTTACCTTGGTTGGTCTTTTGAATCTTACTTTCAACAATTGTGGCCTTGCTAATAGCATCAAGCTTCTTTGGAGAATAAACAAACAAGAATAGAAGTAATATTTAACTCAAGAGTAATCAATATATACATAATGAAAACTTTTTTTTTTCCTTTTTCGATATTATAATATTTATTTATTTTTTCCTGTACAAATAATTTATTTAATGTGGCTGTTTTAAAATTGTTGTAAATAAAGTTGTTTTGCTTAAATACTTGAAATTAATTCTGTTTCTTCACTTTATACAATTTTTGACACATAATAATATATATTATTGTACATGCTTCAGATAGGTTTTCTGATGTTTGTTGAATGTTTAAGGTATTTAATTGCTTCACATTGAATGATGAAATATTAATATTTTAGATAGCTTCAATGTCAGTAGTAAAAAGCTTAAAATATTTTATGATAACATATCCCAATTATCACAAGGTCAATATTATTGAGTGATTAAATTTCATCAATATATTGGCTGTATAATAGTCTGTCGTACAGACCACTTTTTATGAAATTATTAAGATCCACCTGAAACTTTGTAAATAGCTTCATTTCTTCATAACCTACAAATATTTTATTTACGAAAATTCTCAGAACTGGGGCGTTTTTAATCTGGAGCTCTGCAAACTTTGTCTATTTAATTAGGCACTAAAAACTCGTAAATACCCGTTTGCTTTCCATTTTTTATTTGAGCACATAGTCGAGAAAAAAGGTGGCCTTCAAAAATATTGAGTGGGCATGATTTACAACCCCAAATTGTAAAAATATCAAGGTTATATAGGCCAAACGGCCCAATACTTTTACAGGCCACTTTTTTAATCAATTTTGTGAATGAATTATCTTATGATCCAAGTGGAAAACAAATGGGTTTTTACTAGTTTATAGTATCTAATTAAGTAGACAAAGTTTGCCTATTCACGAAGTTTCAGGATGAGGTTAATGATTTGATTAAAAGGGGTCTATAAGGGACTATAAGGGCAACATTGGATCAGTTATATCTTGACGTTAATCAAACTAATATAAATTTTTATTGAAGATCTTTCAATACTATAGAAGGGATGTCAATATTATTGCATGTGTAAGAGCTATATTGAGCAATATTAAATCATAAATTATATCTAGAAATGTAGATCTTGAAAGCGGGTGATATGATATTTTGAGGCCCCTCTTAGTTAGAGTAGGGTAATCTCATATTATATCATCAGGGTATTCTCTCATTTCCCTAATTGTTAATTTTTTCAAGCAATTGGTAATATTGTTTGCCATTTAATTGTTTTAAAGTTACTTTTTTTTTTTTGTTCCAAAATATTTTTTATACAATAAAATATTAAATAATTAGGAACAAGAAAAGATCAATTTGGAACAAGAAATGTTTAATGTCTTGGAATAAAAACTGTTTGGTACTGGACTGAAACTGTATGCTGGCAACAATTTATTTTAATAAGAATGTATTTATTTCTAATATTAATAAACTTACGATCCAAGCCTCCAATTGATGTGTAGCTGTAGTCAGTACTATTATAGATATATTTCTTTAACCGTGCCACATTCAGAGGCAAGTACATGAGCATATTGTATAACATGAGTCACAGTAATTATGATACCATGGTCCTTGTCTCACTCTGAGACGATATTATTTACACTCCTAGAATAAGTTGAGCAATGTTAGTTAATTTTTTATCGCAGGAGCGTTGTGTTTCATTATTTTCAAAGATATGTGAAGTGTTTGACACTTCAGTATTTATTGATGAAGTTTGATTTATTTATATGTATCTGATCCCTTTAAATCCATCCTGTATTTTCAGTATATCAAGGTTCCTTTGCTAATATCTTTTTTTTTCAAGGCTTATTGCCATGAATGTCTGTGTCCTGTTTAACAATAACATGGTCATCTACAATAAGTTATAAAGAAATATTAATTTTAAATGTAGGCTGTTTGGCCAATCAACAGTTAAATATAGAGAGAGATAAACACTACTTCCCTGTAAGAGCCTTTAATTTATCTGGAGCTATAAAGGATGTTAATGGTTAATTTTGTGAAATATAATTATTATATTATATAATTTTTTTTTTAAATAATAGGATATTTTAAGGTTACTGAAAAAATTAATTTATGAATTTGTTGGATAGGAGATACTTAACTGTATTTTAATTGATAAAATTGATACCATTATTCAATCTTCAAGTGTTTTATTAAAATTGTTCTAAAATCTTATTTATGTTTACACAATGAAGAAGCTGGGGGTCAGAGAAGTTAAATGTTTGCTAGAATGGTGTAATAAATTCAATGATAAGTGCTGTGAGCGTGGTCAGTAGATCAACATGATGGACAAAATGGTGCGCCATTCTCTAAAGGAGTCCATGTTAAACAATAGAAGTTTGGATTCAGATGACTTGAAAATGAGCAAAGTCGTTCGAAATGTTGCTATAACTTAAATAAATATTAAAATTAAAAGGGCCAAATTTAGGCAACAAGTAGATCCCATGAAAAAAGAAATATAATTTTATTGAAAAAAATGTACACATAAAGTAGACATACATATAAAAAATTTAAATGAAAAGGAGAAAAGGATTGATTGTGGAAACATGAAAACATGGTTTCTCGAGAAAGAATGTGTTGAAATATCTCAATGTATAATAGTATTCTTACAGTTATTTACTTTCCATTCTTCCCAGCCTATTAAGAGATGTTATGTGTGATTGTGCAACAACACAAAACGACTTGTAAAACATAGAATTTCAATATGAACTGTTTAAATTCTTGCTCTTCTTAAGTTTCAATTAATTTAATTTCTAATCTGATGTTCCAATCTCAGATAGAGAGATTATGTCTAACTTCTGGAGAAATTTGGGGAACTTTTTGTCATTTCTTGAAAGTGGCTGAAGGCTCCTCTATGCTGAAAGGCACATAAGGAGGAAGAAGAAGAATTTTTCTTGAAAAAACAATGTTCCCATTTATTATTATATAGGGAAAAGACTTTTGTTATAAAATGGGTCTAGCACTAAGTAGAATTTTGAGAAGCTATCGGACTTTATTTCAATTTTAGTTTGGTCATAGTGGTATTTCAGATATAGACAGGTATTTCATTTATGAGTACCTTTATTATTTTTTATTGTTAGTTACCATTATCGAGAGTGCATATCCTTTAATTAAGGACCTCTTTCATCCCCAATTTTATTAAAGCAATATTATAACGTACTATGTACATCAATGTTTCAATGTAATTGTTACAATTTGGCTCTCAGATTGTCAATACAAAGAAAAAATTCAATACTGACCTCCATGAGGCTCTTTTAACCTGTACCACTAACAACCCATGTAGGGCCTTGGGTTCAGTACAATGTGAGGAAGTACTGCTACAAGGCCAACCGTGCAGGGAGGTGATGAGCCAATATCATACTCAACCGTCAGGCTTTCCACTTAATTAATTATTTCATTATGAGTACCCACTTTGTAGAGGCTGGGTTTGCCCCTGGAGGGTCTCCCGGACCCAGGATCGACCTATGGCTGATGAAAAGTACTGGGACAGTCCCTCCAGAAATGAGGTGGGCGAAGCCCCTATATAACATGACAAGTTAATGTTCACTGAACATATTAATGAGAACATTAATGATGAACATATTAGGAGGACTCATCAAGTTTTGAAAATGACCCTTAGTATGGTCGAAACGTCAAATTAATGCGTAATAATAAAATGTTGGTGAAAAATGGCCTAATTTATTGTAAAAAAAAAAAAATACGTATATAGGTAGTTACCTATACCTTGGCTATTTACTGAGGAAGAGTAAGAGAAACAGATATTGAAATATTTTCGCTAAGGAGCTCTGAGAACTTTCCAAAAGTTGGCATTTTTATTTATTTATATTTATATTTTTTATGTCCTCATTAAACCACTATGGACATATGGAATCGAACTATGGGGAACAGCAAAGAAATCAAATATAAAAATCATTCAGTCATTCCAGTCAAAAGTCCTTCAGAAAATTGTAGACGTACCCTTTTACGTTTCAAATCTCACGTTACACACTGACCTTAACACTCCTTTCATCACGGCAACTGCCACTGACCGCTTTAATAATTTTCATGACAGACTGACTCTAAATTCCAATCCACTTACTCAAGCTCTATCTACTGCCACAAATCCATATAATCCGCCTAGAAGACTGCTGAGGCGGTGGCCAAGAGACTTATTGCATTGAGCTACTTGCTGCATTATCTTTTTTGTGTGTGTATTTGTTATTATGTTATAATGTATGTGTTATTTTACTACGTTTTTTTTTTTTTTTTTTTTTTTTTTTTTTCTTGTTATTCTTCTCCTTGATATCATATTTGCTGAATACTAAGGTAGATGGCAAATTTATTGTGAGCCACAAATATGTACAACTAATAAATAAATATATTTTTTATATATGTTCGTGTCAGGGATTGTCCTAATTTAACCTGTCATTTTATGCCAAATAAAGCGATCAATATGATTTCGTTTTTAAAATTTATTTTCACCAAAAATACTTTTTTTACTGACATAACTTTACTTCGTGACGTTTTACAAATTTCTTTGGAAACATACTGAATGGTATATAATAATACTCACTATACATAATTAAACAATTATTTAAAAAACTTATTTTTTTTTCGTATATCCGTTCATGTACCGTGCTCTTTATATTTCTGTTTATACCGACTGCTACACAGTTGTTTACTACGCTGTGTGAATGAGTAAAATGCTTTCTACTCGTTTATACTTACCTCGAGTACTTTTTTACCCATCTAGAAGTGTTCACTCCTCCGCTTGTTGCAATTTACAAATCTTTCCAAAAATAACATATCACACTCAAATCGATTCTCGAATCAAGATTTCTATTCTCATTTGTTCATTCAATACCAATACCATGAATAATAAAACTTCCTTAATACTTGGTTTAATTTGTTTTTTCCTCAAAACCAATTGATTTTTTCATTGAACGATGTCGTTAACAATCTCTTAAAATATGTCGAAGTTCTGAGCTAGTGATTGTCAACATCCTCTGTACGGATGAACATCTTGGACAATCCATTTTAAGGCTCCTACCAGGAACACATGTAAAGCTTCTCCCCTTGGAATAAATAAAACATCTCCTGTCGTCGGATCATACAGGCTTTTTAAAGTTTTAACATCCGGATGTTTACAAGGCCTGGAACAGATGATTTACAATATACAGACACATGAGATTGCCCCCTTCTTCGCCCCCCCTCAGTCCAGATATATATAAATACCCACTGTTATATAAATATACCCATATTCAGAGCGTTTCTTATATCAGACCTCGTCTTTCTGGGAAGAAAAAATTAAGGAAACCTTGTATTCTAAAAATAAATATGCTCCTTCCATTATTGAGGTTTTATTATCGTTATACTGGGTCGTTTTCTAATTTTTAATTTGTTTTTAACTATATTCATTTATATATCGTTATTTTTCAAGTCTTATATCCTTTAATAATCCCATCCTTTTATGACTCTTTAAATATTGTTTATCACTTGTTTTTCCCTAGATTACTTTTTTTATTAAATTATAATTTAAATAGGGAGAAGCCAAAAAAAATTAAGATTATTAAAAATATTGTATTCAGTTACAAATGTAGTCAAATATTATTTTGAAATCAACAAAGTAACATAAATTATTACGTCTTCCTTTAATTCTTTTGCCGCTCAGTAATCTTACATCTTACGTCAGAAATAAAAGTGGCCATTTCATCCAAAGAAAATATTTCTTCTATCTTCACAAGCCTAAAGAAGCCAAACATTCCAAATTTAAATTCGTCAGTAAGACCTTCCTGTTTGGAGTGGGGGATCTGATAATAATATAATGATAAATTGGCCCTAAAAAGTTTCATAGTATCCTCACACACCATACGATTCTGTCTGTGTTGAGGTTTATCGGACTAAGATTTGTATTCCCGCACGAATAACGATACAAATCGCTCATTCTCTTCTACAAAAGAGTATTTGACAAGAAGAACAAGAAAAGTTAAAATATAGTTATGAAATATCTGCCTCAAGAGCTCAGTCTTTTTAATCTTGTAGAACATTTGTGGTGAATTTTTTAGACAAAAAGTCTCTAAAAATCTTTAAGAATTGGAAACAATTCTTCCCGATTACATAGTCCCCTTAATTTTTAGCGTTAAAGGTGGATTGCTGAGGGCTAAAAGAAATCGAGGAGGTATCGACTAAATATTTCATTTAGTTATTAATTTGTTTTTATCACAGTAAAATGTTTAACTAAATAAATATTGTTTAAAATAATAATCTTTATTTTTTTTCTTCCATTTTAAATTATTTCAAATACATATGAATATGAAGACTTTTTCACTTTGCGGTATTAAATTTGGAATATTAGAAGAAATCTTAACAAATAGTTGATGGTTGATTAATAGCTCATCATTAGATTGTGACTGTCTTGTTCAGTGGATATTCATTTTTTTTTCCCTTTTGATTGTATATGCTCAAACACTTGTTGCTTGGAAATTTATTAATTATGACAATCCACTTCATTATATTTTCTTAAATTCAGTTTAAATTGTAAATACTTGATCATTTTTAAAAAAATTATATTTAAGCTAATGCAGAAGTTAGTTTTTTAACCACTTTTTTAATGCATTTGTATTAAATTCAATAGGTTATTAATTAATTCAATTCAAGACGTTATTAACCAGTGGCGGATGCACAGAAGGGCAAGAAAGGGAAAGTTTCTCTTCCAAAATACCTATTTAGAAAAAATATCACTGTTTAAAGTATGCCTACTAATACCAATGACTATGGAGTATTGAATATTTCTCCCGTGTGAATAAATTATAATTCGTTATGAAGGTGAAAATTAAAACAATTCACTCACCTTGTTTAAAATCGATCGATTGAAATTGTAAGTATAAAATCAATTAATTACCTAGTTCATGCCACGACCACAGCCAACCTTAGGATCGGGCAACCCAGAAGATTGTCTGCGGACGCCAGCGTGAAAGGGGGCATCCACCCGAAACTTGTTTGGAATTAAAAGATTACAAGGCGTATGAGAATAATTAATTTTAGCCTATTATTAAAGTAACGGAATTAGAGACATATTTAACGAAATATAATTCAAATATTACTTTATATAAAAAGACAGAAATTTTTTTTTTATAGACATGCGTAATTTCCTGAAGTCGCCAAATGTATAAGGCCAATGTTAATATACTGCCTTTGACAACCGAGTTTATATAGTTCGAGTTATAGAATAGTTAGATAATTAGTTTATTACAGTTTCTTTCATACACAAGATCATATTTTTTCCAATTATGTCACCTAATAATTACTCTCCCAAAAACCAATTCTGGATTCAACTTTGCAATGGACAACATAGGATCATTATCAATTTTTATTATCATTACAACTTTCTAAAGTATTCTCCAGTAAGCAATTCATATTAATTTATGTATATGTATATAGTTTTCATTTAATTTTTATCAAAATAGAGAAATTCCATATCCGCGATAAACCAATACCAGTATACAATACTAATGTGATAATACTGATTGTTCATTTGAAACGTTATTAACTCTGCACATTTTACTGCTCTTGTAGAGTTTTGATAATTGAATTGATATACAAATGAACCTTAGTGACACCATTTGTCGCAAAATATAATGAATTTATTGAAAATATATATAGTGAGTTTTAATATTAAAAAAAAAAAAAATTCATAACGGTAGGTATACTTAGTTATGTAAAATGAGTAAATAAAATATGGAGGGGATGGAACTGTTTTGATGCTTGGACATTAGTCCGCTGCAAATCCTGAAAAATGTCAGTGCTCATTCCCTCAACTCTAGGCCCAAACCCCTGACCACGTATCGCAAACCTTCACTTCCAACAAAATTATAGCTATCTTGAATAAATATACTATACTAAAACTTCTAAAATGTATGTAAATTTTATCAGTATGAAATATAGAAATCAAAACAATATGCGTCTGTAACCAGAAATTAATATAGATATTAGAATTTAATCAATATACAATTATTTGTTTTTTAAATACCACATATACTCCCACAGATCTTATTATATTTTTAATAAAACATATCTTTACTTTTAAGTTTTATTTCCTCTATGTATTATATGAAGTATCGGCATTTATTGCAATTTTCAAATATTCCTACAAACAAAAACAACATACATAAAATCAGTACAACTCAATGACATTAATTGTTATTTCATTATTACAAATTAGTTGGTATTAGTGCTTTCTTTTTAACAAAATTTCGTTGGTTCTTTGTTAACAACAATATTACTAAAAACATATAAATTACCTACAAAAACATTTAACATTAAGTGTGCAATCTTTATTTATCATTATAATTTTTTTTATCTTATTAAATATTTTTCTTTTGAGCAATTATATATTTATAGCAAAAACTGCTACGTCAAAAAAGAAAAAAAAAATCCGTATTTTACAAATTATAAAACTGTACATTTAATTGTACAACTCGTTGCTCAAACTGTATAACTTTAATTTACGTGTAATCTGTAATTCAGATAGTATTATTTTTTATCAACATAAAATAAACTGAACGAAACCACATTTCGGAAAAGTATCTAATTTCTTTAAAATTCTATATTATACATCGCCAATTATATTATTATATAATTATAATTATTCTAATTTCCAATTACTAACCATAATATATATTCAACTTGTCCAGCTTCATATAAGCCCAACATCAATTCGAGACTTTTATTTCTAAGATTTTCATTGTATTTATATTGTACTTCCTTTTCTATTTTATAATAATCATAATTACATTACGTTATAATATAAATAATATTATATATAATATAATTATTAATATATTGTATTCAAGAGGAAAATATTTAGATCGAAAAATAACTGCTGCCGCTTATGTAAAATCTAACTACCACCTCCATATGAATACCATTTTCCGAAAAAATTTTTGTTCTGAAATCTTTATTTTGTTTTAGGAAAGTAGGAGGTTTATAGGATGTAACAAAGATACCAGAATGTTAATCTCTATTTTCTAATGAGATAGTAATAGGTTACAGGAGCTCAACACATATGTAGTTAAATGAACAGCTGTATATTTAGTGCTAATTATAGAGCTAATAGGAGAGCTTCCTACTGTTCTGATACTAAAATAAAACAAAATATGAAAGTCACTGAAACTTTTTTATATAATGAAGAGATAAAAAAAATAGTCTTCATTTATATGATTTTAGTATTTATTTCTTAAAATATAACAATAAATGCCGAAACGCCATGTATTATGTAGAGAAAATAAAACATTAATAATGAGGTATGAAACTTAATAATATAATAAGATCTGTGGGCGATATATGTGATCTTTTAAAAAAATGATCGTCTACTGATTAAATATTAATAATTTTCTCAAAATCCCTCAAGGAAACGAATAACCTAAATAAAGTTGTTTATCATTAATATGCATATTTTATAAAATTTCAATATATTTGCAGTTGTATTAAAGAGTGGCAAGCCACCAAAGAATTGCTTTCATCATTGCGAAAAAACACAAAACATAACTTTAAATTTATAACTTTTTGGAAGTCTTCAAGAATTTATAATGAATCACAGTGAGGTTTTTTGAAGTAAAAACTTCTTTAGGGGCATTTTGCACTTTTTTTTGTGGAGAGTGAATTAGATTGACTCGTCAGATCACCGATGTGTAACACTCTGGTAAAGTCGGCTGGAATCGACTAATTGAAGTGGTACATATGGATTAAAATATCTCAAAAACTAAATATCGGACCTTCATATTGTTCGTAAGGAAAATGTTCATCCTCTTTATAATGAGCTATTATTCAAATTTTTTTCTTATCTCGATGCCATGTGAGAGAGGCGAAAAGAAAAAAAAAATAGTGTCAGAAACCAAGTGATAACAAGTTTTATAGGAGATATGAATTAAAATATCTCAGAAATTAAAAATATGACCTGCGCACTGTAAGCGAGGGAAATGTTCAGCATTTCATTCTCTTTATAATGAGCTATTATTTATAATTTATATATCATATTATTAATGTCGCCCTGTTGAAGTTTTCACTTCTATCGTGTGGCCTAAAGCCCAAACCTAGTTTTTGTTTTTAATATATTTTCTTGTAATTCGATATTAAATTTCCTATTAGAAGTACATTACTACTCATTAATGTTTGTACGTTACTACTCCTTAATGTGTTGAACACGGTTTACTCATGTCTGACTTATTCGCTAATATCTCAAACTAAATCACTAGCAGATCCAGGATCTAATTTTGGGGGGGGGGCTTCAGCCCGAAACCTTTTTTTTTCATAAAAATAACGATAATTACTTTGGAAAAACAGAAAGAAACTAACTACCTATATGAAATGGTGTTTAAGTTATTCCTTAAGTACTTTTAAATGTAATTACACGAACAATAATACTTTAAGAGGTATTTTTTAATTTTTTTCCCATAAAACATGGTTATATTTTTCCATTTTGGGGGGGGGGGCTTCAGCCCGAAAGTCCCCCCCCCCTCGTAGATCCGCCCATGAACTAAATTGAAGCACTAAAAATTGCTTTTTTTATCTATCGCCCATTCCTTTGCCACAACGGTAGAAGCTCAATTGTGGCAAGGAAAGAGATGGAAAATCTAGTTGGAGACTCCTATATAATTGTGTTGATTTAAATTAATTTATGTCGAAGTTTAGGCAATAGTGAAGTACAATATAAGAAGAAAACATGTAATTTAATGAAATTATATTAAAATAACAAAATAATGGATAAGTGTGTACCTATGAAATAAAAAATAAAAAAGTAAAAAGCTCACTTTATTTTACTGTAAAAAATTATTAATTTATTTAACTTCCTTTCATTAGGAAAAATGAAAAAAAAAATCATCAAACAATGGGTGCAGAAACATAATTAAGCATAATTACAAAACAAAAAATCAGTAATAATCTACTACTTATTTATTTGACAAATAAATATTGTTTAAAAATTAGAATTTATTCCACCTCTTTCTTTTTAAATTAAGTATTTATTTTGCAATTTATACATTGTTTTCTTTCATTTAACAAACCGTTCATTCCCGTTTTCTTTCTAAGGCCGTTTCTATATATTTTCGTGCTTTCTTTATTATCACAAACCGAATTTTAATGTTTTTCTTTAATTGAAATATGGTAAAGGCTAGATAGTAATTTCTCGAAAATTTTGTTTTTCTTTAATATTCAATTTCATAACCGCGCTGCTGAAGACCCTTGTAATTTCATTTTCTCTTCCGATGAAGGTAGATAGACTGTTAAAGCGACCTCCGACACCCGATAAAATTAATGTAATGACATAAATCTTGATGAAAATCTATCAAAATCTAGAGAAATATCGTGCCTAGTTAAAGCATAATATTTAACTGAGGTATGTTTTAAATGGATTACGTCATATAAATAAACAAATCATAAATAATATCCTAACTACATATGGTGCAAAGCATGAACTTAAATGAATTGACCACTAGCGGATTGAGGATTTGCTTTTGGAAGGAGGGTGGACTTTTTCATTTATTTATTTTTTGTAATGGCAAAATATTGCGTAAGAAATTATTTACAATCATATTTAAGAAGACCTTAAAATCTTGTTGAAAATAAGGCAATTACGAAAATTGTTTGCGAAAATTGTTGATATAGGAGAGCGTACAGATTCCTTGGACATCGGCTCTAACTTATTCAAAAATTGTAGTATACTGCTCAAATTTTGACTGTTTATATTTGGACATTGAATTTGAATTCAAGCCGTTTGGTCGAAAATAATAATATATTCATTTTTATTTTATTTTAATATAATTCTATAGGTAATATTTTTCTGTTTAAAAGTTATGTGAGTACATATGAAATATTACATTTACGATAGGATGTTACACACTGTATAATCTACACACTGCTATAATCTTTTAGTATAAAGCAATTATAAATTAAATGGAATAATTTATATATATATATATATATATATATATATATATATATATATATGTATATATATATATATATATATTTAATTACTAATGTTCGTTCAAAAAGTTGAAAAAATATATGCTAAATTCTGTATATATATATACAGAATTTCATAAAATTAATTTTCAACTCACTTCTAATTCAGTTTTCGCAACGCAAAATTTTCGCTTCCCGTAATATGGTACATTTATTCAGTTCCTAAACTTGATATGATGAAATCGAAATCGATTGACAAATTTTTAAATGTGTCTTTGCTATTGTTAATCATAGCTATAGATTGATCTATAGAAACTAGAAAAGTTCAATATGTCTACTGTAATACTTACTCTATTTTTTTCATTCTCAAAAGTAACAATATTGTATTTATTCAAATATTAGCAACATTCTGAAACGTGGTAAACAGTTATTTTTTTTATTTATTTAAAACAAATATTCTACTGCCAAAATATTTGTTGTCATTATTGCTCTAACTTACGAATTGCTATTTATAGGTTAGAATTTACAGGTATTTTATGTTAAATAATAAGCGTTTCGTGCAAAATAATTATTTCATTCAATATAAGTATTTTACATAAAATAAATATTGTAAAAATACTCGCGGTAGATACCAATAGATTGTTTAAAATCCATATCTACTAGTTTGTATTGTTAATATTACCTTGTTAATTTAACATTAAAATTAACACTACTTTCCATGTAACAATAAGGAAAATAAATAAAAAGCGTTTCCTAACATCTACCTTTATAATTTTCTGTTTTACTATTGGCAATTTGCTTAAAAAAATAGAAAACATGTCTACAGTTAATGTAAAACTTAAAAAAAAATCAATAGCCAAAACAAAAGATATAAGATTTGCAGTGGAACATATAAAAAATATTTAGAATACCTTATATTTGTAAATCGTCCGATTTCTACGATTTTCTTTTTGTTTGTTTATTAAAAATCGTAAACGTTTAAATAAACACATATAATATTAACAAAAAAGTGTATACTTTTAGGATAATAACATTACTCAGAGTTATTTTGAAATGTTAATTTCCCATCCCTCATAACTTTTTCCATCATTCAATAAATTTAAAGGTCATCGAGGGGAAGACTTTAGCCAAGTTTCGTTGAAATAGGGACATAAGTTTAGCCGCTACAGTCTATACCAACACAGGTTTTTCGACCGCCATCTTGGAAAGAAAGGGCGGATAGTAATGTCGAGGTAGGAGGATCATCCTCGGGTGGCCTCTGACTTTGATTCCAAATTTGAAAAAAATCAGTACAGTAGTCTTGGAGAAAAGCTGCGAACGGCAGACGTACACAAAAAAAAAATTGTATCTGATTTTCAAATTTTACGTATTGTGAAACGTAAAAACTTAAATTTTGAGAGGGGTTTAATTTTTTGGACGACTGCAATGGTTCGTTATTGAAAATAATAAACCAAAAGATGATTTTTATTCCTTCTTCTATTATCTCACATCAGAGCATTATTAATGCGATAATTAATTAAAAAATAGCTGGATGTGACAGGGAAACGATATTAGTTTGTCACTAGTGCAGTTAAACTTCCAAATTTTAACTTTATTTTTTTCTTCTAATGTCCAACATCACCGATAGCTCGCCCCAGTGTGCGGTCTTTAATATTCGAGAATTTTAGAGTTGTTTTTACTGTTTTACTTCGTTTTTCTTTGTGTTTGCTTTTACTAGTAAATACTTTTCATAGGTTAGGTTTGTTCAAAATCAATTATAACACATGCAGTACATTTTTAGTTTGGAAAAAATATTCATCGATAGTGATAATCGAGAATGTCTCTATTTGACTGATATGAGAGTTGAAAAATAGTAAGGCCTGAGATGACAAGATTTATTTTAAACTCATCTTGACGAGAAATCATAAATCTAAAAGGTGAGACTGAAATAAATAGGGTCGTTTATATAATGTAGAAGAATCTTTGACAGTTTCGTAAACATACGTTTAAAAAAAATAAACTTCTTCAATATATCATCCTCCCGTAGTACACAAACTGGGACTAGTATTTTTAGTGAGACAAAAAAAAAACGATAAAAGATATAATTATGGAAGTGTTCTGTTTTAGGAGTAGGAGTTTTTTTAATTTATTTTATTTTATTTATTTAATGAAATTAGCAACTGTATAAAAAGTACAACCAGTAAATATGTACACTTAGAAATAATAACATGCACAGACTTGAAGAGATACTATCCAGTCGTAACACTCCTTATGTATTTGTTTAGTTTGGAAAAGAATAATTATGTTCAAACTAAAATATTTTCATATTTTATAATCATATGAATCTACTGTAAAGGTATTTCAAATCTTCATATAATTTTTAAAAAAGTTTTTTAATTCTAAGTTTTTAAAACATTATTTTTGTAATTTTGAACTGATAATAGCCAACGTTTCAAGCAACTATGATAATTTAAAATAGATTTATATATATATATATTATATATATAATATATATATATATATTTATCAAAACACAGGCGGATCCACGGGGGGAGGGCTTTCGGGCTGAAGCCCTCCCCAAAATGGTAAAATATAATCATGTTTTACAGAAAAAAAGATTTTAAATTATCTCTTAAAGCATTCTTGTGCGTTTACTTACATTTATTTATTTATTTATTTGTTTTTTATTGTTGCCTCTACCCTGCAGGGTCATTGGCAACACTTCCTATTTATATTCTATTGTAGAATTTTATTTTTTTTAAAAACTGTAAGGTTTTTTCCACGGCGTTTTCGTTGTCGCTGAGGTTTTCTTTTAGGCTCTGAGCCATATTGAGATTTTTCCTTACATTCTCAAATACATTACTTACATTTAATAGGACTTCAAGAACCACTTAAACACCATTTCATATAGGTAGTTAATTTCTTCTTTTTTTTTCAAATTAGTTGTCGTTATATGTATATGAAAAAAAAAATCTTTCTAGCTGAAGCCCCCCTCCCCTCCAAAATTGAATTCTGGATCCGCTAGTGTATCGAAATAATTAACATTAAAAATTGATAGCGTTCTTGAATTTTATTTTATTTTTTATCGATTTTAAAGAACCTTAATTCGCAGTATATAATTTCATAATTATAATAAAAATATGCCACTAAAAATACTATGATTAGTTTTCGGGGAGGTCGCGTGGGTTGTAGGTGTCAGAAGCGAAATTTTACTAGGTAATCCCTAATAATTTTTCAAATAGTTGTATAGCCTATTTTTAGAGTTTGGAATTTTTTCTAACGCCCAATGTTACTGAGATTAAAAATGATCATTTATTTCATAAAAAAATGTATCAGAAATTAGAATGCTGATAGGAAAATAAGTATTTTCAATTATATTATATATTACATATCAATAGAAGTTCTTACTTTATGAAGACATTTTTTTATGTATATGTGGTCACAAATAGACTTGCTTATAAAAAAAGCCTAAAACAAAGTAAAAAATCTGAAATTAAGGATGTATAATGATATGTATGATAAAGTCAGATCTAATACATGGCTGTGTGTGTGAGCTGGACACCAACCAACGCTCTAGAAAAAAGTATTGAAATATTTGAGGAAAAAATCAGTACGATAATCGGAGCGATTTGGAATCAGAATTTCAACACATGGAGGAGAAAGAGTAATAAAGAGTTGCTTACAGAAATTGGTCAATCTATATCACATGATATGAAGGCACGGAGTTTAGGATGAACGGGGCATGAAGCTCAGAGCAAATCATCTGGAACCCTTTAAGACAATGTGACTGCCTCAATAGTTGGTAAAATATCACGTGGAAGGCCAAAAACCAGATGGATAGATTGAATCAATAAAAATGCAATAGAGTTGCATGCAGATAAAGATGTAACCGAAGACAGGTCAAGATGGATTAGGCTTGTTAAGGTTGCAAAATATCTTCAAAGTCTGTAATGACAACATAAATATATATATAATAATATATATATATATATATATATATATATAATATATATAATGGAATACAAATACAAATATCTGACGGGATTTGGAATACAAATACAAATATTTGACGGGATTTGGAATACAAATACAAAATATTGAGATAATGGACGGGGATTTTTCTATGTTATTTTTATTGATACAATTTTTCTTAGCTTTGATGCCGATTAATCTATTCATTTATTACAAATAAGTCTGTTTAAATAGAAATTACGTGTTATAATCACTAATTTGAGATTGAAAAAAATAGTATAGGAGGAATCAGGAGGAATAAATAGTAATTTATAATAATTGATGCATTATTATATGGGTCAGCCAAGGGATGTTAAGTTAAGACCCCATCTTGCTGAGGAGGGGAAGGGAATGGGGGAAGAAGAAGGTGATAGGAGGAGCAAATTGACCCCGGGGAACACAAGGATCACTTTTTTACACTGGTTGACGTCGGCCTCAGGCTAAGGAAATATTACCGCAAGCGAGGGACCTCACAAGAATGCAAATGCTCCGTAAAATATACCCTCATTTGTTACGTACCCACTCCCCTACCGTTAAAGCGGCCCAGAACTAAAAAAAAAAAAAAAAAAAAAAAAGAAAAGGAAAAAAGAAAAAGAAAACCTCAAAGTAACCCCCTCTTACACTGATAAGAGAAGGGAGCTTCCAGAAATATAGGTTTGTTAAATCATCCCTCTTTCCGTAGCAGAACTGATCGCATAAAGGAACCAACCGCCATTCCCCAACTGCCGCCATTAAAACAATCAGTAGTTAGTTAACAGCTCGGAATCAGTAACATTTTAAAAATAATTTAATTAAAACATATATTAATAACAGAATGTATATCGTCGGTTTATTGCAAAAAATCATGAAGTGACATTGCATAACCTTAATTTACTGAGAAATGTGATGAATTTTCCCTTTGTAAAATCAGAAATTTGTGCGATCGTAACTATATTTAATACATAAAAGAATTTGTGTCATTCTAGTGTATTTAATGTGTTTTTTTTTTATCGATTAATATGGACGAAACTCACTATAACGTTCTTTTAAGTTCAGCTCAATCAAAAATGTAATTAGCCGACGATATAAAGAGGGATGTAAGCACTTATTTATTGGAATATTTCCCTTTAAATATATTTTTATTGAAAATATTATGATAGTCGCAGCAGTTTATGGGGTAATAAGTGATTAAAATGTCTATAAATAATTTCAATATTATATAAAAGTTAAAATGAGAAATAAATAAAATAAATAAATTCATTTATACGACTAGAAATTATTTTTGACAACATTAAAGTTTGTCATTCTATTATATATAATTTTATTATAAGTGACATACGTATTTTATTCATTTATTTTATTATTGTTCATAATTTTTTTAATTTAATTATTTTTATTGAATATTTTAATTATATATATTTTAATTTTATATATTTATTTATTTTTTAACTTTATATATTGTATTATATTTCATTTACTTTACAAATTTATTAGTCCATAGTTATAGATATTTTGCAACATTAGGACATATAGGAGAGACTATACTCCCACTTTACCAATTATTAAAAATTACCTATTGCTAATAAACCCATGTATGGCTCACTATGGCAATCTGTAGATCAAAAAGTAAAAAAAAAATACACCATTAATTTTTTCTAGGAGTTATTTAATTACAATTTTTTTTTGTGTTTGTTTTTTACCAACGGTCATAAGAGGACGTAATGTGGTTAATATTCAATATAAAGGTACTTACTTTATAGAGACTGGAAGTAATTCAGAATCTACTTATGTATGTAGTAAAATATGTATATTAGCTACAGCAGCAGGTTTCGAACCAGGGTCCAGGAGATAAATTGATCAGTGCCTTAACTAATTAATGACCTATTGCATCTCTCTCTTAAAACAAAGACTAACGAAATAAAATAAAAATAAATAAACATTTAAATACAAATAAAATTCAAAGGGAAAACAATTCATGAATGAAAAATCTAGTGTAGTGCGCGCACACTATTCGCTTATCATCCTACTTTGAGTAAAAATATGTATATGTCAATTTATATTCTTAATTCGGTACTTAAAAAAGCTATTTTTTGTTGTTGTAAATAAAACTCTTCGTGCTACTTAAGAGTTTTAAAAATGGATAAGTAGTTTATTAAAATATTCCCTTCATGATATAAAAAGAAATGGTCTTAAAAATCATTTTATATTTTAATAATATTTTTTTATCCAATGATATCAGAAAAAATTTAGAATGTGTGCAAACACAACGATGGAGAAGCTTCGCAAGAATTTTCAAAATAACTAAGCGCCAGACAAAAGGTTTTAAGCTTCTGAGAATTCACTCGACAGTAATTTTCTTTGCGAAGAGATGAGGGGGAATGGAATATAATTAATAGCAAAAAGAGAATAACAAGCGGACAAATTTAATTCATACTGAAATAATTTCATTCTGAGGACAAAATGAAATATATTTTAGAAAAGAGGAGCATATAAAAGTTTCGAGTGGCATTAATTAGTCGTGAATAGGAATAACGTCAGAAATGGGCGTTATCAAGGTGCGATGCACCCGCTGGGGTGAACACCCCTTCCTGGTCAAACAATAACCTCGCCCAGTTTATCACTGACCCGTCAAACACCTCCCCCCCACTTCATGTTATAACAAAACGCCTCTTCTTCGTTCATATAACCCTTATCGATGCCTTTTCAAATTTCCATTCCCATCTGATGTATTATATTTTAGTTGTCCATCCAATGTGAGGTCTCTTTCGAATTGCTACGATTCTACATTTTTTTTTTTAACACACTAATGAAATACATCTGAAAAATAACGTATTTTTTTAGGGTCAAAATTGATTTAAATCCGGACAGAAGCTGTAACCTTTTTTTTTTTTCAAATATCCTTTCATTTCTTTCCTTGAAAAAATTATCCATATTATCCTTGGAAATTATTTTTATAAAGGAGGTTTTTATGTGACTTATTTTTATATTATATTTATTTATTTGTTTTCAACTATCCTTTGCCTATTAGGCTATACGGGTGTTTGCAGTAGAAGGGATATTACGTATGACTTCACAACAACTCACTACTGCAACTAAAACAGTAATACAAGTTTCTTGCGCTTGTTAAATCTTCGGTGCTCTCTGTCCAAGGGTATACCGTCTTCCGGCGGTCTTCGGCTGATCCTCTTCTCAGATATCTAATGTTGAAAATTGGACTCCTCTCTGTCGCGTTCCAGTAATAAATTAATTTCTTGAATCGCGGAGAGTTCTCCTTACCAACTGAAGAAACTCGTCCTCGGTGAGGACCTAATTTCCTGCGATTCTCATCGTTGTAACCCTCAATCCGTCAATTGCACTGCAAATATGCTCGCGACCATATGCTCGACAAAACTCTACAACAAGGGCATTGGGGATCTATGGTTATGTAGCTTGGCTCGAATACCTCCATGGCTCTTGAGGTATTATGAATCCTTAAGTCTGGGAGGACCCACTACGTGTCTAGCCGAGATTGTACAGTTGAAAAGTATTCTCTAAGGGTACTCCGGCTTTACGAAGTTTGTAGCCCACATATGACTGCACTCCTGAATTATATCCTCCTGCAATATCTTTTTCCATTTGTTGGACTCTTCTTTGTACAACTTTATGAATATTCACTTATTATATTAGTGTAGTTTATAGTATTGTTTTTTTGTTTGGCTTTATAGAACTAGCAGAACTTTTTTTACCTTAATTGAGGTATTATTCATCCAACAAAAACTTTCAACATTAAAATTAATAGAGTTAATCCCTTCCATAGGTTTTGGATTATATATATATTTTTCTATTGGCCTTTTTACTAATCTTGTCGATCATCGCCTTGTTGATTCTATCTGTCCCCCTACATTTTACATTTTAGTTTTTAGACATTTTTCAGGTGGTATCTTGTCTTCTATTGCGTCCTTCATTTTTTTTGTACAGTCTTTTTGATGGATTGCTTCAGGCATGTCCCACTCACATTACCCTCCTTCATATCATACACTATTCATTAATCATTTTCTGTAAACTGTTCTCTATGGATCCTTATTCATGCGTTGGTACTTACCATATAAGTTTTGATCCCAGATGCTTCGTTTATCGTGCCGAAGGTTTTCCCTTAAATCTTTCAATATTTTTTTCTAGGGTGCAGTTTAATATCTAGATCTCCCAGCCGCCTATCATTACTGGATTTATCATTGAGTTGTACACCTTTAATTTAAAAATTTTCAGAATTCAAATTAAACCTTTGTTTTTGGAGATTGAACATTGAAAGTGTGGTGTTTGTTAAAAGGGACAAGAAGGGGACATAGAAATTCGGGGAATTAAAAAACCAACAACTATATTCTAAGAATTCAATTATTGATGGTGTTATTTCGTTGATTTGTTTTAGTTCGTTGATGGAATTTTTTTTGTTGATTGTAATCTGGAATCCATCTTCAAAGTTGTATTTTTGTCTTTCACTTCTATTTTTTTTAATTAATTAAAAAAAAATCAAAATATGCAAAATGAAATTTGGCTAATTGCATTTATGTACACCGATCTGTAAAGCTATTCGATCGACAGTTTGAAAAATGCACGAAAACAAATATGCAAATGCACTAACATCCGTGTTCTGGTTATGGATATCTATGAATAGTTAAATTACAAGTACCCGGCGTGTGTTAAACATTTTTTTTTTTTTTTTTTATGTATTCCATATTATGTCCATATTCTCTGTTATAATTTATTTAAATTTTAATAATCATTTTTATAGTTTTCAAATATTATACCTATCGATTTCTAAGGAATATCGGGATCGATTTTTCAGATAAAAAATATTTTTATTTTAGAAAGGGTCTGCTATGGTTTTCATACATTTCAGTATATTCCTAAATATATTATATGTAGTATTGCCAAAAATCGGTCTTGGTCATGCACTTTGCAAGACCAAGACCACCGACCGAGAACAGGGCTGATAAAAAAAATCGATTTTTTGAATAAAAATTAATGCAAAATAGTTATTAATACTTGACAATATTAGTTACTATATGTTAATAATTGGTATAACCCATATACTTTTGCATTTAACTCCCCTAATTTTTCATTTGGTCTTAGTTAGGTTTCTCCTATCTAAAAAATTACAGTAATATCTCTAACATAATAAACGAATAAGTAACTGCAAGACTGTTGCGAGAGTCTTGCGCAAGACCAAGACCACGAACAAGACTAAGTTTGCCAGACCAAGACTGAGTTTGCCAGACCAAGACTTGTATTGGTCTCGCATTTGGGCAACACTAATTGCATGTTTATTTATAGGTTTATTCTTTCTCAGCTATCTATAGTTTTAGAAATATGTTGCCAGAAATCAAATTGCATAATGACTGGAAACAGGTATAAAATTACGTATATTAAATCAGAATATTGATTAAAAAGAACGTGTAATTATGTATTTATTTTTTTGATATTTTTTTAAAGTTTGTTTTAAGTTTAATTTTTTTTTTGTTTAAACATTTATTGATTTTAATGCTTTTTTTTTTAGTTTATTTATTTATCTATTCTATCTTATCTACAAGTGTCTATTATTATCATTATTTATTTATTTTATTTTTATCCTTTTTTAAAATTTTTTTTACTCTTTTTTCATTAGTTTTTTATTTATATTATTTTTTAAACCTTTTTTTTAAATTTTATCCTTTTTTTATTTTTTTTTATTTTTATCAACCGCCTAAATAGTATAAAATTAATGTTATTTAGTTGATCGGAAGCTGATAACCTGGATGTTTTCGTCTAGACATCGAAACCAACAAACAGACAAAAATCACGTGTAAATAGCTGGTGAAAAAAATAAAGAAAATCATTTACAAAAAGGAGAAGAATATTTTTTTTTATTTAAAAATATATTTTTAAAAGTATAAATATAATTATAATATCTTATAAAAAAATTGAAAGATTGAGCTGCAAAAATTATATCGAAATATATTTTTATAATTTTCTTCAAAACTAATGTTTTTATTTCATTGGATCTAGGCGAAGAATTTTAAGGTAAAACAGAAATACAAAAATAAAAGATACGTTTTGTTAGAAAAAATCTAAGGAAAAATATTATTAGATAGAATATCTTACAGTGATTTTTTAAAATTGTACTTATTGATATTTTTATGAAGGATTCATTTTCATTTTTTTTTAGTCATATGGGAAGGCTCGGGAGAACCTTCTCATTGTCAGATATTATTTGAATCTCATTCTCCTGAGACCTTAAGATCCTCTCTGCAGCTCATATAATGATCCACAATTTCAAAGTGTCCTGAGTGAATTTACCTCAATCTTTAATTTAAGGCGGAGCCTCTTTCTCAACCTCTTTCAGCGGAGACCCTAATTAGAGAACCAAGTTTATGTTGCAACCCAAAAGTAAAAAGGGCTGTAAGATGTGGATTTTAATAATGTGCGATTCGTATATATTTTTTCTTTTTTTTTTTGGTAAGAGGGAGGGTTGGGATTTTAACACAATTATAAATTAGTTACAGATATTACATGGAATGTTAGTGAGAAGGTCGAGATTTATTCCTTGTGCAAGACAAGAAAACTTCAAACAGTTCTTAATGCATCTCTCGGCAACCTTAGTGTCAATAAAAATAAGTCAAACTTTTTCGTATCTTGCGCTTTGTATAAAAATAAAAAACATGGTGATTAGTTCGCAATGGTCATTGTTTCGGTAACTTTAGTGCAGAATATTTTCTGTTTATTCAAACACTTCCTTTAGTCTCCTCCTCATATTCATTGACATGCCTGCTGATAGGTACAGCAGTGTACTTAACTATAAAATAAAATTACTTAGAAGTGAAGCCATGATAATAGTATAATAGTATTATGAATTTGAAAACCTTCGACAGAATGTTAAAATAAAACGGAAAAGCCTTAATTAAAGATTTCATTCTTTGTTTTCTTAATTTTCTAAACAGACAATTATACAGAAACCAATATATATATATATATATATATATATATATATATATATATATATATATATATATATATATATATATATACATACGAACTTGAATGAATTCACTAGACAGAAAAAAAGATAATAGGACTACCAACAAAAACCGGCGTCTAATTGATATTATTATACTTACTGACTTATACCTATTTGTCAATAGTCAACCGACACATGAGGACTCTTTCCAATAATTCATGATAGCCTAAAAGGATATACTTACAGAATGGTTAAATAAATAAAGAGAGTAAAAAGGAGTTGGATGAGAGATCTCTTACCTTAACTAAAACAATGTAAGTAAATGTAGTAAGGGAATAGGTGACGATAGGTTCTTTCCCCCATGCATGTAATTTTGTAATAATTTGTTTACTAATTTCTTTTTAGGAAATATTCATTTCAATAATAAATTTATTAAACTGTATACAATTGTATTTAGTAACCCTTATTTATTTATTTATTTTTTAAATAGATTTTTAATGTAAATGTCCTATATTTATTCACGAATAAGCTGTATCGACCTGATCTGGTTGTCATCTGTTTTGTTTATGTCGAAACTGGCGAAGCATTAGCTGGTTATTTATTTACTGAGATTCGAGAGACCCAAGGCATAATTTTTTAAATGTTCCAATTATAACGTAATGAAAAGACTGTTTGGAAAAGTATTTCGAAATACGACAGAGGTATTCGGAACCACCGATAAATGTCCAAATGTATAAAAATATCATTTGTTTAACTTGTATATATGGGTTTAGATAAGAAAAAAATAAAGTTGCTAACGCCACTGAGGATAAACTTTTTTCAGCCCAAAAAGACAGATTTTTTCAACATTTTTTGTTTGTTTTTTACCTATTAACTTCTAAACGATGCATCAAAGCGAAATATGTATTATTTAATAAAATAAATTGCCTCAAACGAGTACATAAACTTTATGATTTGGTAACGCGGCAAGGTATAAAACCACGGTCAACCAACGCGGATTTTTACCAAATTTGTCAAAAAGTGAGACCAATTACTTTTTACTATAAATGGCCCTGTAACTTGGAAATGAGTTCCTTAAGAGGAAAAACCCATAGAATCAAAGTTGTAGAGCATCAAATTCTGCGTCAACTCAGTACTGACATTTTTATTGGTGAATGGCAACGTCAAAGACAATCCAATATAGTAGTAGGAACAAATAAATAAGTTTTATTTGCTTAATATAACGTAAATAATTCATAAGAATCAAAATCTTTAGGTGTGAATATCTCCTAAATAAAGCGTTTGTGGACATACCTTTTTTGTTCTTTATTTAAAGTTCTTAGTTCATATTTTCAGTTTGGCTGCTTAACCCTGAAACATCCTGTATAAAAAAAACCCTTGATTTTATTTATCTATTTTTTTCATCACTAGTTTTTGTTAGATGTCAGCTTACAAAGCATTAGATATACAGTTTTAACACTTGAAAATGTGAGAAAAAAAGATATTGGAACTAAAAGCTCGGAAACATGTCAGGAAATCCGATTTGAGAATAACTGTAAGTGACGGGTAGCGCAAAGAAAACACGTTGCCGCCGACTCATATAATATTTATCGTAATTTATTTAATGGACATTGAATACAGGTCTGTGGGCCTGATGATAGAACTGGACTCTTAATGGCGGTATTCGAACCCGAATGTATTTGTTACCTATTAATCCCGGTGAATGGAATCGTTCTAATTAGGTCGCCAGAGATGCACGATCAGATTGCGACATATTCCTTATGTTAAACCACAGCTAGGAGCATTGCGGGCCCACGCCAGGGTAATAGCGTGTTATTTGGACTGTGTTGCCTTGTACAGCGGGGTCCTGAACCCCTCAATTTGATTTAAAACGACCCTCCTCCCCTAGTCAAAATTCTCACCTCGGAAACGCGGCTAGGGCACACTCCGGTCATTAGCTTTATTCCGATAATTCCAGGGTCTCCTGTATACTGCTTATCCAAGCTCAGGATCTGAGCAACACTTCCTACCCGCCGTTTCCTTCGCGTTATTGACACATCTATGTATTACTGTTCCAAGATAAATAGAGATATTGTAAACCCTTCGCACCTTCTGCTCCAACTTTAGATTCCTAGCCTCTTTCTTTATCGAAAATTTCTCGTACTTTCGTAAGTTCTGAAGACATTCACAACACGCCATTTTAAAAGCCTTGAATTGAAGTTTAATTCTTTCCAAAAGAGACCTTATTCAATTTTCTTGGTTTTAGTTATTACTGGAATAATCATTGATTTTTGGAAACATGTTCTACATATAAACAGTTTCTTATTTTGCTTTTTAAAAAATATTGGTGTTTATATTACAATTGGAATAAAAAATATAGTTTTTCGCGATTCCAGAAAAATTGTTAATTATGATTAGGATTAAATTTTATAGTTTTACAGTTATAAATAATCAATTGAAAAACTGTTATTAAGTGGGCGAGGTGGCCGAGCGGTCTAACTCTTGTGTAAAACTGTAAGCCCGACAACCCGATAAATATAAGTTACTATGAGGTAGTAAAATAATTACGAGTTCGCTCGGGGATTCTTTTAACTCTGGTATTAATCCTCCTCCTTCACTCTCTCGCCCGGGCAAAACTCCTTACAATCTAAAACGCGAGGAAGGAGTGACAAAAAAAAATCTCACTAAATTATTTAAAAAATAATAAATAGATTTGAATGACTGTCTGATTTTTAAATTTTTATTTATTTAGAAATATAATAATCTGTCACGTGGACAATAATTATAGTTAGATATGAACAAATTCTCACCATATATACAGAAAACATAAAATTAACAAAAGTAAAATAATAACTAAATAATAATCAAACAACTATGTACAATAAAAAAATAAAATAACCTTAAGATAAGTAAATTAAAAACGTAAAAACTGAATGACTGCCTGATTATAATACAAAAAATAAAGAATTATATAAGCTTATTAGAAATAATGAATGATAAATAATCTAGATAGTATAGTAGAAAAATATAATATATAAATAAAAATGAAAAATAATTACTTCTCAAGAAAGATTATACATAATAATGACATCGTCGGCACGATGTTAAACTAACGAATGCGAAACGGTGGGAAAGTTTAACATTCGTTACTTTAACATGGTGCCATGTTACACATGGATAGAATTTTTTTTCGAGTAAAAACACATATTTCAGGAATTAAATATTTGTTGATGATAATTCCTCATACTGGGTTCTATTGTTCTGCATAATATTTGGCATATAATGCTGTCCATTATCTTTATACATCGGGCAAATAATTATTATATGGGACAGGTCTTCGGTCTTATTTCTTTTAAAATAAACTGTACGTTAGAGGTTTACAATGCCAACAAAGTATCGATACCACCGATTTATAGATACCTATTAATTTCGTTACAAATCAATATGGGATAAAAAGTTATCATCACTTGCATAAATATTTTCTGTACTAAAAATGAAATCGACCAATTAATCATTAGGATTGACCAATACCGACTTTGGATTTCACAAGAATGTCAGAACTAAAGTATTGATACCGAAAAAGATTAATTCGAATATCATTTCCAAAGTAACGATACTTCTGGGTATTTATTTTTTTAATTGTTTATTTAAAAAAATATATTTCTATTACTATAGTTGTTATTTTTAAACCAACAGCCGAGTTTCGTTGGCAAAGCTGTTTGATGTTCTCTGTATTAAACCTCCTAAGTTCTATATTCTACTATATTATACGAGAGGTCCGAATTAAAAAGCATCTACGATAAGAACCGCAGCCTACTTCAGCACCGAAGTGGCTAAGAATCAGATAAGATTACATTCAGATTAAGCACTCCACATGTACTGAGTTGGGGCACAGGAGCGAATAATGTCGACCGTGCCATTCACATTAACACAACAGGCCAAGGGGAGGAAAAAACAAACAAAAAAAAAAAAAAAAAACCAAGCTAATTGTTAATTGGGCATGTGAAGGGAGAGAAGTTGGTCGTAGGGGTTGAGGGAGCATTGTGCCACAGATGACTGAGATTTTCCCTTTATCCAGCGGATGTTTACTTTAAATTACCTTTCAATTGAAACTTACTCGGCCTACCTAAATGGCTCTTGTACCACTCATCAACTACTTTTTTTTCCAGTTCAAAAAGCAAACTCTGGAGTCCTCGACATGTTGCGATGGTCCCGCCGCGGTTGTTAGCGGCAGTCGCTATAAATGAAATGCATATTTACAACGCCCCGGGCATGAACCTGCATCTATTAGCCAGATCGGCAGGCCAACATTTACATACAGTTCACACTTTTTTTTCTTTCTTTTTAGGAAAAAATTATTGCAGTTGCAGGGGGACACCGATATTTTTTTTTATCAGAAAATCTGGATTATACAGAATATTATTCAAGGACCGCAATTCATTAGCATATCGAGAACTTTTTTATATAAAGGTAAATGTCAAAATAAATCTAGTTGGCACATAATAAAATAATACGTAAACTAATACCGACTATGAACATATTATTGTATACTATTTATTATTATTATATTTTCCAAAAATGAGGCTTTCAACAATTTCATACAAGTTATTATTTTTTGATGGCTGAGATGCGAATTTCATAATTTTTTTTTTCCATTACAATCTATTTATTGAAAAATATTACAATCTGTCTCAAAGGACATTTATCATAGTGATCAGAGATCACATTCACACTCTATGTACAAAAAACAAAATAAATTATACAGACAAATAATATATATACAATAAATAAGAATAAAATAACCTAAAAATAAATAAATAAAAAGAACACTACATACCTATATACACTATTTACAATCTGGCGAGAGAACTACGAGCCAGACTTGTCCCTCCAACTGTTGAGGGAAAAGCATGATTCCACGAGATTCCTGCACTTCTCTCTCAACCGCGTCACTGGGGCTGAACCCAGTGGAGAGAATTTCATAACTTAATTATATTCAGGATTTTACATATCATGAGTAGAGAAGGATTATTTTTTACTATTCCGTCAATATAGTGTCTACTATCCGTCGGACAACTACCCACCTACTTACTATACTGCAAACAACATTTTATGATTTAGAAATTCCACAAGAAAACATGAAGTATGGTCTGCAAAGGTCATTCGTCCGAAATCCGCAAAAGCTTTCGTTTCGACGGCTTTCATCTTAACATTTTGAGTAGTAATAATTCACCTCAGTGAATAAGGTACTGTGTTCCTGTGCTTCAGGTCCTAGGTTTGAGGCCAGCTTTGGCAGGTAATTATTTATTCTGTTACATCAGTCGTGAATTCATCCTGGATTGGACCCTCCTCCCCACCATCGCTTCCTGGTTAGAAGCCAAGCGGGAAGAACCTAATTAATGGATCTTCAAACTACTCACTGGACATTACTTTCTACTTGGGAAGAATATCGATACTCTGTGTCCCAGTTGCGGAGTACCAGACTCCGGAGCACATTGTCGCAACCTGTTCTATGTCCGACACTCATGGCCAAACTGCAGTAGGAAACAGGCCTCTACGTTTTGACAGCGATTTCGATCAGCTTATGTGTGAGGAAAACTTGAAACTCATTTCAAGGAGCAATAGTAATGTACCAGGAATGCCTTATGAAGTGCAGAAGAAGACGGTGGCCAAATCAGCAAGCTGCGTGCACAGTTCAAGAATAATTGTAAATTTAAATTGTTTAACTTGTAGAAATGTGTGTTTACTTAGACTTATGTTACAACTCACTGCTGCTAATACTCGTATTGTACATTAGGAAATAAATAAAGTTACTCTTAAATAAATATTTAAGAAGGAAAACCTGGTCGTTTACTTGATCTCAGACAAGCCATCTTCTTGCAAAACCGTTTACCAAGAAACAGAACTGCTTTATAAAATACTAAACCCAAGACTCCGTAGAGAGGCTGATGTACTCTGTAAAGCAAAAAGAGCTCTTCATAACATATTAACAAATAAAACAAAAATTACATTTTTCGTAGGAAATAAGATTTATTTTAAAATTAATTAAAATTTCTGCAAATTATTACAGAATATTTTATTATTTCCAACAAATTATACTTCAAAAATAAAATTACTTTCCTTGTAATATTAGAAAACATAAATAAAAGTTGATTCCTACTATTGACCTAAATATTTTTTTTCAACATTATTAATTTGCTAAGAAAATAGAAAACATTGCTTCAGTTGATATAATCAGGGATGCCCATCCCCCCTAAGGTCGATGGCACAAGATCCTATCCTCCCCACTCCCAAGATATTTTATTGCTCACTTTTTCTGAAAAACAGAGTAAGCGAAGTTAGAATTAGAATAATCGGGGATCATATACAATTACACTTACTGCTGTCTGTTCCATAGGATTTTCAGGCGCCATCTTGAAAGGCGGACAGTAATGTCGTAGTACGAGGATCATCCTCAGGGGACTTCTGACTTTGATACCAAATTCGAAAAAAATGGGTACGGTAATCTCGGAAAATGCGCGGACGATAGACGGTAGACGAACAAAATATTTTTTTTTCGATTTTCGAGTTCTACGTATTCTGAAACATAAAATCTCAAATTTTGAGGGGGATTAAGTTTTTGAATTATTCAGACGATTACAATGGTTCATCATAGAAAATAATAAACCAAAATTAAACGAAATAAAATTAAAATTTTCTCGTACTTTTTTTGTTGTTGACAGATTCTTCCTCAAGATGTACTACAACAGTAAAGAACATTAAAATTCTTAAAATTAATAAATAATTTTTGAACTTACACCTGTCCATTTTCGAGTACTATATTTTAATGGAAATATATAAATAAAAGTTAACATTCTCATTTATTCAGGGTAAAAAAAAAATATGATTTTTTGAGAGACCGAAGGTGGACAAATAGGGGAACCGGTGAGGACCAGTGGCGGAAATGAGTTCCTCAGGGATGTAACATAGTTGGTGAAGTATTTGTCAAATTTATTGCCAAATAATAATAATTTTCAGAACGGTTAAACTATGTGAAATGTCGAAGAATTCGATAAATTGTTTTCAAAGCGGTAAAAGCCTGAGGAATTGGCTGAGTAAAAGGGGCCATGAAGAACTATCAAATAGCCGAGCAACATAGTAAGGCGACAATGGAAAGTTGACGTTTTCATTTTATAGCGCCATGATCCGCGGACGGGGTTAAATTTGTCATATCGTGGGAGAGGGAGGGAGGCCGATGCCTTTTAGTGGCCAGTAAATGCCGACGGTGCTGCTCTCTTATTATCGACACCGGAACATATAAAAGCGACTATAACGGCATTTATACTCAGCTGGTGAGTTATAAAACACAGTCGTCCGAGGCCTCATTAAAACAATATAAATAACCTCTACCCCACCTAGGGGAGGAATTGTGTTTGCCGAGAATTGAAAACGATAAAGTTTAAGTATATATGACCTCCGTAAAATAGTCAGTCACAGACCGAACTCTGCTCGGAATACGAATCGTCGCGCCCCCCTCGGCAGAATTTTACGACCTGAATTTATTATTATAATCATCCCCGAGGTCTGTCTAATTACTCTCGACTCCATCTTGGAGGTGCTGTTGCGTTACAGAGACCTGTAGCCTTGTAAATCCCTTTAATATGTCACTTACTCCGTTTCCACAATTTACTCGACTCCTTCCACTCTTGGTTTTCAACTCTACCATAGTCATCATGATCTGCATTCTCCTCAATGTCTTGATTCGCGTATTCCTTTTATAATAAAAAAAATTCCTTACAAAATTGCCTATATGGTTCAAATTTATTAGAAAGCCATTTTGATAATATCTAAGGCCATTTGGCAAATTTAAATAGCATTTATTATTCTTTTACATATTTTATTATTTATAATTTATCTTTTACGTCTTTAAACAACATTCCCTAACTTCAGAACATTAATTTCTTGTCATTATAATTTATTGTAGGCGAGACAACTTTAGTTGATGAGCTGAAGATGGGGAATGTTGCCTCAAAACGTAAACAATGAATTTTAAATAATAAAATACATAAAATAAATAATATTTATATAATACAATAATATCATATTTTTCATTGATGACTTATATTTTAGTTTTGTCATAGTTTATAACTTTTTTCAGTCAGTTTAAATAAGAAGAAATGGAAATACTTGACCAAGGATATACCTGTAAACCAGTTTACAAGACACATAGAGAATTCCCATTGGGGCTAAAAATCAGTACACTTAATTACAATGTGCAGATTCTGTGATCCAAAAATTAATTCGCGTAAATGGTTTTTTGAGAATGGAGTTATGTTATCTTACCTGTGCCAGTTTAACATTAACAACCAATAAAGAAGGACCACTCGACAATGGACGAAAAACTCGAAAAATGGCTTCATACTTAAGATGACATACTAATAGACTCCAAATACATCTGCAATGAACAGCTTGAAAGGTTATGGAATTTAAAATTAGTTACAGAGAATGTAAATGTTTAAAAAAAAAAATCACCAAATATTTTATGAAAAACAAAACAAAAACTTGTACTACTAGTCAATGAAGGGTCTTGAGTTCAGTTTGTTAGGGAGAAATGGAAAGAAGTGATTGAGGCAAGATCACGCTCAACTACTAGTTTTTTCCTTTTAATTAATTATTTAATTGAAAGTATTTCTTTACTCCAGAAGAACAGGCAGGTTTCACTGCGGAGCGCTCCTGCAATGATAACATCTTCGTTCTTAAGCAACTCATCGAACACTCCCGGGGGATGAACAAGGAGCTTCATTTGGTCTTTGAAGACCTTGAACAGGCGTCCCAAGGAGCGAATGTGGACAGCGATGAGGGAGGCTGGCATCGATGACACCTTAATAGGAGCTGTGAGACACCTATACCAAGATGACATCGAACGAGTAAAGATTGGAGGCTATCGGAACCTTTCTCAGGAACAAAGGATCTGAAGCAAGGATGTAGCATGGCGCCGACTCTCTTCAAGATTTACTTCCACGGGACAGTAAGGCAATGTTAAGGTCAGGTGTGGAGATTATCGTCGATGAGCAGCTGGTCTCTCTTTTTTTTGCGGATGACCAGGTTGTGTTTGCACGGAGGAAGGTGTATCTTGAAATGATGATGTGCTCTCTGGGGGACTGCTATGATTCCATGGGACTCAAAATAAATTTCAGGAAGACTAAATACATCGCTATATGCGGTGGAAATGACGGTGATCTTCATGTTGACTCTGAGACATGTGCAAAGGTGAAAGTTTCTAAATATCTAGAATCTTACCCCGACTCCTCTGGATTCTCAGAAACTGACGTTCGGAGAAAACCAGAACAAGTTCGAAAAGCCACACCCATGCTGCATTATGTTCTGTGGAACGAGACGATTTTAAAGAAGAATAAACGAAGAATCTTCCAGGCCATAGTCGAACCCATCTTAACGTACGCAGCTGAAACATGGACCATGTCATCCCTGCTCTATCCAAAGCTTCAAGCAGTGAAGATGGACTATTGGTGAAGATGCTTACGTATGATAAGTATGAAATGAAAATATATTTTATTATTCTGGGACTGTTGTCCCTTTAGAACAAATTATAAGTATAGATTGCATGTCTGTGTGGTCATAAATAAATTATATATTTACAATAAGAGTTAATTAAAAATAAGAATATAGAATAAGAGAGAGAAAAAGACAAGAAAATTGAACATTATATATATATAAGAAACTAAAATAACCTAAATAAATTGAGGTAATCTCTGGATATTTCTCTTAGGTATATTTTGTAATCAGTCGGATTGAGAAAGGAGTAGGTGTTTAAAGAGGAAAGGTCTGAAATAGGAAATTGATTATGTGTGTGGAATATCAGCAGGAATGGAATTCCAGAGGGAAGCGGCTTGCATTACAAAGGATTTGTCAAACGCAGCAGTTCGGTTACGGGGAGTATAGAGGTTAAAAGTACGAGATCTAGTTGGAATGGACAGACTTCGGAATTATGTCATTCGGGAGAGGATAAAGGTCCATATATAGGTCAACAACAGAATCGGACAGCGAATGCTAAGGTGGTGGTACGACCATGTCGACAGAGCGATGGCCGAATCAAGTTTTGGTCTGGCAAACGCCGGGAAAGCGGAGACGGGGACGACACAGAAGTAGATGGATTAGTGGAGTGGAGGAAGAAATGGCGGGCCGAGATCTTTAGGATGGAGATTAGCTGCACCGCGACCTCTGAGGCTCCTGATGTAAAAGGCAACTCAAAAGTAATTGAGAGTATCCACTTTATAGAAGCTGGGTCTCTGGGAGCTCCAGGAGGGTCTCTAGATCCCAGGGCTGATCTAAGGCTAATGAAACAGAATAAGTAATTATTCTGAACACAGCCGGATTTAAATCTCGAACCTACAGCTTAGCGCACCAGTGCCTAGCTCATTCAGCTACTCTGTTCAACATGTATATATATATATATATATAAGTTAAGCGTCGGCGGACTTCAAAAATAAAAAAAAAGAAAGGAAAAGGATCGAGAAACAACACTCGCGGCTTCTGAATAAACACTGGTTTATTCGTTCAATAATCTGCCTTATATACAGTTGTTATGTTTATTTACATTACAAGATGGTATTAAGGCTGATATCGCCAGTCTCCGGTCTTTATCTCCCCCCCACCAGTTTACGAATAGGATTTTCGGAAACTTATAAATTCCTAGATCGGAGCCACCGGTATCAGCCTTAACACTTTACAATTATTCGTACCAGTATAAACTTAAGATACACTGAAACTCACTTCCACTCAGCTGGAACGAGAAATAAACACAGAAACTAAACAAAACACTTGCTACAATGTCTTATTACAATGGAACAGAACTCTTAATACTATAAAAATTACAATTGCCTCTACTGTATTGCTATATCTCTAATTAAAAAAAAAAAAAAATGACATCATCAACAACCAGAAAAGAAAACATGTCTCTTATCCACAGCGGTGAGGGTACTACGAATCCATTGGTTTATGTCCCGGTTCTAACATTGGGAGCTTCAATTGTTCAATATGAACAGTTCTCCTCTTCTTAGGTTCGTTAATGCTTTCAATGGTTAGCAGATTATGCTCCCTAATAGCAACCACTCTGAATGGGCCCTCGTACCGTAACAATTGTTTCCCTCTGTTGGTTCCAAATCTACGGTACACTATTGTTCCGATCTTTAACTCTCCCATTCGGTCACGTACCTGCACATTCTGCCGCTCTACCCGCTTCTCCTTTTCCCGCTTAATGTTCCCCGTTACTTTTTCCCACGCCTTTTCTACCTCTACCCTATTACTCTGGATTTGCTCTACGACCGGTTCATTGGTCGTTGTTTCCCCCCAATCTCGCCTTGGCCTGCGCATCCCGAATAGTACTTCCATGGGTGAAAATCCCGTTACGGATTGGATCGAATGGTTATAAGCTTTCTTCATCGCAACATCCGGCTCCAACCCTTTCTCCCCCTGATATACACGGATGTGGTCACTCAACGTGCTGTGCAATCGTTCGATGCCTCCTCTACTCTTAGGGTGTCCCGTGGTGTTATAATGCCACACAACCTCTAATCGTTTCACCTCGTCCCTAATCGCGGTATTGTCACACTCTCTGCCCCCGTCTGACGTGATCCTCTCGGGGACTCCGTAAAACTGCACCCAGATTTGTAGGGCTTCCGCAACTGCATTGGCAGACTTGTCCATGACCTGATGTGCCATAGCTACTTTACTAAAGGTGTCGATGATCGTGACCCACTTGAACCCTTTCCAGGAGAATGTATCAATCTGGAGGTCTTGTAGCGGCATATTCCCTGTAGGTATCTCTTCCTGAACTCCTCTGGGGGGGTGTCGATCATACTTTGTGCGCATACATACCTCGCATTTCCCTATGATTACTTGGATAGATTTTTTCATGCCCCACCAGAAATACTTTCGCCGTAATGCCTGCAACGTCTCGGTGGTTGGTCTTCCCCTGGTGGTATGCCAATGTGACTGCTTGTTGTTGCTCCTCATCCTGTATGGTTTCCACTGCATACTTGCACCGGACGAGCGTTCTATCCATGCCTATTCGCTCGGATCTCCACATCCTTTTTATTTTTTCCCATACCGTATTATTCCCAACGTAGAGATGGTGCGTCTTTCCCGGTTCCGTGGCGTCCTTCAGTGCCGTACGGATTTGCTCCTCGCTCACCCCGGGTTGCGACCAAATGACGCGAATCCTACTTTTCCCGTATCTTCGGTAATCTATTTTCATGATCCCTGTTGTCCTTGTTTTCCAGATTACCTGCCGATGCTTGTCGTTAATGATTTCGTCTATTTCCTCCATCTCCGCTGCTCTTTCCTCCGCTGAGCTATCTTCTTCCGGGGACTCCTCCCTGTCCTCTATACTGACGGTATCATCGTGATTCCGCGCTCGTAAGCCGTCGGCTCGCGTATGCTATCGGACGTTCACCCTCACTTCTGCCCTGGGACAAAACGGCCCCCAACGCGTATTCGCTCGCATCAGTGGTGATGTTGAACTGCTTCTCAAAGTCCGGGAACGCCAATACGGGTTTTGCCTGCAACCTATTCATGCATTTCCGAATATTATTTTCCATTTCTGGTGTCACCACAATCCTCGCGCCTTTCTTCAGCAAGTTATTGATAGGTACCAAGTATTCTGCCATCTCAGGTACGAATCTCCGATAATAATTAAGCGTCCCGAGAAGCCTACGAATCCCTTTAACGTCCCGTGGCACCGCCATCCGTGTGATTGCTTCCACCTTTGCCGCATCCGGTCTGACCCCCTCGCTAGAAATAGTGTGGCCTAAAAAATTGATCCGCGTTTGTCCCAACAGGGACTTCTCGCTGGACAGTTTCAGCCCGAATTGCCGCAGCCTTTCGAATACCGACCTCAAATGCCCCACGTGTTCGGTTTCCGTTCTACTAAAAATCAGCACGTCGTCCATATATACTTGACATACGGAGTTGTCGATACCCCTCAAAAATTCGTCCATTAGGCGTTGAAACGTTATGGGAGCATTCTTCAGACCAAACGGCATTCTGGTGAATTCGTAATGCCCCCTTTCGAATGTAAACGCCGTTTTATGTTGATCCTTCGGGTGCATCCGTATTTGGTGATATCCCGCCTTGAGGTCCAACGTGCTAAATACCACAGCCCCACTCAACCTATCGAGTATATCTTCGAATCTGGGGATCGGGTACTTTTCATCTAACGTGTTGTCGTTCAGCTTACGGTAGTCCACTACCACCCTGTATTTTTCCTTATTATCCCCCGGCGCTGCCTTCTTTTTCACCGCCCACAGGGGACTATTAAATGGCGAGGTGCTATCGACTATGATCCCTTGCTCCTTTAGGCTTTCTAACTCCTCCCGAATATACTGCCTCAGCGCCTGCGGGTATCTCCTTTCCTTCACGTAGGTTACCCTATCTTGCTTCAGTGGGATTTCATGTACCGTCTTCCCTGTTACCCCTAATACCTCGCCCTCCCTGAAGAAAATATCTTCAAACTCCACTTGTAACGACTTCCTCCATTCCTCCACCCTGTTCACCGCTCCTATCCGCACCCTTCTTTCTCTCGCGACCCCTACACATCCAAACTTCCTCTTTCCCAGCCAAATACTCTAAGCTCCTCTACGGTTTCTAATGCTCACCCCTACCTGTCCTAACAGATCGCACCCTATTATGACTTGGTACTCCCGTGTCATGCTTTCTACTACATGCACCTTTAGCTCGCCCTTTTTCTCTGCCCACTGATCAAGCCTAATTGTCGCTTCCCCCTCTACACTACAGGGACCACCCAGAGTGATTAGCTGGCAGTCACATTTTTGTACCCGGAGTACCCTCTCGCTCCTGCACACTTTCCCCAACGCTCCCCGAGTCATGATAGTACTCGAGCTCCCTGTGTCCACGAGACACTTCACTCCCCCGTCTACTTCAATAATCGACAACCAGCATGGCTTACCTCTGATACTGTTGCAGGTTGCTGTGCGGTCGCCTCTCTGCTGACACACTTCTCAGATGCCTCCTCGCTTCCTCCTTACCGCCGTCGCTCGTCGCTGCTCGCTCCGTTGGCTGCTCCTGCCTCCTTCGCCTCCGCTGCTGGCTGGTTCATCCGTCTCCGTTCCCGACGTTCCCGACTCCTCGGTTGCCTCTTCCGAAGATCCGTCCCTCTGCTGCATCCTAGCTCGTCTTTTCAACTTTTGTACGTTCACCTCCATCGGCTCATCTAGAGGTCTCTCTCTCCTACGAAACATGTATGGGCACTGTCTCGCAATGTGCCCTTCGGTCCCGCACTCGAAACACCTAGTGCGCGGACATTGTGCCACCAAATGTCCTGGTTTTCCGCACCCATGACATTTTCTGTGTTCCCTCTGGGGTCCATTCCTAGGCCTGGACTGTCCGGATCTTCTCTCGCCCGTCGTGGCTTTTTCTCCACTCTGTTGCCTTGTGTCCCTCTTCCTCCAACCTGTCGGGGCTGACCGTGGTCGTCTATCCGTCACTCGGATCCACCCTGGTTCCTCCACGTCCATTCGCGTCTCTTCCTCTCTTGCACTTAGGTCGATCATCTCCTGGGCGCATTCGAGGAACGATCGCTCTCTAGGCAGTCCGTCCCTCCTCCCAGTCTCCTTAGCCAATTGAACCTTGAGTATGGTCGAAAGGAACTCCATCCTAGCTTCGACCTCTCCCACACTCATGGTTTCGCGCATTTTCTCAGTTATGCGGTTGTACTTCGCCACTAGTACCCCCGCATACTGTCCCCTTGTCTGGCGTTGGGACCGACGCTCTCTGAACATTTGGAAGATATCTTCTTCCGGCGTCCATCTGCCCCCTCCAAAAGCCTTCTTCAAACGCTCTTTGATCACTGGCCATGGTGTCTCCTCGTCCGCTTGGATTTGGTTGAGAATGTTCCTCCTCACTCGGCACACGAGAGCTGCCTTCAATGCTTCCGCGTCTCCCAGGTTCACAAGGTCCTCCGCCACCTTTGCTTCGATTCTTGACATGAGGCGGTCTCCACCTTTCAAGAAGTGATTAAGCTCACCTACCTCGCCCCCGAATCGTTCCAGGTCTGCGATTGCTCTCCGTAGATCCTGTGTGGTCGCTGCCCTTATCTTCATCCACTCCAATGCATTGGCGTGCGCCTCTGCCAATGTGTCCCTAGGTAAGGGAGGGATCTCCTGTATCTGAGGTATCTGCGGTACTTGAGGGATCTGAGGTATCTGAGGAACCTGAGGGGCGATCTGAGGGATCTGCGCTATCTGAGGCATTTCCTGAGGTTGCGGAATTTCAGGTGCGTTTAACACTCCTTATGACTGAAAGAAGAAAGAAGAGAAAAAAAAAATGAAAAAAAAATTTTACTTCTGTGTTCCCCTGACGTTGTCCCGGGTTTCGGCACCAGTTAAGCGTCGGCGGACTTCAAAAATAAAAAAAAAGAAAGGAAAAGGATCGAGAAACAACACTCGCGGCTTCTGAATAAAAACTGCTTTATTCGTTCAATAATCTGCCTTATATACAGTTGTTATGTTTATTTACATTACAAGATGGTATTAAGGCTGATATCGCCAGTCTCCGGTCTTTATTTTATATATATATATATATATAATTATTATAATAATTTTTATATATATAATATAAAACATACAATATAACATAAAACATACGTATTATACAATCATGCATATAATGGAAAACATACCTCATATAATATAAAATATACAATGAAGTAATTATTGCTTGATTCTAAAAACAAAGCGTCAAATTAGGTATTGTACTGTCTATATTTAGTTTATACTTAACAGGCCGTTGAAGTGAAATGTCTATTATTTTTTTGTCGTTACTAATATCATATGTTTTTCAATCTTGTTGACTGAACTGAAGAAACCTTTACCAGGTGTTTATGCTCAGGGATTGGTTTTTGGGATCTCCCAATTATAAAAATAATATTATACGCATCTATATTTTTTTCTGTTATAAATTGAAAATATTGATATTAATAACCGAATATGTCGTAATTAGATTTAAAATAAAGAATATCGGGATTTCTCCTTTTATTATACTCGCCTTTTTTCTCTTAAAAAGGTTAATTGTCTACAGCAAAGGCTACATTCGAGGTAACATTCTAAGTTTGGAAATAAGATAAAAAAGTTGGCTGTAAGATTTGGAAAAGAGGTGCCTTTGTTGTACTCGGCTCAGGGTTTTGATTAATATAAAAAGTCCTGAACTCGGGGGAGGGGTGGGAAGGGGAGGGGAGGGATTTTAATGCAATTGCCGGCTCACAAAGTTATAACAACATTCTTCAAAGAATTCTAACCGAATAATTTCTTCGGATAACGTCAGATAAATGAAATTCAGAGTCGAAGGATGTTTTGAAATCTTCAGTCTCAATTCTGCTTTATCATAAATCATTCATTTTTATTTAATCTTTTTATCGTGTACTAATGAATTCTCACTTTGGGTTTTTTTATGTCACGTACAGATCCGTCCGACATTTTCCTTTTATAGTTTTATCTATTATAATTAATTTCATGAAATAAAGTCTAGAAAATGATAGATGTATTATTTTTTTTACCCTTTTATTAAATGAATTGATTTATGAATTCACTTTTCATAATTAGTCAATCATATAATCTTTATATAATATTTTCAGTCGTCCCAAAAATGGGAAAGAAAAAAAATAAAAAAGTTTTCAATTCTAACACAAGAACAATTCGTAGATTATTTATTATACACTTAAGTGTTTTTTAAAGGTTTGTTTTTGCTTACTTATTATACATGAAATGTATAGTAAGATAAAGTATTGCGATCTGAATTTTTAAACGGAAATACATGTTTTGATATTTCCTGAGTCTAACAATTTTGAATAATCGAATTTACATTTTTTATGAATTTTCTTAAAAGCGGATTCAATTATTATGATTAAATTCTCCCTCAGCTCACACATATTGGAGTAAAAATAGTTTTCGACAGTGTTGTCAGACAAAAAAAATATCCCAGCAATATACAAAACAATTAATTAACCATGCAAATATGCATTTCAGCTTCGTATGACTTTTTATTTTTGAGCTATAGTGCTCACACACAATCCATATTTACCTTACTTTATATTTCATTTATAGGTAAGTGATACCTCACGCGGACCTCATTACAGCTTGGGGGGCATCCCACGTGTGGTGGATGTGGGGATGGTCGGTGGAAATTCATTGGAAGTTCCTCCAAACTAACCCAGGCTGGAGTGTATGACGTGGGATTGAACGTCCTACTCACATATCTTTACTTCATCATACACCTCAAATAGTCATGGATCTCCCTAAGGTAATACGTTCATTGTCCGGAGGTATAAAAATTCCCTTTTCGGGTTTCCGAGTTGGGACTGCTTTAGGGACTTTATGGTTTAAGTTGAAAATTACAGATTTAGGTATAGGGACGTGGAACGTAAGGAGTTTGAACCCAGCAGGTGGTTTAAAATCGGTCGCAAACGATGTTAATGGATACGATTCGGATATTGAGGCAATACAAGAGATCCACTGGCGGGAGGAGGACATGATAAAAGAAGGGAAGTACACTATTTGGTACAGAGGAAGCGGAAATCATTGATTAGGTCCCGAATTTATAATTAGGGATAGATGGCTATATATATATATAGCTATGACTAAATCAAGTTAAAACAGAGGGACGACAAAGCTTGACTCAGAGTTCTCTCAGTGAATGTAAATATTCTACATACGTGCGAGTGTTTCTAAGACGGTTTATTTTAATTTTATTCAATTTAAAATGTTTTATATACCTATGTACCTGTTACCTATTTATACGTACGTATGCTATTTTCCTTTTATCTTATTATTATATATAATAAAAATAAATACATTTATTACTTATTATCTAATAAGTAAATGTAAAAAGTAATAAAATGTAGGTACCGACATTTTTTAATGATAAGTGTACAAGTTATCTTTTAAGCATCTTTCGTTTTTTTACTTAAACCTTTATCTTTAACGAATAAATTATGATCTCAAAGGTTTTTTTGTCAGCATTACTACCACTTTTTGCTCACCACCAAATATTTCAACGACGCACTCTACGTTATTACCCTATCCTTCCCTCTGCGGGAACCTCTGGCTCACATTTAGTTATGTTCGTTGAATCCATAAATCAACTTTTTTCGTTTTATATAGAATCAAAATATTACGGGATACAATATTTTTAAAAAAGTTAGCTTAAAATAATAAAACTTGAATTAAATTGATATGTATTGGACGAGATGTACCAAACGATTGGCGTGAAGTAACTGTTACTTTGTTAAACAGACAATTAGATCTTCAGTTCAACTAGTTTCAGAATTAAACAAATTATAGACTCTTCCTTTAAGTTGGTATGAGATTTAAAAATATTAATTTATAGAAAAAGGGAATATTCAGACTGAAATTCAGGGAAAGTTATGGAAATGAACACCATACCTTTAATAAAAGTTGGACATTTACAGACAATCGGCAAAAAAAATATCGACCTTCCTTTTATTTAGCATCTTCAAAAACTAACGAATTCACTTTGTGCTTCCCACCCCTTTCCTGAAAATCAAATGTTAAAATAAAAAGTGTAGAATCACAGGGGGAGAAAAAAATTCAATTGCTGACTTCAAAAATTTAATTGGTTACCAGTTATGAAAAAAAAAATGAAAGTACCCTTTCATATAAATCTCTTCCCCTGCCATACTTTTATGTTTGTAGGTGATACACAGTGAAAACTTCTTTTCAAACAGAAACTTTGATGTATTTTAATTCTGTTTTTTGTTACTAAATCTGTCATTGGAGAATTGGATGAGGGTGAAAAAAAAAGCACATACTTTGACTGTTGAAATTATATTAATTAAATGTGGACCTTTTTAAAATTAATGTTTGACATTATACACGTTATAAATATGTTTCGAAACAGGCAGACAATTCTTTATATTTTCAGGAAATATTTATTCTTTTGTTGTTTATGGCAAGCGGTAAAGTACGGCACCCTTAAAGTCAGACTGTGACTGATATTTTTTTACTTTGATAAACCATCAGTGGACTGACTTTGGCCTTGAACACTTACAGCCGCTTTAAAATGGGCAAAGTATTCTATATTGGAGAGGGGAACAATTCCGACAGTTCCGATTATAAATCCTAATTACTTCACTTACAGATATAACCGTTCAACTCATTCTATCATGGTTTTTATTTTTATCTGTTTCTAATATACTCGTCAAATATATGAGACTATGAATAAATCTCGAAAAATCTAAAATAATGGTCTTTCGCAATGGCGGTAAGCCGTCACGTAAAGAAAAATGGTTCATGGGCTACAAAAGTATAGACGTAGTACAACAGTACAAATACTTAGGAATAATTCTCACGCCTATTCTCTCAATGTCCAAATATCTGGCAGAAAAAATGGAGAAAGCCAAGGTGGGTTTGAATTTGATTTGGCACCAGTTTATCGAAAACAAAGACATAGCTCTATCCAAAAAATTACAAGTATTTAATTCTGTTAGTAGGGCAGTGATGTGCTATGGAGCACAAATCTGGGGCGGGGTAAGTTATGAAGCCGTGAAAAGACTACTAAGATTCTTTCTTAAAAAAATATTTAAATTACCAAAATATACTCCAACAAACATTATTCACTTTGAGACTAAAATAGACCCGTTATTTATTTTCACAATTAAACTCCATTTTGATTGTATTGTAAAAATTTTGAATCTTCCACCACATAGATATCTAAAAATATTAGCACTACAGATAATTAAAAAAGAAATCGCATGGTTTAGGGACTTACTTAATCTGATTGAACTGCATGGATTAAATTTCAACTTAAATCGATCTAACTGTGATGATGTTAAACTATGGAGAGCTAATTTATATTTACTAAAAACTCAAATTCAGAAAGACATATACAATCAATATCTAATTAAAGTTCAGAATTCTAAAACTTTCACTTTTTATCTTCATTTAACTTTAGTAAATTATATTGACGACAAAAGCTCATTGAAGGTGATCAGATGGGTGATTAAAATTAGAGCTGATGTTTTGAACTTAAATTATAAACTTAGAGTGCTACCAATGGGTAGTTTCTCAACATGTGTTTCATGTCATTATATCCATGTGCGAATTTACCAGATGTATTTTTTGTATACAGTTGTAAATATCATATAAATAAATAAATAAAAAAATATAAACACTTTCAACAAATAAATAATAATTGTAGCATGTGTAATACAAACGAAACAGAAGATCTCTATCACTTCCTGGCTGCTTGTTCGATACTCTCTGAATTTAGAATTAACTGGTTAAAGATAAGAAATTTATCTCGGGATCAAGTAATTGATTTATTAAATTAAATCATCATCTTCGAGTCTCCTTCCATGTCGCTCTCCTCAGCCTCGGTCTTCCTCCCAGTGTTCAACCGTCCTAGCGTCCTCGCTTGACCCCCAACTTGAAGTGTCCTAGCCTGAGTCCCAGCTATCAGTCCATATCTTGCTCTCTCCGCCTCTCCTGATCAAGTCCCTGTTCAAAACTCTAACCGTCCTAGCTTGCAGTCACCCCCTCTCTTTTTGTACTTATTCCTGATTGGCTGAATATTCCCAGCCTAAGGGATGACCACGCCCTTTCCCCCAGACCAAGGCATTCCACTAACCAGGTATATTTTACGTATTTCTGGTGGAAGGTGTGAAAGTTTTTTTTTTTTTTTTTTTTTTTTTTTTTTTTTTTTTTTTTTTTTTTTTTTTTTCTGACCCCCCAGAAACTTTATTTAACACTACTTACAACATACATCTATGAATGTATATATACATTATTGCTTGACCTTTGCTTACCAAGGGTATTTTAAGGTAAATGACAGTTTATGCCGTAAGCATAGGATACTTTCTGTGGCCTTAGGCCTTAATTTCATCACCGGCGTGGAGGGACCGCCCTGCTCTTTTTCATAAAGGATAGGGATGAGGATATATTTACATATTTACAATTATATTTACACTATGTACAAATGTGAGGTTCAGACTGCCGCGTCCAGACCCCCTCCTTCGTCAAAGACATCTACCAGGGGGACTTTGCCTTGCCACCTTCCAGGCCTGGGCGGTGGGGCGATTTCTTGGAATAATGGATTTGCACAGGCCTTAAGCCCATCAAAAAATTTGATGTGCCTCCGGCCAATGAATTCCGGGACCGAGGGTAGTTGGAGCTCCTGGTAGATGTCTCTGTTCCTGGATCGCTGAAGATGGGTACCTCTGACTATTCGCCGAAGGACGGAGTTTTGGAATCCCTGCAGTCTCTGGAGTGTCGTCCGGTAAAGGTGTCGGAGAAGCGGTGCACCATAGAGCAGCGTAGGTCTGATGACCGCCTTGTATATCTGCAGTTTTAGTCTCAGCGAGAGCTGCGGCGACTTCAGCAGGTGGTAGAGCCTATGTGACTTTTGTTTTGCCAGCTTGAGTCTTTGTTTGACATGACTGGAGAATGTTAGGTGTCTATCCAATGTCACGCCGAGATAGACTACTGAGTTGGAGATCCGCTGGTCCACACTACCGATGGTGAAGTGAGTGGGTAGTGGCTTTTTCCCTTGCTGGAACGACATCACGATAGCGTCAGTCTTCATGGGGTTCACTCTGATGCCATTTTTCTCTAGCTCTCCGACGATGGCTTCTGTGGCTTTTTCTGCATGCTTGAGGGCTCTCTTTGCATTAGTGCTCGATGCATAGATCCCGATATCGTCAGCATAGGCTGCTACCACTGCGTTTGGGTGTTTGAGTGCCACTACTGGCGCCGTAAAAACGACGAACAGTATTGGTCCCAACACAGACCCTTGAGGTACTCCACAGGTGGTATCGACTGGGTTAGAGTAGTCGTCACCAACTCGTACGACGAGAGATCTTCCGCTAAGATAGCTTCTGATCAGTCGGCATAGAGGGGCTGGGAACTTGTACTCTTCCAGCCGTCGGAGTAACAGCGCGTGAGACACGCAGTCAAAGGCCTGACTGCAGTCCAGTGAGATGAGTGCCGTAGCTCTGTTGTGATTCATCTGCGCTACGGTGTGTGCCTGAAGTTTCACCAGGTGGTGTTCGCAGGCGACACCTCGTTGGAAACCTGTCAGCTCTGGTGGTATAATGTTCTTCTCCCTACAGTGTTTTATGAGATGGTAGTGAATCAAGCGCTCGAAGATCTTGCTGATGTGCGAGAGGAGGCTGATTGGGCGATAGTGCTCAGCCGCGTCTCCTTTCTTCCCCGGCTTTAGTAGGGGTACTACGATTGCTTGTTTCCAGGCTGTGGGAAAGTACGAGATTCGCAGGCATGAGTTGAAGATGTTCAGGAGGAAGGCTTTACCCTTCCTTGGGAGCATCTTTAGTAGCACATACGGTATCTCGTCCTGTCCTGACGCTTTGTTTCCCTTAGTGCGCCGTAGTACCGACTCAAGCTGGTTAATACTGGAGAAAACGGGCTTCTCGATGAGACTGGGAGATGGTCCATCCTGTACAGGAGGGGCACTTCTCGTCCGCTCTGCGTCACCCGCTGCATAGCTTTTCGACAGTAGTTCAGCCTGTTCCCCGGGTGTTAGCAGCGCGTCACCTTCTGTCAGATGCACACTTCTCTTCTTGCTGACGAAAGTCCTGATGAGTCTCCAGAACTGGCGGTGATCATCGTGTGTCCTCCGTAGCTGATCATGCCATAGAGAAGTTTTCCAGTCACGCATGAGGCTAGCTATCTGCCGGGTCATCGCATTGATGGCCGGCTTCAGACTATAATCGCGGGTGCGCTGGAAGATGTTTCTGATGTTGTTCCGTTGGCTTATCAGTGCAAGAATGTGCCGCGGTGGTCTTCTGATGGAGTTGGGCTGTGGGGCGAACCTGGGGATATTACGATTGGCTGAATCCTGGATGGTTGTGGTGATGACTTTCACAGCACTGTCCACCTCATCTCGAGTCCTGCACGGTGTAATAGCTGGTAGTGTGTTCTCAACGCAAGATCTGTATTCTTTCCAGTTTGCCTTGTTTAGTAGATACTTGCTCGCCGGCGGTGTGGCTGGCATGCCCTCGAAAGTGTAGAGCACAGGCCGGTGATCAGAGGGACCATACGGTAGTGCGTGGCAGTCCGTAATGGTGTGCTGTTCTCTGGTTAACAGCAGGTCTAATGTTGAGGTCCAATCAGGGCGGGCTGCGTGTCGGAAAGTGTGCACACCTGGGTGAAAGACGGCCAGGCTGGTCTTAGTGATGTACCTCCCCAGGGGATTGTCGCTACCACAGAGCCAGGAAGAGTGTCGAGCATTAAAGTCACCAATGACTACATGCCGACTCCTCGCCTGGGCGTGTTGTAGCAGGAGCTTCACAGATGTGAGATTTGCCCTCGGTCTCCTATAAACACAGGTGAACGTATAGCGATTTTTAAATCGTACATCCACTGTGACTATGTGAGTTCCCTCGGTAGGTTCCACTGGGTTAGTGATGGTTTTTGAAGGTACATCTCTTCTGACCAGTATAGCGACGCCCTCAGCTCTCCCCGGGGGGCACACCTCCCGGTACACAGTATACCCCTGGAAAAATACTCGAGACGATGCGGGCAACATTGTGTCAGTCAGTGCCACAACCGATGGTCTGTGCTGCTGTAGGAGAAGCTCTAGTTCGGCCGACTTTGATAGGAGGCCTCTGATGTTCAGGTTGACTACGAGGTGTTTAGTCATTTTTCTTGATGGGCATCACGGTTTGAAGGAGAGTTGTTATAAAATTTAACATCGTGTCCATCCTGTCCAACATCTTCTCAACGAGGGTTACTAGAGTTGATTCTGTTGTCCTAGGTGGCTGGGTTTCAAGTGTGCTGGTGATCGCTGGGGTCGGGCTATTTTGTGTCTGGTGGTGGGAAGTCAGGTGGTGGGAGGCAGTGCTGTGATTGGTTGCTTGTCCCGCCAATGACATTAGAGAATGATAGGTCCTTACGGACTGGTTTGGCCGGATTCCTCATTGTGCTGGTGGCTGAGCCCTGCTTCTTCCTTGTTTCCATAAGTTTCTGTCGGGAGGGACATTCTTTTGAGAATGCAGGGTGGTTACCGCTGCAGTTCCAGCATTTAGCCGGAGCTCTCTTAGGGCACTCTGTGTTTAAATGTTGTTCTCCACACCAGGCACAGTGGCAGGTTCGGCCACAATATTGCATTGTGTGGCCGAACTCCTGGCAGTTCCTGCACTGTACTGGGGCCTTCGTTTCTTTGTACACCCTTACTCTGAAGCGTACATAGTCGATAGCTTCGAGTCTCTGGATATCTTCCAGTTTGACTGTGTGTTCAGTTATGAGCTGGATTTCCTCCGTTTCATAAGTTTTCCCGGCCTTATTGGTCCTCTTCAGGCGTCTGGCCATCTTGAAGCCGGGGAGCCGACGCTTCAGTGCATCAGTTATGGTTTCCATGTCAGAGTCCAGGTCGAATCCGTGGATGACAAATTTCTTCGATCTTTTTGTCCCTCTCGGAGCAAATGTATGGAACTCTACATCTTTATCTTGAAGCAACATTTCTGTCACTTTGGTGTGGTCTTGTTCGTTGCTTACGTACAACCTGGTCTCTTTCGCTGAATTGTTAATAAAATATTCTCTGACCTTTATCATTGCCATCATCCTCTTGACAGATGGCTGTGATATGGCCGGTTTTACGATGATAGGTGGTGGACGTCGGTCTTCATTGGTTGCTAGCACCTGAAACCGGTTAGAAACCGAAGTAGATGCTGTGCCATTGTCTACTTTCCTCCTCGGTTTGAGTACTTTGTTGGGTGGAGGCTGCACGAACCCTTCGGAATCGCTATGTGGCCTCTTCTTCTCAGCCCGTGGGTCTTCATTTCCTAATTCCATGTTGATAACATCTTCATCCGTCGATGGTAGGTCAACATGCTCAGGGTTCATCTTGTAGGCTGTAGAGCAGCTATCTTCTTACAAGTATACTGCTGCCCGATTGGCTGTCGAGGTTGAGTTCCACGGGATAAGTGTGGCCCTCAACAGCTTAAGGCGCTGGACTTAGTAAGAAGATCGAGAGTGAGGAGTAACTGGCAGGCACTAGTGGTGATGAGGAGGTCCTTCTCCTTCTGCTGCTGCTGCTGAAGTGCCCCAGGTGTGAAAGGTCTTTCTGGATCCTGTTTAAACACTCAGTTGTCTGTCTTGGTCGGTGGTTCTCAAGAGTTTTTATTACCACTTACAAAAGGTTGGGCTCGTGGGTCGTTACCCTAGCTCAGGTACCGCCAGATGTGAGCACTTATGATATTTATACATTTAAAATAATTAAATGAATTCCACCGTCGGTCTTTACAATACATAGCAGTACCATTATCTACTTTCACTTCATATTGACTTTCTGTCTGAAGTTATGATTATTAAACCTTTATTTTATTTTTTTAAATATAAAGTATAAAAGTTTCAGAGCTCACGCCTCGACTTAGAATCGAAGACAGGGCCCCAGCAAAGACATCGTTAAGCTTTTGCGAGGCGAGAATCGAGCGGGAGATCCGCACGAGGGGGTGGCATATTAATTGAACCGAAATTTAAACGAGGACACTGCCTCAGTATCATTTATATTAATATATAAACATTATTACATATGCATAGCCTTAAATTAATTCATGCGCATATGCATAAGGGCTTAAATTAATTAACATTTGCCGCAGAGGGTCGATTTTACTTTAAATATACCCGTCATATATAATATTAAACGGATCATTATTGTTATTATCATCTATTTTGGGAATAGATAATTATGGATTAAGGACGACTGCGGATATTCGCAACAGTCATTGTCACGAGTAATTCACGCATAATTGTTTTTAATTATATACATACGTATGAAGGGAGAAAATTAGGTCTTGTTTAAAAATATAACTGATTTTAGCAGCCTCCTATTCCCAGGAACTTAGGTTATTAATAATAGGAAGCTTTATTCTATATGTAATAAATTTGTTATTTGTGTTTTTTTTTAAGGCAAAGATTTCCAAAATACGGCTCTCGAAATTGCTTTAATTACATAGGTATTTCTATATTTAAAAAAAAATCTGGTGCGCGCAACACACAACTTTCACTTACCGCTCTTCATTAAATAGAAATTATTTTTTGGCAATGTTGGGCTATTATAAAATTTTTGAAGTGCATATTTAACGGAGCTACAGCTTAAAGTTTATAATAGCACAAATCTCTCTCTCTCTCTCTCTCTCTTCTCTCTCTCTCTCTTCTCTCTCTCTCTCTCTCTCTCTCTCTCTCTCTCTCTCTCTCTCTCTCTCTCTCTCTCTCTTCTCTCTCTCTCTCTCTCTCTCTCTCTCTCTCTTTCTCTCTCTCTCTCTCTCTCTCTCTCTATATCTATATATATATATATATATATATATATATATATATATATATATATATGGCAGGCCATGATAATCTCGTTATTTTATTTCAGTAAAATAAAATAACGAGATTATCATTGCCTGCATAGATAGGTCAAAATTTGTCACATTAATCGTAAGTGGATAATAACAGATACACAGACCATTTTACGGGACTTGGTTATTGGGACATCAAAACGTGGATTTCCGTTGAAAATTCAGATTCGAAAATTTTCATGATGACAATAGTTTCTCTTACTATATATCAAATATATAAGTAAGTGAAAGTAAAAATTTAGATAAAAATGATTTATTCTTTTGAAAATAAAGAGATCTTCAGATCTGGGCCCTATTTACTTTTATTTACCTATGTATGTAATATACATACAGTAAGGGCAAGTATTGCGATCTTGAAAATTTTGGAATCTGATTTTTCAATGGAAATACATGTTATGAGGTTCCCTGAGTTCAAATAGGCAAGTTCCGCAAAATGGTCTGTGTGTATATTATCAGTCTAGCTCAAAAATGAAAAGTCGTATGAAAGTGAAATTGCATATTTAAGATTTTTATATGCTTGAGATGTTACAGCAAGTATTTTATCAATATCGGCTTACCGGAAGTGGCACTTTATAGAATCGATTAAACACATTTTTACACATTTTCTTAAAAACAGCGAAATATAAGTTTTGATAGAATTTGATAATTGAAAAAAGAAGAAAACAGAAAATACTTATTTAGCTCCATTTAATGCCCTTTCGTTTGATACCTCATTCATCAAAATACATCGCTCCTGAGAGCCGGAAAAGGGATTGTTAAAGCAAAAAACTGTCGTATTATATTATAAAATAGATTTCATGAATATATAAATATGTGTTTATAGCCTTAAATATATTTACTGTAGTTTAATAATTCTAGATCTGATATTATATTTTACTAATTAGGTATCAACATTCGTTAATTCAGAAAAGTCTTTATGTAACCTTTTAGAAAATTAAATTGAATTTTCTCTTTGTGAAATCCCTACATTATCTACTTAAAATTAGTGTGAAAATGTTTGAACTATCTATGAAAGGCATTGAAAATCTGGTAATTTCATTTTAGTAAACTTTATACTGGAAAATAACGTTTAATAACTAATAGGCGTACAATCCATAATATTTATAGGTTTAATATATAGATACATTTTCAAATCTCTGTAGACATATACGTAGATATATAGACACTGGAGTTATGTGGTTTACAAAAACAGATGGAGTAACGACGTTTTTATTGCTTACCGTTGATATAATTAATAGGATCTTTGTTCTTATTTTGGTCTTAATGATTTGTTAGCTGTAAGCTTTAAGCTGTAGCTTCGTTAAAAATGCACTTTCCTTAAAAATTTTATAATAGCCTAACATTGCCAGAAAATAATTTCTATTCGTAGAGTAGTAAGTGAAAGTTGTGTGTTGTGGGCATCAGATTTTTATTATTGATATACTATTTCAGAGTACTTTTAACATTGATGTTAATATGAGTTTATTAAATTTGAGTAAAATACATGTTTTTTAAACACTATTATTGAATAATATTAAAGTCTGTCAGAATACAGAACATGGATAATAATAAGCAAAGAGTTCATTTATTCTATGAATATATATATATATATATATATATATATATATATATAAGAAGAAGGAAGAAGAAAAAGTCTTTTTATTTATCAAAATTACATAATATAAATTACAAAACAATAGAAAATTATATTTTTGGATTTAAAACCGAAAATCAGAGGTGCTACATGGTCTGTTGACCGTCAGAGGAGTCTGTGTTTTATAACAATTTTATTTCAATCCATTTATATACAACTAATTAATAACAAAATAAGAGCAATTATTTTTACAATGTAAAAGTTATATAAATATTTTAATTACACAAAGAGTGGAATCAAAATTCTCCAATTTATTAATTGTTAAATTCTCTGGTGAGCATTATTCTATAGGAGAAAGCAGACTTCCAGTAATTTTCCAATGCTATCCAATTGTTTCCATTTATTAAATCTATTACTTGATCCCGAGATAAATTTCTAGATTTTAAAGATTTAATTCTAAATTCAGAGAATATCGGACAAGCAGCCAGGAAGTGATAGAGATCTTCTGTTTCGTTTGTATTACACATGCTACAATTATTATTTGTTTGCTTGAAGTGTTTATAATTTAAGTTCAAAACATCAGCTCTAATCTTAATTACCCATCTGATCACCTTCAATGAGCTTTTGTCATCAATATAATTTACTGAAGTTAAATGGGGATAAAAAGTGAAAGTTTTAGAATTCTGAACTTTAATTACATATTGATTATATATGTCTTTCTGAATTTGAGTTCTTAGTAAATATAAATTAGCTCTCCATAGATTAACACCATCACAGTTAGTTGAAGTTGAAATTTAATCCATGCAGTTCTATCAGATTAAGTAAGTCCCTAAACCATGCGATTTCTTTTTTAATTATCTGTAGCGCTAATATTTTTAGATATCTATGTGGTGGAAGATTCCAAATTTTTACAATATAATCAAAATGGAGTTTAATTGGGAAAATAAATAACAGATCTATTTTAGTCTCACAGTAAATAAAATGTGTTGGAGTATACTTAGGTAATTTAAATAATTTTTTAAGAAAAAATGTTAGTGGTCTTTCCACAGTTTCATAACTTAGCCCACCCCAGATTTTATATGTGTACATACATATATATATATATATATATATATATATATATATATATATATATAGTGAAAAGGCACTGAGGTCCTATTATCAACGATTTAGGGTTGAGTCAGATTGAGAATGGTAATTATTTATTCCAATTCTTTAGCCATGAATTACCCATGTGATCAAAATTTTTATGAAAATTTTTTAAAATCCGCAGTCGCTGTATACTTCTGTATGCTATTATCCTTCAGCTCAGTGATTTTCGAACAAACGTAAATGCCGAGCACAATACGTATATTTTATGAAATAAAAAGCTATAAATGAATTTATAGATTTAGATTGCTCTTGAAAAGAAAGTATTTTCACATAAAGTGCACCATCGGAGTTCAACCCTAGTTCAAGTGTACCGAGAAATACCGATTGAAACTACTCGTATTCGATTGAAAAATAAAATAAACTTTAGCTCCATTCGGCTTATAACACAATTGTTATACCTTTTAGGTTTTATTTATATATAAATTTCAATATTTAAATGTCATTTACTGATACACGAAAATCTCTCTCTCTCTCTCTCTCTCTCTCTCTTTTTTTTTTTTTTTCCTTCTTTCCCCCCGCTGTACCTTAGGGCAACCCTATACCAGCGGTACATCCAATTTTCTAACTGAAAAATATGCCACGAATTTAAAGGGCTCGGTTACCAGGATTGGTAACCAAGCGGGCAGGTCTGCTCTCACTTTGATCCAAATTCTTGGGTCAAAGTGAGGCAAATTCGGTCTTTTAGTTTGATTGGGGCATTTAATTATTACGGTAAACCTACACTAATGGGCTGCCTGCAACTGGAGGGCTGTTCCCACCAAACAGGACTCCAGTAACTTCCTACCTACTTATTGTGGGCCTATTACTAAGTTTATATATACTATTTCTAAATCTTATGATAACTATAAATGTATGTATTTGGTATATCACCGGTTTATTCTTTCCTCTCTTGCTATTTTTTCATGGAATATCCTCCTGGCGTATTTCTTAAAGGCATCAAATATCTCAGGTGTCTCCACAAGCTTGTCCAGAGACTGAGGAGGCCATTCCAACATGGAGTACTCTCCTGCCAATGCTTGTCGGGCGCCAGTGTACATTGGACATTCCAAAATTATGTGTCTAGCGTCCTCAACAGCCCCGCAGTGACAATTCGGACTGGCCTTCTATGAAAAAAATGTAATTTTTCATTTATGTCTCCATGGCCTGTGAGGAGTTGAACTGTCCAGAAATCCGTCTCCACCCAGTCATTCTTGATTCTTCTCCTGACATCTGGGAAGAACTCATGGGTCAGTCTTCCAGTCTCGCATGCATCCCACCTTCTCTGCCATTCAGAAAGGACTAGTTCTTCTATTCTGTTGGCCACCTCGTCGTACCTTCACTAGGGCACACAAAACAGCTTGTTCCCACATTTGCTGGCACTCCTCTCTTTATTCTATATTTGGCTATAGATATTTGTATTTTCAGGTCTATAGGCAATTGTCCTGTAATTACTTGCAAAGCCGAAGTGGGTGCCGTTCTGTACGCTCCTGTCACCAGTAGGAGAGATCTTCTTTGAGCTTGCTCCAGCACACTGATGTCTGACTGTCTCAGTTTCTGGCCCCAGACCGGCGCAGCATATAATGCAATAGGCAAGAAAGAAGCCTTATATAGGTTTCCCGGTAACCATATTTGAGACCCCAGGTGGTCCCCGCCATCGTTTTAAGGCAACTGTAACGGACAATAGTTTTGCTCTTAATTTCTTTTAAGTGGTTAGTGAAGTTACACCTCTCGCCCAATAGGACTCCTAAGAACTTCACTTCCTGAGATGGTTTTATTAGGACATCTCCTAACTTTACTCTGGGAGAAACCCTACCATTTTTCCCTTCAAAAACAGGAGTCGAGTCTTCTGAACATTTAAAGAGAGTTTATTATCTCGGCACCATTGCAAGACTATGTCAGTGACTTCCGCTGCCCTTATTTCCAAATCATTTCGTGATTTTGCCTCTATTCCAACAGCAAAGTCGTCCACGTAAGCAGATGGCGTATACCCGGCAGCTCTCAATTTAACAAGGAGAGGGCTCTCTCTCTCTCTCTCTCTCTCTCTCTCTCTCTCTCTCTCTCTCTCTCTCTCTCTCTCTCTCTCTCTCTCTCTCTCTCTCTCTCTCTCTCTCTCTCTCTCTCTCGCTTTCTCTCTTTTTCTCTCTCACGCTGAGCGGACTGAAGCGTATTAAATATTCAATCAAAATTAAGCTACGTCGAGCGTGGTAAGTACATGGATATGTGGTCCCCAAATCGAGTCACTGTCTATTAGAGAAAACTGTGTTGTATGAGATCTCCTCTGGGTATGTGATACCCGTCAGACTACTGGAGCCAATTCATACTGAACAGACGTAGGATTGATGACCCGACCCCGTGTACTTTAATCAGGAATCATGGTGTTGTTTTCCAGTATGTCATTGCCACCCAAAGGTGTGGTCGTCCATGGACTGTCTGTTTCAGGGAATGAAGTAGGATCTCGTGAGCCTGCTGACTCCTAGAAAGCATAACCCGTAGATCTAGATCGGCTTGTCACTGATCTTGAAACCGAGCGAATCGGTGGGGAATTACCAGATCGCCCCTAAATGGATTGCCCCTAAAGGAGTCGACTATAGAACTGTGGGAGATCTGCCGCTGCATCATCAAAATATACCTCACAATACTTTTTAGCAGTAAAAGGACTATTAAGAAGACAGTAAAAATCCAAGGATTCGAGACAAAAATTAATAAAAAAGGGGTTATGAAAAAAAAAAAAAATTACGCGGTCTATAGCACCAACCAAAAAAAAACGTTTTCAGAAATATCTTAAATAAAATTTACATTCAGTTGGTTATTCTATAGTACCAACCGAAAAAATATATTATTTCGTTTTTCTTTTTTTTTTCGGTTTACAGGCCCTGTAGTTTTTTTTTTTCGATTTGAATCAGCCTTCCCTATCTCTGCCCATCTTGGGCTACTGCTTTCCAGTTTTCTATATGCAACTCTGTAGCATCTTTGTTAAAATAATCCATCTGGTGTAGGACTTCTCTTGACATAATTATATTATATTGCTAGTAATAAACCCCAATACTGCAACGGTGGTAGAGAGAGGCGCGTTGAACAAAGAAAATAATAATAATCTAATTAATAAAAGAAAGGTAATTATTAATTAAAAAGTTATTTATTTTTGCAATAAATAATTTTTGTTTATTGTTTGCAAATAAATACATTATTTACTTATTAAGGACGTTCTACCTACATTTTGTTCTTCCCTCCACTCCTACGCAATACCACCATCGTGTTACACTAACCTTCATTGCTCCAATCTATGAAATACCCCAATATATGAAATAATTAGTTTTTTTGTCTCAGTTTACCTTTTCTTAATTCGAATTGATTAGATTGTGTAATATAAATTAAGAACTTTTTATGCTTATTGGTCAATATGGAGTATTAAACTCAGTTGAAACAGGATCTATCCTGGAAAGAGAAATTCTAGCCCTTGGAGATGTTATCAAACGGTTCACATAGGGCGGATATGGAGTCGCTAGTCGGGGGCCTAATGCTGCCATCTTATAAGTGAAAGTTCCTGCATCGTAAATTAAGTTAAACTAAGTGGCGGAGTATGGAGGGGGGTTATGAAATCTGAGACCAGTCGGTATGTGGAGTAGGAATATTTCCTTACTGCCTCCGTAATACCATCACCCTCCTCGGGCTTCTATATATACTTAAACTTAAACCCCAATAAATATTTATTGCCATAAATATTTTATGAGTTGTTTGAGAAAGTGGATCCCCCGCCGACTGGAAGAGGGTGGGAGGGGGGAGAGCCACTATATTGTTCATACATATTAAAATGCACACTCGCACACAGGCAGCAGAGTTTTGACATGTTAAATATACATCTTTATACAAACATCGGCCCAAGAAACTTGAGCGAAATTTAGGTTATGGTGTATTAAATATTTACATTGAGAAAAGTTCCTCTCCCTGCTGGGGGGAGGAGGGGCCCTCTCAGAGATATAAAACTACCCCCGTTTATTTTCTAAGATTATTAGCTCTTTGCAATCTCACCGGAAATGCTATTGTTAAAAAAGGGAATAATCTAAGAGATTTTTTTCCCCTTAAAAAAGACAAAATTTGAAAATATTGATAATGGTCTGGAGTGTGTTGTGGACCCGTTAGGCGACCCTGTTTCTCACACATGATGAATCCATGACAAAATAAGCCTCATTAATTAAATGGATACTGCAAATTTATTTAGAAAAAATAAGGGACCAACACAACAGAATGCCTCTTCAGTTTGATGATTTAATTCTAAAGTTTTTCCAACTTAGAAAAAAAACTTAAATTACTTCAGCTATAGTTCAAATATTTCGGTTCGTTAAAATATTTAGTTCATTCTCTCTCTAGTGGTTGTTCTGGATTCTTTCATAAACTGATCTTGATAAGACAACACAATTCATACCGTAGTCGATCGTGGGCCTCATTCAAGTCAACTTCAATATGTTTAATTTTTTTTTTTTAATGCCAGCAATTAATGTTTATAAAAAATATGCTAGTGTTATTAGATCTATTCCATCGTGTGCTTGAAATATATGATTTATATCGTGAGGTTTGGTGATCCAATTTTTGTGTCTACAGTAATGAATACCCATTCCTTGGTACCATTCTATTCAACATAATATGTCATATATATTATATACCAACTAATATTTACCATCTGAATTATTTATAAAAAGATTGGAAACCTGGATTGAGCTGGAAGAATATACCCTCATTTAAGTTTGTTCCCATCACCTCAATTATCATTGAATGATCATTTAGCTGGTACAAAACAATTCTGAATGATGACCGATCGAAATTTCTATTAAAAAATCTAAAAAAGCACTTGTACCATTTTCAAAATAGAATACGAGTAATTTTAAATTGTTTTTCTTCGAATTGATTTCATTATTTTACCAAATTTTGTTCTTTGATTTCATTGGTTTTATTACTTGTTAAGTCGTTGTACCTTGTGTTTTTTCTCTTTAATTAATTTTATATATTGCTTTATTTTTTTTTATTGAAGTGGTGTAAGGAATTCAAAGCATATTTATTTTTTTTAAAATAATCAGAGTGATTATTAAAATCATAGAACTGACAAGAATTTACATATTGTTTTCAATAAATATTCATTTAAATTATTTTTTTACAGATATTTTTCAATGTATCTTAAATAATGACCATTTATTGATGTACATTTTCATTCTTAACTTTTTTTCCTGAAATTTCGCGTGGATGTTAATATGATACGTCACTGCTCCATTTAATACCCTTTCGTTTAGTTACGGAATGGACGTAATCCGTAACAAATTATAATATTTAATATTAATCTAAATTTTATTTTAATAATTGAAGTTGTTAAATATGCCGCCAATTGGCGAATCATGTATTGTATTGATAATTCTCATAACTCACAAGATAAAAGGACAAAGCTATCCCTAGATAGCCAGATCAAGCTATCTTCGATAGCTTAGAACTAGTTATCTAAAAGGCACTGACTGGACAAAACAAGACCCATTATCAAGACTTAGAGAACAATAACAGATTTCAGCAAAAGGCCCTTTCTCACGGATCCTTAGACTTCCCAGAATTCCTTCGCCCCAATACTATTCGTGGGTATATTACCCCCCTGGTCCTTAGAACAAATCACTCTTGCAGTTACATTCTTGTAATCACACTCTTGCCAGAAGACCTGGAGTGAACTCTTGTAGTCAACCCACATATTTATAGCACTAGCGAATCCAGGATTTGATTTTGAGGGGAGGGGCTTCAGCCCGAAAGCTTTTTTTTCATAAAAACAACGATAATTACTTTGGAAAAAAGAAAGAAACTAACTACCTATATGAAATGGTGTTTATGTTGGTGGGCGGGGTGGCCGAATGGGCTAACGCTTGTGCACAGCACCGCCGTTGCCCGGCAACCTGGTATATCTATCAAATGATATAAAAAGTCATGATTTCACGTCCTGGTGCCGGAGGGAGTCTTTTAAAATCCCCGTCCACACTCCCTGGCCCGGGAAAACCCCCTATAGCCTTAACGGCAAGGAAGCGGAGGACCAAAAAAAAAAAACTTTAAGAGATAATTTTTTAATATGTTTTTCCATAAAACATGGTGATATATTACCATTTTGGGGGGAGGGCTTCAGCCCCAAAATCCCCCCCCCCCTAGGTTTGTCCGTGATTTATAGTAATTACTCTGTATGCTACATAACATTTGTAAAAGACATTATGAATAAAGGTACTACTTATAAAGTCTTCACTGCCTGCGATACGTTAACTGTTTGATACCTCATTCGCCAAAACCCATCGTTCCCGAGATCTGAAAAAGTGATCGTTACGGCCAAAAACTATCCTAATATATTATAAAGATAGATTAATCATAATTAGTATACTTCTTTCAGGTTTTTCTGAAGGACGTGCTAATTTTTAGGCTTTAGCGAAAAAGGCAATCTTCATAATTATATTTAAAATCAACATATTTGTTGATATCTTAGTAATGCATTAACATTGTATTTTTTAATGTAATAATTTAACTTGTTAATTTTCTGCTAAAACATTTTGGCTAGCGCGACAATACCTAATCTAGACCATAATTGACTTTTGAACTCGATTATTGAGCAAGAATGTACAATAGAATTAACAATGGTGTCCTAATTATGGTGAGGACTAAGTAAAATCTAAGGAAAAGTAAAATATAGAAAAGTTCCTATCATAGTTGGCCTCGAATTAATCATGCTTTCATACACCTCAATTCTATAAGTATTTTTGATAAATTTACAAAAGAAAAATAAAATATGAAAAATCATGCTTTGAAAAAAGTTTAGCGCGATTTACTTATATATGTGTTTTAGCATTAGGTTGTCTTTGTAAACTTGGTTGTTATACAAATTTCTAAATTAATGCTAGATATTAATAAATTAGTCTAATGATTGAATTGAATTAATTCATACCAGGATTTAAGTCAAAGATTCAATTCACTGCACCAAGTACCTTCTTGCTCGACGTACCTTCATAGTTTGAGATCCATTTAACTACCGACTTAAACAAGGCACTAAAAAAACAACGAGAGATTCATGACTGAAGTAATTCGCAAACTAAACTTTCATTTTTTTCCCCTTTCGTCTAGGAAACTTCATTGTTGCTGGAAATAACTTTGTGTTTATGGCTAAAGATGACATAAAACTAAAGGGATGGAATGCTTCCGTTGAGCGAGTGTTAAATTGAAATGAGTGCTCAAAACTGAAGAGCTATCAAGAAGAGAATTATATCTTGTAGAGGATACCCTGGACTTGTTGAGGTAAAATGCATAAGCTATAGCAATGAGGAGCACTAGCGGATCCAGGATTTAATTTCTTTTTTTTGGGGAGGGGGAGGCTCCAGCCCGAAAGATGTTTTTTATATATACAAAAATAATTAATTTGAAAAAAAATAGAAATAAATAAATTACTTACATGAAATGGTATTTAAGTGATTCTCGATGGCCTACTAAAATGTTGGACCGTTTGTCGTGACCTTCATCTCCAAAATGTCAAAATAATGAGACTAGAAAGGCTAAACGGCCTAATATTTTTGAAGACCACCTTTTTTTTTAAATGTTGATCCAGTTAGATCCAATTAATCTTGTGATTCAAGTGGAATGCAAATGGATATTTATGCGTACCTAGTTAAATTAATTAATATAATTAGAAAATGCCCTATTTATGAGAATTTTCGTAAATAAAAAATTTCTAGGTTACGATAAAATGAAGCTATTTACGAAGTTTTAGGTGGATGTTAACAATTTGATAAAAAGTCGTCTGTATCACGGACTATATTGGTTAGGAAATTACAGATAAAATTTTCGATTTTGGATGAAGTCAATTTACCAATATGGTGTTTTATAGATGACAAAATGAAAATAATAATCACAAGATTTTGGACTAAAATAACTGTAAAAATAATTTTAATTTATGGTACTTTTCTGTTCTAAATATTTTTCATATACTCTTCTATTAATCACTAAAATATATTAAATAAAAACAAGTGTCAATAGACTATAGTTTTTGTTATTACAATCGATCATGTATCGTTGTTGGTACAGTATTAAATGAAGTATGATTGATTGTGTAACATTATTGAGCGATAATAACAAAAACAAAATTACTGAAGTATTTTTTTTTCTTTTCTTAACTAAACGTAAGATTCCTTCAATTCTGTGAATAATATTCAAGCTTGCGTGACAACCTTCATTAAAACTTTTACTACTCTTATCGTTTTGGGCCCCAACTACTTTATTGATTGCTTTAACCTTCCTCTGTCAAAACTAATTCTCAAGTCGTAAGCTAGATCAATGCCTCTCGTTATAAATAGGAATATTTTTACTTTCCGTTCCCCCCACTCTCTCTCTCTCTATCCCCCTCCCTTCCAAAAAGTAAAACATAAATCTAACGTTGTAAATTTCTTATAATGTGTAAATGATGTTAAGATTTTGTTTACAGAATATTTTTTGGTAGTCAAAATATTCTCAGGAAATTCTAGTAATGCGGGTTTGCCCATAAAACGAAGTTATGTTTTTAATGAATGCCCAGATAAATATTTCAGAGATGAAAGCTGTATGGTAAAATATAGAAGAGGTGATGGACGAGCGTGTTAAAGCTGAAGCTTCAGCAATCTCGAGTCTAACGACTTCGGTTCGAATCCGATCTGTGCGGGCTAAAATTTATTTTTTGGCGTAATGAACCTCATCCTTCCCATTTTGGTTACAGTAGACGTGGTTGTACCTCTATTACGATCCCTTGTATGCTAGAAATGATAAGGTAGGGGTTCTGGTACTGGTGGGGGACATAGTCCAGCAAATGAGCCTATTGGTCCTTTAAGGCAATACTACCAATGGTCGTATACTCTATCTCAAACCTTTTTCTTCTTTTAATGAAGTTCAAAAGGCTGGACTATTTTATGGAGGTAGCTTCGCGTACTTGTAATGCCTACGCCCAGAAGTCTGTATCTGGGTGACGAAAATCGGCCACATTCTGTAATGAAGAGAAAAGGAGTTTTTAGTGCGTTTCTGCACAGATTGCAGAGTTATATATATATCATAATTTACTAACCTTCAGATCTTTAAATGTCTTTTAGGTCGTTAGTGGTCTGTTATTCCTCCGATGATTAGTCGGATTTCTTTTTTAGTTAGGCCCAGCAGCCACTTAGTTTTGGACGGAGAGGAGTTTTTGATAAATTGTTTGGCTTGTCAAAGACCAGTGCATTCCCTCCATTCTTTACCTGCTCTTTTCCAAATCCAACCAAGGACTGCTTTCCGCTGATGGTTTTTGGATATTCCTATTGCAGGTTCCTGACCTACAGTAGGAAATTCTGTTCCTTTCCTTGAGAGGGCATCGGCTTTTTCATTGACTTCAATTCCCTTGTGACCAGGAACCTACACTAGTTCCACTCTTTGTCACTTTGAGGGATTCCAAAGCTTGTACTGCCGACTGACTATCCGAATAGATGTTGATTCTTGTAATTAGTAAGTTCTAGACAGGTGGCTGCAGAAAGTATAATAAACACCTCCGCTTGAAATACTGTAGCATGTGTTACCTAATGGAATGCTTAATTCTGTATTAAGGTGCTCTAAATAGACTCCTGTATCCGTTAAACTATTTAAGTCTTTCCTAGACCCATCAGTAAAAGACGTCAGGTAGTCCTTTTCAGTTTCTACTGAACCCTGTGCCCAATCTGTTACGTTAGGGTACAGATAGCTAACATTATTTTCTAAAACAAGCTTTTTATCATGCGACGGAGAGAGGTAACGTAAGATAGGTAACTATTTTCCCACCTTCCTGGCTATTTCTAAGTGGCCGGTGTGTGTCTCTGTTACTTGCCACTGTCTGTTATCTTTCATTCTTGAAAATTCCATAGCCACCACACCTATTATCCATACGTACAGCGGAATCAATAGCATTAACACTTGCAGGGCCTTTGTAGGTGTTTTGCGGAATGATCCACTAATGCTAATGCAGGCAATTCTTCGTATGCAACATAACATTCGCAGTGGCCTTATTTAGCGCCACCCACCACATCACGCGTCCATATTGTATTCTAGGTCTAATTATTGCCGTGTATATCCAATGCATGACTTTAGATTTAAAGCCCCGAGTTATGCCAACAGCATGTCTTACTTCCCAAAAGTCTTTTTAGTCCAGTAAAAAAAGGCAAAAAGCACGGGCGATATAAAAAAAAATTATTATTGGCTCTAAGTGCGGAAATTAGTTCTTTATCGAATGTAGAACAAGCCATGAAAAGTCCTCTTGAATTCCATGTCCGCATCCATCCAAAATCTAGGGTCAAAGATGGCCACCGTCAAAAACCATCGTTTGAAATTCCAAAATTACTAATATAATTGGCAAGGATGCTTGTTTTAGATTAAATCAAAGTTCACCTGATAAAAAAATGAAAAACGAGTTGTAAATTGATCTATTTGGCGCCAAAAAAGCGAATTTTTCTTGATTTTAGTTCTGTCACCCCTCATAACTTTTTAACTACTGACAAATGAGAAATAGTGTTATTGTTACTATATATTTTTTGCAGTCTTTAGCAAGAGGAATATTCAAAAAATTGTTTTTTAACATTTGCTGAAAAATGGTGGAGATATGTTATTTTCAATAAAAAAGACGCGATCTCAAAGCTGAATTCCATTGCGGACTATTCCAAATGGCTAGTTATAGACAAGGAGCTAAGCACAGTTTCATTTAACTGAATAACTTACAGTTAGGAACCAACTTTAATTATAAATAAACCTCATCTGAGCTTACAACTTACAACGGTCTGTCGATGGAAAATCGTTGCGTTCTATACGAAAATTTAAATTAAAGTGGTCAAATTGGGTGTTTCATTTATCGGAAGAACTGACGGCTGAAATTTGTATAAGGTGTAAAGAATGTGTCCCTAAAATAGAATTCACTTTGAAAACTGACCACGTCAAAGTCATCGAAATAGTCCAGTCGAGTGGAAGTTGGGTGTGCGAAAAATTCAAATTTCAATTTCAGATTTCTCTTCGGTTTTTTATGTTTTTTGGGATGCTGAATATGAATTTGAAGTTACTGAGTGAAATTTTCATTACGTTCAAAATTCATTATGAGATATATGCAATAAACGGCGAAATTTTTGCACCTTTTTAGTTTTTTGGATATGACTCCGAAACTATGCATTTTATCAACATTATTATTCTATACAAATTTTACAAATATAAAATTTTTTTTACAATTTTCAGCATGGCTTTTTATTATAGAACCAAGGAGTCAGCAGTAAGAGCAAGTTGTTTGTCTGCTTATTTCACGAGAAGCTGTTTTCGTTATTCCCCCCCCCCCTCCCTCCAAACTGATGATCTATGCATCTGTCCAAGAAACTTATTATAATAATCTTGAAAGAGCATTAAATTTCTTATAAACCTCATGGAGATAGGTTAATAAGTGCGAACGTCAGTGGCTGTTAAAGTGCACAAAAAACGTTGCATCCTGTGTTTCAGGCCCTCATCAAGGCTAAGCAAAGAACAAGATAACATATAAAGATTGAGAACATTGCAGACACTAATTATAATGTATGTAAGATAATTTATTTAATTTTATTTTGTATTTTCATTGACTGAAGACTCTAACCAACTTCTCTTCAATAGTTATTAATTTCGATCCAACTAATTAATAACTATTCAGTATTGAATTGAGATAGTTTCATTAGTACTTTTGTTTCATTTTTAATGATATTGATGAATCTATTGGTAATTATATTTATTTTATCACTACAAAAATCCTGCAGGATTCTCTGAAGAGTGTATATATATATATATATATATATATATATATATATATATATATATATATATATACACATATGTCTTTTTTTATAAAATTCTACGCCCTCTAATTCACACTCAGGGAATGAAGCATTTTTAGATTATATTCTGACATGTTGAAACAAACATGAAATGTTAAAACAAGTTAAAGAATTCGAGGAACATGAGACTTTGACAATATAAACTTATTTAATCATTTTTTCTCTCTTTTGTTTTGTACCTGCCTCACTGACCTTCATATCTTCATACTATTTACTGAATTACATATTTATTTCAGTCCTGATTAATAATTTAGATTTAATTCAATGCATTTGGTTTTGGAAGCCAATTTACTATCTATTAAATATTTCATATCTTTTGGAAAAACACCTTCTTGATTATTATCAATAATAAAAAAAAAATAGTGTTTTTTCTAGTGTCAGTTAACATATATAAGTATTGTTATATGAAACAAAATGCAAGACAAGGAACAGAGAGATGGGACATAGAGGTAGAAATATAAATTCGTTGTAATGGCGATGAATAACAGAAACGTCAGAGAAACAAAAATGTCAGATGGGGAGAGCGCGGTGATGTCCCCGTCAGTTCTCTCTTTATGCAGATCAGCTCTGTTTATTCTGGTGGGAAAAATGGACGGCAGGGTGGTACACGCGTGTGTGATTTCCTTGTTATGAATGTCCCAAATCTGAAGGAGGTCCGGTGTCCTAAAGGAGGATCAATTAAAAGCCCGGAACTGTACTCACTGAAGTTTCTGCGGCATAAAGTGGAGGGATCATCAAAACAGTGTCCTGTCGAGGCCGTAAAATTCATATATGAATTCCGTATGCAAATGAAGGAGATAACGGGGGGAGGCAACAGTGGCAAAATAGTCCATGGCGACAATAACAGCCTCTATCAACTCAACTTAATTACACAATATTTAGGGGCATTAACCCGCCCGAAGGCAATAAAGATACCCTATTTTACTATTGGGATCGCTCTAGGCAGTCCAGGTGAGGTAATGATGATCCGATTCCATGGCAAGCTTACTCTGGAAATATACCGCGGTTTAGTGGATCAGTAGAGAGGGGGGTCTCTGCCAGGGATAGGTTTCAGAATGAAAATAATATCACGAGATGAAATGTACCCATCATAAAACAGTAGAGGAGTATAAACAATAATTTTTTTTTACTCTACTCCATGATCATATCGATAGCCACACTGCAAAATCCTGTAAGAACAAGAACTAAAAATATTCAGGAGAAAAGAAAACAAAACAGAATCTTAGTTCTATGACCGTTATATTTTCAGATCGATTTTCCAAAATACCGAGAAATGATATTTCAAATGGAAATTTGTAAAACATTTGACTGGAGAGCGACTATTTTATCAGACGGATTATTCACTTTTTTGAATCCCCACTTAGACAACTTTTCTAATTAAGGCAAATAACTCTCATAAGACAACATTCAAAATCTTGGGCAACATTCTACTTGTATGCAGTGGACTGTATCTTAACTGACGTGCCGGTGGTGTGACCAGAGTGGCTGCCATAGAAGTGCCGCGAGAAACCAGCAGTTCTTGAGGATTAAGTGTTATCTTTTAGATCCTCTGATCTCCCCACAACCCACTCGCCGTAACGCGGGAAATTCAAACCAATTTTGGCACAGACACCGACTGTAGAGGAGCCTTGGATGGTGTGCATGCGCCCCATTTTGAAGTAGTCCATGAAAGTTTCGTTATCAACGCACTCAATTCCGTATGGTCATGGAATGGTTGACCAGAAAAGCTCAAAACCTCATTTTTCCAAAAATATTGTCCTCACAGGAGTGTGATTGTTGATATTCAACATCTAATAAATTAGTCTTCGTACTTTTTTCTCTTCAAATCTTAATTCGCATCATTCATACATTTGACAATAAGTAAAGGTGTTGTTGTATATTTCGAAAATACCATTTTAGGCTTGAACAAGTATAGTACCCAGCAGTACCTCTTTGTTTGCTTTCTTAATTCAGAAAAGAAGATCTCTCATCCAGCTTCTTTGCAGTGGGCTCCTTATAGCATGTCAGTCATGACCATTTCGTTTATTATAAGTCTATGGTTGTGTCACTGTGGGGCCAATAGTCGGTTTTCGTAATTAGTTATGTTTTGTTGTTTACTTACAAAAGAACTGCTGTTATTAGTATTAAATATTGGATCGAAAAGATTGTAGTTTTTATTTTAGTGTCATTTTTGCTAAACTGTTAATTCGTTAGTCATATGTCCATAAGAGTTTGATTAGCTATGTGTATATGTTTAATTTTTTTCTGATTTTAAATATTCTTTTTTCTTTCCTACTTCTTCCTCCTTTTTCCAAATAGTCGTTTGTTTAATGCTTTTCTTTTCATTTTGACGTGTGGACCCAGGTTATCCTTCTCGGCTGTCTTGTTGAAGTGTGAATGTTGTAAGTTTTGATTTTTCGTGATTTAATCTAATTTTTTAAAGTGAGTACCAATTTTGTAAATTTACTTGGTGATTTTGTAAATTCAGTGAGGCTAGTTTCGGACAGACTTACGCAAAAAATATTTTAATCATTATTTCAAAATACAGAATTTTTACCAAATACCAAGTATTTCGTGATTTTCAAATACAGTGTATTTTAATTAGAATGTATTTAAATTATTTCCAGAAAATATATTTCAAATATAAAATACCGAAATTATTTTGTATGTTCATTAAAAAAAACAAAATACAAATACGAAGTACTTACTGTTTGATGATCAGCCTTTGATACAGGGAGTCTACTCTATTTTTTGATTTATTTTGAATATTTAAAACACGAAATAAATGCTGATGAACACTATAAAACGAAAAAATTGACATACATTGACTAGGTTATAATATGCTCAGGATTAAATATTTTATATATTATTATTATTATTCACATGAAAATAAATGAGTCAAGAAAGCACGATATTTCATTTTTTTTTATCGAAAACAACCTTTATTTTTCTCAAAAATGGTGCCTGCTAGACTTCAGATTCGAAATCAACACACATGAAAATATATAAATCAGCAAACATTTCTTAAGGAAGAGAAACAATTTTTTTTTTCAGAGAAATTTTATTATTGCAGATTTTGTATTTTAATCTTGCAAATTGTAAATCTTCATGCATGTGTAATTTGTATTTATTATATCCTGTTAAGCAAGACTAAGAATTAATGTATGTGACTTTCATATATTTTATATCATATTAATATGTAAAACTATTCTTTAAATTGGTTGTTTTTGTGCTGTGAATATTCATTTTCTAAGGTCTCCTCTGTTAAGTATATAAACAAATACAGAATGTTTTCTCTCTCTCTTTCTACTATCCACATGCTGTAAATGTATTGTAATCAAATTACTTATTTACTATCAGTGGTTGATAAAGACAAGGAAACACCTAAGCGGTAAACTTCTGGATGCACAGAGAAAAAATAAAATCAATTAGAGGACAAATGATAGTTAATTTTTTTTTAGAATTATTAGATTATTTGATGCATATTTTTGAACATGTGTGGTCATTTTCAAGGCCTTAAGTTATCCGGGGACCTTACCGCTTAATCCGCACTCGGTTATTATATTAATTATGTCGGTTTGTTTAATGATGCAATAAAAATGTTATTAACTACATGAACCCAACACGTATAGCTATTTCGTCTTGATAATTAATTTAAACTGTTCCTCCTAATTCCAAGAAAACAAATAAAATAATATAGATTAAATGGCAATTTAAAAACCATTAATGTTTCAGTTTATCTAAAATGGTAATTTTTTAACCAAGTTCTGTAGGTGCACACCATAGTTTAAACATATAATTTTGTTTTTCTCTGTCGGAATAAATGTTTAAATGGCTGTATTGTATAAGCCTTCTGATACTATGTTATTAATGTTCAATTATTCAAATTAATAAGGTTTCTAATGTAAGTAGTGAAGTTGTATTAGGTTACGGTCACGAAGCTGGCGTACAATGGTTAGGGAACCGCTTGCTAATGACATTTATGCCCTTGACAGAGCAGAGACCCTTCGAGTCGGATTTGGAATTCAGAATTCCGACGGGGCGATTGTCCTGCGGTTATTGTGAGCGTGGAAGTAGTTTAGAATGCAGTAATGCAATTACTGAAAGGGCCCACTTATTGCCAGGATGATAGGAAGGTAATGGACACAGAATCACGACCCGGCCAACTAATGTCACATTAGATCAACCCTGGTTCACTAATCAAAGCTCTGAATTATGTATTAGATTATCATTTGTCTACTAGCGAAGAGGACAATCCTCTCGGGTGGTCCGGCTTCTCTCGATGTATAACACGCCGTTGGAGATATATGTTTGCGGTTGTTTGCTTTAGCTCTACAAATATATATTTGTTTAAAACAAACGTAAGTATTTGAAATCTGACGAAGAAAAAATAAAAAGATGAACGGTTTGTTTCAACTACACTAAACAAATCAGAAATATTTTTAGTGAATAAACAAAATTTCTCAGCGCTTAATGGCTTAACTCTTGGGGAGGGGTGACATTTTTAATGATACTAGATAAAATTTCCAACAAAAAAGTTTATGCATGGGTCATTCCAAACGGAAAAGGAGTTAAGACCTATTTTTTTTTTTTTTTTTTTTTTTTGAAGTGGTCATGTTTTTTATTTTTATAAAAACGAATTACTCAAAACTGTCAAATTAAAAAAAAATTAAATTCTAACTAAACCATCGTAAAGTAGACAATATATTTTTTTCTAGAAAACACTGCTTAAATTCCCATAGTCAGTTAAGTAATGGACTTTAAAGGAGGTCTAATACGGCCGCTGTATAGAGATATGCTTCTCGTGTATCAGTACTGCAACTGCAGCAATACAGCAGCCGTATTAGACCTTCTGATTTGATCTTTGATCAAAGACCTTTTAACCACTGTTTTATCAAATAAAAACTACATGTGTATCTATTTTATTTATTATTAATTACTTGGAATTTTTAGTACTTACAATTTTATTATCTTGAATAGTTTTATGAACAACTCCTTCATATCCAATAAAAAACGAGACCACCTTAAGAAAACACAAAATTGCCTTACCTCCTTTTCCTTTGGGAGGCCCATCCATCAAATTAAATTTTTTGTTGAAAATTTTGTCTAGAATCATCCTTCACCCCACATTTTGGCTAATAAGAATTGAGACACCCTACATAACTATTATAAGGCCTCATGCACCCGTTCGTTCGTTTTCGGTAATTCCGTTACTGGCTGTAATATATCGCCCTCCTTTGAACATCGTCAAGGTTATTATTGACAAAATCCACCCACCTACGTCTCAGTCTACCATTCAGACTTGAACATTATTGTAATTCATTCAGTTCCTAAAATTAGTTAGAATTTATTGAAGTTATGTTAGGAATCATAGGATCAAATTATATTAGGGTATTCAAAGTCCTTGCGAATAACCAGGAGCGAATTTTTAAAGGAATATTTGATGCCGCCCATAGGCATAACAGATCTCAACTTTTTGTTCCTCCTTTCTTTGAAAAGAATCAATACTTGGTAGTTATAAACTTAATATAGATAGTTGTTATATTTTTATGTGCTCGACTGAGCTGGTGTTTGTACTAACAGATTCGCCTGAATCTAAAACTACATTGTCATTCAAATTTCGTTGCCCTCAAAAAATGCCAACCCAAATAAGCGCTTGGTATGCTTGTGCTAAAATTCATTTTTTCACAAAATGAATTAAATTTATTTGCAAAATATATATAGAAAAAATCCTACCGCTGTTTTACAATAAAGTAAATATTTATTTATTTTTCCGTTGCCTTTACCCTGCAGGGTCATTGGGAACACCTTTTATTTATAGTCTGTTGTAGAAATTAACTAGCTAGAAATTAACTTTACTCTGTTGTAAAGTAAATATTAACTAATTTGATAGGATAATATAATTTCCTATTTCTGATATTAATAAGTTTAAAGAGTGGTGGCGAGATTGAAAGGTTAGTGAGAGTTTTTTTTTTGTAAATATAGTCCGTTTATTGTAAAAAGACACAGTACATTTTTGATAGAGCTAAACTTTTTAGTTTGCGTTTCGTGCTAATTTATCGATACAAACCCTTTTACTTATCACACATATTCATTCTAAGTTTACGATGTTCTGATTTCGCAGAGAATAAATCATCAATGTACTTCGTTACGTGTAAGGTTATGAAATGTTACTTAATGAATTTTTGCAATTGACCCCCGATATTTCCATGTGTGTTGGGTTTGTTTAATTTTAAGCGCATCATAGTTATGTTGGTACAAGTGTTCTAATTGTTGGCATTTCTTAGACATTTGTTTAGAAATACTTGTAGTTTTTTCAAGTTGAATGAATTTGTGAAGCTCCATTTGTGGTAGGAGTATGTGAAGATTTGTCTACTAAGTAATTTCTGCAGAACTAATTTATTTTTTGGGGAGATCGCTTAATTTTTTTTATTGAAAGAGAGTGTATTTTTTATTGTGTAAATTCTTTTTCGGGAGTTTTTTGAATTTTGAGTCAGTGTGCAATTTAATAGGAACTATTTTATTCTTTGGATTATTGAGAGGTGTACGAACACATTTCAATCCCAAATGTCATATTGTATTTAGCGAAAATAAAATTATGGTATGTTCGGTAATTGATGATAATGTTTAACTAACAATATTAAAAAATGTAATATAGTTATGTGACATAACTATATAAGATTACTTTTTTTTTTGTTCCATTAATCTAGGGATAACATTCAAGATATTATTATCTTAAAAATCTTCGATGGTATCCATTAAATTTTTTAACAAGCCCCCCTCCATTAAAAATAAATCTTACAAACCCTAATAAAACGAACTGTTATAGTAATAAAATATATATAATGTTTTAGTTAATTTATAGAGGATGAGAGTCGCGCCGGGGTGGTCCAGGCATCTGTATTCTACTGACATGGGGCGCCCTGAAAAAAACTCGTTTACCGCTACGTATATATGGCAGTCTGTCATCCGAAATATGCTACGTCGCAACGTAGCACTCGATCAGGCCACTATCCATCATTTATTAATTCCATACTTGTTTTCACATTTTTCCATCTCTTTTTATTTTATTTCTTTCCCCATTCGTTTAATGAACATTTCTTATTGAAAAATAACAATCTCGCCACTGTACGTTCGGAATCTTAATGATTCCTAAGCGGCAATTTTCTTTTATTAAATGATTTTTTTTTACTTAGGTAGATAAATCAAACATCGGCATATTTCACGGTGCGAATCTAAAGAAATATCCCAGAACAAGGGTTTGGAAAAAAAAAGATCCTTACATAGTTGGAATTCAGTCACTTTCACCGTAAATTACAGGTGGTTTGTAGTATGGAGGTATAGATGTTTTATAATATTTTTATTTTTAAGAATGCGTACTATACTTCGACTTTACATAATTATAAGTACTATATAATTAACACCATACTCAGAATATCACTGAACACACATATGCCGAATAGATTTTTCAATTCAAACTTACTTAACACAATTATATTTATTAAAAAAACAGCTGGAACCTATTTTTATAGAAAAGTTTTAAAATAGTTTCACATAACTGAATTACTGATTTTCGGGTAATCAGCATAAAGAAGGGACATTCAGTTTTACAGTTAGCTGGAACATAGCCGTATCTGTAATCAAAACCTTCACCGGAATCGATTTGATAGAGATAAACCGAGTTTGCGTTTACCGAGCGCGGCTCGGCAAAAATGAAGGAGGGAGGGGCTACACAACAGTGTGTAGCTGCAGAAGTTATGGAAACCTTAGAAAGAGATAGAAACACCACTGAAGAAAGTAATGAAAGAATAGTGACCCACGAACTGGAAAAACAAACAAGCCACCCAACTTATGCACAAATCATGTCAAATCACAAACCGTCAAGCCGTGAGTATGCCATTGTGTTACAAACAATTAAGGGAATTAAACAGAAAGAATATGTTAAAAAAATTGCAGACTTTGTTAAACCAAATGCAATTAAATTTGCATCACGTATATCTAATAATAGGTTTTGCATTCACTTATCGAACAAGGAGCAGGTAGATAAATTACTATCCAAACATAGAGAAGTTGTGATAGACGAACATATAATTCCAGTTCGTAGATTAGTAAATTCAGCAAAACGTATTATAATATCAAATGTATGCCCCAGCATTCCAAATTACGTAATAGAAAACGAACTCAATAAAATGGGAATCAAACTACTTTCACCAATGTCATTTTTAAGGGCAGGATACCAGGACCCCAAAACAAGTAACATCATGAGTTTTAGGCGACAAATCTTCATTAATCCTGAAGATATCAGTCATCTAAAATCATCAATTGTAGTCCAAAATGAAGGCCTTTCTCACAGAATCTTCTTAGCGGAAGATCTCTTAATTTGTTATATCTGTAGAAAACCGGGACACTTCGCTGCAAATTGCCCTGACTCGGACGATACAGATGATGAACCAAGTTTACAAACCCGTCCACTAATGACTCCTAACAATCAAACCAAACTTCCAACTGAAACTGAAATTATAAAAACCAACACGGTTAATCAAAATAGTGAGTTACCGACTAACAGAATTACAGAAAAAGAAACTCCCACAACGTTAATTGAAAAAAATAACAACAACAGCAACAATATTAAAGTATAAACGAGCCAATAGAAAGTATAAACGGCTCATCGTCGACAAAAGAAAAAAACACGGTACAAAATATTAGTGCAGGCAAAAAGACCATTCTTAAAACACCAGAGAAAAAAGTGACCGATTTAAATAAAAAGGAAAAAATAATTGAAGAAAAAAACAATTTACAACAAAAAACAAAACCGACCACAAAAGAGATACTAGAACCAATCCGTGACTTATTAATGAAAAACAATTACCCTCTTCAATTTAAAGAAATCTGCTTATTATATGAAACAATTCAGATAGAAAAATTGTCATCAAACACACCTGATTTGATAAAACAATTCACAAAGGACAAAGAAGGGTTAATTAGGATGCTAACAGACATTAAAGGATTAGTAGATCATAGAGGCATAAAAATATGGTCAACAAAAATTTTGAAACTACTGAAAGGAAATCACCTCACCGAGATCACACCAGGTGAGAAATTTTCAAAGATATCAACAGGTAACAGAGTTTTTAAAAAAGAAAAACTGAAACATGGTAAAAACGATTCAATGGAATTGTAACGGTTACTACCGACACATTGAATACTTTACAAAACTAATGACTGAAGAAAATCCGATTTGTTGTTGCTTACAAGAAACACACCTTAACGATAAGCAAATAGTAAAATTACGAAAATACAAAATATTCAGAAAAGATAGACTGTCTGAAAGAACGTGAGGAGGAGTAGCTATGTTTATCTTAGAGAACATCTATTGCGAAGAAATACCACTACAAACTCAATTTGAAGCACAAGCTGTCAAGATATACTTAAACGAACCTTTGACAATCTGCAATATATACTTACCATCTTCACAGGAATTCACAAATACAGACATAGAGAGAATTGTAAACCAACTTCCAAGACCTTTTCTAATGCTAGGAGACTTCAATGCCCACAACACCTTATGGGGTTCGAAGCTTCCAGATTATAATCACCGAGGTAGAAATACCATAAAATTCCTCGAAGATAACACTTCAACAGTACTTCTAAACTCAGGGGATAACACTCACTTTAGCTCAAAAAATAATATTTTCTCAGCAATAGATTTAAGTTTCTCTGATGCAAGATACTCGCCTAAAGTAAAAAATTGGAGTACTAAAAGCCATTTGTACGGAAGCGATCACTTCCCAATTGTAATTGAAACATGGGGAAACAGTATTAATATGCCATCGAACACCAGATGGAAATATGAAAAAGCAGATTGGGAAGGTTATAAAAAATCGATTATCCAAGGTTTACGAACCATACCATATGGACAGAATTTAGAAGAAAAAATATTTCATTTTAACGAGTTAATTATTAACACAGCAAAAGAAACTATTCCTACTGTCAAAAATAATATGAAACATCATGATGTACCGTGGTGGAATCACAATTGCAATGAAGCTATAAAAGCAAAGAAACGAGCCCTAAATCGATACAGGAGAAGTAGAACTGTTGAAAATGCAATCGAGTTCAAGAGACTGAGATCTATTGCAAACAGAATAATAAAAGAAAGCAAGAGAGCATCGTGGAAACAATATGTTTCTTCCATAAACTACCATACCCCGACGAATGAGATATGGAACAAGGTCAGGGCCATCAGAGGAATTAGGAGGCAAAACTTAATTTCAGGACTTAATATTGATGAACACATCATAACGGATCCACAAGACATTGCTGAAGCCTTTGGAAAATATTTCAGAGAAATATCTTCCTCAAGCTGCAGCGATGACTCGATAAATGATCATGAAATACATCAAAATTACATTTCAGGGCAGAGTCAGTCTGATGAATACAATAGACCCTTTCGACTAGATGAACTAAATTCTTCGCTTAACGAGTGCAAAGGAAAATCAGCTCCTGGTCTCGATGAAATTCCAGGAGAATTCATAAAGCAGCTACCAGAAACAGGAAAAATATATCTTTTAAATATATACAACGAAATCTGGACAAGCAGAACATTTCCAACTAAGTGGAGGAAATCTGTCATAGTACCGATACCAAAAAAAGAAAAGAGCACCGTTCCCAAAGACTATCGACCCATTTCCCTTATCTCATGCGTTTCCAAAATTCAAGAAAGGATGGTCAATATAAGATTGACTAGTATGCTGGAATGTAAGAATGTCCTTTATCCATACCAATTTGGCTTTAGGCCAAATCGTTCAACTATTGATTCTCTTTTATCATTAAGCTTAGAAGCGCAGGAAGCTTTTTCACACGGAGAACACTTAATATCAATATTTCTGGACCTTGAAAAAGCTTATGACACAATGGAAAGAGGACGTGTGTTGAAGATTTTGGAGGAAGTAGGAATAGGAGGAAATATGTGGTATTATATCAAAAATTTTCTAACCAATAGGGAATTTTCGGTAAGGGTAGGAAATACTTTGTCGTCAAGCCATCGCTTGCAAAGGGGTACCCCACAAGGATCTCCTCTTAGTTCGACCCTATTCCTTCTTGCGATTAATAGTATAGGGTCCATTATCAAGACCCCGACCAAATGTTTCCTATTTGCCGATGATATTGTTATCACAGCCAGAAGCAAATCTATTCCCTATATACAGTGGAGGCTGCAAGAAGTGATGGATAGAGTAAAAGATTGGACAAGGGAAACTGGATTAAAGATATCATCTTCGAAGTCTAAATGTTTACACATTTGTAGAAGTCGAAAGTGTCAGCAGAATAATCCACAAATATTTATAGAGGGTACTTCAATTGAGTATACAGAAAGTTACAAATATCTAGGAATGATAGTTGATAAGAGACTGAATTGGATACAACATAGCACATATTTGAGAGAGGAATGCACAAAAAGACTCGGAATTCTTAAATGTCTCTCACACTCAAGCTGGGGTGCCGATAGATGCACTCTAATAAAAATATACCAGTCTATAATACGCAGCAAAATAGACTATGGAGCACAGATATATAATACATCCAACAAAACAATATTGAGGATGTTAGATTCCATACACAATTCAGCCCTTAGAATATGCACTGGAGCGTTTCGAACTTCTCCAATCGACAGCATCTATGCTGAATCTGGAGAAACATCCTTAAACTTGCGACGAGAATACCTGACTCTAAAATACATTGCCAAATTGAAAGCATCTTCCCACCACCCATTAACTCCATATTTATTTTCAGAAGAATCAGAAAGAAACGGACTTAGAGATATAGAAAATAACTTCTTTAAACAGGTGATTTACAAGGCAACAACTAAAATAAACATGGATACGAATATTATAAGACCCGTCCCAGAATTAAAAATGCCGCGCTGGAAAAAAGACAGACCATTGATTAATAAATCCATGACTAAAATTGCAAAGGCATATCCGCTCGAAATACAAAAATCTTTTTTAAAGTTAATGGAACAATAAAAAAATTTCGATTTCATATATATGGATGCATCCAAAGAAGGAGATAACGTAGGATGTGCTTTAGCGAGTAAAGAGAACAACTTACTGTTTAAATTACCTGGAGAATGTTCAGTATTCACAGGAGAGGCCACTGCCATCATGAATGCCTTATATCTTATAAGCGAATCTGAAAAGAACTACTGGGTAGTTGTGACGGACTCATACAGTGTTTTAACTGCCATTGAAAACCCATATCCTAGAAACTCCATAATTAGAGAAATTCTCAACACCTGGTGGGAGGTAAAAAATAAAGGAGTAACAGTTGTCTTGGTATGGGTACCAGCTCATTGCGGAATTTTAGGGAATGAAAAAGCTGACAATGCAGCTCATTTAGCAAGAAGTGGAGCAGAAGAAGAGGAAGTGACTAGAGTGAAATATATCACTTTAGAAGACTGGGTGCACGAAATAAAGAAAAAACAACTGGCAGAATGGGAAAAAGAGTGGTGGACCAAAGAGTGTAAGCTGAAAGAAGTGAAACCCACTTGCGATAAATGGCTCACTAGCAACAGAAGGTCCAGGCGTGAAGAAATTATACTGTGCCGCCTAAGGATTGGGCACTGCCAGTTCACTCATGGCTATCTTTTAAGAGGCCTAGAAGCTCCTACTTGCGAAAAATGTAACAATACATCGCAAACTGTGAAACACCTTCTAGTAGAATGTTCCCAATTCGAAAGGCTCAGAGAGAAAATAAAACTAGAAAAAACACTAAACGAAATACTAAAAGACAATGAAGAGAGAGTCTCTATCCTGTTTAAATTTTTAAGGATTATCAACTACTATAACAGAGTTTAAATTATATAGAAAACGCCAATGACCCTTTAGGGTAGAGGCGAGAAAAAGAGAAAAAAAAAAAAAAAAAAATTATATTTATTATTTATTTACAATCTGTTATATTGGATAATTGATTTTACGGTTGTAGTTCACTTAGTTTATTATTGGGATAGACTTACTGTTCAGGAATTTATGCAAAATTTTAAGATTTTTTGAATACCGAAAATTCTTCGAAGGTTGCATGTGTTAGTTTATATATATATATATATATATATATATATTATATATATTATATATATATTATATATATATATATATATATATATATATTGTACTATTATTACTATTGTACTATTATTGTATTCTCACTATTATTGTATTATTGGGTGTATATATTGTGTATGTACGATTACACTATTATTGTATTTCAATTATACTATTATGTTCTTCGAACATACTACTATTACTATAATATCTTTATTATTATTTGTCGCTCATTTATAATTTCATAGCGTATTGTGTATAGCAACTATTTTGCAGTATTAGGACATTATTTCTCATATTATGGCTTCCTATATCTGTACAGTTATGTAAATACTTCTTTTATCCCTTATTTTTTAGTTGTTTTTTTTGTTTGTTTGTTTGTTTTTGTTTATTGTAATATACATTTTGGCCAGATGTAATGTTTAATTTTATGTACAATATTGTTATTCTCAAGGGACGTAGTCCCAGAATAAAGTTATTCTTCTATCTATCTATCTATCTATCTATCTATCTATCTATCTATCTATATATATATATATATATATATATATATATATATATATATATATATATATATTATATATATATATATATATATATATATATGTGCGTATGTATATATATATGTATACATACAAAATATATGTATGTATACAAAAACTTCCATCACATTACGCAACTTAACAGGTGTTTCAGTCTTTAACTGATATGCTTTACATTTTATAAACTAGCGTGTTCTGTCTCTAGTATATCAAAACACTTCCTCTGACTTTATAATCGTCTTTCAAGTCCATTTCATTGTTCCTTCATTTATGCTAAGAAATTTAAATTCATGAAAAATGGATAGACAGTAAAATTGAAATATATCAAATAGTAAATTTATAATGAAGAGAAGAATAGTTGGGGTGCTCAGTCAAAAAGGAAGGCAAAAAATAAATTATAATATCATTACTTATGTTTCTCATACCTTGTTTTCTGGTTAATTTCTTAGCCCTGATGACCTGATGAAGGCCTGAACTTCAGGTCGAAACGTCGGCATATGTAAAAAATAAATATTATAATTTATTTTTTGCCTGCCTTGTTGACTGAGCACCCCAACTATTCTTCTCTTCATTATCCACGACAGTCAACCAATTACCAATTATTAGTAAATTTATAAAATATATTTCTCTGGAGTAAAGTAGGAATATTGATATTATTTGCTGGTTTGATTTAATGATATTTATGCAGTTCACTTTTTTCGTCCACTTTTATAAAAACGGCCAAATCCTTCCGTGAAATTTCAAGATGTATCTTGCATTACAGTACGGTAGTGTTTCCCAAAGTCAGTTTTAGTCTTTCACTTTGCAAGACCAAGACTAAGACCGCCTAAATGTTGTAAGACCAAAAACAATATCTCTTAATTGTTCCAAGACCTAGACCAAGACTGGATCACACAAAAAAATAAAATGAAAAAAAAAAGCGTTTTTCTGAATAAGATTTAAGTCAGAATAGTGACTAATACTATAAAATTTTAGTTGCTACATGTAAAGAATTGGTAGAATCAATATACATTTGCATTTAATCAATTTTTCATTCGGAATTTAGTTAGGTTTTCTCCATCTTGAAAAAATACAATATCATATAAATAGTATGCAATGATAACATTTTTTATAAAAAGTTATTAAAGTTCCGACAAACCTATAAAAAAATCGTTCAAATCAGACCAGTTATATAAACAATAAGTTACAGTGTATTGAATTTTATTCACTTATCTTACGTAGCTTTACTTAATTTATCAAAGAAATCGAACTCTAATGATTTCTCTGGTTGGTTATCAGGAAAATTAGTCTCATTCAATTGTTTTGTTTTCATTTTAATACATATTTAAAATTGAAAAAAAAAAATGTTTAAAACCAGTTGAAAAGTCATGTAAGTTGACACACCAGATTTATTATTTTAATAATTGGTGACATTATATAGATTTTCTTAACTCTTCCATTCCAAGGTTGGAGCCTATTACTATCTTTGTTGACAATGCCTTTAGTGTATTGTACCAAGTTAATTCAATTAATTTGGTTGGACTTTACTTTGTTTATGTAAATCTAAAATATCTAAATGTACCTAGTTCTGTAGCATTTTTCTAAGATCTAAATTGACTTGTTTGAGACTTGCAAATCGAGTCCTGGTCCTGTATGGTGGTTTGCTCCTGCATTTGGGCAACACTATAATACAGAATATGCTACCATTATGAATGAATAAAAAATGATTAGTTGCGATAGGTAGAATATTGGAGGTCCTAGATTTGCTATTATTCATCAAAATATATTTGTGAATGGACGACTATTGGAAGTGCAGAGAAACCAATTGTAGCTAAGTGGCCAAATCCGGCCTCAAAGAGCTTAGTTCGATGGCCAATATCAATATTGCCAGCTAACCACACCCTTCTTCCAGCTGTAATTTTTCATTTGTTTCAATTGCCTTTCGAGAGCACACGAAATGTCTCAGAATATTTATATACGATTATCTTATTTGATGTCACGACAACCAACAGTCCCAGATGTTTTCGTCCACTTTTATAAAACCGGCTTTATTGGTTTTTTATTGATTAAACCTTTTCTCTAGCCTTCTACAACAAGTCAAAGCCAAATCCTTCCGTGAGATTTCAAGATGTATCTTGCGTTACAGTACGGCAGTGTTGCCCAAAGTCGGTTGTAGTTTTGGACATATGGTTTATATCCTTTAAGTTTTCTGATGAAATATGTGAGAATATTTTTTATTTAACATTCCTTCTAACGCCAATTTATAATCTTAAAAAGTGCATAGTAATAATTTTGAAAAATAATGGAACAGTATTCATTTTACATTGGATAATCTAAATGGTAACCAGATATTAGTCTAATGAGGGTTGAATCAATCCACACCATGTTCGTAGAAAAGTTTCATTTTGGTATGCGTCGTCTTCAAGGAGTCGCATTTCGGCTACCAAACATAGACAGGGTGGTAAATTTCCGTAATTTTTATTATTTGATAAGAAATTTGATTACCTTCTTTTCATAAAAGTCGTACTTACCGCTCATAAGTGCTGATAATTCACATCAAACCATGAAAGATGTTTCGTCTTTTCTTATTGGTATATTGTTTTTTTATACAAAATTTAACACGTTGATTATTCAATTCCAAATTTTAACTGCTATACAACTTTAAGCCTGATCGAATGAGCCACTTTTGATTATTTTTCTTCTTCGTTCTCCCCATTCAACTAACTAAGTCAGGAAATGACCATTTTTGATTTAAAGCCGTTTCGTAATACCTTTGTGAAATCGAAAGCGGAAGTTGAAGATGGGATTCGATAAAATAGATGTAGAACCATCTAATTACGACTGCATAACCCTGAAAATTGTATCAAAGTCGAATTAACTGTAGTCGGTGATATGCCCGTCACATGAATTTAACTACAGACAGACATACACGGAACCGATTTCGATCCTTGACGTTTAAAACGTAGAAGGCATGTGAAAATTTTCTATTCTAAGCTTCTTTTTTTTTTTTTAAACTCCTACTAGAATAAAAAGCTTCTATACTTTAATACTCCTTGCAGAAGCAAAATAATTATTTAGGAAGTCGTGGTAATACTAGTTGAATAAAATTTATATTTTTTTAAAAACGTAAACATTTTTAGAATTATCTTTAAAAAGATCTACCATTGTTACAAACATTTGTATGAAATTGAAAACAAACTTAAGATAAAGATATCAAATTACTATGATAAAATAAGATGATTTAAAAAACATAGCTTTTAGTCTTAAAAAACAACAACAAAAGAATTGTAATTAACTTACGTTTCACAAATTCTTAAATGAGCGAATTTCGGGTGATGATCTAGTCTCAGAACTATCTCTAGTTCCTGGGTCTTCTAGGAACTTTTGATGAAGGATATGCTGCCTTATGTAATTTTTTTCCGTGATGATACCTGCATTGGTTGAAAACTAGACTGGTCAGTTATTTACTGGTGTTTTAGAGACTTGTAGTTTTGTATTTAGAATCTTCTAATCATATCCAAAACACTGCATGTTTCTTAATGAGAAACTGACCAGAATATGACCATTTTCGAATGAGATTTACGTCATAAAATTGTCTAAAATATAGCTACATTTAAATTAAAATAAAGTCTCATAACAATATTTATATCCTGAATAACAAAAAGGTAAAATAAAAAAAATATTTAAACTAAAATTAAACTTTATAAGTACCAGTCAGTTGGCTAGAATTTTTTTCACTATAAATATGTTTGGCAGCATGTCATCATGAAATAACTTATTTTTTTTTTGTTTTTCTCTTTGAATTGTAACCCTATGCAGGAGAAATATGTTTTCTAAGTTTACATACACCACGCGAATTCGCATGTTATATGTTTGTCTGTTTAACTTGGAATTTAGTTAAGCTGTTGTTTTTTTTTATATGATGTTTAAATTTTAAAAAAAATTAACATTATGTTACATTGAAAACATTGTAGATATAACAAACGCCTTCGTAACAAAAATATTCTGTTGGTTAATCATTTCAGCTCATTTCTGGTTTCAGTGACTACAAAATATGTTTAATAGAAGGTTCAAAGATTGTTAGGTTGTATTCTATTCCATATGTGAATATTAATAAACATTAATGGAATTATTAGCTTTTTCATTACTTAAAAGTTTTTGTTCAGATATTGTTTAAATTTCCAGAAATATCATATCATAGTTCAATATGCATTCCATTTTAATTGTGGGTAGTGGTTCAAAAAAAATTAATTTACTTTTTATTCCTTTCAATTCTTTATTCAAAATTTCATTTATTCAAAATAAAAATTATTCAGAATAAGGAAACTATATGTTTGTTTTATTTTTCAGGCAAATATCTTGAGAGCTGTAGCTCAGTGATTGTGTCACTCCTGTGCTGCAGGTCCCATGTGCGAGTCCGGCTTCGGCAGGTAATTATTTATTCTGTTACATCATATGTGCATCGAAACTGGGGTCGGAACACCCTTCTGGGGCACACCCAGCCTTTATAAAGTAGGTAATCTTAATTAAGGGAGAAAATTGGGGGTTGAGCGTGGTCTCGGTCAAATCACATTTTACAACCGTTGATCATAAAACAGTACTTTTTAACAAAGTCTGAAACGAAGATCCTCCATGAGTTTCAGTCTTTTTTTTCTTTGTGGTTTATTGGTAGTTCACAGTTTTGTTTAGCAATTATTACTACCTTTATAATTTTATTTAATTTAATTTTTTATTTATTGAGAAATATTACAATCTGTCACAATTAAGGACATTTATAATAGTATTTAGAGAGCACAATACTTACAATAAATAATGCAGAAAAATAATAATACTAAGAGTAAATGTATATAAACAAAAGAACTAAACTAATTAATATAAAAACTTAAATACGAGCATACTATAGTTATAAATAAATTAGATTAATAAAAAAAAATTAAAAAGAATCTCAACTTTTATGGATAAAATGGTCTTTGCCATGGCTTATAAACGTTAATTTGTCCTAATTTTAGGAAGAGTATTGTGCAAATTATAAATTATCTCGTTGAGATTATAAGGATATATTGAAGAGAGGAATTCAAGACATAGAGAGAAATAACCAACCCCAGAGAGGCTGCCTTCATTCCACTTTGATCTGTCTTAGAGGAAAGATCATAACGCAAAGCCGGAATGGTATATCTTATCTAGAATATTTGCTAGTCTGTATTTCATCAGAGAGGAATTATAATTTAACGTATCTTCATCATCACTTCAAGAGCCTCTTCCTCAACATCGTGGTTCCAACTCCAAAGGAGCTTTTAAACGACTTTAAATTATATAATACCAACACGGATCTAAGCGATTCTCTACTATTTCACAATATTGCCGTATGACCAAAGAAGTTTTACTGAATGAAAAAAAAAAATGATAATGAGATATTTAGGAAAATCACATCCGTTAAATTACTCAGTTACAAATCACATATTACATACTAACACAATTCTTACTAATTTTTATTTAATTTTCAATCTCCTTTATTGTTCTTTCTGTTTTGTTTTTTTAATTATCTTGCATCCATTCTTTTATTTTTTCTGCAGTGGTGCTACAATTTAAGGAGTTTTTGATTTTGATTGTGAAACGGAGTGTTCTTGATTTTTTTTTTCTTTCTTAAAGTAGTAGGGCATACTTTATTTTTGTCCTGCGAAGGGTCTAAAACTCTAAAAACTAAGCTAAGTTCTTTTCCTTTTTTTTCCATCATGTTTTTGAATGCCTTGTATTGAATTAATTAGCTCCCAGTACTGCTTGCTGCCAACCTACTAGTGTTGAGGATGGAGTGAGGATAGTGAAAAGGTGGTTTGTAGTATGTTTCACAGCATCGACAAATTTTATGTGGCGGCGTTTTATGAATTCTGGAATTATCGGCAGCCAGAAGAACTGGTCTAGTTCTTTTAGCTTCATCTATTTTAATGATTTGGAGCGCATAAATTTTCTTAATATACTGTCCTGAAACTTTTGTTGATGAAGCTGTGTTCCTTCACTGAGATGTGTGAAGAGCGGAGCACCATAAAGGAGTGCAGGATGCTCTTATAAACTTTTATTTTCAGACGGAGGGAGATGACGGATGAAAGTAGTAGGTGGTGTAGTCGGTATGATCTTCTCCGGGTCAAACGAGCCTTTTTGTAGCAGTGGGCTGAGAGGGTCATGTGACGGTCCATTATGATCCCCAAGTAAACTATTAAGGTGGATGGTTTTAATATGATATCAGCAACTCGGAAAGATCGTGGTAGTGTGGCTCTTTTTCCTTTCTGCAAGGCGAACACAATGAAGTTCATCTTCCTCGGGTCGACCTGTATATTTAATTTTTGTAATTCACTAACTATTTTGTGATATGTAGTTTCGACCCGATTTAGTGCTGCGGTGGGGTTGATGCTATTGCTGTAAATAGCAATATCGCCCGCGAGGCGGCGATGGCTGCTCGCTTGTAACTTTCACCTACTGTTTCTGCGATATAGATAGAAAATGGTGCAATTCATCACAAAAGACAATTAAACAATACGACAATATGAACGAGAGCCAATGGGACGCATATTTGATTTACTCTCTAAAAAATGGGAATTTGAATATTGGAATGACATTGAATAAAATATTATTAATACTGTTGGGGCTCCACCAAACCTTCAAATTCCTCTCGCATCCAATCCTTACAATCCAAAATCCTTCGTAAAATCCTCAATGCTCCTTACTTTGTTACAAATAAAATTATCCATAATGACCTTAATGTTCCTTATGTATCAGATTTGGCCCAATCCAGATATCTGTCCTTCCATAATAAACTTCATAACCATCCCAACCCTCTTGTCTCTAACCTTGCTTCCTATTCAATTCCTGATAACCCTCCGAGGCGTCTGAAAAGAAGATGGCCACGTGATCTTCTAATATAGACATATTATTAGAGTGCTACGAATGGGTAGTTTCTCAACATGTATTCCATGTCATTATATCCATGTGCGAATTTACCAGATGCATTTTTTGTATATAGTTGTAAATATCATATAAATAAATAAATAAAAATAAAATAATACGGTAGTTCTTGAGCAAAGTATTTTCTAGGGATGTTTACAATCTTTGGGTAAGAAATTCATTCATAAGATTTTTTGTTTATATTTTTAATTAAACAATTATTGGATAATAATATGTACTATCAAGAATGAAAAATATGCACAGAAAGAAGTTGGTCTACCCCGAGTGAAGTGCCCTCATCTATACCTAGAGTAAAGCAGGTTCGAGGACCTCAAGAGGTACATCCAGCAGGGTAGAGATATCTGCAATATACAATAAGTGCAAAACAATAAATTAATGAAACAAAGAAATGAGAAAATTAAAAAAAAAAAAAAAGGAAAACAAATATCTTCAAATAAAACACAAAATATTTTAAAAATAAAATAGCTCTTACTAAGCCTGGTATACAATAACTTGGCATTTGTTTTTTTCAGTACTGTAAACTAACTTAAGTGCTATCAGTTTAATAACTGTCCTTTAACAAGATCATATAGAAGAAGGTTTAAACCCTCTTTTAGAAATGTTAAATGTAGAGTAAAGTACTTGAGATTGGAATAATACCTTACGATAAGAGATTTTATTCCGAGATGTAATTTTCTCAAAGCGAAGAAAATATTCCACAGCGGAAGAAAGTGTTGACCAGGATTCACCAGCCTCCAGTTCACGTTTGCATATTTACCTAATCACATAGTCTTCACCGAGGATATACGGCTTCACATTAACACTTTAAAGCCGTTTCCTCAAATTATGGCGCCTGAACACCGACGAATCTGTGATTTACGCATAAATATATGAACTCTCCCGGTCCCGAACCCATCACCCCTCCTGTTATTTTCTTTCCTTTCCAAGATTTATTGCCTCGAGGATTCTGTTTCCCCTATTTACAACTCCGCGAGAGGAAATTATTCACATTGGTTGTAACGATTTAAGAGAGCTTTTATTCAACTTGAACATACATGTCTGATTAAATAATCCTGCATATTAAAAAGGAAATAATCTCTTTGTTATATGCGAAATATATTTTTATTTTTTACCGTCAAAAATATAATAGGTAAATATATGAACTCCGAAAGCCAACAAAAAATATTAGAAGCATGTGTGTATTTATTTATTTTTGTTTAGTTTAGTATCTTTTAGTTGATATACATTTACTTTTAGTATTATTATATTGCTATTTATTATTTTTATTTATTGTGCATAGTATGAATGAGCTACTCTTTATCACTATTACTTTGTCCTTGTGACAGATTGTAAAATATCTCAATTTTTGAAAATTCGATTGTTTTATTTTTTAACTTTTTTTAATATATTCTATGGCATATATTCATGAACACAATAAATCTCATTGACTATTGAAAACTGGAAAACTTGGCTCAGATTGGACTGTTTCAAATTCTATACAATATAAATGAAATGTTATTGATAAGTTAAAATTTAAATGCCATAAAATTAGAGCTTTGTTATTATAAAAAGCTCCCATAGATATCCGTGGATGCACGTTCATTACAAATTTGTTAATAAGTAAATTTTGAAAAAGTATAACCTTGTGTATTATTAAGTTAAATTAGTTTGACTAAAGTTTGATCATTTTGAGGAAAGTGAAGTTTTATTTAAACCTTCAAGGTTATTTCTCAAATGTGAAAAAACAAAACAAATAAAATAAAACATTAAGTGACACAAACGTTTGAATGCGCAGAAAATATATTAATTTTTACTATACTCGAATTTATCAGTTAACAGATTAAGGAGAGCAGTATCAGCGTTTGGGCAACTACTTTATGTTAATTTAAATGTCAGTTATAAACAATTAAATAAAATTTAACCAAACTTGCGAGATTTGTGTGAATTATTTATTAATTTTTTTCATGTCATGAGACACAGCACTCCAGCACTATTCAACAAAGGTTTGCCCACCAGGATATTGTTCCAATTTTCTTATTCCGTTTTTCGGGCTGAAGACCGAACAAACGTTCCTTGCGCATGATTGACTGATTCACCACGGTAGTGTCCGAGGACCGAAATGAAAGTTAGATGGAGGAACAGAAATTATAATGAATCAGAGAGGTCATTAAAATTGGAAATATCTCATCCGTAGGGAGGAATTAGAGAGCATTACTCTCGAGCGGCATTAGGGTCGTGAGTCATTCACATCTAATAGAATAGGTATCCCCGGTCACTCTCAGGAAATAAGGAGTTGCATGGGATTTCTAATTTATAATCTCTCTGGCTGTGGGGAGGTGGCCATCTTGAGTTGAGCCTTATAATCTGTATAATTTGAGCGATTAACTCCTGATAGAGAGAGAGCGGAAGATGCGGAGAGGGGGTAACTCGTGATTCTCTCTCTCTCTTAGGGGTTGAAAGCCACGGTCAGTTACCTTAGACCGCAACTATGCTCCTCCGAAAACTCTTTGCGGTCACGATGTCTTTCCTTAATTAGCGAATTGTCTGTCCGCCTGTCTTGTCATTCTTCATTTTTCGTTTTTCATAATATTGGATTAAGAAAAACATCCCGCATACATATATTTGATTTTTTTTTTTCAACTTATCTAATATTATTTGTTTATTTGGAAGGTAATTCAAAGCAAATAATCATAGCGTGAACCAATTTATGGACCACTTATTTCATTTCTATGGACTCCATACCCTAAGCCCATAATACAAATAATATAATCCACAATTAAAAAAAAAATATTAACAAAAGAAAATTAATAACAAATATTTAAACTCACATAAAAATTCACATAAAATGAATTTAAAACAAAATTAAAATAATTATTTACAATTTTTTGATGTATGTTTATTTAACTAATCTCTCTATTATATGAAAAAGTTTATATATGTAAGATTTGATTTTACATATACAAAACATACAATTACATGTTACACAATATTTGATTTTACATATACAAATTATACAATTGCATATTACATGATGTATGATTTTACGTATACAAGTACATATTACATAATATTTGATTTTACACACACACATGCACATTTAAACTGAAATTAACTAAAGAAAAATTAAGTAAATATAATAAGTAAAAGAAATGCTATGTACTACTATGATGCTAATGATCCAGCATGGGTTGATGCATTTCTTAAATAAATAAATATAATACAAATAACACCTATAATTGCTTTTCGCAATTAATATATCATCTCTCTCTCTCTCTCTCTCACTCACTATATATATATATATATATATATATATATATATAATATATATATTATATATATAATATAATATATGCATATATACATATATATATTATTATATATAATATATATATTATATATATATTATATATATACATAATATATATATATACATATATATATATATATATATATATATATATATATATATATATATATATGCATATATACAGAGAAAATATATCTAGCATTAACCGACTGGTGTTAAGCCACCAAACACAAAGCGATTTATATTTCACTTTAGAAAAATTTGAAATTTTCAAAATGTAAGTATTTAACTCTAGAGTTTTTAAATCACGAAGTCATAGCAGTACCTTTGTTCTGTTACTAGTGGTGATACTGTTGCGAGAAATTAGTTTGGGTTTTTTGCAAACACTTTAGGAATACCTATTGCTTCAGTTGGAATGTCGAGTATTTGAACATATTTTTTACGTTTTAAGGATAAAATGACTCAAAATAATAAAAAACAAGTACAAAAGGTGAAATACGTTAAAAAATTAATTTAATCATATTTCATTCCTCTGAATTCTTTTTGTCAAATCTCACCTAAGCGCTTCCATCAAACCGGCCTTCCTACTTTAATTGCAGCACATGTTTTAAATTGTTTCAGTGAGAATTCGTATATGTTATGGATGATTTTTTCTTGTTATTTTTTCTTTCACTCTTTGTACAACAAGCGACTGGCAGTTGAGAGACGTCATTCATACGAAAAGCTGGATGTAAAAAAAAAATGATAAAAAATAAACACATGACAAAGTAAAACAGCGAACTGCCCTCGAGGGAAAAAGAGAATGGAAAGCCTAAAAACTCAAAGGGAAAACTGGGCCGTCGCTATCCGACAAGCCGGAGTCAAACAATACCTGATGCTCTGCCACTAGCTCCAAGAGTTGTTGGATGTTTCAAATTTAAAATAAACCAAGAAATGTTTTAAGTGTTATATAACAAAACTGTTAAAAGATTGTTCAGAATTTAGTTAAACATAAAAAACATATGTATGTATCTGCAAATATAAATCCAAAACTACTATATACCTAAATTTAAACTTTTCGAATTATCTGAGGTAAAGAGAGTACAATTAGTGACGTAAGTATAAGAAGACCTGAGAGAGAATATTAAGAGCTTCTTACTTATTACTGGAAATTTTACGTAATAAATGAATAAAAATTCATATTACATAGGAGCGGAACAAGAAAAGTAGGGCTCATAAGTTAAAATGTGGTACATTTTTCAGGGTCCTTTGAAAAAAAATGCAATTTAAAATTTTAAAAACAGACAATAAGTGAAATTAAAGAATCTTAAGATTATGAAGTACGCTCAAATATTTTGTTGTCAGATTATTTCATTGAGGGTATTGCGACTTTTTAGAAATTTGTTATATTATTTTATTATAAGGCTTTTATAGAAACTGTTTGAAAAATATCAAATTTAATCTTAAATCAAGGCCAGATTTAAATTAAAAATGTATGCAAACAGATATATTGAAAAAAAAAATTATTCTGAAACAAAATTTCTGATGAATAATATAAATGTAAAAAAAAAAAAACAAAAAAAAAACTCTGGTTCAAAGAAGTACTACAATAAAATTATTAATTTAAAAAGATTGGCAGCAAAAAGTAAATTAAAAGACATATTACAGTATCAATACAAATATATTTTTTTCTTTGGATAGTAAAATTATTTATTTTCTTGGTCCATTTGTTACAGACCTTGTAGATCTTTTGTCATCTTAAGAAGACTGCTCCATATCTGCCTATCTTGGGCTATTTCTTTCCAGTTATTTGCATGCAGCTCTATTTACTGTTGCCCAAACGCGAGACCGAGACGAATCTTGGCCTTGCAAACTCAGTCTTGGTCATGGTCTGGGTCTTGCGCAAGAGTCTAGCAACAGTCTTGCAGTTACTTATTAGCTTATTACTATAGAGATATTACTGTAATTTTTTAGATAGGACAAACCTAACTAAGCCTGAATGAAAAATTAGAGGAGTTAAATGCAAACGTAATTTGGTTATACCAATTATTAACATGTAGTAACTAAGATTGTCAAGTATAAGTAACTATTTTGCCCTAATTTTTATTTTAAAAAATCGATTTTTTTTTACCAGTCCTGGTCTTGGTCTTGCAACAGTTAGGCGGCCTTGGTCTTGGCCTTGCACTTTGGACGTTTTTGGGCAACACTAGCTCTATTGCATGTTTGCTGATTCTATCTATCCATCTGCGTTTGGATCTTCCACGTGGTGTTTTACCTTCTATTGAGATATTTATTGTTATGTATAGGCTTCCGTGCTACATTCCCAACCCATCTTAACCTCCGTGCCTTCATATCTTGGGATATTGATTGATCAGTACTTGTAAGCGGCTCTTTATTGGTCTTTCTTCGTTTTTACTCGCCAAAAAAATAATACTGATATATATCTCATATAGTTTTTTTTTTCTTTCAATGAACCAGAATAATGATAACAATAATCTGCCCTCATACACTGTGTCTCGTTAAATTGAAATGAAATTGGAGAATTTTTAAATACTTTATATTATTTCAAATGTACAGTGTTTCCAGTAAGTACTGGAAAATATTTAAATAGATGATAGCAGGCATAAACAGCTGCAAAACACTTCATATAAACCATGTTCCAATTTTTCGCAGAAAAACCGTATATTTGTCATATTTTTTAAGTTTCCCGTTTTTTATTTGAATAGGAAGCGATAACTAAAAACATATTTCATTTAGGTAATTAATAATCACTTCATAGGAAACTAGACAAGATTTTCTTTAAATCGAAGTAGCGGTTTTCTTTTATTCAAACCATCTTAAGAGGACTTTTAAACGGCTGAACTATGCCAAGGTTTGTTTTACATAAAATCATAAATTATTAGTGCATTTTTCTTATCACCCTACAACGTTATTACAGATACTTCATAAAAATATTGCGAATGATTTTTAACTCATATAATTAATCTAATTAATAATAATAATTTTAAAAAACATTTGGATTTTATTTGTTTAAAATACAAATTTACTGATAGACCAAGATAAATTAAATAAAACCATTGAGACCGTTAATTTTGTTTATAGTTGAAACATCATGACCAAAAACATGTAAAAATAAAATAAAATAAAATTCCAACGTCACTCTAGTGAACAGTTCTACTTTGGTTAAGTTAGAACATAGATAATTTGGAGAGGGTGAGGGTGCGTTAATGAAAATGGATTTAGAGGAGGAAGGGTTGATTATGTTTTTTGCTCTGATGGTTACAGTGGCACTAACTGCAGTTATTTGTAAGCATAACTAGGTTCGAGTCTGCTAATGAGAATTGATTTTCATTGAATATCACAAGCCTCGGTGTATTAATGTCTATAAATATACCTTTGCCTAGAACCCAACTGAACGGCCCAAATGATAAACAAGTATACGATAATGGTGTCAAAAACATTTAATCAAGGTGTCATCATTAAAAGCTTACACCACCAATCTTTTAACTTTTTTTTTGTATTTATGAAATTTACAACTGTATTGAACTAAATATACATCTCTGGTAAATGTGATCAGAGATGTATAATGACATTAAAAGACACATAGAGAAAATTTTGGTAGCATTCTTAGATAACAAAAATGGCTCAAAGATATTTGATGCTATGCACATTGGAAAGTAGATATTTTAATATTTTTTACTCACTAGGAGAGGTTAGGGACATGGGATCACCAATGTAAATGAAAATTGTTTTGGTGAAACTAATTCAGAAAAATATTATAACAGAAAACTAACCAATAAGAAGTATCCTAAGAACTCTTCATATATCGAGATAAGCTACCATTTAAGTATTGACCACATCCTCAACTCCTTTGCTAAAATATCTTATGGCATTGCAGATGACGGACCAAGTGGCACTGCTGCGGCTGGTCTGGTCTGAACTGTTCGTCCTCAACGCCTCCCAGTGTTCGATGACGCTGCATTTCGCTCCACTTCTTGCGGCAGCTGGTCTGCACGCCTCACCCATGGCTGCGGACAGGGTGGTAGCCTTCATGGACCACATCCGGATCTTCCAGGAGCAGGTGGAGAAGCTGAAGGCCCTTCATGTGGATTCTGCGGAGTACTCCTGTCTCAAGGCGATCGTTCTCTTCACAACAGGTAAGAGACTTTTGATATATATATATATATATATATATATATATATATATATATATATATATATATATATATATATATATATTATATTTATATATTTTTTGGTACTTATAGTCCGGTAAGAGATACTGATGTGTGCATGGAAGAATTATAAAATAACAATAATTTATTTATTCGGGGACTAGTCCCTTTAGAATAATACAGGAAGACATAAATATGGGCTAAGGAGCCTTAGAGATACATAAATAAAAATAAAGAGTAATTAAACAGTAATAGTAAAAAAATGAAAATTATTAGTTACTTTCTAATATTAATCAGTTAATAATAAAAAATAAAAAATTGCAAAAAAGGATTAAGTAAAAATAATGAAGAACAAACTAATAATTTATATACATATTTACATTAGTATCTATTTACAATTTTATGGGGACTGGATGGATAAGAAGTGATTGAACAGGCGTGATTTAAAGGTAGGAATGGTATTAGATTGACGGAAGGGATGGAGTTCCAAAGGGATGAGGATCGGATAATGAAAGATCTGTCAAAAGCAGCGGTTCGGTGGGCCCTTATGTATAAATGAGAAGACCGGGAACGAGTATTGCTGGAACGAACAGAGGATTTGAATTGAAGGAGCTCGGAGATGTATGAAGGAAGGTGGGATTGGATGACCTGAAAGAGGAAGGATGCCAATTGACCCATGTCCAAGGGTTCTTGCGCCCTAGGATACGAGAAAAAAATGAAAGATTTTATTAATTTCTTATATTGATAGCGTTTTGGGCCGCTGATTTCTATACCGCTACGTTCCTGGGAACATTTGCTGACACCGCCATCCTATCATTCAACTCAAATCCCGAAATAGTATCCTTAAATCTACAATGAAACTTCTCCCTGATTGAGCACTGGACTAATAAAGTGCGCATTAAAGTAAACGAATCCAAATGCAAACACATTACCTTCATGTTCCGGCGCAGATCCTGTCCACTAGTCCACTTTAATTCCATCCAGCTTCCTTTTTCAGACTCATTCCGGTATTTTGACTTTCTCTTAGACCGAAGACTAACGTGAAACCCACATGCTAGACTTAAAAGATAAGAACTTAACAATTGATATGGCCAACTATACAGACTACTGACTAGAAAATCTCAATATTTAATTGACAACAAATTACTGATATACAAGACAATCTTGAAACTTATTTGGACCTACGAACTTGAACTTTGGGGGACAGCAAAAAACACCAAACTCATCCAATGCTTTCAGTCCAAAGTCATCTGAACAATAGTCGATGCTCTGTTTTATATAAACAACAAAACCCTACATCATGACCTCAATATCCCATTTGTCCTAGACCTTTTCCCAGAAAAATTCTCAACATTTCACCAGAACCTTATGTTTCATCTATCATCCCATGGACAATTCCTATCTAGCACCACTCATCCCTATAATCTTCCGAGAATGTTAAAACGGCAGTGGCGTCGCGACCTTTTGTAGTATATATATATATTGGAGTTCTGGCAATGACCAGATTCTTCATTTAAGACATGAGCGTATGTGGTGAAAGCGCTCTCACACAATCTCCACTGGCTTTAGCACAAGTGACTCGGTTGAGAGAGTAGCCTAGGGGAGCCTAAGGCAAGTTGCGCCATAAACATTTTTGAGGCGGGCATATTTTAAAGGGTTATAGAATTTTTGAGGGGGGCACATTTCAACAGTTTTGTGAATTTTCGGAATGAACAGTTTCTGAATAAGAGACCAGGGGAAAACATGGAACAGCAAGTGTAGTTGTTTATACTCTGCGATTTTCTAATTCTACTTTCACTAGCTCTATTTTTAAGAAAAGTGAGCTATAAAATATCTTGGGGATAGGTTCTTGCGCCCTTGACCTTGGGGGGAGGGGATGGGCATCTATGCTGCTTGGATTTCTAAGTTATTATACATTATTCGATTTGATTTTTGTAGAAAATAAGAAAATTATATTGCTAATTGAATTAAACGTTATATAACGTGATACATTAATTCTAATGCATAACAAAGTGCATACATATTTACAACATCTATTTATAATTTTATGAAAACTGAACGGATAAGTGGTGATTGAACAGGCGGGATTAAAAGATGGGGAGGGTATTGGAGCTATGGATGTAGGATGGGATAGAATTCCAAAGAGATGTGGATCGAATAATGAAATTTTAGGGACTTAAAGCTTAATTTTTTTAATTGTTATAATTATATATAACAAATAAAAATTTCAAATTTTTATAAAATGTAAGCATTAATACCAAAACCACAATATCAGATTTAGATTCACATCACATTCCTAAGGAAATCAGAAAGTGCATATTAGATGCAATCCAGTGCAACCTATGTGTAATGTTTCCTTAGGATTTCATAGGACTCTCCTTACGCATCTATGGTAATGCAACCTTTCATACTGAAACGTGGTTCATGATTTTTCTACGTTAAAGGTAATGTCGGTTTTCTATTAATTCATTATTTGTTATCCATAATTTCATTATTCCAAGTATTTAAATATTTTTAATAATAAGGATATAAATTAGAATTTTTATAAAGGCCAGTTATGATCAATTAGCTGTATTGAGTATCCGCGACCTGTCATTTGAAACTGCTACGTTCTACAAGCGACAAATATAAATTAATAAGTTATTATTCGGTTATTTTTTATTTATTTAAATAATCAGAAACGTTTACGTATGACGCAAACTATGATAGAACATGAAAAATTTAAGTGTATAGATTAGGAGTTGAAACTTTTTAAAACATTTCGATAATGACAGATTTGAAAAAAAATTTCTAAAAGAAACTTTTTAAAATTATTGCCGAAATTTTTTTTTAATCAATCAATGAGTATAATTTAAACTTTTAATTACTTTTGTTCTTTGAAAAATTTACATCAAATGAAAAGGGAATACCAATCATCCAATTCAAAAACGAATCTGCTGTTTGTCTCAATCATGACAGGTGCGAATAAATGAGCATTTCAGTTTACAGAACGACTATCTCCAATTTAGACATTTTTTATTATTAATTTTAGTGATATTTCTAGTGAGAAAGTTTATACAGTTATTCACAGTTCTATATTTCAACACTGCTATCACCTACTCTGAAATAAACTTACTCACTGTCTGTTCAGATATTATAGATTTTCCAACTAGAAATATCACTAAAATGACATAACTCAAAAATGTTAAAATTGGTGCTAACTCCTAAGGAATAATCATTCTGTCTACTGAAAGGTACAAATATTTAAAGAAGAAGCTATTAAAAAAAAAAAAAAAAAGGGAAAACAATGCATGGGCTTAGATAAAAGTTATAATTTGTCTTGGGCAAATTGCTTGATGCTTATATTTTCTTTGATTGAGTAGCTACGTTTATTAAATCTGTTTTATACTTAAATTTGGGCTAAATGAATAGCTTTAACATTACTATTAAACAAAGTTTTTATTTTTATTATTATTAAATTAAAGCTATAGTATATAGAAAAGTTTCGAAAGGAAAACGTTCTAGCTAGTAAAGAGCAAAAAAAAAAAAAAAAAATTAAAATAAAACTTCTAGTCGTATCGAAACAGATTAAATAAAAAAAGTTATACATTTCACTGATATAAATCTATATATGTAAAAATGAATGTATGTCTGTCTGTCCGTCTGTTTGTCCTTAGTGCATTACTAAACCATTCAACCGATCGCCATGAAAGTTCGGGAAGTTGTTCTGTACACTCCTGGGAAGGTTTCTGGCATAGTACTTCTGTCTTACGATAATTATATGTAAAATAATTATACATAATTATTACGATAATTATACATATATGTAAAAAAAATAAAAATGTAAATGTTTTTTATAATTGGTAATTGGTTGACTGTCGTGGATAATGAAGAGAAGAATAGTTGGGGTGGTCAGTCAAAAAGGAAGGCAAAAATAAATGATAATATTTATTTTTACATATGCCGACGTTTCGACCTGAAGTTCAGGCCTTCATCGTTCGTAAATGTTTTTCTGCTCAAAGCCGCAAAAAATGTTTTTGCGCAAAATGTGCAAAAATGGCTTTACTGATTTTAACGAAACTTGGCTAAAGTCTTCCCCTTGAAACCCTTTTAATTTATGTGTATAACATACTTTCCCGAAAACAAGCTGAAAAATGTTACGATGAATTCAATATTTTATTTGACGATAACTAAAAAAGTACACAATTTTTGACTGATAATACCCACATTTATTTGAAAGATTTCTGAATCGCTGACAAAATTAAAAAAAAAATCATCGAAATCGGACGGTTCGTTGCAGAGTTATAGAGTTTTAAACATTTACTGCTTTCTCTTTAGAGATCCAATATTCGTAATGAGTCAGCTCTCAGAAAAGCTCGTGGAAAAGAATAAAGAAGTATATACCTGCTTTGTGGTTCTAACCCAAGCATTCGATAAGGTCAGAAAAACGGACATAAACAGAGCACTGAACGAGGATGAAGTCGATCCAGGCCTAGCGAGGGCCATTCTTAGTCTATCTAAAAAGAAAATAAGCGTGGTCAGAACCAATAACCACACCTCTAGGGAGTTTCAGAGCACCCATGGAATAAGGCAGGGCTGTAGTCTAAGCCCTTCATTGTTTATAATACTGCTCAACATGGCACTGAAGAGAGCTAAGGAAAGAATGAGACCATTTAGGTTGGACCACAGAGAGCTACGACCAATTCATCTCACTTTTGGCATATACCGACGGTATCGTGGTGATCGGGAACAACGGAAGAAACCTCCAATACAACCTCCGAATCCTGTAGGAAGAATTAGAACTGTTAAACATGGAAATAAACTGCCACAAAACAAAAATAATGAGAATATGAAGAGGAGACGAGAGGGGAGACCGAGTACTTCGATTGAAGGGGGAAGAACTCGAGCGCGTCTAGGATTTTAAGTATCTGGGAGCCCATCTAAACGAGAACGGTTGGATAGACGGCGAAATCAGGGAAAGAATAAGACTGGCCAGCAAATGCTTCCATTCACTAAAAACAGGCTTCTTAGTAAAGAGAGAAATGTCAAAAAATGTCAAGAGACAGTATATAAAATTACACTTGTCCCCATACTGACCTATGGCAGTGAATCCTGGACTATAACCTCGAACATAAAAGCAATATCCAAGCATTGGAAATGCGATTTCTGAGGAGAATAGAGGGGAAAACTAGGAGGGAAAAAATCAGGAATACAATGATAAGAAGCAATTTGGGAATAAAACTAGCAGAAAACACAATTGAGAAAAACAGACTACGCTGGTTTGGCCATATCAAAAGAATACAGGAGGGGAAAATGGCCAAAATTATATATGAAGTAAAAGTGAAAGGAAGAATGCCGAGAGGAAGGTTAGACATCGGAAGGTTCAGTCAGGAATGATTTCGATAGAAGAGGAATGAACTGGAATAGACGCAGTCAGCTGGTGCAAGAACGAGATAAATGGATCAGGCTCTATAAACAGGATCCGATCCTCTACACTGATCTAATGGTTGAAGAGGAATTGATTAAGGAGAAGAAAAAGAAGAGACCGAATGTAATATTTCTCAATTAACAAGGAAAAAAAATAATGAAAAGTTAGGTTTCATTTGTAGTATTAATGTTTGGTGAGATTAGGATCCATCTACGCTTCATTTTTACGGTTTCGATTTATATTTCTACCTGGTCTTCATATTCTTTTTCGAAAAATTAAAATTTCTTATGTGGTTATCAGCCTCAAGTCTTTTTTGAAAGGGAGGAAGGAACCCGCACTTTTGATCGACTCAGTCGATTTTGAATAACCTTCGACCCAGCGATTAGGAAGCGGCTCCTACATGCTCATGTATACATTCACATTACGTATTCTACGCATGGTGTTCCCAAGGGAACCAGTTCGCATTTATTATTATTTTATATTTTTTTTTTTAGCTGTCTTGACTCTAATAAAGAGGCTACATAATAAGTGGCAATAAAGTTGAAATGGGTTTCAATGAGGTATTTTCCCTATAAATGACCCATCAGCGCTAACAAAATAGGTGACAAATTTTCCTGTAAATATGGTAAGTAGCTTCAACTGCGGGGAGTTGATTCGCTTCGGCAACCTCAACACCGTTCTTATTTAGTGATTCAAGTGGCAGAGCCTCATATACGTCTATTAAACGTCTTGTTAACTGATAAAATAAAAAAAAAGAGAAAAATAAGCTTAGAGTTCGTTAAAAAGGCATTAAATAATAAGTCCTTGCATGATAACATTATCGAGTTTGAAATCACGAACTAAATATTTTTACGATTCCCCTGTTAGTATAATTTATATCATAATATAAATTTTCTATTTCTTAATTCAATTATGTACTTTAATCTTCATTGGATTATAATTGGTTTATTCTGATATACTAAGAATATTTGTTATAAATTGTTGAAGGTTTTTTTAATGATTTTTTAATTTAAACCTGAATTTTTAAACGTTCAGTCTAAAGTAACAGTTAGTAATAAATTGAAAAAAAAATAAGGTTTGTGATTTAGACCACACGATAGAAGTGAAAACATCAAGGCGAGATTAATAATATGAAATATAAATCATAAATAACAGCTCATTATAAAGATAATGAAATGCTGAACATTTTCCTCGTGTGTAGGTCCAATTTTGATTTTATGAGAAATTTAAATCATATCTTCCATAAAATTTGTTTACATTTGGTTTTGGACACTATTTTTTCATTTTCGCCTTTCTAAAACGGCGCAAAGTGGTCGGAAATGGCATTGAAACGGCAAAAACCCTGGGAAACTTTTAATTTAGGCAAGATATTTGAAAAACGAAATTTATTATAGAATGCTGGGCCTTCTGAATTAATATAGAATAAAAGCATTTAGGTAAGACCGACCGTTATTATTTTTTTTTTCAATAATAAATAAAACACATTTTGCATGTAATATGTTGTAAAAATGTAAACACTTTTTTGTATAATGTCATTGAAATGACCGAATAAATAAGAAAACAATTAAATAGTCCAGTATCAATTATGAGTCACAAGATTGTTAGAATTTCTCATCAGACGTTTTCTTCACATTTTCTTCCAGATTTTTTTTATTTCTATACTTTTTCTCCAGTTTTCTATGTTGGGAAGGTATAAATTATATTAATATAAAGTTAGTTTAATACTGGTAGGAATTTTTCTTGCTCATTTTGAGTATAGCTTTCTTGATTGAATTTTCCTAATAATTACCAAAGCACCAAATTACAGCAAAGAACATTTTGATTACGATAAGGCCTTGGCGGTAGTTGGCGGAAGGTACTTTCCGATGGAAAAGCAAAATTCGAGGATCCGTGGAGGGATAACTTATCCTATGAAAATAGGAATTTTTTTAAATTTATTAAGAAATAACTTATTTGACTCATTTTAACAAATTACGCCAAATTACAAATTAAATAGCCAATAGAATGATCAAATATGCAAAAAAGAATCGTGGAAACAGTTTGTGTCATCGCTAAATAATCTGACTCCTGTGACCGAAATATGGAATAAGATACGAATCCTCAGGGGAATCGGGAAACGGCAGAGAATTACAGGATTAGAAGTCAATGGAGAAATCAGAACTAATCCTGGAGATATTGCTGAAGGTTTAGCAAAGTATTTCAAGGAAGTGTCTACCTCGAACAATGATCACATCCATAATTATACCTCAGGAATACATGAAAGGTACAGTTCAGTAACAACCGAATTTAAAGCATGCAAAGAACCGTTTCGGATGCAAGAGCTAAATTCTGCCTTACAGAAATGCACCGGAAAGTCAGCTCCTGGTTTAGATCGAACTGGTGAATTCTTGAAGAAATTGCCTGAATATGGTAAACTGCACCTTTAAGACATCTACAATGAAATATGGAATAGCGGTGAATTCCCCTCCTGTTGGAAGCAATCAGTCATCGTACCTATCCAAAAAAAAAGAAGACAGTATCCAACCAAATGATTACAGGCCCATTTCACTAATATCATGCATTTCAAAAACTCTAGAAAGGATGATAGACACCAGACTTATCGATTCGCTGGAAAGAAGCAATGCCCTCTCTCCACAACAGTTCGGGTTCAGATAAAACCGCTCAACAACTGACCCCCTACTGTCATTAAGTTTAGAAGTCGAGGAAGCTTTTTCAAGCAACGAACACCTAATTGCAGTATTCCTAGACCTAGAAAAGGCTTATGATAGAATGGCAAGAGGTCGTGTATTGAGAATCTTGGAAAGATTGGGTATAGGTAAGAATATGTGGACATACATCAAAAACTTTTTGACTGACAGAAAATTTTGTGTACGAGTAGGAAACACTTTCTCCTCCAGTCATTCTTTGGAAAATGGTACTCCACAAGGTTCACCCCTCAGCTCGACACTTTTCCTCATAGCCATCAACGGAATCACATCAGCCCGTAGCAAATCTTTAGCGTTCATCCAGTGGAAGTTACAAGATGCTGTTGAAAAAATAGAAAATTGGACGAATTAAACTGGGTTCAAACTATCAGCTACGAAGTCCAAAAGTATCCATTTTTGCAGACAACGAAAATGTCTTATAGACCCTCAAATAAAATTAGGAGACTCCATTATCGAGAACTATAAATACTTGGGAATGATACTTGATAAGAAACTGACTTGGGTTCACCATATAAAATATTTAAAAGACGAATGTACAAGAAGAATTGGACTTCTTAAATACATTGCCCATTCAAGCTGGGGAGCCGATAGAAAGACACTCATCCAAATATACCATAGTGTGATTCGAAGTAAAATTGAATATGGAGCCCAAATATATGGAACATGTCGCAAAACTTTGCTAAAAATACTTGATTCCATTCACAATTCGGCGCTTAGAATCTGCACAGGAGCTTTTCGAACTTCTCCAGTCGAAAGTATATATGCCGAATCTGGAGAACCCTCATTAGAGATGAGACGAATCTATTTATCTATAAAATATGTATCCAAATTAAAAGCATGTCCACAACACCTCTTGAGTTCAAAACTATTTGATGAAGGATCTAGTAGGCGAGGGCTTAAGGAGATAGAGGGAAGCACATTTAAACAAATGATTTATAAAAAGCTATATAATGTGAACATGGATTTAAACACAATTAGACCCATCCCTAACCTCAAAATCCCTAACTGGAAGAACAGTAGACCGACTATAGATGTATCAATGACAATCAGTAACAAAGAATACCCACTGGATATCCAAAACTACTTTTTTCAATTATTAGAGAAATACAAATGTTTTAATGTGATATATACCGATGCCTCCAAAATGGAAAATAGTGTTGGCTGCGCTGTATATAATAATAAAAACCAACACCAACTTCTGTTTAGCTTACCTGGAGAGAGCTCCATATTTACTGGAGAAGCTACTGCGATCATGGAGGCCCTCCATTGGATATTAAATTCTAATGACAATCAATGGATGATAGCATCAGACTCCAAAAGCGTCATGACAGCAATAGGAAACCCATGGCAATGCAATTCAATTAAAAGAGATATATTGAATCTATGGTGGGAATTAAAAGAAAGAACGGTCAGAGTTATATTTGTCTGGATTCCATCTCTTAGTGGCATTAAAGGCAATGAAAGAGCAGACCAAGCAACTAACTTAGCAAGGAAGGGAGAGGCACCAGCCATAATTTCAATAAATTGTACCACAGTGGAGGACTGGATACATGCATCAAAAAAGAAGTTGTTAGAAAATAGGGTAAATAGATGGAAAAGTGAAAAGTCAAAATTATTAGAAATTAAAACAGACTGCAACAAGTGGGCTACTAGCAACAGAATATCCAGAAGAGAAGAAACCATATTGTGTATAATAAGAATTGGTCACTGCCTGTTTACCCATGGGTACATTCTCAGAGGACTAGAAGCACCCACGTGCGAAAAGTGTGACAATAAACCGCAATCAGTAAAACGCCTGTTAGTAGAGTGCAACGAGTTCAACAACATTCGGCAAAAATTGAAACTACCAACAACAATAAAAGAGATACTGAGAGACAACGAAGATGGAGTAGCCACCCTATTGCAATACTTAATAGAGACAAAATATTACAATAGAATATAGAAAACTAGCCGCCAATGACCCTCTAGGGTAGAGGCGATTACAAATAAAAAAACAAAAACAAATTACGCAACAAAACATTATTTTGATAATTCAGCAAAAACTCCTAAAATATATTAAATGATATATAACAAGTTGCATGATTAATATGGTAGAACCAGGCTTTTTATTTAATTTCTTGGAAACCGGTATTTTATTCATGGCCAAACTTTAGGAATGTATGGGTTACTATGTCAAACATTAAAAACGTAGAAATTTAAATTATCATAATAATTTAAAAATTAAGGTTTTTGCAGCTCTCAGACAACTGTGTGGTGTCTCGTTAAGATACAATTTTGAATATTAGCTCATTACAGAGAGGATGAAATGTTGAACACTTCCCTCGCTTACAGTATGCTAGTCCGATTTTTAGTTTCTGAGATATTTTAATATAAACAAAAACACTTCATTAAGTCGACTCCAGCCGACTTTACCCAAGCGTCCTCCTCGGAAGTCTGACGGTTCAATCTCATTCACTTTTCACAAAATAGTGCAAAACAGGACTAAACAAGTTTTCGATTAAAAAAAAAAAAAATCCAAAATCGTGCATTAGATCTCACGAAAATATTTTGATTGCATTTTTTGTCATACAGATCCAACTAGATGATATTTTTAATTGGGAATAAAAATTAAAAAGAAAAGTGTCTTCGTTGGCTTTACAATAGCTCATGGTTCATGCTCAACGATATAATTTAATGATGTTCCTATTCCTATATCTGAATAAGTTCGTTACTTATAATTTCACATGGACAAGAGGCTGCCAAAAGGGTCTATCTAGAAAGAACAAAAAACAACTGAACCAAAGATTGCACGGTAACCTGACAAACAGATGATGACATCATAAAATAATTACGAGTTTATGTTCCGGTACCTACTGCTACCTGGGAACAATGATTGGCAGGGATGGAAGAATAGACCAGGAGGTCGTGAATACAGTCCAAAAGGCCAATGGAATATACTACCAAATATCCATGACACTCGTTGGAAAGCAGGAGTTGAGCAGAAAAGCGAAGATTCTGCTATTCAAATCAGTTTTTCTCCCAGTGCTGCTATACGGATCGGAGAGCTGGACACTCTTGGACCAAATGCCAGCAAGATTGTCTCTGCAGAAATGAGATTGCTATGGAAAATATTGGGGAAAACCAGGCGAAATCGAATAAGGAATGAAAGGGTGCGAGATGTACTAGGAGTTAGATCCGTCCAAGAGACGATTGAAGAAAGGCAGTTGAAGTAGTATGGTCATGTCAATAGATGACCGTAAGGCCAGGTGGCTTCTAGAAGCAAGACCGGGAGAAAGGCGACCTCAAGGCAGGCCAAGGCTTATGTATGCAGACTTGATAGAGAGAATTGGCGCAACGAGAGGAAGCACCATGCCGGAGATGAGAAGGCTTACACAGGACAGGGACCGTTGGACAAGATGGTCAGAGGCAGCTACTCCTCGCTTAGCAGCACACAGGAGATAGTGAGAGAAGAAGACACCTATATAAAGGTTGGCTATGCCCCAGAAGGGTCTCTCAGCCCCATGGATTCACGGCTGATGAAAAATTACTAGTCATCAGCCGGAACCTGAGTTCTTGAGCTCTGGAAGTCAGTGCTCAACCACTGAGCTACCTCGGTCCCTGTCCTTTTTGACAATGGTTAAATGTTTACAGGTCTTTACTACGGATAATTTTTTTTATTTCCAATTGTGTGTCAATAGTAAAGGGAATATACCAAGTCCAGCATTTACCGAACCTATAGGTATTAATTTTTTATGACGAGGCCGAAAGATGCAGTTTACATGACGTCTTTCATTATTCCCGGAAAAAGACAAATCACTAGTGTTCCGAAATGATCCTTTATGAATTGAATATTAGGGATAACATTAGTATAAGCCCTCAGGTCGCTAACTTATGCTCTTTGAGTCATATTTCTTTCTTCCATCGATCCAATTCATGTCCCTCTCATTTAATTATTCATTTGGGCTTGTTACTGAATTTCATTCAAGATAAGTCTTCCGAAACAAATTTATTAAATTGGTTGTGGTTAGTCTCTTTAGAATAATAAAAATCTGATGTATACATATACCACATAACTTTTACTTACCATCCTACTTTGAGTAGTTATTAATTTCTAATCAAATTGAGCGAATTGATATTTAAATCTATTACCGGATAAAATAAAGTTATTAAAGGTAATAACCAGGGTCCGGTTTTTTATTCAGTATAAACCCATAGAATATGCCATTTAATATGCAGTAAAAAAACCCTAAAATGTGCAGTAAAGAAATAAATAAAAAACAGAGTAACTAATCTCTGAATATACTAAAATTACTAATTATTTTATTATTAATCGGTCAGTAATTTATTTGAATATACTGATGTGCCTACAATAAGTTGTAAAACAATACAGAAATTATGGAGGGATTAAAAATTACAATAATTTCTTTTTTTTTTTAATAGCTAAACTATAGAATGAAAATAACTAAACATGGACCGAAATTAATGTTGTAATATACATATATACATTATAATGGTCAAAAACATGACATGAACCACATAAAAAATTAAAATACCAAAATAATATAAATTATAAACAAACGAAAAAACAATTATTGTATTGTTAAACAATTATTGTATACATAATTAAACAATTCCTGTTGTTCAGATTTAATTACTGTTTTAAACTCTATAAACTATTTAGGTAAAAAAATTAACATTAGCCAATTTTACTTGAACGGAAATCAGAACTCATTTTTTGCGAAGGTTGAAGGGATTCATATTAAAAGCATATATTTCTTCATTTTAATCCAAAGAGAGAAAATTAATCAATACTTGTGTAAATTGATGACTTGTTTCAACAAAACGACGATATGCATTTGTTACTACGAAAAAAAAAATCATTAATAACCTTTCTTTTCAATTATTTTTGCCAGCTCAACCGTTCTTTTTTTTTATCTCTATAGATTCAAGGTATATAATTTGAAAATTAAGGATTATTTTAAGACAGGGTTTTTGGATTACATTACGTGCTTAAAAGCAAAGCGAATTACAATAGAGCTCACCTGTATTGACGTGCTGGTATATTTGTGGATTTTCTTTCACTTGCAACTTTTTTCGAACAATTGTCGCAAAAAACTATTTCATGTGTATTGTTTTACGGTTCAAACCAAGATTTTTACTTAGACGAAAATGAAATTACTTAACTTACTCATGGCATTCAAACAGATATGTGATTTCCAAAGAACGTAGGCAACAAACTGAATTAGAAACTTAGTATGATGTTGACATGGGAGAAGAAAGGAGTTTCCGGGAATCGGTGAACATCAATAAAGAGAATTATTGAGTCTACAAATGTGGTACATTTTGTTGTTTTGTTCATTAAAAATAAACCAACGATTGTAATCTTGAATTACATCTTCAATGTTGCATTTTAATTTGTACATAAGAATAAATGTATAATCATTTTGTTAAATTAATCAAAATATGCAATTATGTGCATTTATTCTCAAATCTGTAAATATATGCATTTATCGTCAAATATGCAAAATAAAATTTGGCTTATTGCATCACAGTGTACTAATTCCTAAAAATTGTTGATCAGCGGTTAAAAAAAATCACACGAACAAACTATGGAATTGCATAAAAATCAGGGCCTTGGTTATAACCCTATTATTATTACATTATTTAAAATAAAAAGTAATTTGTTTTCTAAAATACAATTTTAATCACCTAGTGTTTCAAATACTTCTTACTTTTATATTTCTTTACTTAATTACTTAATTTAATAAATATTTCAATTTCATATAATTATAATACATTATCTGTAAACAATTTAAATATTTGGATTATTTAATATTATATTTGCAAAAGCATTTGAACGCATCTATTGTCGTTCATTTTGTCTGGTATTTTTTAAAAATGTATTCATATTGTGAGCAGATCCCGAGACCATTTCCTTTTTAGTTTACTTTGAGGCTCCGCTGGTAACAGGGAGGAAGAAAGAAAGAGGAGATGATTAATAGTTGAAATGTGGAATGTTGTATTTGTTATGTATGTAGGTTTTTACTTTTATATTTCTTTACTTAATTACTTAATTTAATAAATATTTCAATTTCATATAATTATAATACATTATCTGTAAACAATTTAAATATTTGGATTATTTAATATTATATTTGCAAAAGCATTTGAACGCATCTATTGTCGTTCATTTTGTCTGGTATTTTTTAAAAATGTATTCATATTGTGAGCAGATCCCGAGGCCATTTCCTTTTTAGTTTACTTTGAGGCTCCGCTGGTAACAGGGAGGAAGAAAGAAAGAGGAGATGATTAATAGTTGAAATGTGGAATGTTGTATTTGTTATGTATGTAGGTTTTTACTTTTATATTTCTTTACTTAATTACTTAATTTAATAAATATTTCAATTTCATATAATTATAATACATTATCTGTAAACAATTTAAATATTTGGATTATTTAATATTATATTTGCAAAAGCATTTGAACGCATCTATTGTCGTTCATTTTGTCTGGTATTTTTTAAAAATGTATTCATATTGTGAGCAGATCCCGAGGCCATTTCCTTTTTATCTTACTTTGAGGCTCCGCTGGTAACAAGGAGGAAGAAAGAAAGAGGATATGATTAATAGTTGAAATGTGGAATGTTGTATTTGTTATGTATGTAGGTTTTTACTGTTGGAGTGTTGATATGGCACGATGTCAAATATACCACAGTGCATGTTCGATTTTTCGAAGTATTTTGGATTTTACAGCTTGTATTTTGTTTATGGGTACTCCCATTTCTGCTACGTATGTCCAAGCAGGTCGTAGTATAGTGGCGTAATCGCTTATTCTGTAAGTTGAGTGAGGATCTGTAGTCCAAAGATGTGACAGTTGTTTGTATGGTCTGGTTAGTTTTTTTAATTTAGCCTGTATGTTCCAGGTGAATTTTTTAATCCAAGTATAATTCGAGATATCGTACATGAGTTTTTGAGGGAACTCGCTGTTGACACAGCAGGACATGAAATCTTCGTCAGAGAAAAGCTAACATGAGTTGACTTGCCGCCATTAACTTTGATTTCCCATTTGTTGAACCATATTTCTAGGTCATGGATGTAATTTTGAAGGGCATCTGAAGCAATAGTAGGATTTTTGTGGGACGAAATAATTCCAGTTTTGTCAGCTAAACTATAGAATATTTGGATTAATATTTTTTATTTTTATATTTAATATTTTAGTATTTTCCACAAAATAAGCCGTATGAATGTTTTTTTTTTTTATTTAATGCCTACCTAAAGAATAAATAAACAAAAACTTGATCTTTATTTTTTATATCCATTTGCAGTTTGTTTACGAAGATCCTGTTGATATCATTTTGTGTAGTTTATGTGGCCCTAAATTCATGCTAAATGTCTTGTAGATAGCTAAAGTCTTATTGAAGTTATTATGATTTTTTTTTACATTTTTATGATTTTAGAGAAAAAATCTTCTGAGGATCCAAACATCAAGCCTGGAAACATAGCCGAACTTGTGAAAATGGATTTCTATGCTTTTGCGTGACACATTTAGGGCCATAGCAATCTCTCGCACTGATTGGGTGGGATTTTGATTAACAATGGCCTTAACATTGCTCGTTTGAGGTTAATGTGGCCGACCAGACCGTTAAGCATCATTGATGTCAAAATTTCTAAACACTGCAAATTTTTCTATGTGCTTCTGCTGCAAGCTTACCTTTTTTTATAAATAATACAATTAAATATGCCGATAATGAAAGATATTTTCTTCAATATTCACAGTACAATAGCAAACACAGTACTAAGCTAGTTTTAACAAGAGTTAACAGATATAGTTGTTGACATATTACAAACAGGATAAACAATCTATCTTAGGGATTAATTCATCACATAAGAACTGTATCATAGTGACACAAAAATACACAAGAAATTTCTTATTTACCAACCCAATATTTTTTGTTTAGTTACTACAAAATTGATACATTTTTTTTGTTATATCTAAAAATGATTTTATCTTTGAATTTACTTTAAATATATAACTAAAAGCATCGACGTTGCTATTATAATTATATAAACATTTCAATGATTTTTTAAAAAACTTATTTATTAAAAAATATTAAAATCTGTCTCAAAGGACATTTATAATAGAGTTCAGAGATCACATTCACTCTCTATGTACAATAAATAAAATAAATTATACAGTAAAATAATTCAATGATTTAAGTATAGTAAATAAGTATAAAAAATCATTTTTTATGTGTTGAAACAAAATAAACAATGTACGTATCTAATCTACTTCGAGGAAAATAAATAAAATATGTTAATATTAGCATGCTTAGAATATAGACTTTTAAAATTTTTTTTGTAAGGAAATGTGGGCAAAGTTCAATTGTTTCAGTTTTTCGGTGATCAAACACTAAAATGAAGGAGATCGATTTGTAGTAGAACATGTGCTAAACTTGTGTCAATTTTTTTTTTTCGGTTTATTATTTTCAATAATCAACCATTGTGATCGACCAAAAAATTCAAAAACTTAACCCCCTCTCAAAATTTGAGGTTTCACGTTTCAGGACGCGTAGAATTCGAAAAACGATAAAAAATTTTTTGGCCGTCCACCGTCCGCCGTCCGCACATTTTCTCCGAAACTACTGGACCGATTTTTTTTTCAAATTTTGATATAAAATCAGAGATCACCCGAGGATGATCCTCCTTTATCGACATTACTCTCCGCCTTTACCTTTCAAAATGGCGGCCGAAAAACCTGCGTTGCTATAGACTGTAGCTCCTAAACGAATGTACAGATTTCAATGAAACTTCGTTAAAGTCATTTTCTCTACTCCCTTTGAATTTATCTATATAACATACTTCAACGAAAAGAAGCTGGAAAAAAAGTTACGAGGGATGGTAAAATTAAATTCCGAATAACTCGAAAAGTTTTTACTTTTTTGTCGATATAGTTTTTTAAAAGTTTACAAAATTTCCTAAAAAAAAAAATCGTTAAAATCGGACAATTAGAAGCAAAGATATGGTTTTTAAATATGTTCTACTCCAAATGTTATATCCTTGGTTTGGTTTTTAAATTTTGAATGTGTTACTGAACTAATGCTATTTTTTGATGTATAATTGTTTGGAAATAATAAACCATTGTGAAATAATTTGCAGCGTTTTTTGTTATTGATGACATTTTTTTCAACCTCCAAATGGACATATTCTTGATAAAAAAATGAACAAAAAAAACTATACTTTTTGAGTTATTAGAAAATCTAACTTTGCATTAATCAAACATTTTTCTAGCTTCTTTTCGGGAAAGTATGTTCTATTCATAAATCTTACGGCTTCGTTTCATTAAATTCGTTTTCATCATTATAAAATGAAAGGCTTGATAATGACCGAGAATAATATTCGTGGGACATCTGATATTAATGCCAAATCTCAAAATAATCGGTACGGTAGTCTTGGAGAATAACAACGGAAGGTTGATTTTTATTCGATTTTTGGATTCTATGTATCTTGAAAAATAAAACCTCAAATTCTGAGTGAGGTTAACTTTTTTTTTTTTGGTAGATTGCAAATGTTCAGTGTATAAACCAAAAGGTATCAATTTAATATAAAATTATACTTCAATATTAAGTTTTAAAGAAGAATTCATTGTGGAAAATGTTGAAAGGAATAAAGTAAACTTAGTTATTCTTCAAGATTCCGCTTTACATGTGTAAGTTTTCTAATCCATCATGGAGAGAGTCTTGATAAATGTTAAGGTTGAGAATGTATAATCGGTAAGGATCCCACGGCTGTGACGAATACTTGAATATTTTATCAGTTGATAATATAGCTTTGATGGAAAGGTCTCATCAGCATCGCTTCAGGTGTATATTTTGTAATTTGTTCTTTCCAGCCTTTTTGAATAAGGCGAGCTAATCTAAAAACAGTAGAACTTTGGTTTAGAATAATTTCTATCTAAGTATTCCTCGCTTTTATCTATCTCCGAGGGCAACAGTTCATCTTCTTTCTCGGTTGGAAATAGCTTTGGTATTATTTGAATAATAATCAAAGATTATCTTATACTTAATAGTACAATTTTCCTATTGACCAAACTATGATAAACTGAATTTTGTTCGAGTATTGGTTTCAAACATATGAAATTAATGAATAAGTGTTTACTTATAAAAAACTTATTTATTAAATTATCAGGTATCTTCTTAATTTTCCTCTTTTTTTTTTCTATTTGTTTTACAGACCTAGTAGAAACAACCTTATACTTCTCTGCCAATACTGGACTATTGCCTTCCAGTTTTCTGGACTGAGCACTGGGCTGTAGCAAATGCGTGAGGGATAGTTCCGTTAATGTTTAAGTTAGAGTAATCATTTAATCTTTGTGAACGTTTTAAAGCTGATCCTTTGTACAGAGGAGAATACAAAAGGCTTAGTTATGGCTTAGACTTATAGGTTTCAAGTGTAGGCATTGGACCTGGGATCTAGGCCGCATGGGGTCATCGTGAAGTACCTGCGGCCTAAAGATGTTTTTGCGTGATATTTATTAATCTAGAATTAATTAATATTTAATTATTTAAGTTACGAAAATTTGAAAATTAATAGAATAAGTTGAATGTATGTTTATGGGGTGTTTGTATTAAGTGATAATAAAAATAGCTATTGTAAAATATAAAAAAATGTTTCTGCCTCCATTAGCACTGCCTAATCTTACTGCGGCTTCTAATGACAAAACGGTTCCCCACCTATAGTATTAAGGTAAGTTGGTACGTATATATGGTGTTTCTGGGTTAAGTGGCCAAACTGCAAAAATGAACAAAGGACCTCAAAACAAGAAAAAAATTTACCTCTCAAGATATGTTCGCAAACGCTTTATTGAGGAGGTATTTACAACTAAAGATTTTCCTTGTTATGAATTATTTACGTTATGTGAAATAAATAAAACCTATTTCTTTTTTCTAACTACTTTAATTATTAAGTGTAAACATTAGCATTCATATTAAATGTTGTTCAAAGTGAAGGTATGTCCGCAAACGCTTTGATTAGGAGATGGATGAGATGAAATACAAATATGGCCTTTTATCCCTAACTGTAAAAAAAGTATTAGAAACATAAGTATTAGTACTATTTTGATCAGCATCAGCATTGGGAACTCTCGATATCATTTATCATTTTGTAATAGGCTTTCGCAGAGCACTCATCATTATATCTTCCTACTAAACTAATGATGAATATACCGATATGGTGTTTGTATACGGTTTTTGCAATGCTAATGCTAATATTGCCCGTCGTGAATATGCCATGCGATTTCGGAATTGAAGATTACCAAACAAGTCTATCTTAAATCCATATTTCAACGTCTTAGAGAAAATGGTACATTTGTTATAATACCACGTGGTGGTGGTATTATACCATCTTCCTGGTATGGTATTATACCTCTTTACGAAATGAAGAAAGGAGTGCGACCGACCATATTACAATATTTTCATGGTAATTCATCAGACAGTGTATGAAGAGCTGGAGCAGAATTAAATATTACGTCAACTACAGTAAGGAGAACTCTCATTGCAGATGGATTCCACCCATATCATTTTCAACGACTACAAAATTTACTACCGCAAGATTTTCGGCAAAGAACAAATTTTTCAGTGCAATGTGTGGTCGGGGACAAAAGACAATATTTTAATAGGTCCGCATTTCTTTCCGTCTCGACTCAATGCGGGCACATATCTGGAATTTCTTAAATATGATTACTATGATTTAGTCGAGCATATTCCACTACAACTGAGAAGGGAAATGTGGCTTCAATTAGATGGTTGTCCTGCACTTAATGGAAGAGTTCCATGACAATGGCTAAATATTAATTATTCCAAACAATGGATTGGCAGTGCAGGGCCAGTGGCTTGACCTGGACGCTCTCCAGATCTGACAACACTATATTGTTTTGTTTGGGGTGACATTAAACCAAACGTCTATGCAAGTCCGGTCAAAGACCTTAATTCCTTACAGAGAAGAATAAATGAACCTTGTGAAACAATAACACATATCCAGTGCCGTTCTACCACTGCTGCTTTTGGAGAAAGATGCCGAGCCTGTCTTAATGCTCAAGGAAATAGTTTTGAATAACATTTAATATTAATGTTAATGTTTATAATTAATTAATGAAGTGGTTGGAACAAATAAATAAGGTTTTATTCATAACAATGAAAATTTTTGGTGTGAATATCTCCTAAACAACGCGTTTGCGGACATACCTTCAAAGACATTTTTTATCTTGATTTGATGTCCTTAATTCATATTTTCAGTTGGACCACTTAATCCTGAAACACCCTGTATATAAATAAAAAATATTTTTTTATTCATTGAACACCAGGTAATTTGATTGTTGGTACTTATTTCAGTTTGAAAATTGAATACCTTGTTTCATATTTCCTAGAATTTTTATTTTTTTTTAATTTTTTATATCAGACAGCTACTCATACATACGCCAAATGATCAATATAGTTGTTTCTATTTCTAGATATATAATATAAAAATAACATTAAATTAATACACAGGAAGGAAACATGAGAAATAGGATTACATTTAAAAAGAAGAAAGTATCGGAAAGTAATAATAGTGTGTATGTTCCAAGTAAGCCGAAACGTTCAAAGTTTACTTTTTACGACTCTATAAAAACATTTTGAATAGCATAAAAATATATAACAGACGCTAGGGGACATTTTTCAATACAATATTGCGATCCCCTTTCAGGGCTACGTGCATAAAATTTCACATAAACGGAGTAATCTCGATTTCACATTTTGTCGCTTTTGTTGGTTTATCACCCCCTAACATATTAAGCACGTACGACTTTCCATTCTAAAAGTATACTGCCGTAGCATGAGCTCAAGGTAATAAACTACACTAATGCCTTATATTAGGAGAATATAGGAACATTAGGGGGGAGATAGGGGGACCATGGGAAGATAGAGAAAGTGAACGAGGTATTTGCATTTGAAGAAATGTTTGATGGCTTCACTGACTGTCCTATTAGAGCGTAGATAAGAGGAGGCCGGGAAGCGGCCCAATAAGAATTCATCTATTATTAGCTGCTATCGCACAATGGACGCTCCTGATTGGTCTCACATCCGCGATCCGTACATAATCGACCAATAGCTGTTCATGTCCCTCGTTTGGAAGAGACGTTTTTAGTTTTTGTCAGGGATGGCCTCGTTGCGAACATTAATTTGTGTTTGCAAGGCAATGCAATTTTAAAACTGCTTAATCAATTTTTTTCTTATTCAATTTTTAACTATTTTTAATTTTTAATAAAAACCTAATTTTAAGGATGGAAAAAATCAGGATTTGCAGTAAAAAAATTCTTTTATGTGATACCTTTGAGTTTCTTTGAGTTAGCTAATGTTTCGACTCAAACATATGGTTCATCATCAGGGTTAAAATAAAAAAAAATAACATCAACAAAAAATGATAAATATAAAAAATAAGAAAAACAATAACAATAATGAGAATAAATAAATGAGATAATAGTTATAAGAGTAAATAATCACATAAGAAACCTGATAAATATAAAAGTATAAGAAAAGAAATATATGTTTTTTTCTTTTTCTTTTCTTATACTTTTATATTTTTTAATTTTTAGCACTGATGATTAAACATGTTTGGGTCTAATCGTTAAAGAATTTTTTTAATTGAAAATCAAGATAACAGTTAACTACATACGCATTTCTAAACTTATATAAAACTATCATCATTTACTTAATGTTACATATTAGCTATATGTAGTTAAAAAAAAAAACACAATTAATGTTCCTCTTTTTTTTTTTTTTGTAATCCATCAAACATGTTTTAAATGTTCGTTGTGTAGAGTAGGTGTGTGTAGTAAAAAAAAAAAAAATAATTATTCTATAAAATTGACATAATTTAATTTGGATAACTTGGTATGTTTGCCAAATGTGTATTTAAGAGGGTTAAAAGCCATATGACCAAATATTTGTATAAATCAAAAAGTGTATAATTCAACACTAAATATATATTTTACATGTGTTATCTGTTTTTTAAGTAATATTTTTAAATGAATCAAGGGGTGTAAAGATGGGGGCCTAAAACTTTCATAATTCAATTTTCGCTTGCACCCGTATTGAGAAGTGAAAAGCAATTTTTTTTTTGAGGGAGGAGCATGCGCCTTCGTCCTACTGGAGAAGAATGGTCACCTTTGGATGAATCAAGGCCTTAAAATATTGGGTTATTACAAATATTGGGGGCCAACCGTCGCTCGGATTTTAGAAAAAGAGATCAGTAAGTTTGTAGAAAACCAGTAAGTTTTATTTTAAATCACTGGATTTAATGAAGGCAGGAAAATGAGTTTAGCACCAAAATGATCCTATTGACATGAGAAAAAAATAAGTCCTCAGAATATTCAATATTTAGCTTGTTAACAACACGAAAGGTTAAAATATTACTGATTTATGAAAATATAAAACAAAAAGATGTAGAGATGGTTGACCGTTGATATGATATGAGAAGGAGTTAGTTAAGGGTGCGGTCAAATAATTAAAAAAAATTAAAATATATAAATAATTTTAATTTTTGCCGACGTTTCGACCCACTTTGCAGGTCATCTTCAGGGCTACAAAAGATACAAACATGTTGAAAAAATAAGAATAAAATAAAAAATAAATATAAGTATATATAAATCACGAAGAAGTTGTCAGATACAGAAATAAAAGATAAATAAAATAAAATAAATACATGATAAGAAAATAGATAAAAGAATATAAATACATGAATGTTAACGAATAAATGAATGTTAACGAATAAATAGATTGAAAATTGAATAACTATAACTCACTTTACTGTAACAATAGTTATTCAATTTTCAATCTATTTATTCGTTAACATTCATTTATTCGTTAACATTCATGTATTTATTTTCTTTTATCTATTTTCTTATCATGTATTTATTTTATTTTATTTATCTTTTATTTCTGTATCTGACAACTTCTTCGTGATTTATATATACTTATATTTATTTTTTATTTTATTTTTATTTTTTCAACATGTTTGTATCTTTTGTAGCCCTGAAGACGACCTGCAAAGTGGGTCGAAACGTCGGCAAAAATTAAAATTATTTATATATTTTAATTTTTTTTGATTATTTGACCGCACCCTTAACTAACTCCTTCTCATAAAACAAAAAGGTTTTAGCTGCCTCATAAGTTACATTTTGTAAAAGTGAAATTCCGCCCGATTTCGAACCCTAATGTAAGTTTAGAAATTTTATAGGATCTGTAGAATTACTTTTTTTTCTCAATCTTATATTTATGGTTATAAACACATAAATAATACATAAAATACATTAAATTTTCTCAAAAGAGTCAACTGTTCATTGTGATAATGAACTTTGTTTCTTTTACAGTCTATCTTGTTGTCTTGTCACGGTTCATAAATGTAGTGACACACTTAATGGTGATAGGATGCTTATGATGCCATCATGAGGTCCACTGCCAGACCATTACCGGTGACATGGAAGCTAAAACCTGCCGAAGCGGAATAAGGACTCTTTTGATGACGGCTGGCTAACGGAATAAAATCAAACTTTGTTAAAAATGACGTTTTTGTAAAAAAAAAAAAAAAATATGGCATCTCTCATGCTTTTCCCGATAATAGGGTCCTGGCACGGAGCGATTGACGACAACATCAATCAAGAAAAAATTGACGCAAATGTAATGTTCGCTGGTTTACCAAAAAAAAAAAGTCCGGAACAAAAAAATTTCCAACATCGGGTTGGAAAGGTGAACATGGCCGAACAGAGTAATTGTATTTCTTCTAAAACAAATTGGCACTAAAGTGTTTTGAAATGTGAAACAAACCCCCACGTGGTGATTGCTTTTTCTGTAAAATTTAATTAACATAGCCCTGGAGTAAGTAAAATTTGATTGATGTCAACATTGCCTTCGATGAAGAGTTGTGACAGGGAAGTAAACTGTGTTCTACATACTATTTTTAATAGTTACAAAGTGAAATCCATATGATAAAGAATTAATTATACACACACTCACACACACACACACAAACACACACACACACATATATATATATATATATATATATATATATATATATATATATATATAAACTGAAAAAAGTAATAGTATACAATTTTATTCATTTACTATTAATTAAAAATGTTACATGTATTCAACTGTGGCTGAAAATATTATTTAAAGTTAAACGGAAAATCTCCATCACTGTTTCGATAGGATTTACACTACTACAATTAATATATATGTATATATTCAAGTAGGGTACAGTAATAGTCTGTGGGCCAGACCCCCTTACCGTGCACCCCCCTCCCCCCCACATCCCTATAAATTGCATATCGTTGTGTTCCTTGTAACAATTTATTAAAAAAAAGCCAATGTTCCCACAAAAAAAAGTGAACGCACTGCCCCAAAATGGCGTCCAAAGATGGCGGATTGACGACTTTGACTTTAGTTAGTTTTTTGGTCACTGAGAATCAGCATTAAGCTTAATTTCCTCATATTTGGTCTTTTATTAAAGCTGAATAGTTATAGAATAATAAAACATGAAGAAATATTAAAAAATAATTGGCTAAGGCTATGAAAAACACCAGTAAAGTCAATTTTTTTAACAAAAAAATTTTCAAGTTACAAATCAAGCGTCGTTTGTAATTAAACGGCCTACAATAACGCAAAACGTGCTGAAATAAACCATCTGGAGAATATATTTCTCTTTCTGAAACGCTGATTATTTTTTAAAAATGTTTAAGTAGTTCCGTAAAAAATGCACTTACGCGGCAGAAAAGCGGTACTGGCGTGGGTGCCTACAGGCCTCTACCACACCATTCAGTGCCCATAAATGGATTAGTTATAGTGATATAATAACATTTTTGGTACATTATATTAGTTTTATTAACGAACAAATATTAATGCAATAATTTAATAGTAAAAAAAAAAATTAAAATTACAAAAAAAAATGTATTATTATTTTTTTAAATTTTAACCTCCTTTATTCTATACGTAGGTCGTTTAAGAATACCTCAATAGTAAAAATGATATAATTATAATAATAAAACTTAATTAAAAAATATTTTGCTAAATATCTTGATTTTTTTTTTATTTAACGTTTGCAGTTTAACACTGTGTTTTGAATATTTACTGATTCTTAGAAGTAATTAAAATTTTTATATACTTCCCAGGAAATGAGTCATATTCATACCTTTTTTATAAACTAAAATAATATATACATAATCTGAACTATATATAATGAATAGCTACCTGGTTGTTTGGTAAAACTCATATATCACTAATTAAAAAATTAATTTTTATTTCCTTTATTTTGTGCAGAAGTTGGACTATATCATAAATAAATAGGAAATTTTAATATTGAATGAATTATTCTCTATGCACAAAGAAAGATATAAACTGTGACCCTATAAGTTCTTCTATAAACCAAAACTGATTGTTTAGATTTGATCTCAAAATGAGGAAAAACGTGAACTTAAACGAGAAATTTGGAAAAATACATTAAGCGAACGAGAAAGGAAGTGCCAAAACCTCGGAATAGATAAAAAGGACCAGTTATATCCATTATATAGCTAAATGAATGTATAGTAGATAGATGAACAGAATATTTCAAGATGCTGCTAAAACGGGATCAATTGCAGTTTGGATGATATTAAGTGGACGATGTAGATTTATTATGGTGAAAACCACTTTATTTTCGATTGCTGAAGGTGCACATCGGGACTATATTAACTTTGAAGCAGGATATAGAGAGGTATATCGAGAAAGTTATAGCTCATAGCTTTCCTTCTGTTTAGTGGATTTTCAAAAGATTTTTTAAGGGATCTAAAAGGAAAACGAGTTTTTCTAAAAGACAGTTAGATATTAGCATAATCCAAAGTGTGAGGCACTGAGCAGATAGAGAGCTATTTTTCTTTATTTGTGGACTTCTCTATAACCTGCCTTAAAGTAAAGACAGTCCCAATTTTCAACTTCTTTTCCAATGTGCAACTTGAGTTTCTCAATACATATCACTCTGGCAATCGACAATATTTCTTATTCCAGCTTCTATGATTCTTGTGTATAATTTGTTTGGTACACTAAACAGGAATGGGTCTTGATGGGTATTACATTTCCTAGTACCTCCTTTCTTGTAAAGGTAAAAACCACAGTCCTTTTATATTATTTTCTAATATGCTTGTTGCCTATGTACGCGCAAAACTGTCAAAGCAGTTTGGTTTCGCCCTTTCCATCTTTCTTTGTGCAGAGAGAATAATACATTCAATATTAAAATTTCCTATTTTTTTATGATATGGTACAAATTCCGAACAATTCAAGAATAACGAGCTACAACTAATATAAGATACCTTAAAAAATCTTTTGAAAATCCACTAAACAGAAGGAAAGCTATGAGCTATAACTTTCTCGATATACCTCTCTATATCCTGCTTCAAAGTTAATATAGTCCCGATGTGCACCTTCAGCAATCGAAAATAAAGTGGTTTTCACCATAATAAATCTACATCGTCCACTTAATATCATCCAAACTGCAATTGATCCCGTTTTAGCAGCATCTTGAAATATTCTGTTCATCTATCTACTATACATTCATTTAGCTATATAATGGATATAACTGGTCCTTTTTATCTATTCCGAGGTTTTGGCACTTCCTTTCTCGTTCGCTTAATGTATTTTTCCAAATTTCTCGTTTAAGTTCACGTTTTTCCTCATTTTGAGATCAAATCTAAACAATCAGTTTTGGTTTATAGAAGAACTTATAGGGTCACAGTTTATATCTTTCTTTGTGCATAGAGAATAATTCATTCAATATTAAAATTTCCTATTTATTTATGATATAGTCCAACTTCTGCACAAAATAAAGGAAATAAAAATTAATTTTTTAATTAGTGATATATGAGTTTTACCAAACAACCAGGTAGCTATTCATTATATATAGTTCAGATTATGTATATATTATTTTAGTTTATAAAAAAGGTATGAATATGACTCATTTCCTGGGAAGTATATAAAAATTTTAATTACTTCTAAGAATCAGTAAATATTCAAAACACAGTGTTAAACTGCAAACGTTAAATAAAAAAAAAATCAAGATATTTAGCAAAATATTTTTTAATTAAGTTTTATTATTATAATTATATCATTTTTACTATTGAGGTATTCTTAAACGACCTACGTATAGAATAAAGGAGGTTAAAATTTAAAAAAATAATAATACATTTTTTTTTGTAATTTTAATTTTTTTTTTTACTATTAAATTATTGCATTAATATTTGTTCGTTAATAAAACTAATATAATGTACCAAAAATGTTATTATATCACTATAACTAATCCATTTATGGGCACTGAATGGTGTGGTAGAGGCCTGTAGGCACCCACGCCAGTACCGCTTTTCTGCCGCATAAGTGCATTTTTTACGGAACTACTTAAACATTTTTAAAAAATAATCAGCGTTTCAGAAAGAGAAATATATTCTCCAGATGGTTTATTTCAGCACGTTTTGCGTTATTGTAGGCCGTTTAATTACAAACGACGCTTGATTTGTAACTTGAAAATTTTTTTGTTAAAAAAATTGACTTTACTGGTGTTTTTCATAGCCTTAGCCAATTATTTTTTAATATTTCTTCATGTTTTATTATTCTATAACTATTCAGCTTTAATAAAAGACCAAATATGAGGAAATTAAGCTTAATGCTGATTCTCAGTGACCAAAAAACTAACTAAAGTCAAAGTCGTCAATCCACCATCTTTGGACGCCATTTAGGGCAGTGCGTTCACTTTTTTTTGTGGGAACATTGGCTTTTTTTTAATAAATTGTTACAAGGAACACAACGATATGCAATTTATAGGGATGTGGGGGGGGGTGCACGGTAAGGGGGTCTGGCCCACCGTGTACAATGCAAAACTGGATATTTACTAAAATTCGAAATTCATTTAATTACTTTAAATATTGAACTAACATTTTCTTAGGACTTTTAAGTATAATATCGTTTATTTTCAAGTAATCCCAGAGGGTTCTATTGGTAATTTTTTTAAAAATCTGTTCAAAAGTTGGGCGCTTCAATTTACATGGCGGAACATTATAAATTTTAAAAATCTTTCTATATTCAATTATAATTTTGATATTGAATGACATCTTATCTTTTAAATATTTTATAATACGTACATTGTATTCAGATGGATTAAAACAAAAACGAAAGAAATCGGATAGCTTGTATAATTAATTAATTTATTTTCGGATAAATTTTTATAAATTCAACAATCCCAAAATTTATTGATTTTTTTTTTAAATGCTCCAAAATTGTAAAAAGTAGTATGTGATTTCCAAAACTTTCGTCCTATCGTGGTCAACTTTTGAAGTTATTAATATTTAAATATATCTACTCAGTGATTTTTATAATATAATATTCTTTGTTGACTTTAGTTGTAATAATATATTCTGTTAATTAAAAAGATGTATAATCGATTAACTGTTTAGCAATACAAATATGTAAACATATTGATATAAATTACGCCATCGTTTTTCTCCTTGTACTTATTCAATGGTTTTTTATTTATATGGCAACGTTTCGACCATTGCGCTATCGTCAAGCTTGTTGGTTAAAATATTTTTTGAAATATCACAACAAATTGCAAATATGTTAAATAAAAAACATTACTAATTTAGAAATTAAAATAATTTATTTTTAATCTGATCTACTATTAAAAACGATAATAATGCTCATGAAACAAAAATAATTGTAAATCATATAAATCTAAAGCAGAGGCAAAAAAAAAAAAAAAAAATGAGAACGATTATTATATAAATAAATAAATTTTAAAATTAATTTAATCAGTATAAAATTCTTTTATCTACGCAAATTGTCCTATGCAGTCGATTCGATTAAACACTTTCTGACAACACCTTCTTACATTTGCCTCGTTGTTCTACCGGATGAATGATATCGAAAATAAATTGGTAGATACTTGTAGATGAAAAACATATCCAATCTTAGTTTTTGTTTTTAATGAGACTACAATCTTACTTTGGATCAATTTACTTTTGCATATAATAATCATTTTGCTAAAGTCAAAGTTAAGATTCGGAAAAACCTAAAAACATCTGAATGATTGTATGGTCAGTCATTAATTGGGCATCTAATGAGTATAAGTTGAAATACTATGTGGATCACAAAATAATGTAAATTTCTATAGGTTTAAACCAGGCTAAAAGTTTAGCCACTCCTATTAAAAAGTAAGAAATTGAATAATAACAAATTTTATTGTATTTACAAAAAAATTAACCAAGATCGTAGAAACAATATTTTCTCTATCTGTAAATATCTTTTTTTTCAATGCTGAAGACCTTTTGAAAAATGCAGCAGTTAAAATATCGCATTATTTCCATTTGGGAATCGCATAGGGATTAACAACTGATATGGAGCTCTTTTCAAAAGCTATGGCTTGATAAGGGAGTGATTGTTTCTGGAACGGAATGCCAAAAATAAATGCCTTTCATTAGAGTGCTAGAAACATTGTATTAGAATATTTGTTAACAAATTAATAAAGCTTTTCTAAATATATATACAATATATATATATTGGAGTGGGGTATCGCAGTGAGTAGGACACCTCCTATTCCAAGGTGACAGGTTCGAGTTCTGTTGTGAGAGATAATTATTTATTCTTTTACATGAGAATGATCAATTCTGGTTTCTGGAGATTCTTCTGGGACAGATCCAGCCTTTATAATGTGGGTACTCATAATTAAATAATTACTTAGGAGGAAGTGTTTACCAAGAAACAGTACTTCCTTACAATGTACTAAACCCAAGTGAAAACTCTTCATGGGTTATAGAGGTACTAGTTACCTCTCTCTCACTCTCATGGATTCATCCGCATTAAACTTAGATTATTCATACCTATTTCATGAACCAGTCCGGATCTAGACGCATGTCGTGCCTTGACGGAATTAAGAGAAAAGACATTTTTAAATATATATATATATATATATATAAATCTAAATTATACTGGGCAGCAAAATGAAGGATGACCAAAAGAAAAAAAAAACTCTGTCTCTACTGATTAATTCAAGAATTTCAATAGCTTAAAACCTATTCGATACGACAGAGATCAGAAAAAACGAATAAATAAATTTTTTAAAAATGCATGAAAATAGGTCCAGTAATTTTCACGGTTAAAACCAAGATGTCCTTTTATACAATAATCTAATATGGTATGTTTCAAAAACACCTAATTAAACTATAAATAATTTAAACCTATTCCGATTATAATAGTTAAACTGTAACTAATAAGCGTTGTTTTGTTATTTTGTATTATTGAAATGTAAAGCCGTATTAAAACATCAAAATAACAGTAGATAAATAATCAGGAAGCAGTAATTTTTGAGACTTTTTTATCTACCCAAACATGTATCAGTGTATGTTTGCATGTCAATTGAGTACTTGAACAGCTTCAGTATTACAAACTTGCCCTGATGATGACCCATATGTTTGGATCGAAACGACTGCAACAATAAAGAATTCTCAAAAATGAATGCTTCCTTATTATTTATATCCTGTGATATGCAATACAGTTGACATCCTTCAATAATATGTAAAATATAAGTACAAATGAATTGTGGTGCAATGATTTTTATTTTTTTTTTTTTGTCCTTCCCTTCCTCGCCGTTAAGGCTATACGGGATTTTCCCGGGCCAGGGGGTGTGGGCGGGGATTTAAAAGACTCCCTCGGCACCGGGACGCGAACTCGTGTGTATTTTAATATCTTCGATTCATTTATCAGGTTGCCGGGCAACGGCGGTGCAGTGCACACGCGTTAGCCCATTCGGCCCCCCCCCCCCGCCCACGGTGCAATGATATCATAAAAACTTGTTAGTACAGGACTTACCCATCGGTAGCAATTTAATAACAGTTCTATATTAAAAGGTACCGAGGTATCTTCTTCCCTACCAGTAGATTTCATTTTGGGTAACTTGTTTTTTATTTATTTTTCATAATGACATTTATTTTGGAAGAAAACTAAAAGAAGAAACTGTATGAAATAATGTTTAAATGGTCCTTGGAGGCATGGGGGCGGGGTGGGCTAACGCGCGTTGCTCAGCAACCAGATAACCGAAGTTATGAAAGATTAAAAAAATACGATTACCGGTACCGAAGGGGATTTTAAATCTCCCGCCCTTACCCCCCGGCCTGGGAAAACCCCGTATAGTCTAAAAGGCGAGGTAGGAAAGATAAAAAAAGTCCCTGAAGGCATGTAAAAAACAAAACAAAAAAACTTTGTACCGAAACAATAATGCTTTTAGGGATACCTTTTTTTTTTCTTGATACGTACATATGCGTTACAATTTAAAAATAGTGCGTATTTTGATTGTTTAAGAATTCATCCAGCAGGTCACAAAGAAATAAATATGGATCAATTAAAGAAACAAATACTTTCATTTTACAGCTGGAATGCCACTCTTATCCTGTTCCCCTCTCCCGTGGATCCACCAGTATTTTCTACATTTGCCCATGAGAATTAGCAGAAATCGAAGATTGTGCAAGGTTTTGTCTTCCTCTTGCAAAGATCCTGGTATAGAAAACAAAACTGAGTTAGTTATTCCAGAAACGTCCACAAACATTTCTTAATCAAGTAGATGAAAAACCTTATTCCGGGACTTAACACCGGCCTCATCAGTGTCAAGTCAGTGTTCTTACGTTCACAAACTTCCAAGCTCCGTTTTACCTGAACAAAGGAAATTGTTAAGTATGCACCGGCCTTAATCGGCAAGAATTAATCATCCTCTTTATACAAAGGATACCGCACTGTAGATTTGTGTAGCAATAGTTGATATTTGCCAATTGATTAGTGTATTTGTATTAAGTGAGTGATGGTACTTTCAAGGTAGTGAGTATATCATAGATGTGTATTAGAGTGATGAATCTGCACCTGGAAGGCAAGCTAAATACGAGGACCGAATCCAACGCAGGTGTCGAGAAGAAATTGGCGGACAATTAGACTTCTCGATCGGACTGTTGCTGATTGCGCCGTCTAACGAGTGAAAATCAAAGCCAAAGAGAAGCCGTTCACGAGCAAAGAATGTGCCGAATCATTTTCTAACTCGCCTCTTCCTTGATGAGTAATAATTACAGAGCAGCACCATCGGCTACCAGTCTTCTCTCATCCTGCTGTCTTGATATATGAGGGCGGATCCAGATCTGATCTTTGTCATCAGGACGCCAGCTCTACAAGATCAGATTCCATCTAAGGCGATTAGTATAATGACATGCTACTCTTCCTTCAGACGAAATAATTATTTAAAAATAAGAGACAAATAAGGTGTAACAGTCTTCTATAAAATATTAATGTGGTGGTAATAAAAATATTTGGTGTTCTCTTATAAACGACTTTCCTTTGGCGATACCTGGAATACTTGAAATAAAATAGCAAAAATCAACCATAGAATAGTGATTTATACATTAAATTATTTGCTGTGTGGTTTGATTTTTAATGATATCAGTCTAGGAGTGGTTATAGTTCTGTGTGGTCTACTAATATGGTTGCGCTAGTATGTAAGGATTACATAATGAATAAACTACAGGACTCACTTGCCTTTCCTGTAGAACACCTTCTTTTATGGTGGAAAGACGAGGCGGTTGCAATTAGCAATCGAAGTTTTTTTCTAATGAATAAAAACAAACTTGTCTCTGAGATTACCCAAGCTTGTAATAATTGACGTACGTCCAATATTTTTAAACGGTTCCCATAGAAGACGGCGATATTTTTTTAAATGCAGTTTTGATAAAAAATATTTATCAATACCTAGTCTTGAGTGTATGGCGCATGCTTATTATTATTACCATTTTAGTATTATTTCTTCATCTCGGAAAAAAACCAAACCTTTCGTTTTTGTTTGGATATAATTGGTAGATTTCAATAATGAATCTTGAAGCACCTGAAGTACTGATTAAAAAAATAACTAGTAAACGTTTCGTCGATTAGGGAATCATGATGAAAAAAATACCTCCATTAATACAAGGCAAAAGACAAAAACTTCGAATAATAATAATGGAATAAATTCTCGAATAGAAACATGAAATAGAGACAGTAAATCGTTTTAAGGTATCTCAGTAAATACTTATTTCACAACTATTTCCAATTTTTATTTAATTGTTTTACTTTTTTATTATTAGGAATGGTTATGCCGTAGTTTGAAGAAAATAAAATTAAGCATTTAATTGTTTCAAACTTATTATACGATGTTGTTATAGATGTGTTGGATTTCGTATTTAATGTCGCAGTTAATAACTCGGTGATAAGAAAAATTAAGCACAATATTATGTGAAGAGTGGCCATCTCAGAAACCCTGAACACTAAGAAGTAAATCACAACTCAAAACCTTTTAAAGAACTTCATGAGAACTCCGGAGTTACCGTTAGTATCTAAGTGTGCAGCAGGCTCGTTTTTTTTTGGTACTACAAGACAAAGGATAACTATTTGTCAAATGTAGGGATAAAAGGCTAATATGGATTACTAAATATTGTGGCAAATTTTTACGTGGCCTAACCCTAAGCTTAAACCCATAAGGACCATTTTTCGAATTAGCAAGTTCTTTCCTGTGACCACTGTTCACAGACAGGACCCTAGTACTAGTCCTGGTCCCCTCCTTTGTGAAGGGATTTTTTTAATGAATCGTTGAGAAGTTTTCTTATTAGTTTTAACTCTAACTTAACTAAGCTTGGCAGATAATGTTTTGATAATTATTATCATTAGTCGTGTATCGACTCTTTGGCACATCTAACCTCCACACAGATGTGTAACCCAAGTGGGGTTATATATATATTTCAATTCTTTTGTACTATATTTCATATCAAATTAATATTGTAGAAAAGGTTAGCTGTGGCGAAGTAAAGTCAGTAAAAATTATAGATTACGTTTTCGTCGTTATGAAAACATCACTAAATCACTAAATTTAATCAACTGTCCAAAATATATAAATATTTAAAAATTATTTACTTAGGTTATTTTCTAAAAATATACACTGACAGGCAAAATATTCCACCCACTTGATTTTTCCATGTTTTCATCTAAAAATGGTTCTGTAAAGTTGTATTTGTACATAATACATGGTATTTGTAGATAATACTTATTATTTATGGATTTTTATAATATTTTTTGCCTTTAATAATGAAAATGTGATTGGGTAAGAAAGATTAGAGAAAAAAAATTTAAAAACGAACCATTATTATTTTTAAAGAAATTAATTACATCATCGTTTAGTAGCGCGTGTTTCCTCCCCTTACCTCCTCACTACTTCTTGGAGACGCCTCGGCATACTTTCCACCAGTGGGGAAATGTCCCTTAGCTGGAGGATAGCCCATTCCTCCCGAAGAGCCCTTCCAAGGTCCTGCAGTGTATCAAGAAGTGTTGCACGCGCTCTTATTCGTCTTCCGAGGTTATCCCATAAATGCTCAATGGGGTTCAAATCTACAGAACGTGCTGGCCAGGCTAAAACCTCAATATTTTTCTGTTGAAGGAACGTCTGCACTATGCGGGCGACATGTGGGCGTGCATTATCGTGAAATAGAATAGAACGATTTCGTTGAGGATAAGCAATACCTGAGGTTCCAAAATCTCATCTATTCCATAGAAAGTAAACATTGGAATCTAGAATCATTTCATTGGATTAAGGATTAAGGGTTATTGTCCTCTATATTAACATTCCTAATTGAAAACAAACAAAAGGATTACCTATTTATTCATTAAAAACAATAGACCAATCCAAAGCAGAAATATTTTTAGATGAAAACATGAAAAAATCAAGTGGGTGGAATTTTTTACCTGTCAGTGTATTTACCATCAGTATATGGTACATCTTATTTGTTGAATAACTCTTCCAAACCTAGCTAAACTTAAAATTAGATTGCCTACCTTGTAAATTTCCCCTAACCATTCCTATTATATATTTTGATGTTTGTATCTGATGAATTTTCAAATCCCAATTAAAACACATAAAATAATTATTTTTTTAAAGTCATTAATAATTTGTTGATGAGTGAGAGTAAGGGTTTGCACTGAGAAATAATTCGGGTTAATGGGTCACTCAACCAAGTTCGGTGGCCGAAATTGTCTAGTATGTTAGGACTAAGGAGCCGGTGACCATAGGGCGATCAGCAGCCAACACTTGAGCGCTAAGGTACGTTAGACACGCACTGTATAGTTTTTATTTAAAAAAAAAATCTGTTGCTTATGCTACATTTAAATCTAAATTAAAGTTAGGTAAGAATAAAACATTAAAACAAAAAGAGTTCCGCCCTACTTTTACCATAAGAAAACTTGACCGTTCTGTAAGCAAAAAGTCATTACGTGACATTTCAATAACATATATTCCAACTTCCAAGATGATATCTTTGGTGAATTTTTCCTTTGTGACGTCAGAAAATTGTATGCTTTTTGTAACTATGTTTTATATATAAAAGTGTTTTTGTCATTTTAGTGCACATACTGTTTTGTTTTTTTAATCAATAAATAAGGTCATAATTCACATAATCGTTCTTAAATGCTCAGCTCCATCAAAACTGAGCTTATAGACTTTTTACAATAAACCGACGAAATAAAGTATTGAAGCAACAAGTTACGAATAATTTCTGTGTTAAAAACTATTCAAGTAACCTGATGTTTTGATCTACTATGCGGGTCTAGTGTGCCTTAGCGCCCGAAAGTTGCCGCTGGTCACCCTCTGGTCAATCAACTTGACCGGACGACTTGGTCATCCAACTATTGCCGAGTACAATAGCGGCCTTAAAATTAAAAAAAAAATATTTTTCAAATTTTAAGGCCCCTGTACAATATTACAAATATTATCACTACCATTCTATAACGATTCAATTATTCTAAATTTCTTTTAATTTGTTATTTTGAGATGTTCTGATAAACTGTTTAAATTTAACTTTTCTTAGCTGTGCTAATGTTTTGTGCCTTTTCATTTAGAATTTGTTGAAGTACTTTGAGATGATATTCTATTTTTAGGTAGTTAGTGTATTTTAGACAATTGGTGTGGGAAGGATGTATTATTTCTGCTTTTCATTTATATGATCTCATGTTTAACAATCCTGGTGTCTGTCTAGGTTAAACGTTGATTTGTAAGCTATAGACTGCTATTAAAGATCTCTATTCAGCCAAAAGATGAAAGTATATAAAAAAAAAATATGTGTAAGATTGATATTCCCAACCAATGACAAAGTACTTAACGCTACGATATCAAACAGCGGCGTACGAGGAAACATCTGGTCAAACAGGGAACGAAATGACCCCTCAAATGGGTGAGAATGTGAGGCAGATAAGAGATCATTTACTTGAAATAGCCTCGTCACTCATAATTCGAAATGGAAAAAGAGCCATTTTTGGAAGTTACGATTCACCATGATGAGAATCTGTTTTGGAATCGGCAATTGCTTCTAAAACTGCAACTTGTCGGGATGAAGTGAGTCTATTAAAGACCTCATCATCTGCATGAGGAATTATTTGAAGTCTCGCGCGTAAAATATTTATCATTTGTATCGATTTACTTTTTTTTTGTATTCAGAGATTTGTGATTAATTTTTTCTGCTGACATGGCCATCATACCTCTAAACATCTAATTATTCCGTAAAGAAGAAAAGGTGTGATATCTAATATGTTGCTGATGGTCCGTTGTTGCAGTGCGTTAGGACCCCCAAAAAACCTTTTAAAGCTTTTATTTATAAATATGCATAACTTTATTACAAATGTACATATAGATATGTAAGTATATATATATATATATCATGATAACGATTCGTGAAAAAACTACCCGTCGATGACTGTGTTTCAATAATTAAATATCCTTATGCTTTTTAGATGAAGTTCTTTTTAGTTGAACTTTTTATTTGGAAACAAACTTTAAAAGCTTTGACTTTTTGTTCGAATAGCGTAATGTCTGAAGAATAGATACTTATTTCGGGCAAAATCAGGAAATTATTGATCAGACTTTTAAGATGGGTGACATTATGACATAAAAATGGATATAAGGAATTAGAAGATGATTTTGAGGAGTCTCGAAGTTTGAAAAGGTGTCCACATATTACTGGAGTTGAGTTTTTGTTATAAATTGGATATTTATAGTATTTATTTTGGAATTGCTGTAATTTTTGGTATTTTCATATCGTTTTAGTACTTTGTGAGGATAGTTACTGGCTTGTCCAAATATAATCATAGTTAGAGAGGGTTATGGTCCTATATATTAAAGATACATCACTGGATAAAAAGTTATCCAAAAACCACTTCAGTTATTATGATTGGTAAGGTGTGTGTCAACATGAGGTAAATTTCAAACCTAGATCATATTGAGAGTCTACCAACAGCAGAGGTAAGAACTTTAAATGTTATTTTGGATAGTACTTATGGATATTAGAAATGTTTGATTTAAGTATTTATATCTCATAAGATATATACTATATACATAAGATATACTAGACCCAATGTTTACCTAGTGGATGTACATTTACTGAAGAACTATTAGATTTTAAAATTGTCATGTAATTTGAATCTAATTGATGTGGAAACACTCAATAAATATCCTCTTTTCGAAACCTGTTAATAATACCTAACTCTACAATAAGCAACAATAAACTTGCTTCCGATCCTCTCAAAAATGTTTGAAAAATTCTTCTCAAACGCATCCTCGAATTCAATAATATCAACAATATTATGACCGAGACATTCGAAACTAAAACTTAGTCAAAAATTGTAGACATACTCTAACTTAAGCCCATTTGGACCTATGCTTCACCGATATACGAGACAGACAAAAAGACACAGCCAAACTTTTCAATCAAAAACTTTCAAGATTAGAACCAAACCTGGTACGTCAGTAACATTACTTTACATAACGACTTACAGATACCAACAGTTAACCACCACGTGCGAACATACTATAGAAGATTTCACAATAACTTACACGGACATATCTAATCACTGATTCATGGATGGCATGGATGGTAAGAGAAGCTGGATGAGAGAGCTCCTTGCTTAATAATAAATATTAAAATCAAGTTAGGAAGTGTCTCCGTGGGAAAATAAAATAAAATTAAACTTCTCTAATAGATGACTATCAAGTCTCTAATAAATAAAAGAAAATACATCTGTTATTTAAATCAATATTTAAATACATTTAAATAGTTGTATATTCAAGAGAAAAAAAAGAAGAGTATGTATGAGCTATATCACACGGAATTTGTAAATAAAAAAAAGAAAAGAAAAACAATAGAATAAAAAGAAGTATTGTAGCCGGTATCGGACTGTTTAGTGAATAAGCCCAGTAAACTTGTCATGAAAAGGGGGGTCTAAGATGCATCGAATCTTATAGGGGTAGGAGTTATCTTTTTTTTTTCTTGTCATCCCATACTGAATTATTTTAAAAGACATGTTATCAAAGATATAAAGCCAATTGCATATGATCAAATATCAAATAAGAAAGAGGCAATAACATAGTTTAATATAAAATAAATGTATAATAAATAAATTATAAATAAATAATTTATAAATTATAAATAAATTTAAAATAAATTTAAATAGTTGATAGAAATTCTAGAGAGGCAATAATAACTGTTGAGTAATAACGTCGGCAAATGTCAAAATAAATATTATCATTTATTTTTGACTTCTTATTTGACTGATTATCCCAACTATTCTTCTCTTCATTATTCACTACAGTCAACCATTTACCCACAGTTAAAAATACATAACATCTAAAACCAATATTTTCTACATAATATTTTCAACATAATATCATTAACCTTAACTATTTAAGTTTCCAAAACCATCAGCAAAGTGCAGAATGCTGAACAGATTAAAAAATGATAATTACAAAATTACCTGAAACTATAAAAAAAAAATAAATAAAATCATATCAAGCCAGTTTAGTGAAATGAAAGATTAAACTAAAATAATGGATACTGATAATAATATATAGTAATTGCAATGCTCTTGTAAAAAAAAATACATTAAAAACAAATAATATATCAACACACAAATTCTATAAAATATAATAGAAACCATACTGATTAAGTTCACATTTAATAGAAAGAAAACATAGTCATGAGATTAGTTTTGGTAATATGAAGATATTAGGCAAAAAAAGTAATACAATAAAAAGAAAAAAAAAGAACAAACATTAAATATAAAAAAAATATTAAATATTAATTCATGGTATCTGGAACCAAACTATAACATAACATATTTAATATCTTAATTCTCCCCACTCCCTTAAACTCTAATTGAACTATAATCCTTTTAGTAGGTTATTAACTATTTAACCAATCTTAATATATTAAATTATTGTGACTTACTTAGTTTCTTAGGAGAGTAAAATCTAAGTTTTTTTTTTGTTTTTTTTTGTCTATTAAATATGTATTTGCGCCTGTCAACAATAAGTTGACAACCAGCAAATGTGATGGCGATAATGATAAAATGACATGACAGGCATGGGGAAGGAAAGTACTCAGCAGTACCTCTTCCCTAACTTGTTCCAATTACTTAGGTTGTCTAAGGAAGGAGATCCCTCATCCAACGCCTTTTTAGTCTCCTGCTCATGTTCTGAGGTATGCCAGCTGTGGCCATGTCTCTTATAAGTCTGTTATTATGTCCGTTTAAATTTGTGTAAAATCGTTGATATAGAGTCGTTATATGTTGGTCAACTGTTGGAAAGTGGAGGTCAGTATGTAGAGTTTTGTTAGTCACGTTCCAAGGTGCTTTTGTTATGAGTCGCAATAATTTTGATTGGAACGTTTGAAGTTTTTGTAGGTGGGTCTTTTTAGCGATGTTTGTGATGAGTTACCGGGTTTGTGAATCATCTTAATATGTGAGTATTTCCATTGTAAAGGGAATTTTGACGTCCTTAGTATACAGTTGTAAATTGTTGTCAGAAATACTAGAGCTTTCTTGGGCATTTGTTGGAGTGCTTCGGCTGTTATTAAGTCATAACCAGGAGCTTTTCTTTTCGGTAATTATTTGATTTGAAGTGCAACCTGAGATGGAGTAAAAGAAGGAGGTGGTAGTGTCAGCTGAAGTGGGATGTCTAATGTGTTAAGTACTATAGTCTCATGTTCTGTGTTATTGAAGTTTGTAAACGGTTTAAATACAGAAGAAAGGTGGTGAGCGAAGAGTTCAGATTTTTCCTCATCCGACACGGCCCAGGATCCATCTTCTTTTCTAAGTGGTGCTGACAGCTCTCAGTGCTTTAACAACTTTTTGGTATGCTTCCACAAGCTCCCATCGTCAGTAGAAAGACCACTGATGTATGCGTCATAGTTAGTTCTGTTAAATTTTTGGATTTCTCTTTTAAGTTGATTGTTTAGTCGGTTAAATGTCTGTCTATCTGAAGGGTGTCTGTCAGTCTGCCATATTTTACGCTCTCTTCTCTTTGCTCTGATTAAGTCCCTTATGTACTGAGGATATTTCGGCAAGTGCTCAGCTGTCGCAGAGTTGAATTTTAGTATTGATGATGTCCAAGCAGCTTGTTGAATATTTTTGGTGAATGTTTCCACAGCCTCCTCCAGTTCTTTTTCACCTTTTATGGACACTGGGATCAAAAGCGAAGAGTTTAAAAACTCTCTATATGCATCCCAGTCAATTGGTCCTTTGATGAGAGCTGGTATTTTTTGCACGTTGACGGCCTCATCGAGTACAATAAGATGTACCGCTGAATGATCAGAGCAAATATCAGAGCTCGTACTTATGGAATGAGGTACAGTACGCAGTCCTTTTGTAATAAAGAAGTCCAAAAGGTCCGGGGATTTGAGTCTCGATACAGACCAGTATGTCGGTGTGTCAGGATTTATAGTGTCTAATGAAAGCTCGTGGAGAGCAGCCCTCAAATTTCTTCCTCTTGGTGTGCATAGCCGTGACCCCCAATGTTGGTGCTTTGCGTTGAAGTCACCACCTGCTATGAAACATCGACCTAAGCTTTGGAAGAAGTTGCAAAACATCGAAGATGTCAGCACATATCTTGGAGGACAATAGATGGAAGCTAGTGTCAATGTGTTGTGTTTCATGTATAGTGTGATGCCTGTGGACTGAATGTCAGGTGTAGTTGGTAAGTGTAAAAGGTTGTGTGATAAAGAAGATCTTATAAGTATAGCAGTGCCGCCGTGGGCAGTGTTGTCGGGGTGGTCTGTCCTTTGTGTCACATAACCAGAAATACCGAATTTCGATCGTGGTGTAAGGTGAGTTTCCGTTATCAGGGCTACATCTATACGTTTTTCATGAAGATAACAGTCCAGTTCAGTTTTGTGTTGTGCCAGTCCATTTGCATTCCACAGAAGGATGGACAAAGAGCCTGCAGTCAGCTGATTAGCGGTCATTTTGTGGATATATGGCTTGAGTCACCTGTGCAAGCTGTTGGAGGATACTAAAAAGGAGCTGTATGAGGGAGTTTAAACCATTGAATAATTGGAGCAATTGAGGTGGGGCATTATTTTCAGCTGAAGGTGGCTGCTGAGTAGTTTCCCGCCTCATACCTGAACATGATGGTTTGATATGAGCAGATGTAGCACCTCTTCTTGTCAACTGGTTTCTTGATGGTTCCTGGCGTAGCCTTCTGCGAAGAATTTTTTTGTATCGGCTGCTCTTTTCGCAAGTTCTGCGGAAGAGTCAGAAATTCTTCGAAACTTGGTGGTGGAAGGAGAGGTGGGGATCTAGGAGGATGGTTGGTTCTTGCTGTTCTCCTATGCGCCCTCAGATCCTTCAGGACTTGGCATCCTCGGTAGTTGGCCGGGTGGTCTCCAAGGCAGTTTGTGCAGGTTGCCTTTGTCTCCCTGGTCTTTAAGCAGGATACACTTTCGTGGCCTTGGCCACATTTAACACATCGTGGAGAATGGTTGCAATATGATTTTGTATGACCATATTGTTGGCATCTTATACACTGAGGTATAATTCTTTTTTTTCGAGGCTCCTCTACAACAATTTTTGTATTTTTGTTGATTCAATTTCATAAATTTTTTCATTGAAAGTACCCTTTGTTATGTCTATGAAAAACATGGGCAAAGGTTTTTTGAATCGAGAGTATACATTTGTGATGTTTGTTGCAATGTAACCATGTTTTTCTAAATCATTTTTAATTTCAGAGATTGGGGTGGTGTGGTGCAAATTTTTAATAACAATTCTTCTATTTTTGTCCTCAGGTAGCTGATATGTGTGGAACTCAGCACCTCCATTTCTAAGACTACTAACTAGTTTACGGTATAACAAACACAAAAAATTATAACTAAAAAGGTTATTTGAATTTTCATTTGAATTTTCAAGTAGAAACGTAAAATTTTCTTTTTCGAAGTTGAAGGAAGAAGGTGTGAAAGTGAACATACGTAGTTGAAGGTTATATCCACCGAAAAAATGGATCCCAAACCAACTACAAATGTTGTGGTAAGGGACGAAAGGATGGACTTAATCGACGCTACTTGTGGTGATGCTTGGGCATTGGTAACGGGTAAAAAAAGAAATTTTCCTAATGAATCTAGGGATCCAAGAAAAAAAAAAAAAACCGAAACAGAAAATGCAACAACTCCAATATCTGTAAGTAATTCTTATGATGTACTTAATACATTACCGAAAATGAACAATCCGCAGTAAATGATCAAACAAACGAAAAACCACCACCAATACACATAAACGACGTTCAAAATTATCAGGCATTGGTCCTATTCCTTGAAAACAACGCAGCTCCAAATTCTTTTTTTCTGAAAACAACTATCAAAGGTGTAACAGTTTACCCGAAAACACCTGACGTATACTGTAAAAATCTAAGTTAATTACGTTTTTAACAATTGTTACATAAAATTATATTTATATTTACTTATAAAATATTGGTTTTAGACGTTATGTATTTTTACTAGATAGTTACTGGTTCACGACTGAACCAAAACAAATATATTAATTACATTATTTTAGATTACTGAAGAGGGGACGAAGATTCCCAGAAATGATCAATAAATTACAATAAAGACTAATTTGATTTATTTAAACTGACTATAGGGCAAATGAATCACTGTGTAAATAATAAAGGTCAAATCTGAATAATGGAATATATTTATTTATTTATATAAATGTGTAATGATTGATGGAAATGAACATAGACTGTTACGCAGGTCACCCCATATTAGATAATATTATTTTATTTTACATTTTCTGAAACTGGACTTTACTTATTTGGCAACGGCTGTGACAAAGGATCATATGAAAAAGACGGGATTATTAAAATGCAATGCAGTCGCTTCGAAGACAAGACTTAAAAAAAGTACCTGATACTTAGCGCCTGCATTGAAGAAGTCCTGGTAGCCCATCATTAGTCTTATCTAAGTTATTACACGGAAAGATGAGGATTCTCGAGAATTCGGTAAAAAATATTCTTAGGCGACTTCCCCTCTTTTTAAGACAATGGCTCAAGCAAGGCCATCTGGGTCTTCTTTTTCTTATGCCTTATAAATATTTATAAATGCTTTTATTCTCTTATTAACATTTACCTATTTTGCATACAATGTATATTTATTGCCTCGCTACATATCATATTGTTTATTTAAATTGTAAGTATATCTTGAGATAATGACTGCAATAATTTATTCCAGGAAGGTTTTGTATATATATTTATGAATGTCATCTGTAATTGCCTTATTTACTGGCGACAATCGTAACGAGCCATTAATTTCAATTAGAGTCATACCGACCGTACATGATGGTGATGATACATATTTACTGACGTTATATATGTATATATGTTTGTATATATATATATATTTACTTAAATTCCTTAATATTATTTTTCAAAAGGATATATTAATTTTTCAAACTTATCATTGAGTTTCATTTAACTTATAAAAAAAAAATCTGGTGCGCGCAACACACAACTTTCACTTGCCACCCTACTTTGAGTAAAAATAGTACTTTATGATAATTTTCATCATTAAATGTTTTAGACTCTAAGTTATTAGCGCCCGTAATAAAGCAATTCCGCTATTAAAATATTTAGCAACTGAAAGTAAAAATCATAGATAGCACAACATATTTTAAACAATTAATTATTCTACATTTTTCTTGTCTAATATATTCCATTTTTCGTCACTAACGAACATTTTTTTTATGACTGTTTATTTTAATTATTGATTTAGTCATTATTAATAATCAAGTGTCATGGATTATTTTTAGTACGACAAGAGTTTCAGCACTAGGATCCAGATTTGAATTTGGTGAGGGAGAGGAGGAGAGGAGGATTCTATAAACAAGGATTACTACTTTACTAGAAAAAGAAAGAAATAACTAATTACCTACATGAAATGATGTTTAATTGATTCTTGAAGTTTTATTAAATATAATTACACGAACAATAGTACTTTTAAAGATAGGTATTTAATATTTATTTCGTAAGACATGGTTATATTTTTAACATTCAGCTCGAAAAGCCAGCTTATAGTCTGTTTCTATAAATAATCTGGCTCATAATTTATAAATGCTGGACTCATAAGTGTGATTTATGGAATTGTAGATGGAAGTTGACTAAAATAGCTTTGACAATATCAAGACCGAAAACAATATAGAAAAAATTATGTATGGCACGCCTATTCTAGGGGTTTTTCAGTCTAACTTTCTTTTAACCTTGTTCTATGGGCGTCTTGGATTCAAGTGGAAAGCAATTGGATATTCATGAGTTTTTAGTATCTCAATAAATTAATTTATTTCTGAAAAACGACTCGTTTCTGAATATTTTTGTGAATAAAAAAATTGTAGGCTACGATAATATAAAGCCATTCACGAAGTTTTAGGCGGATGTTAATAGTTTGGTTGAAAGGGGTCCGTATCACGGACCTATTAAGGTTGAGGTGGAACAAGCTGGCTGGTTCAAGCGGCCAAAGATCTAACATTCTCTATAAATCCAATAGAAAAAAAAAGAAGAAAACTGGCCAACAATGTTAAAAGGAATAAGTCGTATTTTTTATTATTACATCGAACATTTATATTTATTAGACATTTATAATTATAGTTCTAATAAAAATATCCAGCACAGTATTATGGAGTAAAATGATAATTAATATTTACATACTGCATTTTTAAAGAGTTTTAAAAGAAGGAAGATGGAAAAGATGAGAATTATTCCACGGGTCTAATAATAACACGGACTTGGGTAGTAAAATAAAAACCTAATCACCCAATTTTACTATAAAGAAGGGCATTAACAGAGAAAACGTAACAAAAAATTATAACAAAAAAAAAGGATAATATTCCCCTTCTTGATTACATTCTTATAATTAAAATTTAAGCTGATATTAAAAATTAAGTTGCTCTGTATAAAATTGTTTAAATAAAAAGAAGAAAAAAAAAAACCTTTTAGAATTAACCTGGTGTACAGGCTTCATTTAGGGGTAAATTGATAAAATCTCTCATTATAACTTTTGAAACACTTAATTACTCTACCAAATAATTTAGGAGTTAATTAAACTTAGTGGCCGATTTTTGAGGAGGGTAGGGACTTAGCGGCTAATAGGGCCGAGTCATGCCCTTTCGGTCCCGCCCAACTTGACTCCTTCTTTTATTGCTACGGTTTAAAAACTTTTGTTTTTATTTATCCAAACATCTTTTACCTTTCTTTATTTCTTTCTTTCATGACTAGCCTACCTTTGGAAACAGTTTCATGTCTTAGCAATAAAGCTATTTCGCTCAAATTTTCTTTATGTATTTTATTTTTATCCTTGTGAATAAATTTCACAATCATTATTGGGAATGGAATTACACGTAAAGATGAGGTCTAATATATTTTTAATCTGTTACAAGATCAGACATAAATGATGCATTTATCTAAATATTTACTCTTCAAAATTTTATAGCTAAGCATGCTTTACAAATTTATAGTAGATTCTTCATGAGATCTTCTACTCATCACTTGTTCACACCTGTATACCACTATGGAAACATAAAAACTTATACATTCACATGGTACGACTTCATATTAAAGAAAAAAACTTATACACAAAAGACATATCGTTTATTGCAAACTTAAAATGTCATAACACATCACTAAATATAGAAGTTGTTAGTAAGTGTAAAAATATATTTCCTTCTTCCGACGTTAGAGGATTTTTTATTGGGATGGAATAATTATACGCTTCAAATATGGATCCATCTTTCTGCCTATTAGCTATCCTCGACATCTTGGGTCTCATGTTGCTGAGTTATGGAACATCGCTTCTTGTCTGGCAGCTGCAGACAGATAATGGATTCTGTTCTTTATCAGCACTTCCTAGACCAATTGGCTACGAAATATATTGCGGCAATTTTATGAATAACAGCTCCGCCTTCTGTATCGCGAAGAATAAATTAATATTTTTCCTCCCCAATGATCCTAGCAGCCAATCTTTGGACTCATCAAGCCTCTGCCAGAGGTATATCGTATTAAATATATCATCTAATTAAATTTTGATCGATGTGATTCTACTTTAAATTGAGTCTGTCGGTTGAATAAATTAAATTTGTTTGTAGTGTTATATTTTTATCAAAAAAATTATAACGTACTTTCATATGGGTTTGCAGGTTCTATGTAACTCTTAGAAATTATTTTATCTAAATAAAAAAAATATTTTTTTTGCCTTTAAGGTTATCAAAGCTACCATCTTCTCCTCTCCAAGAATTAGTAAAATGGTTCGAAAATACTATTTAGAAATAGAAAGTGCGAGATGAAAAACTTCAGTGAATTAATTGGTTTTAATAAGTAATGTACTTTTGACTAAAAAGTAGCATATTAACCGTTTAAAATATCAACTTCCAGTAAAAAAATAAGTTAGCATCAGAGGACGACGTCAAATTTGTTTTTATACACATTTCAATTCCTTACTCTAAGGTCCAACGTACCGTACAATACTAAGGTACCATAAAAAAAAAAAAAAAAAAGTGAATACAGAATAGCTATGTTTAATGAAGCATAAATCCAAAATAACTGTTTGAAAACAATTATTGCAAAGTGGCAATTCGGCAAAGTGGAAGGGAAGCGTTACGAGTGGTTGAAGGATAACCCGATCCCAGCTGAGCTGCCTAGAAGAGATGCAGTTGCCTGCTTCCGCCTGGCCACTGGTCACGACTATCTGCAGAGTCATCTCTACAAGATAGGCGTCGCTGAGGATCCTAGTTGTAACTTGTGTCATCTAGGAACAATGGATGCAGACCATCTAGACGCATGTCCTGCCTTGAGGGACATAAGCGACAAAAAATTTTCAAATATACATATCAGAAAATCGAAATTATACTGGGCAGCAAGATGTCGGATGGCCAAATGACCAACGAATGGCATAAGAAAAAAAATAAAATAAAATAAAAAAAAAAATAAAAAAATAAAATAAAACAATTATTGCTAACTATATCGCAAGACAAAGTGATGATGCGGACAGTTGCCATCTACTAATAAATTTTTTTTTTTCTCAACATCAGAGTTATGATAATAGTTCGTGATATCATGAAAGACGAAACCTGGCTCGCAGTCTCTGGGTCAATTGTAAATATTGTATATAGGTGAAATGAGTTTTAGAACAATTTTATTTATTTATTTTTGTAACCATTGTCTATCTATCTATCTATCTATCTATCTATCTATCTATCTATCTATCTATCTATCTATCTATATATATAATATATATATATATATATATATATATATATATATATATATATATATATATATATATATAAAATGGTACAAGTAGTCTGTCGCTGATTTCGAATGATGTGCATTTAACTGTGTTATCTTTAAAAGTCTGTCCATACTGAAGTAAAGTTAGTAGTCTGTGTTTTGTGATAGTTTGTTAATTTCTCTTATGAATGAGGGACAGTTTCGGTCTAGTGCAGAATGGTTATGGTCTATTTTGTTTTTGTCTTGTCGGACATGTCGGTTAAATATATATTATATATATAATATATATTATAATATATATATATATATATATATATATATAAATAGACCATAACCATTCTGCACTAGACCGAAACTGTCCAGACTACTAACTTTACTTCAGTATGGACAGACTTCTAAAGATAATACAGTTAAATACACATCATTCGAAATCAGCGACAGACTACTTGAATCATTTTATACAAAGCGAAGACATAGACATTACTCTTATTCAAGAACCGTACACACGAAATAACAAAGTAACAGGATATTCACAAAGATATCAAATTTACCAAACATATGACACCAAACCCAGAACTCCTATCATACTCAACAACAAACTTGCTGATGCAATATTACTATCCCAACATAGTGACTCCGACTTTTGCGCCATAGAAATTACTATCATAAAATCAAAATTCATTTTTATAAGCTCATATATTGACGAACAGACAGACATTAACAAAGACTTCGCGAAGATTGATGCAATCATAAAACAATACAAAAATTACGAAATAATTCTATGTATCGATTCGAACTGCCGATCACCTTTTTGGCACGACTCTAAGGTTACCCCAAGAGGCCGAGCTTTAGAATCATACATTATGTCTAATCACCTAATATTAATTAATAGACCTTCTACGATGACTACTTTTGAAGGATCAAGGGGGAGAAGCAATATAGACAAACTATATGCACACCCAACGCAACCAAATGCATACAGCAATGGACAATACTTGACGACTGTAACTTTTCTGACCATAATTCAATTTATTTTGAAATAACGACAAAACGGAACCACGGAAAGTACACACACAATAAAAGTTGCTACTTGACTGAATCTGGTGACTGGAAAAAATTTGAAAACAATTTAACATTTCAATTACAAAAACACTTTAAAATCGACCAAACATACCTGATTTCTCAGATTGAACACAAAATTAAGGAAAACATTTTAAATTACAACGTGAAGGATGCTGTCGACCTATTAAACTCCGCAATAAAAAAAGCGTGCAACGCGACATTTAAAATATCCAATACGAACAGCTATAATAAAAACAAACAACATCGGACGATACCTTGGTGGAATCAAGAATTAACAAGCCTCAGAAAAACGACTAACAAACTTAGAAAATCATACCAGAAGACCAAAACAGATATCCTCATAAGAGAACAACGTAAACAAGAATATCTCACCTGCCGTCACAAATGCCAAGCACTGATCTAACAATCGAAAATCACATCTTGGGAAAAATATAGCACCGAAGAAACAAATCCATGGAATTGGGCTTACAAGTACGCATCTAACACTATTAAAAGTCAAGAAGTCCTCAGAACTATATTCAATGACGAAAACAACCATACTTTAAACATGAAGCAAACACTACAACATGTGCTTAACACCCTTGTTAAACAAGATACATCCACAAACGATACACTAGAACTAATAAACTTAAGAAGGAGACTCAAAATACTCCCAAATACTGACAATGACAGCTCTTTGGAAAAGGCTGAGGTTCTACACATCATAAATGATTTAAACAAGAATAAAACACCAGGACACGACAAAATCAATACTGAAATCTTACAGCACATGACAGAATCATATCCTAACTTAATCACATATATTTACCAACTTATATGGCAACAGTCAATCATACCGGCAACCTGGAAAAAAGGGTTACTCACATAATACCCAAACGAGATTCTAACAAATTACGACCTATAACGATCCTACCAATCATGAGCAAAGTCCAAGACAAATTAATCAATAATAGACTGACACACTACTTAACAGTTAACCAAATATTGCATACTAATCAGTTTGGATTTAGACCACAAAAAAGTACAATAGATGCTCATGCTGTGCAATGCAAAAACTTACATTGAAAGTGCCCTGGAAACAAAATCTAATTGCATTATGCTCAAATTAGACATTGTTAGAACTTTCGATAATGCATGGACACCAGTTATATTAGAAAACCTGAGAAAATACAATTGCCCAAAAAATATCTTTTTATTGATTTCCAGTTTTTTCGAAGACAGGACGATTGAAATCAGGACAAATAACTACATATTTAAAAAACACCTAACAACTGGTATACCACAAGGCTCATGTCTTTTTCCTACACTCTGGAACGTCCTTCTCAATACAATTTTCGATTTACAATTGCCTGACGGAGCACACATCTTAGCTTATGCCGACGATATCCTTCTACTAGTAAAAGACAAGCTATTACCAAAATTACAAGTGCTGACCAACCAATCTCTTGTCATCTTAGAAAAATGGGCTACAGCTAACAAACTAGAATTTAATACAGACAAGACAAAATACATGCTCTTTACACGAAAGCAGAAACTTCCTAAGTTGAACATAAGACTCTACTCCAAGACACTAGAACAGACGGATACAATGAATTATCTAGGATTGATATTCGACCGGAGACTGAATTGGAAAACCCACACAGATATGGTAGTTAATAGATCTCTGAAGACGATAAAAGCCCTCACTATTGCAGCAAGATTAACTTGGGGACTAGGGACCCAGGTATTAAAGCTTATCTAAGAAGGTGCTATAGTACCAAAAATCTTGTACGCTATACGTGTGAAAATCAGGTGCCAAGAAGCAGAATAACCTCACCAAACTGCAACGGGTACAGCGGCTTATGGCTATCAGGAGAAGCAAAGCATTTAACACCGTATCATATGATGCAGCTTGTGTCTTAGCTGGTATACTTCCAATATGTTACAAAATCACAGAACTGACTACAATATACAATATTAAAAAACACACAGTGGGATACAAAGACATAGTACGCGATAACATCGAACAAGAGCAATCCTTAGAACAACGGTTACACCCAGCAATACAAGCCAAACTAATACAGTACTTGGAAGAAACAGTAGAACTACAAACATACATTGTGGACATTTACACGGACGGAAGTAAACAAGAGCACAAAACATGCTGCGCATTTATTACAGAAGGAGACGGCAACTATTATGAAGAACTACATATACTCGGACAGAATTGCTCCAATAATCAGGCAGAAAAACTGGCAGTTCTAAAGGCTACGGACTACATTTTACGACAAAAAAACAAAACTGAATCTATTTACAACATCTATACTGACAATAAAATAGCCATTTACTCAATAAAAAACAATAAAATACAAGACCCACTAACAGCTCAACTTAGAAACAATTTTATCGAAATGATGAACTTGGACATAAAAACACAACTGATTTGGGTAAAGGGACACAGCGGCGTCCGCGGAAACGAAATAGCTGACGCAATGGCAAAAGTAGCTGCTTGTGATATTCACCTGCCTTATGAATATAATTTAGCCCCCTTCACTTACGTTAAAAAACTCTTATTGACTGATTTAATCGAAGAGTGGAACAGACATTGGCAACAATCTACCAAAGGACGACCATTACATAAATACATTCCAAACATCACCCCACAAAACTGCAAAACAACAAAAAGCACCCATTATAAACTAACCCAATTCCTTACTGAACCCGGCCCGACTAACCAATATCTAAAAAGATTCCACTTAAAAGCGACAGACGCATGCAATTGTGACAGACTGACTCCACAAACTTTCATACACATTTTAAACGGTTGCCAGTTATACGAACACAAAAGAGCCACTTTCCTGAAATTTTCTTTGACGCAAGGAGACACATGGCTGGCCTTTTCCCGAACCCATACTATACAAAAAATACAAGAAGGAATTGAAGGAATTCATTAATAGCAAAAAATTATAAGACATTCCAGCATATCTCTTTTATTTACTATACTTTTAAAGTTAGACTTATGTATTTTATTCCTTATTTGTTGATACTCAATTGTAAATTTGTAACATTGTTTATTTGTATTTGATTCTGCCTCTGTTTTAGAGTATTTTGTCTTAGTATATTTTGGTACTGTTCATTAATCTGATACTTTTATTTACTTTATTTAATCGTTTATTGTTATTTATTTTATTTAAACATCTATAAATATTCTCCTTGTAATACATATTAAGTACCATTCTTTTTAAATATCTTTACCCAACACATATTGTAATAAGTTATATTTATAGTTATATACTAAATAACACTGTAATGCATATAATATGCTTTTGCATGGTGTATGCACACTTGTAAAAAATATACGCCTCTTCTGTAGGGTTACTACAGCAGAGAAAAAAAAAAAAAAAAATATATATATATATGCTTGATTTGTAAAGTCTCATACATTCTTTATTTTACTTTTATCAGTATTCTACTTACTATTATTTTATATTTTGTTTGCTCATTTTTATTTACTTTGTTTTATTTTTTTTTTAATTTGTTCTTAATTAATTCCATTTATTTTCTTGTATATGTATACATATATTGTATGAGTGGATACTTTTAGCTCTAATGCTTAGTGCCCTTGACTGTGGCAGATTGTGTTACTTTTTAATCAAATTATTAACATCCGTCTGAAACTTCGTGATTAGCTTCATGTTATCATAATTTAAACGTTTTATGGCTTTTTATAATTTTCAGAGGTCGGTTTTTCGTTTTTTAAAGAGGTTTTTCAACCTGGAGATCGGTAAACTTGGTTTTTTAATGAGGTGCTAACAACCCATGAATATTTCCTTTTCACTTGTGCCGTAAGATAATTTAATCCCAAATTAGAAAAAAATTGTGGTCTAAAAAATATTTATATAGTCCCAATGGCCCAATATATTTGTAAAGTCATTAATTATTTAATTCAATATATAGATATAAAATTAAGCTTTTAATGTAATGTAGATCTTATTCTAATTAATGTTCTCTGACAGGGCTTAAATGCCTAATTTTCAAAATTTCTTTCTCTAATTTTTTTTTAACTTAAAATAAGTAACAATTTCACATTATAACAAACTATGAAAAATGGTTAAATATATGACATAATTTTATAATTAACTAAAGGAATAAATAATTATAATAAGATGAAACGAGTGATTGTAATAGAGAACCGAATAAATCCGAGCTCACCCGAATTAGGCCAGAAGGTAGAAAGGTTTCAATAGTGATTTTCATAAATGCTGGCTTTGTTATTATTAGTGTTTAATTGTTACAACTATATAAAACTTTAAATGGGTACATATATCAATGAAAACAAATAAACATAGCTATAATGAAATATCAATAAATATATAGCAGCTTTCTTCATTAGTGGTAATCTTGTCGGAATAAAAATATTTCTTGTTACTTAATTATTTATTATAATAAAATAAATAATTAAAATTTATAGCCTTAAAAAAAATTGGTTAGTATCAAAAAAAGCATAAATATAAAACAATAAACGCCTGTGAAAAACAATATTTCAATAAACTACTTGTCTAATCAGCATAGTTATTTTCAATTCCATTTCTAGCTCCATTCCATTTTCGTTTCTAATTAATAGTTCAATTTCTCATACAACTAATTTTGGTTTATTAATAGGATATTTTGGTTTACAATGATACATATGAGAACGAAACGCTGTCTGTAATATACCAATTTCATGATCCATTTCACCATTAGCGACATCAGAATACAGCAAACGATAACGTAGGCTCTGGTATGGCTAATTTCAATCCACGTGGACCCTCAAAGACAGTCATTTTCTCAATTGGAACACGATTTCAGTTGACCACACATTTTTCCAGAAGAGAAATTATCATTATGGTAAGTCATAATCTTGAACAGTTACTCAGCATTCATTTTCAATTATGATCGCACTGAATAATTGAGTAAATTGAGTTTAATGTCTCTTATTCCTTTTTTGGTGTAAATATTTTTTTTAAATTTATGGTATTTACAACTGTATTAATAAATAAAATACATTTAGTAAATTTGATAACAGAAAATAATAACATGAAATCACTTGTTGAGAAAATACCCACTGGTAGCACTCTGAAAAAAAAAAATTATTTACAATAGGAGATCTCGAGGCCATCTTCTTTTCACACGCTTCGGAGGGTTATTAGTGATAGAAGGGGAAGCAAGTTTAGAGACGAGAGGATTCAGATGGTTCTCAAGTTTATTATGGAAGGAATGGTTATGGATTATTTTATTGGTGTGATATAAATATATATTTACTTTTTCATTACCTTTTTAACTATCAGAAAGATGTTTAGTTCAATGATGAATAGATTAGTAAGTGTAGTTCAACTGTACTTTCTGTTTTATTTGAATATATTATTAAAAAATAACTATATATTTATAAAAAATGAAGGTAATTGTAATTATATAATTATAATTCATAGTATTATTAATAAAATACTAACAATGTTATCCACTTGTCCCTTTAAGGAATTAATCCGTAAAAGAAAATTTAATATTTTAATTTAATATTGCAATGTTTGAATATAATGCTACTGTTTAGCTTAAAAACCCGTAACGGCTTACCTTCTATTCTGAAGAAACCAAATTTACCAAGGTAGGGGCTAATAGATAAGTCACAACGAAAATAATTCACATTACCCATCCTAATCCCTTTAATCATTTTGAATTGGGAGTAGATGGCATTTATCAAAATTAGGTATACATGAATATAATAAAAAAAGAGATAATAAATGTACATAAAAAACATTCTTGTTTCTTGAGGCTTCATGTGGGTAGATGCCAATGTACGTTTGCCATCTTGTGAATAAAAATCTATGAAGAAATTCAATTTTTGTTTTTGGTGTTAACAAAATCGATGTTTTCCAACAGTCAAAACAAAAAATAAATTAAGGAATAATATAAAAAATATAAGTGAAGTTTACCAATTACTCGAAATGAACTAAATATACTTAAAATTTATTAAGATCCTTATTATGATTATTAAGAAGGGGTGCTCAGAAGGGGATTTCATGGCGCAAGTTGCGCCATCAAAATTTCTGAGGGTGCACATTTTTACTTGGTATTGAATTTTCGAAGGGGAGGAGGGCACATTTCGGCAGGGTCATACATTTTCGGAATGAAAAGTTTCAAACTAAGGACAAGAGAAAAACAGGGAAACACAGCAGTGTAATTGTATATGATCTACGAACTTTATATTATACTTTCGTTTGCACTGTTATTAAGAAGAGGAGAGAAATAAAATACCTTGGAAAGGGGAGGGAGAAGGTTCCTACGCCATCGACCTTGGGGGATGGGCATCCCTGTTAAGATCTACGTCTTACCCTTTAATAACTAATTCAAAAAGCTGTGGAATATGACCGCTTACTACTTTAAAGCTTAAGAGGGAAACCGAGACCACAACTAGTTAACAATCACAATCACAAATAAGACATTATGTTTTACTCTATTTGAACAAAAATTAATATGAATTCATAATTTTACATATTTAAGTAAATACTTATAAGAGATTATTCTGTGTACCGAGTACCAAGCATTTTACTCAAATACTGACCTTTTTTGAGTACTAAAGAATGTTAACATAAGAATGTTAAAATGTCGAGTAAAAAGAATGTTGTTTCAAGTTCATTTGATGTCAAAAGATTAACTGAAGTAGTGATTGAATTTTCAATAGTGATTCAATTTTAGTAAAATACTAGTTACTTAGAGTAGCATCTGTACATCCATTTCTAATTCACGTACTGTACTTAAAAATAATAAATTACTTATGTTAAAAAAAAATCTGCGTTCTCTTCTTAGTTAGCCTTCATCAAATCTATTTAGAAAAAAACAAAAACAGAAATTACAAAATCGAGATTTGGGTGATGTTTTTGGAAAATAACGCTGGCGAATTTTCAGGGTTCAATACGTATAGTTTAGTCAAGAAAAAAAAAAAACACGGCTATGCGAAAGACTTGGACAGGATTCGGAAAGATCTATCCTGACAATTTAAATTTTAACTCTCCCAATCACTGAAAATTACATCAAATCTAAATAACTACACTATTTATTCAGCCAGAACTATGATATCGATAAAACAGAACAGCTTAAATTAGAATTTTCAATGCAATTTAAAGTTGTGCAACATTATTAAACAATATTATGGACTTAACCTCCCTTTCCATATAATCCGTATAAATCCCTTTCACATTTCAAAGTCATTAAATTCTTAACAGTTATTTATATTAATTCTATTTGTTAAATGGGATTAATGAAATTGACACTCGGCTATTTCCACATTTTTTTAAACGTTTGTTCATACCGAACCATTTTCAGACTATAGGCGTGTCAAAAACAATACCTCTGTAGATTAGAAAACTTAAGTATTTCTTTTTTTATAGTAGTGTGTAGAATTTTATGAAATTGGCACCTACTTCGTCATTTGTTCATCAATCTATAGCTTACCAATCTATCCATATCAACCTTTGAACCAAATAGAAAATGCGGTTTTTCAGGTGTAGGTGTATCATGAAAGATAGGTTTGCGCATATTTAAGAGAAAGTGGTTGATATAATCCAATAAAATTGATACAGCATCATTTTTTTACTGATACCCTACTATCTTCCAACATTCAGCAAATCGAATGAGTCGTTCCTGGATCTAGGAAAATACATTTGCTCGGGCGTAAGCGAAAGTATTGGATGGAATTGATATGGGACCATCAATACATCAATCCATACAATCCCTGAAATTTAGAGAAACAGTAGTAAGTGATATTCTTGTCACATCGATTTTACTACAGACAGACAGATGCCGAACTACATTTGATGTCACAAATGTAAAACACAAGTGGAAATTTTCGATTCTGATTACAAAATTTTCGTTAACCCCCCACACTAATACAAAAAAGCTTCCTTTCCATCAGTCACTGGCGGATCCACAGGGGGGGGGGAGGGCTTTCGGGGTGAGGCCCCTCATCCAGAATGGTAAAATATAACCATGTCTTATTAAATAAAATTTAGTAATAACCTCTAAAAGTATTGATGTTCCTGTAATTAAAAAAATCTGGTGCGCTCAACACACAACTTTCACTTACTCTTTGAACTTTGAATACAAATTATTTTCTGGCCATGTTAGGCTATTATAAAATGTTTTAAATTGCATTTTAAACTAGCTAAAGCTAACAAAACACAAATGCTATTAAAATGACAAAAGTCCTATTTATTACATCACCGGTTGATTATGAATTGTACGATTCGTTGATTATGGATTGTTCGATCCATTGATTATGGATTATACGACTATAAGTCATTAAACTGTTATTTTCCATTGCAAAGTTTATTAAAACGGAATTAAGAGATTTGCAGTGTCTGTCATAGACAGGTCAAAAGTTGTCACACTAATTGTAAGTGGATTCTGTTGGAATATCGCAGAAAGAAGACTATCAAACTATTCACTAATTTAATTTTCTAAAAGGTTACATGATGATTTTTCGGAATAAACGGACGATAGATATCTAAATATTTAAATATATCTGGAGTTATTAAACTACAGTAAATATATTTAGGGTTATAAACGTATCTATGAAATATTTTTGTATTTCACTTCTTTTTTCACACAAGTACAATGAAATGGTAGAGGAATATCACAAAGAGAAGATCTATCGAATTATTCACTAATTTAGTTTTCTAAAAAGTTATATGACAATATTTTGGAATTAACTTTAATGCCTAATTATTTATAGAGAAATACTTTATTAAAAGTAATGCTGCCCTACTACATTGGGTTGCTTCGTACACAGCATACTTATCAATCCATACGGACATTAATTTTATATTATATTTTTCTTTCTTTTTTCTCCCCCTTCATAACAGTACTCTTACAAATTATCAACAATAAGCCATATTAAACAATAGACATAGCATAATAAACACTTTCCCAAAATAAAAAAAAATTCTTTTTTTCCCTTTAAATTATCAAATGCCAGGAACGTAATATAACATCGCACACATATATAACACAGCAATTCCTTGTATGTAGCCAAAAAGATAAGACGATTATGGACCAATTTAAAATTTAATAAATAATTACTAAACTACAGTAAATGTATTTAATATTATAAACACATGATTTATACATTCATTTTATTTCTTATTTTATGATTTTATATTTTATTTATTTTTTCACACAAGTAAACTGAAATAGTTTTTTTTAACAATGCCATCAACTTGCTTAGGTGGATTTTAAATACATTTAAAAAAAAAATAGCATTACCTTATTAACACATTCAAAATTCAAAAACCGAAACAAAGGATATAACCATTGCAGCAGAACGTATTAAAAAAAAACTAGAGACCATATCTTATCTCCTAATTATCCGATTTTAACGATTTTTTTTTGTTTTTTAGGCTATTCCATAAACTTTAAAAAACCATATACAACATTCCCAAAAAAGTATTTACTTTTTGAGTTATTCGGAAGACGTATATGAACATTGGGCATTTAAGCCCTGTAAAGTGACATCAATGGGGATAAGACCTAATTTATATTAAAGACCACTTAATTATACAATGATACACCGAGTTTAATCAAAATCGTTATAGCCGTTTTTGAGAAAACTGTGAAAATGTGTTTCAGCGTTGATATAAACTGGCACTTCCGGTTAGCCGATTTTAAGGAAAAAGTTGCCGTCACAACTAAGGCATATACCTATCTTAAATACGTGATATCGGTTTCATAGGACTTTTCGTTTTTGAGCTAGACTGCTAACATACAAACACACAGACACACAGACCATTTGTCGGGACTTGGTCATTTCGACTCAGGATACCTCAAAACGTATAAATCCGTCGAAAACTCAGATTCAAAAATTTTCTCGATCGCAATACTTACACTTACTATATATTACATATATACGTAAGTGAAAGTAAAAATATAAAGAATCAATTAAACCCTATTGCATATAAATAGTTAGTTCCTTCATTTTTCTTCCTAAGTAATTATTATTGAACGGGCTGAAGCATCTCCCCAAACTAAATACTGGATTCACTAGTGCCGTCGTAGTGAGAATGCAAAATATATACATCTTAAAAATTAAAAAAAAAAAATTGTCCTCTATTAAGCATGCGCTTAAGGATATTTGAAAACTCTAGCGAGGGGTAGGGATAAAGTAGGTATTTTTAAAGGAGGAAGTGAGGAAAAGCCGCATAAGAAAATACTTGCCTCAGCTAGTTTTTTTAGCAATATAAAAATCTGTTACAAATTGGACATTGGTCTGTTGTAATGTGAAAAGAGAACAATCATACCATTCAGTTACAATAATGCAAAAATAAAAACAACTTAGAAAAATTAAAATATTGCACATTACCTCACGTATTTTCTTTATTAAATTAAAATAATTTATAAGAGAAAGTAAGAAAACAAATTACCAACTTCAATAAAAGTGTTTGGTAAAATTTTCTTCTAGATTATAAAGCAATCTGCTGTCAATTTATTAAGTTTTGAGTCGATACTGCATTCGATACTGTATACTGCTGTCTGGAATATTGTTTTTTAGAAAACAAAAATTGGTCAAATGCCACAAGCATAGACAGCAAGATTCATAGAGAATAAAAACCAAAACTTCATGTTATATGAACGTAGTAAATATCCGAAAAAAATAGAACAGTTCTGAATTGTAAATAGGATATAAATTGTAAATACAGAAATATATCAGCAATATATTTTCCTGCATATTCCTAACGGTCCGCGGTACAGACAACAAATTATTAACATTCGTCAGAAACTTCGTGAATGGCTTCATCTTTTCATAACATACAAACTTTTCATCTACGAAAAGTCTCGTAAATGGGAGGTTTTCAATCTGAAGATTTAATAAACACCCATTTCTTTGCTCTTGAACCGTTAGATAATTTGATTATAAAATCGAGAAAAAAAATGGGCTACAAATATTTTGGATTATTTGGCGTGACATCCATGAAAATAACGATGTTATAAGAATCAAACGTGCCAATATTTTTTCGTGCACCTCTTTTCATGTTTTTGTGATCAAATTGGTATCGGTATGGGTATTCGTAAGTTCTTAGTAACTTAATTAAATTAATTTATTTACCGAAAAAGGGCGCTGTTTCTTAGAATTTTCGTAGATAAAAAAGTTTTAATTTACGATAAGATGAAGTTATTAACGAAGTTTTCGACGGATGTTAATAATCTGATAAAAAGAGGTCTGTACTAGAGACGATACCAATAATAAATATGGCATCCTGAAAAATGTTTTTGCATATCATCCTGAGAAATTGATTATTCTTAGACAATTTAAACAGTTTACTTAAATTATTTTCTATGAAATGTCTAGCTGCTTTGTCGAAGTTGTAATAGATGAGCTCTGAATGAAATCGAAAGTTGTAAAGACTAAAGATAAGGACTAAAAATAGCTAAAATAAAGCATAACTTAAAGAGACGCAGTAGCGGGAGGAGTTTGGGTGGGGGTTCTGAGTAGATCGTAACCGGATAGTTTTGCACCCCACCCTCTCTATCTTCCAGCATGGCGGAGTCTAGCCAATATTTTACACTTTCACCAACCGTTTAGTCCTGTCCTTCCCGTGTCTTTCTTCATTGGTGATCCCGCCACCAATTCTATTTCCAAGCTCGGTTCGGGGGGGAGGACGGCCATACTGCTTTCTTCATTCCAAGGCTAAGGGGAGGGAAAGAAAAATATCCTCACATGCGGAAAATAGCAGAATGTTTTTTAAATAGCAACGTAATCATTTTAATAATAATATAAACTTACTTTATTCATTATTCACACATACACCAATGTACCAGCAATTCTCGTTATTTAAATTTGTTGTAGAGGAAGTTAAAAATAGTATTAGTCATCAAAATATATTGAATTTGTTACTGCCTGATTTTCAAAGTTGGTTGTCCCATATGAAATGTATTCTAAAATAAATATTAAAAAAGATTTTAACTTGAAAGGAAATTATTTCTACTTTTATGCTGCTCCTCGGGGATTGCAAAATATCGAAGATGTAAAATATAGTCACAAGATGCAAGATTCTGAGTCAGATGTAAAAATTCAAAACAAGAAACAAATGGAAAAAAGGTGAAAATTAAGTATACATAATTTCTTTGCCATAGGCCTTGAAAAAAAGTGACTATTACAAAGCGACGTTAAGTAAAATAAACTAAAAAAATTAAATAATATTTTCAAATAATTCTCGACTAGCAGGACCCCGAATAGGACGCAGCGCGGACTATTGACCTGATCATGAACTACAGAGAGCTCCTGAAAGACAGATGATTCGTTGAAGATCTTGTTCAGCGCTGCCTTAATTTCCTCCCAGGTATCAGCTGTAATCATACACATTATGTTTCTGAGCAGGGTCGGTATTTTTCAAGTGTACCTCATTCTCCCCTCACAGGGTTTCACAGTCAGTACGAAAATACACAACTTGGAAAAGAAATGAGAGGACATTGATATCTTTGGTCAATATTGCAAGCAAAGTCCTCCCATCGAACAGTTCCCACAGAAGAATCAGCATTTTCTTGCAGATGTACGTTTTATATGTTTTTCCAGAATGTTTAAATGATATCTTACAGGTAAAAATCTAATCCGTTAGAGTATGTCATATAGATATGAATAAAAATACGATTAATTAATCGATAGTGAACTGAAAATCTACAGTAGCTCACAGAGAATTTGATACACCCTTTATAAAAATTCTTTTCTCAAAAACGACACTAACGATTTTAGTTAAAATTTGTATATTAAAATTAAATGGCCTTTAATACCACTTGAGATCTTATCCTGTATGAAATAACCTAGCAGTGTTTAACTGCAACTTTTTAAAGAATTCTTGCTCTAATGTAGTAATAGAAAATACATAAACTTCAACTATGAAAAAAATAGATGTCTTCACTTGATAAAATTAACATTCTAAAAATTATATTAGTGTAATATGATGTATAATATTCGTTATGCCATATAATTATATTAGTAACATAATGTATAATTATATAAGTATTATAAATATATAATATACCTTTAGAAAGCTAAAGATTTTAGAAAACAATATATCTGTCATATAAACTTTTAGAAGGTAAAAAGATTGATTAAGAAAACTAATGACTTTTAATTATTGTAGTTAATAAAGTCTAATTTATTTTAGTGAATGGGGAATAAACCTTTCCATGGAAAAATAAATGAAAAATTTATTTCCAGCTTGGCATATTTGATTTTAAATCAAATTTTAAATTAAAACAACGTTCCTATGGTTTATCAATTATTTAAATAATTAATGGTGTATTCCCAAGGACTATAACTATAACTTGGTAAAGCAAAAAATGGTCTTCATTAATTATATGTATTCAGAACATTCCAGCTCTCATCTACAAATTTATACACACCATTTTTTTGTTTTTTTTCATGCAACATGTTACAGGAAACATAATTGATACTATGGGCATATGTTTTTACATGAAAAAAGTAGTTAATTTAAAGGTTATTTCAGGTGTAGAAATGAATTTATAAAAAGTATCAAAATGAGGTTTATTTTGAAATAAGTTTGCATTTGTCTTTGAAGTATAAAAATTACAGAAGCCTTCTGCACGCTGTGATGTTGTTGATAACCCCCAGTTCTAAATATTTTTATGGTCTAAATGAGAGCTGCGAGTTGCCAATTTCTTCAAATTATGCAGAAGGCTTGATTAATGGATGGTTATAATAAAAATAATTCATGTAGACCATATCTCGACTTTTCGATTTTTTTTCTGGAAACAATATCATTTTTCCTAAAATTATAATGGTGTGAAAAAGATGTACGATTTACCGCTACAGATTTTTTAAAAAACCTACTTCGTCAAAAATTGATAAAAAAAAAGTATAAAGATTCTAATATTGTCTAAGATTCTAAGCTTTTCTAAGATTGATAATACCGTTCCGTTATAATACAATTTAATTATAGAAATAATAAACAACAATAGAAATAATATAATATGACAGTAAGCCAACCTTTTTTTTATTTTAAATAAATTTGAAAATGTAAATAATTTAATAAAATTAAATTAAAATAACCCTTTTATCTTTAATGAATTGTTTATAAATTTGTAACAGAGGTTACGGGAACTAAAATATTTATGAATAAATAATCTGCTTTCACTATACACTGACCATCTGAATAGAATAAATAATTGAGCCTCAACAATGTATTATAATACTTGCTAAAACTATAGCCAAGCTGTGATAAGTGGACAAGGCTCTGGAACACTTATTATATTGTTATAACTTATATAATAATATTTTTGTAAAAATATAATTATTAATCGTCTATAATTTTGTTTATTCAATCATTCATTTTAACAATGATATGCTTAGAGTTTTTTCTATTTAATAAATTACTATTTTATTAAGATAGTAATTTATCAAATAGAGAAAATATTATTGTTAAAAAAAATTATTAATAGAATTATTTTAATAAGATGAATGTGTTCAAAATGTATGGTCTTATACTAGCTAAATAAATAAGTTATAATTTATTGAAATGAAAACTTCTTTAGAAGCCTTTTGCACTTTTTTTTTTTTTTTTGTGGAGAATAAATCAGATTGAGCCGTCAGATCTCTGATTTATAACGCTGTCTGCTGGAGTCGACTAATTAAAGTTTTTGCGTATGGATAAAAATCTCTCAAAAACTAAAAATCGGATCTGCATATTGTTAAAAAGAAAAGTTCATCATTTCATCTTCTTTGTAATGAGCTATTGTTCAAAATTTTATCTTAAAGCCAAGCCGTGTTAGAGAAGGAAAAAGGGAAAAATGGTGTCGAAAACCAAATGATAACGAGTTTATTGAAGATATGGATTAAAATATCTCAGAAATTAATAATCAGACATGCAGATCAGCATTTCATCCACTCTCCAATGGGCTATTACTCAGAATTGTATCTTAATGCAACGCCAAAGGACAAAATTCATTGACTATCATTTTCGACTGGAAATCATGTATTTGTCACAAATAAATATAAATAACACTTTTATGGTTTACATTTTTAATATAACATTAATTTACGGTTAAATGCAAAAAAAATCCAGTATTAAAAAAAAATAGTGATTTTTTTTTTAATAGGGGCTGTTAAACTATGTATATGATGACCATAGTTTTCGATTGGAAATTATTTATTTGTCAGAAATAAATAAAAATGAGACTTTTATAGTTAAAATTACTTAATATAATATTAATTTATGGTGAAAATACCAAAAAATACATTTATTTCCTAGAATTTTGAAAAAAAGTTCAAGTTAAATTTTCTATTGGAAATCATTTATTAGTCATAAAAAATAAGACTTTTATGGTTTAAACTACTTATTATATCATTAATTTATGGTAAAAATATACATATTTCCAGAAAACTTCAAAAGAAAACATTACCAATAATATAAATTAAATAAAGATATTGTGTACTAGTTAATTTCCTCATCCTCAGAATCGACATCCGTATGAGAGATACTTTCTGACTGAAGTCCCTCATAATCGCTTACTAAATGAAATTAAAATTTCCCAATCATTTCCTTGGATCTTTTCTTTCTTCGTTTATACAGTCTGAAAATATTTGCACTCAAAAATCCATAACCCCATAAAAATGTGAACGCTCAAAATTTTGTAAACACAACTCTCGCAATGCAGACTCCTTCTTGGCACCCCTGCTATATTATTAAATCCTTTACTTTTCATTCATTAGTTTTTCGAAGCAGCCAAAAAACATTATTCTGTCTCCCTGTTCCCTCGAAACCTCGAGAAGAATGGTAGTTGGTATCAGGTCTAGAAAATATGCTTCATCTATGACAAATTTCTCCTAAAAAAAAAAATAAATCATTTTTCCTAAGCTCATTTATTTTGTATGTAAATCTTTCAAACCTGTGTACATTTTATTGTATAATTCATATCGTTTAAATAAGATTGAAAATATTTGATTCCAAAATTTTAGTTTATGTTTTCTGAAATAATTAAAAAAAACTGTCCTTAGCGCAAAGCTGCGGGAGTTTTCACCTATATCACTATAAAGAATATAAATAATGCTACAAAAAAAGAGTATTTACCGGAAAGGGTATTTCACAGACCATACGAGCGTTATTTATTTATTTCAAAGAATCGATTTAATCCGTTTCCTACATGAAATTTGAAGCAACATCAAACTGGTTGAACAAAAATTAAATCAGTGAAAAAGTAAGATAATTATCTGAATTATCAAAAGCACTCTTAAGCAATAACGCACACAGGCTCTGATTTAATCTATAAATAAAGTAATGCTGGAACTATTTGTCAACTGGTGAAACTAAAGGCCTTCACGCCCAAACCAAATCTGATGTGAGAGTTTAAACGAACTTTGAAAATTGACTAGGCCACTTTTTAGGTCACAAACTATCTATAAAAAGGTTGATTTATTACATTTCTCATATTTTGAGAAATGTTTTTGTCCTCCTAGATCGGCGAAAAGCAAATAATGAGTTCTATAGAAGATTAAAATATTTCATAAACTAAAAATCGGACCTGCATTCTGTAAGCGAGGGAAATGTTTCATCCTCATTTCAACCTCTCAGTAATGAGCTCTTATTTATAATTTATATTTCATATTATTAATCTGGCCTTGTTGATGTTTTCACTTCTATCGTATGGTCTAAACTCACACCTTAGTTTATTTTTTATTCCTTATTATAACCATCTCAACCCTCTCGTTTCTAACCTCCCTTCCTATTCAATTCCTGATAACCCTCCGAGGCGTCTGAAAACAAGATGGCCTCTAATATAGACATATCATTAGAGTGCTAACAAAGGGTAGTTTCCGAACATGTGTTTCATGCCATTATATCCATGTACGAATTTATTAGATGTATTTTGTTTTTATACAGTTGTAAATATCATACAAATAATAATAAAAAAATCCTTATTAATTATTTATAACGCTTATAAATTTCATTTGTTATTATAAAATTAAAAAAAAATAAATATTTGATGGCTAATATTGTATTTAATTATGCTTATATTGTTGAATTCAGCTTTTTTAGCTATTGCGGTACCTTAGAAATTTCTTTCGTAGTTACATAAGAATGTAATTGTAGGTGGGTACGGAGCTTTGATAAAAAGAAGGCAGGTATCACTGCTAAGGGTAGGTAATGATGCGGATGGAGGTATTTTTTTGTGGGATCTGCGGTTGGAATGATGTGGGCAGGTGGGAATCTAACTAATTCCGGCTCGTACATTTCGGCTTCTGAAATGTTAATGAACCCAATCATTATTATAAAGCACTCGTTGCACCGTCTTATTGCTTTCTGTCTCTGTATCGAGGGCAATTTTAATATATTATATACTATTTACATTTTCGAAAGCTAAAATTATATTATAGGTGTCCGCTTCAAGTATTTTTTGTGACCGAATCAGAAGTGCTCTCGTACCCCAAACAATAATAGCAATGCAAACTTAATTATTTAGTTGGTATAAATTCGTACGTTTTGAATATGTTTCATTATTAAAATAATGCTATTTAGGTACTTTTTTATATTCGATAAATTACTTTTTTTTTATGATTGTTAATAAAATGAATATAACTTCAGAAAAGTTCAGTTTCAACCGAAACTCCATGCTGCATGCTATATCCTCCTGAAGAAGACCTGTAAAGTCAGGTCGAAACGTTGTTTTTAAATAAATATGTTTTTACTATTTTAATGACCGCCACCCCGGCCCATCTCCTTACTCAATAATATCCCACGGTCAACCATCTAGTATTCAATATTTTCCAATATGTTTTAAGCAGAGATTGAAACTTTGATGGAAGTGTTTAGTTCTATTTCAACAGTTTCCGTGAAACTTATTAGAAAAAAATCTTAAAATAAAAGTTCTAAGGAACTTAAAAAAAAAAAAAAATTAACTTGTATTTATTCAAGTTCTTAAAATTCCCTTAAATGATAAAAAAAAAATTAACTTGTATTTATTCAAGTTCTTAAAATTTCCTTAAATGATAAAAAAAAAAAAACAGACATTGAGCTTAGATTGCATTTATAATTTTCCTTGAATGAATTGCACATGATTCCAATTTTTAGCGAATTGACAGAACTTTAAAATTCAACTTGAAAAGTTGCAAACGAAAAAGTTCTAGTTCCAAAAGAACCGGAAAACTATCGACAGTAAAAACTTCGATACCGAAACTTTTTTGTCCGAGAAAAATAATGATGTAAAATATACATTGCATGAGGTAAAGCATATATCATACAAAAAATATATGTATATATTTATAGTTATCTATATTTCCTTTAAAGGACATTCTATAAATTGCAAAACTCCGCATTTTGTTTTGAAAATTTCAGCTGACTATTTCTCTTTAAAATTCTTCATTTTTTTTTTTTAAGCTCTAAATAAATAAATAGCTTGTTAGCCAATTGATCGAGTGTTGAGAAACATCAGGTAATGGCTATTGCCTATAACACAGTTAAGTGTTGAAGTTTAAGAACTTCGATCCAATTATGGAATGCAAACCGAATGAAATAGATATCATCTGAGGATATTTGGTATATAGGATATACTTAGTAACAGTACTTGTTACCAGTGTATTGTAACTATTTGTACAGTGTATTGTGTGTAATTGTACCAGTGTACCAGTTGATGATGAAGTGTCTGTTTCTCTATGCAGTGTCTTAGACATTTGGCGCCCCTGGACAATGGACTTCATCTTCCCCCCTAAAAAATAAAGTTATTTCATAAGTTGTTTTATATTATGTAGTACTTGGATTTTATTAATTCAATATACCCCTAATATATTTACTTTATTAATAGGCTAAAATTAATTATTTTAATATGTTTTAAAAATTCTTAGCACGATTGATAATCGGTGCCTCCAAAGGGCGCCCCTCTAAGTAGGCGCCGCGAGCCAATTGCCCCCGTTGACCCGCCCTAAGGCTTTAACAGTCTCCGAGACATAGCATCAAAATGCGTTTGAATCAAAATGAACACTGGATGTGATTAGTCACAATAATACCTCGTTGATTTGCAACTTTCTGAATTGTAATAAAAGATATGATTTTCTTTCTTCAATATTTTACCCAAAATACATTGTAATATGAGTCGTTGAATAGTGATAAAAAATTGAAACTTGGAGAATTGAAAATGAAGAGTGGTTTATACCGCTTAGCATACAATCATTCATATATTACAAACGAACAAGAAAATAATTTAATACAAAATAAATGAAATGTAGAAAAAATAGGATAATTAAACATACTAGTAGGCCCGTGCTAGAAATTCGTACAGCATATTGTTATCAAATGCCAAAGTTGCACAAAATAAAATAAAATAATACAACTTATCAAAAGATAAAGAAATCAATTGTTACTTTATCGATAAATATAATCGACAAAGGAAATAAAAATTAATTTAAATCTTCATTTTTGTTTAGAACCAACATGTTTAAAAAATTCAATAATCTGTATCTTTGCAAAAAAATGTCCAATTTCCATGATGTTTTTTCCTTTTGTAGGGAATTTGGTAATCTTTTATATAACCATGTGCATGACCCAGACAAAAGGGTGTAGTTTTTTAGTTATTCGCAAATAAAATTTGTTTTCTTTCATAACGTGTTTGCCTAAATTTTCGGGATGATTGGACTGTTTTGCCCGCCTGAAGGAGAAGGAAGCCTTCGAAATTGCTGGATCAATCTTGAGATTTGGTGAAGAATTAACTATGATATTGCTTCCCGATCAAAAACACCATCGATAAATAATATAAACTCCTCCTCTCTCGATCATAGAGACCTTAAGTCGACGAAATGAGACATGTATTCAATAACAGTACTACAATTAACGTAAAGTTGTGTGAATGCAAACCTTATGCCTTGCGTCATCTCCAAAATAGTACGTTTTCGGGCTTAAAAAAGCAGGATCCGATAGTTCCCGAGAAACTATCCAGATCTTGCTGTACGCATCAAAATCTTCAAGGTCTAATTTTTCCATATCGATCAACAGACCTACCATCGTTCCAGTATTGAATCCTAGCAAAATGTTTGTATCGACTTTATTTATTTTAGAAAGGAAAACAAAAGTGGAGAATACGATTCGCTAACGCCCGTGAAATTCCGAATCCAACATAACCCCATTCATGGTATTTGAGCATGAAAGGAGCTTATATTTGGTACAGAACCAATTTTGACCCATAATTTAATAATAAATGTGGGGATTATTAAATAATCTGCTCACAAGATAGAAAATCATAAATTTAATGTAAGAAATAACTGAAACTTCGTCAACAGAACAACCGCACGTGCTGACGTGTAATGATCCAATTATGTATTTATTTTTAATGTCTATCATGTATTATTACGGTAGAAGTATATCTATTCCTAATGATATCGAGATTCAGTCAATAAATATGCAACTATATTTGATATTTTGAAACTTTTATTCGAAAGAAGTGAAATCCTTACATTGAAATAAACAGGATTAAAGACAATTTCTTTTCATAAAATAATTTTGAAACACGAACATTGTAAGCACAATTTGATTCTCTTGTCTATATGTTTTCAACTTCAGTTGCAACTGGAATCATCAAATTCTTCGCTAAATCTGCTAGATATTCAGACAACCAATGCATGTCCTGTCCAAAGTAGCATATGGATTAAGGCCTTGATGTACGTAAGGGAGAGGAGTGCCAAGCAGTATCCCTTCCTATCTTCATATTAATATTTATAGTTAAGCGAGAAGATCCCTTATCCGGCCAGCTTCTTTTCAGTCTCTTAAGGGTGTTATTTAGCATGTTGATTGGCAGTTGCTTTAACACCTGGAAGCTACTTTTATTAAAAAAAAAAAATCAAGTTCGATCCAAGATTCAGAAAACACTTTTTGATAATCGAACATTTCTGACAGGTGTGATTCAGAACCAACATTAGAACTGAGTGGTAGCCGTTGGGCAGGTGTTCGATTAGGAGAATGACTGGCGGCTCCCGTGTAATCTACACCTCGCCCAATGGGGTCTTCAAAGATTGTTTAGGGTCCTTTAATTTCATGAAGCTACCCGGTTACTGCTGGCATTCGATGGCAGAACTCTTTTCCATTTCTTTATCTTATTATGATATATAGAAGCCTGAATACAGAAAATAAGACACAGTACGAATCAAATCATTGATATATTCTCATTAATAGAATATTTAAATAGAGATAAACAACCGGGTTGGAAGAGGGGGCGTGGATATGATCTAGCAGATTTTATATGATTAGGAATATTCTAATTATAGTATTGGCTAACTTTTGTTGTGAAGTTCCTTCTTCTATTGTTACTCGATTGGTTTAGGTTAGTGATATCTGAAATAAATAAATGCTTTAGGAATTGGTATGATAAATATTTTATCGATCCCTTTCAGCAGAATTTATTGGCATTACTGAATAAGAAATGATCCGTTTGATTAAAAATGTAAGTACCCTTATGGTCCTATAATCAAGATCTGGATGAGATGTTAGGTATCGCCTTTCCTCATATCTGATATGCAATAATCGTCTTATCACCAAACTTCTTAATTGTCACTATTATTTTCCGTTAGAGTAAAATAAACAGTAAAAAAAAATTAATAAAGATTAATAATAAAGGTAGATTAATAATATGGAATATAAATTATAAATAATAGCTTATTATAAAGACGATGAACACTGAACACTCTCGCTTACAGTATACAGGTCCAAGTTTTAGTTTCTGAGGTATTTTAGTGTTGCCAAAATGCGAGACCGAGGCGAGTCTTGGTCTTGCAAACTCAGTCATGGTCATGGTCTTGGTCTTGCGCAAGAGTCTCGCAACAGTCTTGCAGTTACTTATTAGAGATATTACTGTAATTTTTTACATAGCAGGAACCTGCCCGTATGGAAAATAAGAGGAGTTACATGCAAAAATATATTGGTTATAGCAATTATTAACATATAGTAATAACTAAAATTGTCGAATATTAATAACTATTTTGCCTTAATTTCTATTTAAAAAAAAATATTTTTTTCTCAGTCTTGGTATTGGTCTTGCAAAGTGCAAGACCAAGACCGATTTTGGGCAACATTGATTTTAATCCATATCTTCAATAAAACTCGTCATCACTTGGTTTTCGATACTATTTTTCACTTTTCGTCTCTCTAACACGACGTCGCGGTAAGATAAAATCCATATGCAAATTTTGAATAATAGCCCATTACAGAGAGGATGAACTGCTGAACAGTTATCTTGCATATAGTAAGCAGGTTCGATTTTTAGGTTCTGAGATATATTAATCCATATCTTCAATAAAACTCGTTATCATTCGGTTTTCGACACATTTTTTTTCTATTGCCTTCTCTAACACTGCGTTGCGTTATGATACAATTTTGAATAATAGCTCATTACAAAGAGATTGACATGATGAACATTTCCCTTGCTAACAATATGTAGGTCTGATTTTTAGTTTTTGAGATATTTTAATCCACATGTAAAAACACTTTCATCAGTCAACTCCAGCCGACTTTACCCGAGCGTTACACACCGTAGATTTGACGGTTCAATATAATTCACTCACCACCAAAAAAGCGCAAAACGCTCCTAAAGAAGTTAAAAAAAAAAAACGATTAATTCATGTATGTATTATATGACTTGAGGAATTCCAATCGGACGGAATAAACTTCGAAACGAAACGCGAATTCTCCGCCCCCTTTCTTGAATAATCACCACGGACAAAGAGAATTTCACACGGACCAGTAAACTATGATGTATAGGCTTTATTAACACAAGACCACATATAGTAACACCAGCTATTTGCCCGCCAAGAGGACGTGGAATAATATAAAGAGGAACTTTGGAAAAGTATTAATTACGGGATGATCTATGTGTGAATGTGGAAGAGAGGACTATTAGGCTAATAAGTGGCCCGGGAGAGTTATCGTTCCCGATATCACGACCCGTGCGCTATGCCTCTGACGGATGGCCTCCTTTTACCGTTCAAAGACCTTTCCGGCTACCCATCCTTTCGGTAATCCTAATGTAACAATTATATATATATATATATATATATATATATATATATATATATATATATATATATATATATTTAGGATAAATGCACCAGAAGCTGACAGTGTACCAGTATCATGCACTGTGTTAATATCACAGGGATAAACCAACACCAGACGCAATGGGAATAGTGAAACTTCGGAACCTCATGGACCTCTATTTCCTGCTTGTATTTTTGTCCGTTTTTCTTTAGTCTTGCCGGAAATCGGAACCGAAATAATAAATGGCAAATTAGGAAGGACCCTCAAGATCCACTCAGTGTCCCAGAGAACAACCATCCGTCAGTTAGAGCACCGTACCTTAGATTAGCCTTTTTCTCTTTAATTACTGAGATTTATCCCAAAATTTTTGTTTGATTCTTTTCTGGAGTGTTTTTGAAATATGTTTTATCTGTTTTTAATTTATCTTTATAAAGGAATTAGATATTTAATGAGTGTCAGCTATAGGAACCTTACAATGGGGACCTTTGCCCACGGGGGGATCAACGGGGGGCTTTTTTCTAAATGGTAAAATATGACCATGTCTTATGAAAAATATATTTAATAACTACCTCTAAACGTATTATCGTTCCTGTAATTACATTTAATAGTACATAAAAAATCAGTTAAACTCTATTTCATTCAGCTATTTAGTTCCTTTCTTTATCATAGTAAGTAACTATCGTTATATATTTTTATAAAAAAATCTTTCGGGCTAAAGACCTCCAAAACTAAATCCTGAATCCGCTAATGCTTTTGCCAGTAGTTGACACGGCTGTACTCACATGAATTCTAAACTCAATGTAACGGGTCATTCGCTATTGTCTCGTTAAGAAAATTTGCAAGGATTAAGTATAAAGCAAAAATAGATTTTCCTATTTTCCCAAAACAGGTTCTTGACAGTGACCAGTATTTATTGATAAATTTATGTCGGGAAGTTACTTTTATAATATGTTAAAGATAATTTTTGTTAGTCATAAAGTGAAGATCATGTAATTTTCCTTAATTTAACCATTTTTCTCATCTATGTCAGCTATAGGAACATTTCAAATCAAACATTGTCAGCTGCTGGTACAACAAACCTATTCTCTTAATTTTCTATTTTTTTTTTTAATTTAGATAAATGTTTTCTGGATTTGATATGTTGTAACCAAGATTAAGGAAGCATTGGGAAAAAACAAAACTTCTCTCTTTTGTTTCCTGTGTCTGATTTATTAATTCATATTTTTAGCATGTGCATGTGATCTTAAATCATATATCTTATATCTTGACTATCTTTTCTTGATGTCTATATGTGGCATGCATACTATTGTATATAGAATAAGTATCTTTTTTTTTTGTATTTTTATTATCTTCCTATTTATCTTTAATTGTATATAGTAATTATTTATAAATTCTCTATTTTTTCTTTTATTTTATTTCTTATGCTAGTACACTGTATTAATTTTGTAAATATTTCTTTCTGTAAATAGATCTCTTAACCATTTTTGCTGCTTTATAAAAATATCCAACCTAACCCCTTCTCACCTGAGCTAGCATGGTAGAATAAATATTTAATGATGGCCAAATAATGGGTAAGTTCCTTATTTTTTTTAGATTTATCTCTTTAGAGGTGAAAGGCTTGTAAGTCAGTCGCCCAACTAGTAAAAATTCCTATGGAAAATCATATTTACTAAAACTTATTTTATTATATTTTTATTTATTCTTTCTTTTGGTCATAATGTCTTGGTAAGGCGAGAAATAGTTCTATAAGATGAATCCATGAAAAATATAATAACATTAATATTTAAGTTTTTACGCGTAAAAGTGTTTAAGTTTTTACACCCTAAGCATATCAGCTACTGGTACATTTAGCCTAAATGTATGTTGCATTCTCTGCTGTAACAATTAAAAACAATCAAACAATTATGTGCGGTATATTCAGATTATACTTGGACAGAAAACCCACTTGAAACATACATACTAAATTTAAAATAAAAGAAATGACCAGAGGATAGAAAAAACTATCACATCTCTCGGACTACAGATCGACACTCAACATACAAAACAAGCGACTACTCTAGAACCACTCACTATACCAATTTAGACACACGGAGTACAACTTTGGTATTCCGTGCACCGGCGGATTGGGGGATGGGCATCCCTGTAATTAGCTATTATTTATAATTTGACTCAATTAATAATTTGATATTATTAATCTCGTTGTTGATTTTTTCACTTCTATCGTGTGTTATAAAGCACACACCTTAGTTTTTTTTTCATAGTGAGTGATGTAACATTCTGTAACAAAAAAAAAAATAGTTTCAAAGAGAAAAGAGTTAATTTACACCATATTTACATAAAATATAAATAAACAAAATAAAAGCTGAATAATAATTGTGAAAAAATATATATAATAAATAAAAATAAAATAAATCCAAAGATAATTAAAGTAAAATCTTAAAAACGGACATAGCTATATACGCTTATTGATTGGTCAAGGGAATTCTGAATCGGGTTTATCCTTCCACATCTGGAGAATAATGAAGTGTTAAGGAAATTCTTGCGCGAATTGGCGACAAAGACAATCTCTAATTTTTCAACAGTAATCAAGTAATAAGTTCAATGTTATCCGGAACGAAAATAATTTTTCTACAACATTGTTGGACTGTAGGAACGCTTGTCAAGGAATTGTTCTGTAGTATTTCAGAATGCATTTTTTTGTACTTATTGACATTAAAAAAAAATCCAAAATATTTTTAGTTCGATCGAAAGAAATAGGGCTATTTATAATATACAAAAGAAATATATCCATTATAGTTACAGGCTATCAGGTCGAAGAAATATATATTCTTATAATCGAACAAAAAAAGATTATTTAGTAATCTAGTAAATATACAAGCGAAAATGAAATAAGGTAATTCTAGGAGTTACGGTGAGGGATAGGTAAACAGTAGCTGCCTTGATTTAACTAGTGATATAATGTGGTAGAGGACTGCTATATATTCTCATCACTGAACCGCAACCAACACAACTAGTAGCCTTCATTATTCCGAATTTGCATGGGGATAGACATGATCGAAAACTGCATGCATAGTAAACCATCATCGGGGTCGATACTGTAGCAGCGACAACCTACCAGATACATATTCAACTAAAATGCAAATCCTCGCCAAACTTGAAGAAATGCCCCTTCGCTATACTGAACACCGCTTTGCCATTCGCAAATAGCACTCGTTTAAATATAGATCACGTTATGAAATCTCTAAAGTTGCAGATTAATTTTTAAACAATGCAAATGGAATTATGGAAAATGTAAATAACGGATAAAAATGATTTATTCAAATCATATATTTGAAAAAAAAAACAGTATACTTAGATCATATGCTTTGCTAAAATATATGACTAGAGATCGAAAAGTATTAGGGAACAAGGAACATGCATTCCCGAATTGGCAAACTTTGGATTGCTTACACGTTCTCTGTTAACTAAGAATATTTAATTGCATTAACTAATTATAACTAATTAACTAATAAAACAATTAAAATTAATATTTTATTAAGAAAAAATTATTCTTTAAAAGTTACTTTGATTGTTTTTTAAGTTTTATTATAGGTTAGAGACACCATATTGATTATTGAATTACATTTCAATAGGTCTTATGTATGTAAAATTTTAGAAGTGTATGTTGTTAGGATGTCTGTTTAAAGAACGTGTTTTCACAACTGTGTAGGTTATTTCTGATTTTTCTCTGAAAGTTACTTTGAATTAACTAAATAAAAACGTATAAAAATTATTCTTTACAAGTTAATTTTAATCTAATTAAGTTTAAGGAGCATACATACATGTGTGTTATTCAGCGAACACGATAGTGACTGTACTAGAAATTAGCATACCCAACCTCAAAAAGCAATTATTGAGAAACAGCAGAGGATCCAAAATTTAATTTTAGGGAGGGCTTGATATATATATACATATATATTTAAATAAGTGCAGTTACTCTTGAAAGAAAAGAATGAAAATATACAAATTAATGTTGAAGTGATCCTTGGAAGCCCGTAAAAAAAAAAATATTTAGAGTAACAATAATGCTTTGGAGAAATAAAAAAAATATTTTATTATGCTTATATTTAGTAGCTGAAATCCACATGTTATAATTTTAAAAGGCTATATAGTTTGATCTTTGAAATATTCAGCTTAGATCACTAATAGAAACAAATACAGGAACCGTGAAAAAAAAATTCCATTCGGAGAGAGGTCCAGCAGCGGATCCGCTAGTGCTGCGAAATCACTTATTTAAATAATGAAGAAGTCCTCTGTTCATAACAATGCAAATACATACTGTTCATAGATAAGAAAATGCTTTCTTTCGGTTCGCGGCTAGAAGAAGCTTGGGTCCTCCCGGATAACTGGATCTCACAGATTATCACGAGGAATGGTGGTTCCCGAGTAAAGCCCGTTGAGTGCGATGTAAATATCGAGCCCCTATGCCAAAATTGTGGAGAACCGGAGACCTCTGTGCATGTTGTACTAATCTGTACCGCATATGAGTCACTGAGAACGAGAGAGGTGTTGAGGGGTAGAGGTATCTAAGAGAGAGAGTGATCTTCCTCAACTAATGGCCTCTGACAAATATGCGTACTTCAAGAATTTCATCTATGTATGGAACGAAGTTGTACTACTAACCCACTTCTTTCTGGGAAGAAGGAGAGAAGCTGCACCTGGTAGAACGTCAGAATGAATAGAAGGGACGCCGACAAAGCAGAAGTGAAGGAAAGAGCAAGCTGTGTGCACAGCTGAGGAAGAGAAACGTAATGGTTTAAAAATGCAGCAGTGGGTTGCTATGTAACAGTAACATCCCACAGCTGCGGATACCCGTATTACCTATAGGCAGGGGAGGGTTAAAAATAAATAAATGTCCATAAAAATCTCAAGGTTGCTGTCACTTTTAGACCTTTAGTTGTGTTGGCCCTTACTCAATCTCCGCTGGCTTTTAATACCAGTGAAGTGGTTGAGGAAGAAGCACAGGGATCTCTTGAAGCCTCGCTTTCCCTTCACATGTGGGGGAACAAGTATGAGTTCGTATAAGTATGAATTCGGAGTTCCCATGGCCGACTGTAAATAGTGTAAATAGGTATGCCTGCGTCTAAGATGTTTATTTTCATTACTTTTTTCTTTTTTTTTTTTAAAGATAATTTTAATTATATTTTATTCATTTATTTTTATTCCATTATTACTATTATTTATATTTTCTTCCCTCACTATGATATTTTATTTTGTTCTTATTTAGCTTTTTATTATTTTGAAATTACATTATTTATTTTTTGGAATTTGTAAATATGGTGTGGATGTGTTCTTAGAACTCTATTATAAATGTCCTTTATTGAGACAGATTGTAATATTTATCAATTAACAAATAATCCGGTAAAAATAATAAGTTGTGTTGGGAGTTTTTTGATTTCCTCATCATGACCTCATTGAAGAAACCCAAAGGAAAAAGAAATAATTATAAATAGACATATAAATCTAAATATTATATTGGAACAATGAAAACGGATCCACTGAATCTTGATCTTCGATCATGATTGAAGAGCTCTCAGTCGAAGGAGATTAGTAGTCCAAAAAAAGACGCATTTGAAATCTGAAGACGCGACCTCCTCATTTTTGTCATTAGTTAACGAATAGGAGGCAGTGGAGACTTTATAAATAATGGTTTTATTCATAATGTTACAAATGGCATCTAAAATACAGAATAATATACTATGGATATATGAGTTGACTACATCAGTTCACTCCAGGTCTCCTACAGTGAAGAGTGTGACTCAAGAATGCAACTGCATGAGTGATTTGGTCTTAGAAGGATGGGGGTTATATGCTCAGGAATAGTAGGGGGGATGATTCAATTCTGGACGGTCTAGGAAGCGTGTGAATGAAGTTAAGAATTGATATCCTTATCTTTTAGAATTGATATGAAGTCTGTGAGAAAGTATTCGTTTGTTGAAAACGGTTATTGTTCCCTAAGTCTTGATAAGTGTCTTCTGTCCAGTCAGTAAATTCTAGATAACTATTTCTAAGCTATCAGAGATAGCTTGATCTGGCTATGTAGGGCTTTGTGCCTTAATGCTTTGATAAAGGTTATGAGAAAGGTCAATGAATGATTAAATGATTAAATAAATAAAAGTTAATATTAATAGTTGTTACGGATTAAGTCCATTCCGTAACTATTGATAAAAAGTATGATATCGCTTGTAGGTGAATAATGTGAATATTTCTCACTCACACAAACACTTTGTTCAGAAATATTACAATTTGTCACGGTTAAGGACACTTAAAATAGAGTTCAGAGAGTACATTCATTTTAAGTCTAGTATGTGGATTCCATGTTAGTCGTCTGTCTAAGAGAAAGCCAAGATACCGGACTGTATCTGAGAAAGGAAGCTGAATGGAGTTAAAATAAACTGGTGGGCAGGTATTACGCCGAAGGGTGAAGGTAATGTGTTTACATTTAGATTCGTTTACCTTGATGCGCCATTTCTTACACCAGTGTTCAATCAGGAAGAGGTGCCTTTGTAAGTTTGCGGACGCTGTTTCAGGATCTGAGTTGGAAGAAAGGATAGCAGTGTCATCAGCGAAAGTTGCCAGGAGGGTATCGGGATGGACAGGAATATCAGCGGTAAAGAGAATGTAAAGGATGGGGCCCAAGACGCTGCCTTGAGGAACGCCAGCCTCAATTGAGTAACAGTCGGAGAATTCGGTGCCACAGCGAACTCGGAAGGAGCGGTCGGCAAGATAGGATCGGAGTACTAGGTATAAGGACTGTGGTAGGTGGATTTAAGGCTTGAAGAGTAATCCGGCGTGCCATACCCGGTCAAGAGCTTGCGCTATGTCCAGAAATGCACCCGAGCAATACTGCTTACTTTCTAGGGTTGAGGATAAATGGTCAACAACTCGGAGTCCTTGTTGGACAGTGGAATGTTGGGAACAAAATCCGAATTGATGAGTAGGAAGGTTATAGGATTCAATTATAGGTAGGATTCGTTTCAGTAGGATCTTTTCAAAAAATTTTGAGAGGATTGGGAATAGGCTAATTGGTCTATATGATGCTGTATTGTTGGAAGATTTGCCTGGTTTCAAGAAGAGGACGATGGTGGAATGTTTCCATAAAAGAGAGAAGTGGGTAGTTCGTAAGATGCAATTGTATATATATGTGAGAAATATGATGGCTTTGGATGGAAGTTGTCGAAGGATCTGTGGGGTTAGAAGGTCATATCCAGGAGATTTGCGAGGAGTGATTTTTCGTAAAAGGTATTTGACCTAGGAGAGATTAACAGCTTTAGGTGGTAAGGAGAGTGCGATAGGTATTGAGAGGGATTCTTCTACTTTTACTGTGTGGCTGGAATGGGATTCCGGATGAGGAGCGAAAGTATAGGAAAGGTGTTTGCAAATTCACAGCCATCACCTCGTCAAAGAGGGTGGGAAATATGATGTGATTTGAGGATTTTTCTGGTGATATTCCAAAGGGAATTATCATGAGCAGAGAGTGCGGTGAGGTAGGAATTGAATGATTGGGACCTAAAGGTGGCTAATTCTTGTTTTAATTTTTTACAGTGATAATTGTAGGAGTGGCGGTCGGCTGGATGTCTGGTACGTTGCCATAATAATCTGGCACGGCGTTTTATGTGGATTAGGTCAAGGAGGTATTGAGGTAAATTATGTTTCTTAAGGATTTTTGAGGAGTGATCAGGGGAGGAAGCAGTCCAGACTGCTTCTTGAATTTTGGTAGTGAAGGAATGTACTACATTGTCCAGGTCTTCAGGGGTTTTCAGGGTTACTATGAGGTCAATTTTATATGAGAGGATTTGAGGAAAGAGTTTCCAGTTAAGTGGGCCTCTGATGAAGGACGGTGGAGAGGGTTTAGGAATAAAGGCTAATGATACTTGGAGTATTAATGGGCTGTGGTCTGAGGAAAGCTCGTCAAGACGGGCAACGGAATGGTTGCGAGCACCTAAACCACTATGGATAAAGAAATCGAGGATATCGAGATTACGGTACGGTCGGTACGCTTCAGGTGTGGCCGGTATTATTTTCCGGTATCATTGGTTCTGTTTAGGCATGAATAGCAGCCTGGGCAGATTTTATTAAGTTGAGTACACAACAACTGGAAATTTCTCAAATTTTTGACAAAGATAGGAGGTGGGCGTGGTTCTCTGGGTATAGGTGCATCTTCCATCTCTTCCCTGTCATTTTCAAGCACCTGGTATGGATTAGGTGTAAAAAAGGGAGATTCCATTTCTTGTGAAGACGTACTTGGCAGTGGTTGAGACACAGATACTTGAGTGTTCGCTGGAGGATTTCCGGGGGGTGTTGATCGCTTACTGCGACGTGTTTTCTGTTTAGGCGGTGAATTACGAGGGGTAGAGCCAACTGAATGGGACTTCTTAGTTGACATTACTTGGTGGTAATATCGCATATAAAAAATAAGAAAGAGAAACAAAAAAAATAAATAAAACTACGTCTGCTTGTTTTTATAATGGATGAACCGCCGACTGTGGACCAGTCAGTTACGTGGCTGGACCACAACTGGAATGGGGAGCCGTCAGCTGTTATGGCGATAGAGATAAAGCCTATAGACGCTAAACCACTAAATTCACTGTCTGTAATAGTACACAGTAAATAACAACACTACTCACTGTAGTGTTAGTCCATTGTTGTTGTTTTGATGTCAGCCTAACTAGTTTTTTTTTTTTTAAGTAAAACTGAGCACTTATTCTACTAAAAAATTGTAAAACTGTGGGACACGACGTGAAATGTGGGCATTCAAATCAAGCGCATGCGCAGAACTGACACTATTAGTTTAGTAACATACACCCTCAATTCATGAAGCTTTTCCAAAATTTCGGTGCTGCTCAGATGACCTGACGAAAATCTCTCAAAACTGTTCTAAAGAGATGCAAATATCACGGGTTGCACTCATTACAATTACCCATTTACTGAGTAATATTTGTCTTATCTCACTACTTTGGCTAGAAAATTCGTCATAAATTTTGGAGTCGTTTCGATGCCCACATTGCACTATAACGAAAGCTAGATATTTCAGCAAAATCCTGAACTTTATACTTAAAGTTATAATTGCTCTAGCATTTGAATGATTGAAAATAAGACAGTGAAGTAATGTATATTTATAAAATGAAATTATATGTTAAACAACTTTTTTTATCACGACTTTTTCTTAAAATGAAGAGATACAGAATTATATTAAAAATAGAGATACAAATACAAGGCGAAAATTATTCTTTTCAATATTAGGAAATTATGAGGACAGATATATTGGAATCTATGGCTCAATTCCTTGGTGAAGAGACTTTGGAATTTGTATTAAGTTTTACACTCATTGAACAATATCAAGATTTGGAGTATTTAATTGTAATCGTGAGGTCATGTAATGTTTTAAAATAAAGACTGGCTTTAGTTCCAGTAAGACGATTGGGAGAGTAGCGCAGGAATCTCCTGGAGTCATACTTTTCCCTTCCAGGTGCAGGGACGAGCCTTGATCGAAATTCCCTTTGCTGATTGTAAATAAGCTTATTTTATTTTTATATCTTATTTCATTAATATGTTTACTCGTTTATAATAAAGTATTTTTTTTATATCTTCAATTGTTATTCCAATAACTTTTTTACTACAGTTATTTCAATAATTGCGCAATAGGTGAAGATATAATTCAAAAGGTAGGTTACAAGAAGCCCCTCACCTCTCCTTCCCAATCGGTCTGTCGATAGGCTAATTGATCGATTGATGGCTAATCGCTTCCAATTCACAACCTCTTCCCCAACACTAACACTAAAACTGTACAATTATAGATTAAGTAACTGAATGGTTGTGCAACTAATTCTCACAATGGTGGGTTTCATCTTTTTGGTACATCGTTGCCATCTTTGTGACATGATAAGTCTAGAAAAATTCCAATACAAAAATTTCTTTTTAGCTGCCATATTCCAAAATCGTGTGCGGTATCGAACGATAGAAAAAAAAAATGCTGAAATAAGTTGTAGTATTTGTTAAAAAAAATAAATATTTTTTTTTTCGAAATATACATAAATAAATTTAAAACTAAAATGTATTTCTATCTACCATAGAAAACTGAAGGAAAAGTATACCAACAAATAAAGTGACTGAAAATACCAAAGAACAGAATCAAAAGAATTTTGAGACTCAAAATTGATGCTGGGGTATTGTTTTCATCATTTACTTGTAGCCTGATTTGCTCTGTTTCTGTTATCACAGCTTTTTCAAGTATATCTATATCCAATTGGCAGTAATATATGTGATATATATTTATAATTGATGCGGTGAAAAAGCTTATACAATACATTTTCATTGTTACGACTTATTATAATATGTAGTATATTATTTATTTCTAAAACAATTAACAATAATAATTTTTACCAAAGTTGTTTTAGTCGATATCAATTCGGAAGGTTCAACATGCTATATAACATTCCGATTTTCAAACATCTTATTTACAGTATAAGTTTCCGAGGGTTTCGCAGTTTTTATGCCTTTTCCGATTAAGGTAATCGCACCAGCGATGGACACAACTTAGGAAATTATTGTATTTTTTGGCTTATACAGCTGTAATTATTATAGTTATAAACTTTTCCGTTGGACATTTAAAATCTCTATGGTCTCCTTCTTCTCTTTAACACATCAAAATTTAAAAAATATTCAGTTGTGCAGATATAATCTCCAACACCTTTTTGCACTAGAGATGGATATCCCGAAATTTAATTGCTCTACTAACAGAAAGGGGGTCGGTAACAGATATAGAAATGTCTCAGAAAAATTCCAAAATGTTTATTTAACTATAATGATGATGATAAAGATAATATAACGTAAATGTTTAACTGAATCTTAGCAAAACTGTTAGTAGGAAGGTATGAAACACACCGATATCAAGAGCACCATAGAATAACCGATGATAGGCATTTTAAAATTTTCTTTTGAAAACTTTATACAGTTGTCAATAGAGAGCATTGTTCTTAAATCTAGAAAAAGCACGAACCTTTAAATCGAAAAGGAAGCTACTTATTTACATTTAAAGTCCAATCTGTCTATAACTGGAGCATTTACCCCACTGTGCGACGTTTCGACAAGCACTCGGCCCATTTTCAAGCCTTATTTTATCATCACGCGTCAAGTCCACAGCCATTATTTTTTTCCTAATCTCTTTAGGTGAGAAAAGTTAATTGTTATATTGGGTCTCTCCTAAGTCACATACGGAGAGATTGAGAATAAGTAGAACGAACTCCCAATTTAAGTCATTATCACTACTAAAACATTTTCATATATATGTAAGCCATTCCTTGAATTATTTTCATAAAAACTTAAATAATAGAATATTTTTAACGATATATTTTTATACGTCGTTGGTATCTTTTTGACATGTTAAGAGTCTAGAAAAATCCGAATACGCAAAATACTTTTTTGTAGGTGCCATATTGCAAAAAAATTATCCAAACTCTTGTGCGTTATCGGATGAGATTGTGGTATTTGTATAAAAATATATATATTTTACATATCTGTCCCATGTCGAATTAAGTCTTTTCGTTTAAGTTTTTTAACAAAGAAATAAGTGGGAGATTAATTAGCTAATTGTTAGTTAGCTCCTTCTTTATGATATAAAATTAATGCATCAATGTTTAAGAAGTGATAATTCATATCTCCCAAAGGACTGATCCATGGATGAGAATCGACAAGTGGAAATTTTGATTAGTCTTACGGGCTGGGATCCCCAGTACAAAGGATGTAGAACATCAGATATTCACAATAAAAACATAAGTAACAGTAAAATTGACTAAGAGATTTCCACTTCTTATTGGAAAGATATTTTTTTAATATATCTCCAGTACTATGATTACCTTGGGCAATATAGGTAACTATCAGTAGTGCGATTCATGAGATAATTTAGTAATGAGTTCTATAAACTCTTCCTGTAGTTTTAACAAATGTTCTGAACATGACAGGTCAAATGTACTATGTTTGTAAAACAAACAAAATTTGAGAACGACTGCCAATTAGCAGCGTTTAACTGGAAGTTTCAATTTTAATTACTAATAATTGGAAATGAGCTGGAAAATTAATATAGATGTTTACTTTGGATATGAATTTTCATGCGGATGGAATAGTAGTGCTTACAGAAACTGATCAATCTATATCTGATGGTATAAAGGCAAGAAGGTGAGATGGGTAGATGTTTATGTACGAATATCGGGATATGTAGCTCTAAGCAATCCATTAGGAAGAATCTAGATAACAATGAATGCTATATTTGCGAAGAGACGACGTGGGAGGCCAAAATCAGATGGATAGATAGATTCAAGATGGATGTTATAGAGCTGCATGCGTTTTACTAAAACGCAGTGGCCCAAGATAGGTATAGATGAAAAAGGTTCGTTCACAGGAGGTCAAAGATCAGTAGTAGCAAACGAAAGAAATAAAAGTTTTAAAAAACAATATAAAACTCTTCAAACCATCCTAGTATCTGTATATTTTTTATGAATCTTAGAAACATCAAAATACAACATTTTTTCCAGGTTTTTCGACTATTCTTCGTCAGAGACAATACAATTATCAACAGAAAATTCGGGACTAGATGTCATGACATTCTAATTTTCGCAAATATCGGTCTTGTCTACAAATATGAGAGGTAATCGTTGTTGGTATATAGTTTAATGATATTAATGAGGTTATGGTATTATTAACTGATAAGTTGTAAGGTTAATAGGTTTCAGGCCCATCAGCTTCTTATAATTATTTATTTATTGTTACATTCCGCATCTACCCGATCGGGTCATTAGCGGCTTTAGATGTAATCAAATGAGGTGTATAAATTTAATGTCTTTTATAAATTCAAATACTTTTTGTATCTTTTCTTCGTCATCTGAAAGTGCTTCAGATATGTTGGAAGGTATATTATGTTTTATTCTGGTGTCAGAGTATAGTCTGCAAGTTGTTACAATGTGTTTCAGTTTAAGTGATGTGTTGCATGTTTTACAAAATGGTGGTTCCAGGCCTCTCATTAAGTAGCCATGGGTAAAGGCTGCATGTCCAATTCTAAGCTGAGTTAAAATTATTTCTTCTTTCCTGTTCTTTCTGAAAGAGGTCGTCCACGGTTTGGTATCTTTTTTAATTTCTTGCAATTTATTCGTAGATTGGTTCCACTTGAATTGCCATTTTTCATTTAGGATTTTTTTACATTTCAATCTCCACCGGGCGAAGGATTTTTCTCTCAAACCTTCTAATACTTCTTTCTATGGTGCTGTTTACTGTCCAGGTCATTCAGTCCTATATCAGAATTTGCTTTATCTTATCCTATTTTATACCCTTAATTTGAGATTTTTCGGGATTTTAATACCTTTGAAGATGAGAACAAAGCTCTATTAGCGCTTCCGACCGTTGGTCATTCATCGAAGCTATTTTGGAACCGAGGTATTTGAATTTGTCTCCTCTCGTGAACGATATTCCTTCTACGCAGATCCTTTTATTAGGTGGAATTTTTTAATGAGTTTTTCAATTCTTTATCTGGTTACCTGTACTAATTCAATATCAACTGATATTTTATTTATTTTTGTCTGGTAACATTTAATATTTTCTGTTTGAATCCTGTTCTTTTAACCCTGATGGAGACTTACAACGTTGGTCGAAACGTTTGCAAATGCAATGATATTTTACTATAATATACAGTATTCTATATTGACTGCTCCCTGATCAACTTCTCCTTAAATTAGAATTTCGGCCAATTAGCTCCATACCATAAAAAAAAATTATTTATTTGTAATGAAGTTTTCAACGAATTAAGGGGCGGTTAACATCCTTCGCCCGCACAAGGTACCCCACTGGGTTTCTTGAAGAATTTCCCCACCAATTTACTATTTATCTGCGATGTTTAAGATAACTCCATAGGTTGACCAATGGAGGTGATTACGACACGGTTTCCGCCCTCGCAGTACGCCAGGGAATATAGAGGAAGGGTAGGTAGCACTAATCCAACTGCGGGGTGATAGGCTAGGACTAATATACTCCAAGTTATTCATAGGGCGAGCGGGGCTCATGCATGAAGTCGCAGCTATTCACTTCGTCGCGGTGCACTTAATAAACATGGATTTGTTGCCCTGTTTGATTATCATCGACCTCAGAGCCAGTTCTCAAATCGTAACTCTACAGAGGTGAACTAGTTGACGTTATAGAGACATTTAACTTTGGCCCTCAGCCCGGTTCTGTTGGGATCTTTATGTATAACACGAGTACCGTGCACTCTGTATTATAGGCCCTTACCTTTGATATAGTATCAACTATAAAGTTATATACCCCATCTATCTATTCAACAAGGCTAATTTAAACTTGAGGAGCCCGTTTGAATCATAGCGGTTATTTATTGTCGCAACAGTTGAAGATAATGCCTCTTTAATGGGCAATGCCGTTTTATGACGAGTTCGAAAGATTAGCTCTTTATTCAGCATGATATTAATCATTTTAAAGCAACTAAGATAATTATATAGAGTATGGGATAAGAAAGTCAGGAGTAACAAATATTTTTATTCTTTTTTTCAGATGAAACAAATTATAGTTAAGAAATAGTACAAAAAAGAATATTTAATTTCTGAAATGGTCGTAATCGAGAAAAGAAATTCTTCGCACTATTTTTTTCACAAATAATTTAAGTTTGTTCACCATTGTATTATTGATTTTGCAACATAAGTCATTTTATGTTATTAAGACGGCGCACGGTGGTCTGAGAAGCAAAAAAAAAAAAAAACTATTTTCAAAGTGTTCTTATAATTCGAATGTACTATGTTTTGGATTGAGCCATTTTCAATTCATATTTTATCATCTCTCTTCAAATATACATCCAATATTTTTTCTCTTATTTCTTTAACTAAGAAATGTTAATTGTTATATTGGATTTCCCCTACGTCATATGTGGAGAAATTGAGAATGAGTAGAATTCATTACCAATTTAAATCATTAGCTTATTATTAATACTAAGACATTTCCAAAAATATGAAACCCATTGCTTGAATTATTTTCATAAAACGTAAATAATAGAATTACCTATTATTATAAGACAAAAATATTTTAGTTGCTTCATTAATTAACCGAGCCTGAATTTTTATGCAGTAAAAAAATCGCATAATAATTATTTATTCTATTTATATATATAAATAGAATACATAAGTGGTCTATATCAACTAGTCCTCAGGTCCCCCCGACGAAACTAGATTTCTAACCACCCTCGTTCTCAGTTCGTGTTCCATAGCCCCTCTTTTATTTAGAAGAAAAAACTAACACTTAATTACATATCCAAGATTTTTCCTTGGCCATACCATCCTATCTACACATAGCTACAAAATTAAACAAAATTTTCCCAAGCTATTGAAAATACCATGAAATAAAAACAAAAAACGGTTAAACCATTCCGTTATTGGAGAGAATAAATTCAGCTTCTGCGTTTCTTAAAGGAATAACATATGAAATGAAATTTACAACCTATGGATAAAAAAACATCCTAACTCGATTACCCAAAATCTCCTGATTACAAAACTGAATTCCTATATATCTAAAACAAATATTACTACTGTTTTGATCTTTACTAATGGATGCAAATTATACAAATCCACCGTGTCTTCTTTTGTCACTTCTATCAATCTATTAGATAGATACAGATACAGCTGAATTACTCTTTTACATGTCAATTACTCCCCAAATTTTGCAATAATTACTGATACATTAAGTTCTCTAAAAGATATAAATAATATATACTTATTTCTTTTTGGTCAGGGGTGAGATTATTTTATATCTCGAAAACACCGGTTTGTTTCCGGGTGAAGCGTGTTTTGCACACGCGTTAGCTCGCTCGGCTTTACCGCCCTCTCTATAACCAGACCGAGGACAGGCCACACCAATCTGACTCATTCTTATATATAAAACATGTTAAATGAAAATTAGACACAGCCGCTGATGACCTCGGAGTTTTATGCTTTAAATCCCTAATCAAATTATTGAAGTGATCGAATTGATTAGCTATTATTTTCCTTAGCAATTTGTTTTGAGGAATTTAGCTTGGAGGAATTTATCATTATAATTCTCCATTATCATGATCAGTAATATTTTTCGAACATTTATTTTTCAAAAAGCTGCATTTTTATATAGATATTTTTTTTTAAATGGAATATATTAGGAAAAGTAACTAGCTACTAATTCAAGAAGAGTCCTTCAAGGAACCTTAATGGTATCGATTTCTTAAGATAGGGCATTATATTGTTTACTGCCACTTTTCCAGTCGCCTTCTTCTAGTTATCGCTTCGTATTAGTGTCTCATATTTAAAAATAACTTCTTTTATTTTCGTCGCGTTTTAATGAAAATCCTCTCTCTAGAGGAGAAAAACATTCCTATAAATTAACAGAAAAAATGTTCCAGAGCTTAATCTACATTTTCGGAAATAATAATAATTAAAATTAGTATATTGCTCGAAAACTGTGATTACGTTATAAATTGATAAATTAAAACTGCTAAGCCATAATTATCTAACATACAGGTAAACCGTCAATCTGCCAACGTTTCACCAATTCAGGCATCATCAGGGTAGAAAAAAAAAGATGGTGATGTTTGCTTCTATCCTGCTGATTTATATGTTATATATATAAATATATATATATATATATATATGCATGTATTAATTATGTTTTGTTGTTTACTTTGTGATTAATGTTGTATATCTCCAAGGCTATTCGTACCAGAATAAAGTTTATATTCAATTACACCCCCATACCAGACTGAAACGACTAGAAACCGCCCGACGTTTTCGACTACTGCAGCACTTACTAGGCAAACGCTCTAAGCTTTCAATCAATTACAAAGGACTCAGATATATATAACAATAATAAGACCTATTTGGACTTACGGAATTGAGCTTTGGGGCTCCACTAAACCATCGAATTCCTCTCCTATCCAATCCTTACAATCCAAAATCCTTCTTAAAATCCTCAACGCTCCTTACTTTGTCACAAATAAAATCATCCATAAAGACCTTAATGTTCCATATTTTTCCGATTTGGCCCAATCCAGATACCTATCCTTCCATAACAAACTGCATAACCATCCGAATCCTCTCGTTTCAAATCTTGCTTCCTCCTCGATCCCTGATAACCCTCTGAGGCGTCTGAAAAGAAGATGGCCTCGGGACCTTCTAATATAGAACTTTAATTTGAGTTCTACCAATGGGTAGTTTCCCTTCATGTTGTACATGTCATGTTACCAATGTCACATTTACTTATTGTATTTTCTATGTAATACAGTTGTAAATTTCATTAAAAAAAAAATTCAATTACACTTGATGTGGGCTCTTTAAAATCTAAATCCTTGTTCCACGGTTCGAATGTGTCCTCACTTTGAAGCTCAACAAGAATATAATTCCCATCGAAATTCAAAAACCCATAAAAATGTACCCCCTCCACATTTTTGATGGTACAACTTTAAGTAAAATGGTTAAAACTTAAAAAAAATAGTAATAATTTTTAACAATTTATAAGGTTTTGTTAATAAGCGTCATTTTTCAATATAATTATTCTTCTTCTTTTTTGGTTTTTACATTGATAGCTCTTAAAATATAACATATAATATAAAATAAACGGACTTTACTAGTACTTCGTATTAATTCTTATTTTATTTTTGTGATTTTTAACTATGTCTGGTTTTAGATAGCCTGTAGCCCTGGTTTAAAAACAAAACATAAGAAAAAAGATGAGAAATACATTGCATATGAATATGAATTTTTTCTGCCATGAACGAGATTTTCTGTTCAATTTTTACAATATTCTGAAGACAAACATCTACTGTTTTAAATAATATTTTTGTTCGTGTTTCTAAAATATCTGGTGCGGTGCTCGCATAACACAAATTTCACTTACCTCCGCTTAGCAGAAATTTTCAAATAGAAAGTAAAGTTAAACATTATAGACGCTATATTTATTAATATTTCATTGTGGGTATTTTTATTTGTTTAAGTGCCCTTATATTTACAAATCTTAATATTTATATGGCTGTAATTCATACAATTCAATATTAAATAATACCAACGATAGCAGTTTATAAAAACCGTATATGTTGGTATAGGTACATTATATTATCGGAGTCCGTTTTGTACTAAGCTCCTGCTACTTATGGAGCCAGTTCTAATCTTTCTTGTTTTTGTTCTAATCGGGAGCGCTCATATTCATTACAATGATTTTCCGTTATGACCTCTTACTTCTCCTTTAGCTAATCATGAAATTCTTTCATATTTTATATTGAACTATTTTTTATATCAGATATGAATGTTAAATAGTTAGTTGTTTAAAAAAAATATTAAAGGTACTTTAGGGAAAGCTAATATTTAAAATTAGCCATTTAGGCCCTATTAGGGAACATCAATGGAAATAAAACCTACATTGTATGAAAGACTGCTTAAGTTTATAATAATGTAATGAATTTAATCATAATCGTTAGAGCCGTTTTCAAGAAAATCGTAAAATATAACATCGTAAAAATTAAATCGTTGATATAAAGTCCATTTTCATTAGCAGATTTTGACGAAAAAGTTTATGTGACATTCCAGGTATATAAAAACTTTAAACATGCAATTTTACCACTTTCGTACGACTTTTCGTTTTTGAGCTAAAATGTTAACACACAGACACACACACACACACACCCCCCATTTTGAGGAACTTGGTTATTTGGACTCAGGGGACCTCAAAACGTGTATTTGCATTGAAAATCCAGATTAAAAAAATTTCACGATCGCAATAATATATATACATATCCTTTACTGTATATTTCATATACAGACAAGTGAAAGTGAACGTAAATAGCCTGTTGAAAAAATCGATAAGAAATGCTGTGATGTGGTTTTTCTCTATATTTTGCTTAGACGTAATCCCTTGATTTTATTAATATTTACCTTAATGAATTAATTGATTTCTTTTTTAATTTCAAATTCCCTGGTTTTGTGCTTATGTATTTTTATATTTAATAGATAAATTTTAATATCCACAATTAAATCATTGATTGGCAAATTTTAAGATACTTTAGTAGAATTATTTATCCAGAAATATGGAATATTTAAAATATGAATAGCAGTGTTCAAAATATGGAATGGTAAAATGATTGAAAAAAAAAGAAGGTAAATATATTATTATAATTGAATCAATTTTATAGATTTATGACTTAAATGAACTTTTAAAAAATCGTAGAAAATATTTTACTTAATTAAGATTTTCCATACAAAGAGCTGTATTTTAACTATAAACAAAAATCATCTGAAGGCTATTCTGGTTAGGACAAAATGTGTTTATCCGCTCCATTTGTATTTGTATGGGGTCAGTCCCCTCCCCCCCCAAAAAAAAAATATATATTCTATTCTACATTCTATTCTGGTTAGGAAAATATTATATTTTAATTGGTTAAACTGACAATAGGGCAGTGGGTTAGCTCAGAGGTAGGGCACTTAGCTTCCAATGATCAGGGTCCCAGGTTCGAATACTGGCCCATGGCAGTTAAATTATTTAGTCTGTTTCATTGGCCGTGGGGCGACCCATGGGTGGGCAGACCCTTCTTGTGCACACCCAGCCTCTAAAAAGTTGATACTCTTAATAAAATAATTAATTAAGGAGGAAAACCTGGCGGTTGAGTGCGATCCTGACCTGTTCTCCTGTCTGCACAACCGTTGGCCTTAAATCAGTGCTTTCCCTAAATAGTACTGAACCCAAGACCCTCTTCATGGGTTACAGTGGTACAGGTTTTTTTTTTTAACTGACCATGTTTGTCTAGTATTTTATATGTTATGATTTCTTTTAATATTATTAAGGAATTATCATTTTTACAATGATAAAAATAGTTATTATATGAGAAGTGAGACCGATCAAGAAAATTTGTCCACAATGTTTTAAGTTATTTATTAACACTCATCGGCAGATCATAAATCACTGGCGAGCATGCTCCTCGGGTTACTAATCGTCGAGAAGATTAGGGCCCACACACAGGTCAATTAGCTCCTATTCTTCTAAAATAAATTGCTCCAGAAAGGCAAGACCAACTCAACAAATCGTCCTTATTTGTAGTCCGAGAGCTCTGAAGAAAAGGATAACAAGAAATAAAAAAAATAAAAAAAGGAAAGAAAAAAAAAGAGGAACGAACAGAGGGCGTGCGGTGTAGACTATTTCTGTACAAATGAGCTCATTGCGGCTGTCAAGACCTTCTCGTACCCGCTCACGTTGACAAATCGGGCCTAATATTGGAAACCCCCCTCCTCTAATATATTGCTCTATTGATTAAATTAGTTTCATTCCTCTGAGGTATAACATGACAACAATAATTTCGCATACAAGATTAATTCATCCCCTCTCCAACAACCGATGCCTGGGGCAAATGAATGTGTACAGCAACGTGTAAAAGGCAATTTGTTCCGTGCCTTTAAACATCACTCATTTCGCTTCAATTACAAACGGCGCTGTTTACATAATATAATATGCGAGATCCACCTTTAAAATTCCAATTTTGAATGGCGTACGATAAAAGGGGACGGATGTGGGGTCATCGATAAGTTTTTACTATCTATCCCAAAAATTATGTCCACACAATGTACAAGAATTTGATAAGAAATAACCAATTGAATAAACAATGAATTTTCATCATTTTTACAAAAAATGTATATATTAAAATACGAATTAAAAAAAAATTGAAGAATAATGCTCAGTCCGTAATTAATTAATATTTTATAATCAATTCAGTTAAATTCACTAGAACTAGAACTCTATATTTTATCACTTTATTTATATTTTATTAATTATATGAACTATTTTATGGAAAAGTAGTTTCGTTTACATATATGTTGTATATATGTTTCATATATATCATATGTTTTTAACAGATAATGTAATTATTATTCTTTATCCAGTAATGCCAATTATTATTCTTAATTTTCCTTTATAGAAATCGCCCTTAAGTGTTGAATACCTTTAATTACTTTAATTAAATTTATTATGGTTATAAGTAATTAAATTTATTAAACACTCAACATAAATCAACATATAACGTTTAACATATAATTTAGTCATAGCACGTACTCTTGTAGTCAATTTCAGACTTGTCAAAAATTATTGTATTTTAATTATTGATTGAAAGAACATTATTTAAAATACCATGTATTTCGTAGTAGAACATAATGTGTATCTTAATTACAATGTATTTAAAATATTTACAGAAAAATATATAAAATACAAATACAAAATAATAACGTCTAAAACACTTAATTGCACTTTGCAACTGCTTAAAAAAAAGGGCTCAGCAGATATAATTTTAAAACAATTAATTGAGAAAAAATATTTGATTCAATCAATATCTTTTTAAAGAACAATTTGTTAAAAAAAGTTATAATTGACCAACAAACAAACAAATAAATAGACTAAGTAGATATTTATTCCAAATTAAACTTTTTGGCAATTACCTTGTAATAATATGGGTTCCTCAAACATCAATTAACAATTTCATTCCGGGTGCATCCAACAAATTATAATAATAATAATAGTAATGCTTAATATATTGTGGGACAAGTCCGTTTAGAATAATATATAGAGATAGAAATGTGGGCTTGGGAACCTCAGAGAATATCCACAAAAAAAAAAAAAAAAAAATACAAATATACATAATAAAAAATAGTATAGGTTACTTTTTAACTTTAATCAGTTAAGAATAAAAATATAGAATAGAAAAGTGAAATAAAAATAATTAAAATTAACTAAGAATTTATATACCTATTAACAGCTTATCTGTTAACATCTATTTACAATTTTATGGGATCTGGATAGATAAGAAATGGTTGAACAGGCGGGATTTAAAGGTAGAGAGGGTATTGGATTGAATGGATGGAGCTCCGTAGAGATGAGGATTGGATAATGAACGATCTGTCAAAAGTATAGGTCGGCGAGCTTTTCTGCATAAATCTGAAGACCGCGAACGAGTATTGCGGGTGCGAACAGAGGATTTGAATTGAAGGAGCTCGGAGATATATTAAGGACGGTGGAAATGGATGACTGGAAAGAGGACGGATGCCAGGAAACACGACAGTGGGAAGGATAACTGTATTTTTGCAATTTGAGTAATACTATTAGTGGATTAAATAATTGTAATATAGAGCGATAATGAACCAGATGGTTGTAAAGCCCAACAATTTTCGTAAATAAAATAAAAATAATTGTGGTAGTCCACGAACATATGGAAAAGAAAGTTATATTAATACAATTGTAATATGCGGTAAAAAAGTTTAGAGGTCGCTTGTTTAAGGAATACTTTCTGAGCCATTTTCTGTGCATTTTTCAGACTGACAAACAGAACTGTCTCGGTTTAGAGAGTGGGATATAAATTCAAAAAAGTTTATTTTATACTATGTTTTTTTTTATATTTACTTCCTCTCACCTATTATTTAATACTACTCTCATATTTAACAGACAGACATTTTGTAGTAAAAGAAGGGACAGAATATTCAGACATTAAAACTGTAAAAGCAGGAGTACCTCAGGGTAGTGTCCTGGGACCAATATTGTTCAATATATATTTGTCTGACCTTCCGCAACACAGTGAAACCCTACTGGCTACTGCTGACGATACCGCAGTCCTCAGTTCAGATAAAAATCCTATTCGAGCATCCACCACTCTTCAAAACCACTTGAACGATATTGCTGATTGGGCCACAACTCAATTTTCACTCTTAATCATACCCCTTCCCCCGAAATATATTTTAATGACATTGAAATTCCTGCATCCGAGGAAATTAAATATTTGGGTTTTTACCTCGACAAAAGACTAACTTGGAGGACACACATTAGACAAAAACGTAGGAATTAAACAGACGATACGATATTTTATCTCGGTTACTAGACAGACGCTCAAAATTATCTTTGACTAACAAACTAACACTCTATAAAGTTTTACTAAAACCAATTTGGACTTATGGCATAGAATTGTGGGGTTCTGCTAAAACTTCTAATATAAAAAAAATCCAGTCTTTCCAATCCAAAATTTTACGAAGAATAGTTGACGCACAATTTTATGTCGCAAACGACAGATTACATAAAGACTTGAACATCCCAACAATTTCAGACACTACAAAAAAAAACTACAACAACTTTCACCAAAGACTAACTTACAACACTATTCCTCTGACAGAAAACCTTAAAAGCACTAGAAACCCGTACAGCCCACCTCGACGATTACGTAGGCGGTGGCCAAGAGACCTGCTGAACTGAACCATTTCCTGGATTGTAATGGAACGCTGTGAATCTGCCAAAAAATTTGCTCATTACAAAGAAATTTGCAGATCGCAAATTAAATTTTTTATGTTAATAAATAAATAATAAAATAATATTTTAGGAAATTATAACTAAAATTTCAAAATTTACTGAAATCTTCTTTCATAAAACTAACACAAAAAAATCTTTGATATAATTTTTATAAATTATGTTTTGTTTTTTTAACTTAATAGTTCTTTTGGAAGAAATATCTAAATAAAAGATTTGCATACATTGTCTGATGAATTGAAGAGAAAAAAAAAAAAATTATACCATTATATTTTTTTATATGTACTCTGCTTTAAAGGCAGTTGACTTTAAATAATATATCAGAGGGCCACTGAAATAATTATACCCAATGAATTAATATCAACTACATGAAAGTAAGCCCTACTAATGCAGCAAGTCAAAGCGGCATCACTATGTTTACCTGCGCTTTTTGACTAATAACATAACCCGTCATTATATCAATTAGCCCGCTCAAAAGACATATTTTAGTAATATATACTCACATATTGTGTCAATGAAAGGAATTAGCCATTATGCTACTTTAGCGGTTGTTAAAATGCCTTCAAAGGTAGTCATTTATATCCGAGCAGTCTCATAATCATGCATTATACATTAAAGGCTAAATATACTGTCAAAGGGCCGTCAGCATATCCTTTAAACTATATTTATAATCAGATTATTATTATTATATATATTTTTTTTAAAAGGAAACTATCAAAAGGCAGCTGGATTGAATTTAAACTGATGAAGAATTATGATTTATTTTTATTATTTTGAATTTTTTAATCAAGAGGACATTGAGAAACTCGCTAAGACTCTGATAAGAGAGACAGAACAGATCGGCCTACAAGTAAATGAAGACAAAACAAAATATATGATAATAAGTCTAAAATTCCATCCCAATAACAGGATCTGCGTAGAAGGAAAATCATTCCCGAGATAAAATGAGGAAAAATTCAAATACGTCCACAATAACCTCAATGAATGACCATCGGCCAGAAATAGACCAGCGAATAACTAGAGCAAACAGACCTTTCTTCTCCTTTACAAAGGCATTGAAATCCCGACAATTTTCAAGAAATCTCAAATTCAGGGTGTGCAATGCTGTGATAAAATCCGTTCTAACATATGGTTGTGAGACCTGGACGCTAATCAGCACCCTAGAAAAAAGTGTTGAAAGGTTTTAGAGAAAAATCCTCAGCAGGATAACCGGATCAGAATGGAGAAGAAAACCGGAAACACATGGAAAAGAAAGACCAATAAAGAACTGCTTACAATATTCCATGACATGAAGGCATGGAGGTTAAGATGGGCGGGGCATGTTGCTCGTAGCAATCTATCTGGAAGCCTCCAAGCCTCCAACTAAGCCGTTATTTGATGACCTATTTTTGTCAATAAGAAATGAAGAAAAATAAGACATGATAGGTAAATATGGATTTTGTATTATTATTATTAAACTATTTTTCCTGATCATGGCGAATTCCATCATACCTCTATTTACGAAATAGGGAATTTTTCAAAGTATAAAATAACTTTCTTATGCTAACTACTCAAGATATTGAATGGTACCTAATTCCACAGTAATTTTGTTCTTTCGGCGTCCTGAAAACTCCTGAGCTCTGTACCCGTGCATCCATTTAATCAACTGGAAAGCTTTCGAAATTAACCAGTTTGTCAGTATCATCGATTTTTATTAGCAATCTACCTTATGACTTCTAAACTGCCCCATATTTGTTTTTAAATTATATTGTTAAATTTTAATTCAATGAAAAGTAGATAATTTATGATAAAGTTCTCATAATTTATTTATGGAGCAGTTCGTAGGTTCATAAATCAGTTTTTGAAGGTATTCTGACTTCTCCTCCATACTTTTTTATTCGATGAATCTGCAGGATCAGCTGAAAATAGAAGTTGCGTGTTGATTGCATTTTAATGAATCGGCGTATACACAATTTAAATAATCGGAACGATGATAGTTTGAGAAAGATTTCTATTTTGTCCTTCATAGATAAACAAATAATAAATAATAAATAAAAAGATTATGGGTGAGATGTGGTGAACTTTTTATAAGATCATACAAAGTTAATTTAGTTGCATTAATTTTAACGTCTTGATCACAAACTCACAAATTATATTTATAATAGATAAATAATAATAAAATACGAAAATTAATTGATTATAATATGAGGTACTCATATTAGTATAACGTATCTATATTAGTTTTGTTGAAAAAACACAAAAGCTCTGTAAGGTAATTTAAGAGAATTGTAGATATGAACCTCCTGATAGACTTTGGAGCGATCAGGTGCAGTCCATAATTGTCAAACTTCATGTCGGTATCTGCGTTGGATCTACTAAAATTACCACAAAAAATAATTAAATTTTTGTATTTATAACATGATTTAAGGCGTTCTGCCCCACTGTGCGTGTCCCATGTGATCACATAGAGGCAATTTCAGAATCTGTTAAAACTATATACTAATATTAATTAAAGTTAATAATATTTCACGTATTTTTCAATAATATTTTATTATTTTATTTATTGGGTTTAACAACAATCTGTCTCCTGGAAATGTCCAGGAGGTAATTAATGAGTTATAGTGGGGTAGGATAACATTCACACTATATGTACAACAAATATAAAATAAATAGAAGCAAAATAACAAGAAATAATAATCAAAAAGTCTATACAATAAATGAAATAAAATAACCTAAAACTAAGCAAAAAACACATGCATACCTATATACACGAGGACAGGAGAACACTGCGCTACTCTCTCAACCGCATCACTGGTTCTAAAGCCAGCGGAGATTGATTGAGAGCACGCAATAATATTAATATATAAATTTGAAAATAATAAAAAAGTAACTTTATCTTATTTAAAGTAAATTGAAACTATAAGAAAAACGGGACAAACTAGTTTAATTTAAAGTATAGTTCTAGAAGAAAAGCTTCGATAACTGCGGAAGCTATTCAATAAATTATTGACATCTGTATTATGGTGGGGGAAGGGCGGATAATTTACTCGTTCCGAAAAAGGTTCTGTTAATATTTGCCCAGGGCAGTTAAAGGAACTTAGCGCGATTAGCAGCAATCTAGGCGCCATCTGCTGCCCTAAACCTTACTTTATTTCACTAACTCTCTTCGAGCTGCCTTATTTCTCTTACTTGGGTTAAGTATTTCGTAAACAATTTACAATCCGAATAATTGAACTTAACAGTTCGATAAACTGTCCATTTATACTTTTGGTAGGCACAATATTTTGATTTTGTAAATTTCCATCCATGTCTTACAGATCCTTACGCCCTCGAATCTAGACATGTATCGAAAAGTGATAGCCTGATCGAAGAGTCAAGATAGCCTGAAGGTGGTTATCAAATTGTACTTCGGGTTATTCAAAGATACAGAAAATAGGAATGAATGGTGTCTAACTAAAAATCTGCTTATCCTGCTGAGTCAACTTTTTCAAACATTTGTCATTTCTTACATTAGGAGAAATAAACGCAAAAATTGTGTCAACTGTTTTTTATTTAATTTCTTGTAAAGCTTTGGTTTCTTGTAATGTTTATACTTATACATATAAAAAAAAAAAAAAAAAACTCTAACACAACAGCCCTTAAAGGGTCTTGGATTCAGTACTTTACAAGGGAGTACTGTTTCAATGTCAACAGTTGTGCAAGGCGATTAGGATGAGGTTATGCTCCAAGGCCAGGTTTTCTCCCTTAATTAATTATTTAATTAGGAGTACACGTTTTATAGAGTCTGGGTGTAATCCATCTGGGGGTCCCCTGATCTCAGGTTTTATGTAATCTGTTAAATTTATTCTCACAAATAATTATTTGCCACAGCCGACCTAGAACACGAGACGTTCAGAATAGGAAGTCAGCTTACTCATTCAGCTATTCCGCTTCCTAATGGGATGTGTAAGTTACTTTTTCATAAAAATCAACAAATGGACAACGGTTGGCACTTCACAGTTTTATCGAAAACTGCTGTAACCATTATGATTAAATAAAATAAATTTAAAAAACAAAAGCGTTAAAAAAGAGGCCTGTTCAGGGATCAATATCTAAAACACACACACAAAAAAAAAAGCCATTCTATAAAATACAGAACTTCACCACCATTTTATGGCCTCCATTTTGCTGCAAACCATTCCTGTTGAGTTAATTTATTCATTTGGTGAAGTGTGCACAAAGTAAGGTACTCTCATAAGAAATCCCAATGAAAGAAAATATGAGTAGCTGAACTTTAAGAGAACAGCCTGGTGGAGGAAGTATGGGGAGGAAGAAGAAGTGGCCAAAACTATGAAGCTCAATTTCGGACAGAAAGTGAGTCCAAATTGGCAATGCAATTTCAATCAAAGCAAAATCACTTTTAACATGACAATATCAAACTAAAAATTGTAATTTCACAATCAGTAATATGTACTTAATCTGTAAAGAACCACAAAATTGTACAAAGGCACAAATTTAATTTCTTTTATTTTATTCAATTATATGCAATGTTTTCAATATGTTGTTTAATTTAATCAAGTATCAAATTTCAGTGATCCAACATCATACAGACCACACCATTTTTCAAAATCAACAGCGCAACATAATTCACTTACAGATAAATGAATAATATTTGGCTCACACCAAATTACCGCCATCGAACAAGGCCAAATATCAACTAATGGGCATAAGCTACTTATGGAAAACAAACAAATAGTTTTAGTATGTTTACATACATAAAATTATGAAAAGGAATCTTGAAAACTACTGAAGAAATAAAAGTACTATTAACATGTTTATTGCATAAAAACAAAGATACAATTAATCAAACTAATTAAGGTGTAATAAACTGGGATCACGGTAACGGTATTTATGAATTAACTTCATGAGTATTAAAACTATATCAACTAAAAAAAAAACAACAGTTATAGACTAGAGGAATTATATTGATTAGCTTTTATTGTAGCCCAAGTGAATTCGGTCAAGCTTCTTTAAATTTAAAATCTTTAAATCTGCAAAATATCAGCAAAAATCGATGAAAAAGAAAAGAACTTTTACAGAGAAGATTGCTAATTTTGGAACTATGTTTATAAATGCTTCGTAAGGATTTTTATAATTTTAAGTAACTTCCTTCTACAGCTTATCAACAACAATGACAAGTTTTTATTTAATTTAATTTTTTAATTTCAATTTTAATGGTTTTTCTACTTTATGCCGAAAATAAAAATTCAAATAAGACAACGAGTAATGAAAACAATTGTTACAATGGACGTATTGGGTATTAAGCGATATACTTATAGTTTAGGTATGAAATGAGTGTACATTATTTTAGCACCATTACTCCATATTAAATGCAAAATTAACTTTCAAAAGAGTCGTAATATGGATGCCAGACTTGTAATATTAACGCTTATTATTCAAAACTGTATAAATGGCTCAATCGTATGTTTTCCAAGTTATTGAAACTTGTCCAATAATGGATAAGCCGTTGATAACATTTAGCTAAATTATATATCACCTTTTGAAAAGTAATTATTTATTCAGAGGCCTGGGGAGCGTGTGTATATATTTTGCTCCAGGAGTAACTTCAATTGCGGTCATAAATTATTCCAAGGATTTAATAACGCCCTTGTTTTGAGTTTCCTACGAATTTCCTATTCACAAAAGTACGGCTTTAATAAGAAATAAGTTGGGGGCAGGGAGCCATGAATTGAGTAAATATTAAAAGTATAATTGATATCGGAAAGCTGTTTCTTCTTCTTTTCTTTTTCCATATAATGTCATTTTTTTTTCTTCCCTTTTTCTTTATATCTCTTAAAATGAAAGGATAACAAAAAAAAAAAAAAAAAAAGAAAAGAAAAAGAAAGAAATACCAGGTCCAAGGACGACTATTACAGATTTTTTTTTTTTTGTAGATCTTGGAATGAAGCATTGATTGAAAATTGGTAATAACTGGGAATACCGCCGTCGTTGGGAACCATCAAGAATAGGGCTTCCCTATTTAGAGTCGGGTAATGAAAAACCACTCCGACTCCACTATCAGCTTTTATAATACCAATATTATATTATCCCTCTTTTTTTATTTTTTATTTAAATAATATTGAAGTAAATTGTCACGACAGTACGTCATAACATGTTATGACCCTTTATAAATATAAAAAAATAGGGTAGATGTACCAGTGATAGACACTGTACCAGTAATTGACAGTTTTCAACTCGTTATCAAATAATAACTGTTGTATGACCTGAAAAGAGACTGTTAATATGAGTAGATGTGCAGTTGAATTACTTAAGAGGGTGATGCCTTAACATACAAGGATTTGTTTTAAAGAGGTTACCTCATTACTTTTCTTTAGCAGATAAGTTTCAATTTTTTATCCAATCATCTTTGGTTTGCTATTTCTTAGTTTAGAACTGCAGAGAATTTATATTACCGCAAAAACCTCAGTGTCCTATTACTAGTGCAAAATACGCTGACAGTATTCCTTTAATTTTTCATGAATAATTAACTAATTGAATGTATATGAAAAAAAGGGATAAAAGGATAAATTAGACAAAAACTTATTTGCTAAGTTCCACCGTCTGAACTAAAGCTGTGGTTCAAATATTAATCTTGAAAATTTCTTTTAAAGTGTCTATAAACGGCACATTTATCTTAAGAGCATAAATATATCCTAACACAAAATAAAGCATCCTGTACGAAAATAAATTTATTTTAAACAATTTTTACTTTATATTATTTGTTTCCTCCTTACTCCAGAATAGTTGAGCCATTTGTTTCTTGGAACCCAATATAGTATAGCTTTCATAATATTTTAAATGAAACCTTATATCGGCAAATGACGGACATGGGTCAAGTATGGAAAATTTGAAATATATGCTGTACCTATTTTTCGTAAGTGTTGCTGGAGGGAATTGTGGTCCATTCAGAATCGTTAGACTCGTCCGTTTAGACAAATAACTTGATACATGATACTTTCTAAATTAACTTTTTAAGAAAGCCATACGAACTTGGAAGGTGAAATAGAACTTGTGGTTTTGCAAAATTAGCAAAAAAAGTTTCTAAAGATATCTAAAAATCCAAAATGTTTAGAAAAATAAAAAAAATTGTACAGCTCATAGATGAATGGTGTGATCGAAAAATACCCTTTTTTAAAACTTGTTTATTGAGAAATATTACAATCTGTCTCAATTAATGACATTCATAATAGAGTTCAGAGAGCACATTCACACCATATTTACAGAATCATAAATAAATAAAGTAATGACAATATAATATGCCTAGAAATAAGAACAAAAAAAAAATATCATAGTGAGAGAAGAAAAAAATTCAAAAAATAAAAACAAATAAATAAAATGAACTGTTCTTTTAAAAATAAAATAAAAGTCATAGACGCAGGGATATATTCAAATATATATATAGATAACTATATCCAGTATTAACAATCAGCCAGAGGAACTCCAATCCAGTTTTGTCTCCTCACTTGTGGAGAGAAAAGCTAGACTTCGGGAGATGAAACAATAAATTAATGCCTCAAAGCAAGAATGAAGAATATTGAATTTTCTCAATAAAAATGTTTGTTCATAGTAAAACGATTTTTTTAGTATCTCGTCCATTCTACACAAAAATATAAAAATGTACTTGAATTGAAAGAAGCAGAAGACGAAGAGAAATTTTTTTTTCAAATATATGTATGGTAAGTAAGGCTTCTATAACTCTGGATTCTACCATTGGCTTTGGACTGAAGGGATGTAAGATGTAAAAATAATGTTATATAAAAATGTAAATAATATTATAAAAATAATTTAATAATACAAGTAAACTTATGATATTATTACTTAATGTTTTATAATTAATTGAACTTAATTATAATATATTTGTATTATAAATAGTTTGTAATATATCTACAGCCACACTGCAAAAGCCTGTAATTACAAAACAAAAAATAATTTATAAGACGAAATAAACCGCCTATTTCTTATTTTATGAAGTCGATTTTCCGTTTAATTTTTCTTACAGACTTAAGATAAAGATATGATGTTCTAAATAACGTTTTCAGTTTGTTGTTATGAATATGTCCCAGTCCAAAATCAACTGGGAAAATTCAAAAGTGCAAATCCTAATTAAATTGTACTTACTGGCTTTTGCAGTTTGGCTGTCGATATTAAATGTATAAAATGAATATATAAAATATTCATAGTCTTAAGTTCATTTAAAGTAAAATTATCTTATAATAAGTAATTTTTACGAAGGATTGGTAACGTCAGTAATACAATTTTCTCTTCGCACAAACACTGTCTCCGTAAAAACAGATATTCGTGCCTAAGGATTCCTATTTATGATTTTTAAATTCCGATAAGCTTTCACGATCTTTTGTAACCGTTATTTGAAAAACTCTGTTGAATATATGGATAAATGTTCTTTTTCCAGGTCTTCTGTGGAACATAGTAACTCTAACGAGCTGTCTGTCACTGTTACGCTTCAGAGCACTTGGTAATTGTGTTACGGTATAATATTTCGCTGATGTATCCATTCCAACACACGATAGAACATTTACGAAACAATGTTCTATAGAGAAAAACATAGAGAATGTTAAATTTGCACATGCCACTGAATATTTATTGTGATCTATGGAAATAACCATTTACTAGAAGAAGATTTTATAATTTCCGTATGTATTAACTTATTGAGCATATATATCTTTATATTTGTGCCGCAAAATAGACAGAAATAACACCATTAAATTTCAGAGATTAATTTCTATGAGAATCGTATAGAAAGATAAAAATATTTTCTTATATTTTAGATTTTATCGCGATTAGTATAATAAGAATCCAAAAATTGAGATTTGAGAATTCTGTATGCCCAACAAAAATTAAAGGTAGCTCTGCACCATTTTTTTTTTAAATAAAATTTTAATAAAGCATTATTAAAACAAAATTTAATTAAGGATGAATAAGTAGCTACTGGTGTTTAACAAATATTATACGCTATTGTGTAATTAATGTGAATTTGTAGTTAACCCATAATTTTCTTTCATATTTTTTTCAAGTATTAAAAAATCAAAACCTTTAAAAAATTAGGTTTTCAGGTGTTCAAAATAAAGTAGGTTACTTTCGTATCATTTTTACTGGTGTTGTACGAGTCACACAGACTTGTTTAAACCATTTATCAAAATAAATAACTAAAAAAAGTTTACTTGACAAAACGAAAAAATCAAAACACCTAACTTTTCAAAAAAATATCAATTTAATTTTTTATGTTTATTAAAAACAGCTACAGAGGGATATATTGTATCATATTTTGAATTTTTTTACTGTTGTTTCTTAAAAATTGGGTTCTTTTGAAAATAGTTAATATAACAAAAACGAAAAAAAATTGTTTCTCTCGTTATAAAGTATTTTTATTATCGAAGTATGTTTGTGTGGGGTATATTCGCCTCTTAAGCTTAATTAATTTTTGATTAAATCAAAAAACTTATATAAACGTTGCTTTTGTTCTAAATTTAACGAAAATATATATATTTCAAAACGTTTTCTTGTGTACAATTCGCTAAAATAAGTTCAGCCATAAATAATAAATTTAAAATCTGCAAATCATGAAATGGTATCGTTTTGTTAATAAGAGACATTTTTAACAGTTTTCCTAAAATTAGCTGTTAAAAAGTTAGCTACTAATGGAAATAAGCACTTTTATGTCCATTAGCACACCATCGCTAAACAGATAGTTACTATTCGATATTATATCATTTCACACTAATGATAATAGTTGTCTTTCTTATAATTATTAATTATAGAAATAATAATTAATTAATGTATTACAAATTCATAAATAATTACTAAATACTAATGTTTAGTGATGTTAATCGATTAAAAAAATTCAACGATGATTAAAAAATCTATTTTTTTCAATTGAAAATTGCTATAAATTATTTTTTTTTAAGTCGGTATGGACCTATCCTCTTAAATATTTCATCATGCCATTGATTGAGTCATCATTTTGAAATTACCTTCACCTCTAATTACGAAAAGTGAAAATTAATTCCAAAATTCATGTGTTCTTAAAAATTTAACTTAAACGTTTACACAATCTACCGCCTTTACTTCATTTTCTCATTCGATTACAACTAAATAAAATACCTTACCTCGTTAATGAAAACTTGCATTTACTTATTACAAAGGCCCAGATTTAAATGAAACAAAAATCATTGAAAAGTGCCATAAAATATTTCTTAAGGAGTGCAATAATATGCAGTGTAGTATGAAATAAACAGTTTAAAATACGTCTGCCAAGTAAGGTCAGATTAGCTTCCTCACCGTTTTCATTTGCTAAAAAAATCTATATTAAAAAGTCTAAAAATTTTCTCTTCTTCTTCTTCTTTATCTTCCTCTTCGTGCCATTACTAGCGTCGAGGAGCCTCAATCCAATGCATCCATGCCTCTCGGTCCCTACTAAGCCGCCTCATTTCCTGGAGGGTTTTGCCTCTCTTCTCTCCAATCCGCTGCATATATTCCTGATAGGAAATTCTGGGGCGGCCCCTCGGCCTCCTCCCAGTGAGTGGGTCGAGCTTCCAGAATCTTCCGCGGATCTCTCTCCTCCTCCATCCGGCAAACGTGGCCAAACCACTTCAACTGTCGGTTTTCCAGTAAAGTCCTCAGCTCCGCCACCTCCAGGTCCTCTCTTATGCGTTCATTTCTGAGGCGGTCTCTCCTGGTCTTTCCAGCAGCTCTCCGCAGAAACTTCATCTCAGCTGCTGTCGCACGGCTAACTTGCTTGTCCAGCATAATCCAGCTTTCGCTTCCATACGTGAGGGTTGGGGCTCATGAGAATAAAATCTCTGGAAGAAGCCGTTTTCGGAAATCCAGTAATCCCTCAACATATACAGGCTTGATATCCACGAGTTTTGTTTTTCAGCAAATACTAAAAAGTTCCGCATTTGCATATTGCATATTTGATAATCCGTAATTAAAAACAAAATTCAAGGGTATACTGAATATGTATCTCGCTACAGTTAGTGCAAATGACGTATGTAAAAATTGAGTGTTTTACAGGAGAGCATAAAAACTAATTATTTCTTTATTATTTATTAGTATAATTTTATATTTTATTTCCCTCTGCTATTTTTCATAGTAGTAGACTACTTATATCAATTGCAGACGACACAATGTCAGTAATAGAATAAAAATTGAAAACTTTTAGATACGAACTTTCCACTAACAGAAGTGTTATATGCTTAATCACTAGTTTTCGTTTTCACTCGTAAAATGGATGAAACAAAATTCATACGAAAAATTCAACCTTTTGTTTGTTTGGAGTTTCCGAGATACTTTTCTTCAGTCAGAACAAAACTAATTAAGGTGGAATATAAAAATATGAGTGAAGTTGCACAATTTTGATATTTAAAGAGAAAATCTAGACCACGACGAGCTGGTTGAACTTAATGGAAATGTGTAAAAATTACTGAGAATTCCATGAAATCTACGTAACGGCAGGAAATCAACGTTTGGAATCGACCAAACAATAAAGTATAAATTATATTTTGAATAAAACCTAAAATTTTATAACCCCATAACAACATTGTAATAACCTAACTCCCACTCCATATGATTAGTGCCTTCCACATTTCACATAATTATTGTTAATAATTATTTATATTAATTTTAATTATTAAATGAAATTCAATGAAATTGATACTAAGTAATTTCTATACTGTTTTCCAAACTTCCTCCAAGTATTCCAAATCGAATGTGCCGTTTCCAAACTATAGGAATATCAAATAACACATTTCCCGAGTTGAAAGCGGAAGTATTTTTTTGGTGTGTATTAGATAGAATTTGATAAAATTGATGCCGATTTCATTTTACGTTTACCAATTCCTAACTTACCACCAAATTTGAGCCAAATCGAATTTGCGGTGTTAGAGATATAGACGTATCAAGGTAAACACGTTTGCTTGCTTTTATATAATAGAAAGCAATGGACAGAATTCAATAAAAGTGACCCTACATTATTTTTTCACAAACATCTACCTTTTATCCTACTTGGAGCCAAATCGAAAGAGAAGTTTCTTAAATATTGACAAATCTACAAAAATGTGTTTGTGCGTGCGTATGCGGAAGTGCTGGTTAGAATTTTATAAAATTGATGTGGGACAATTTAGACACCAACCCGCACAATTCCTGAAAATTTCATGAAAATGAGATAAACGGTAGTAGGTGATATGCCCGTTACATAGATTTGACTACAGACAGACACCGAACCAAATTTGATCCATGATGTCTGAAACGTAAAACGCGATTGGAAATTTTCGATTCTGAGCACAAAATTTTGTTTAACCTCTTGCACGAATACTATGCTTCCTTACCTTCGATAATGAGGATACAAAAAGCAAAACAAATTCACAACAAATGAATGATTTAACTATTTATATTTTTCATATTTTAGATTTTTATATAATTTTAGCTTCAAACAGCGGCTTTCTAATGGAGAACTGCAAGATGAGTTTAGTTTAAGTTGTTATTAATTAAATGATAATTTTAATGCAAAAACATTTCATACATTTCTTTTTCAGACGGGAAAGTATGTTATTTATTATATTCAATTATCATTATTAATTATTATATTTAGTTATTATAATTTATTATATTATTTATTATTATATACTATATTTTATTATTATTATTTACTATATTTTATTATTATTATTTACTATATTTTATTATTATTATTTACTATATTTTATTATTATTATTAATTATATTTTATTATGTTTTATTATTATTATTTATTATATTTTATTATTATTTATTATATTTATTTATTATATTCAATTATCATTATTAATTATTATATTTAGTTATTATTATTTATCATATTTAATTATTATTATTTATTATCTTATTTATTATTATCTACTATATTTTATTATTATTATTTATTATATTTAATTATATTATTTAATTATATTTAATTATATTATTTATTATATTTAATTATATTATTTATTATATTTAATTATATTATTTATTATATTTAATTATATTATTTGTTACATTTAATTATATAATTTGTTATATCTAATTATATTATTTGTTATATTCAATTATTATTTATTATATTTAATTATTATTTATTATATCCAATTATTATTTATTATATTTAATTAGTATTTATTCTATTTAATTATTATTTGTAATATTTAATAGTTATTATTTATTATATTTGAGTATCATTATTTATAACATTTAATTATTATTATTTATCACATTTAATTATTGTTATTTATTATATTTAGTTATTATTATTTATTATATTTTATTATTATTATTTATTTTATTTATTTATTATATTTAATTATTGTTATTTATTATACCTAAATAGTTTTAAAATATTTTTATAGATTTCTTTTTTTTTTTGTGGGCTCAAACATTTTTCCGATCCGGGACCAAATAATCTAAATACTATTGAGGGGGGCAAATTATTTAGTTTTATAAAAAAAAAAATGAGTCTTTAAATGTTGGTCTGATTGTAATTATATTTGTTGATGAGTACTAAACAATATGTTTTTAGATGTGTTCCCCACTCTTGGGTTTTTTTTCCGAGAAGTAATTTCGTATTCTGTTCCCATCCAAAATAAAACGATTCTCAGTACTTCGATGAGTACATTTATTATTGGGAAAATTTACAAATAACTGCTTTTACTTTATTTAGAATGAGATATGATTTTATTACTTGAAGTATAACTGTTAAAAGCAAGAAATATAATTAACATCTTGTCATATTATATTTTATATATAATTTAAAGGGTAATTTTATAGTTTATTCTATTTATTTATAAATATCAACTTTATTCTGGGACAATGTCCATTAAGAAAAACTATATTGTACATACAATTTAGCATTACATCTGGCCAAAATATCTAATACATAAAATAATAACTTAAACATCAGTAATAAAACAGGTATGTACATTATATTTTAGGAGGTAGTATAGCTGAAAGATATATTAAGAAAAGCAGGTGAACAATAGGATCAAAATATTGCAATATCACTGTTTAAGAAAAATAAAATAAAAATAAGTAATCCGGTTTTCCTTCTTTTTCGTTAGGAAGCTGTTTAATTTTCTTTATTGTTGGTAATAAAACTTCCAAGTATAAAATAAATGGTTTATTTGTTATAATAATTTTAAGTTGACGTTTCGGGAAATTATTCTTATTTCGTTTTCCTACTGTTTTTTAGTTGTTCTTTTTTGTCACCACAATGGTTTTCTCAAAAATTAATTTATTGTTCGTTACCTATTTTATTTTATTTTATCTTTATTGTTGGCAATAAAAACTTTCAAGTAAAAAACAAATGGTTTATTTGTTATAATCATTTTAAGTTGACGTTTTGACAAAATATTCCCATCTTCATAACTTTATTCCCAACCGTCATAGCAACAAACGGCTAGAAAATATTTACAATTAAGTAGCTAGCAGACATCCAATTATTAGTACCATCAATGTGATGCTCCAGATATTGTTTTATTATTACATATAATACAAAACTTTAAATTATGACTAAAGAGCACACAAGGTTTTTTAGGTAAATATAGCAAATTAATTTACAACATTACACTAAAAAGTTTGTAACATACGTTCATTTTAATTGTAAATCTTTTCTGGCCATTTATTGCTATGAAGGACGGGAATAAAGTTATGAAGATGGGAATAATTTCCCGAAACGTCATCTTAAAATTATTATAACAAATAGTCCATTTGCTTTATTTTTATACTTGAAAGTTTTTATTGCCAACGATAAAGAAAAAAAAGTAATTAAATAAAATAGGAAAGGAACAATAAATTAATTTTATGAGAAAATCGTTGTAGTGAAAAAAGATAAAAAAAAAAAAAAACACAACTAAAACAATAGGAAAATGAAATAAATTATTTATATTAGTTACTTAAAAGCTTTGAATGAATACTCACTTTGGTGACGTAAACAATTAAATAGTATTGTAAACTATTTAAAAAAACGTAAATTGATATGGGGGAAAAATTACATAGTGAGAAATGTAAAAATAATGTAAAATACATATCACCTTTTACGCGGAGAAAAATGGTTTATATATATATAAACAAACAATTTCATCAATTTAGCTATATCAAAAGTGATATTAAATCTTTTCTCATTCATAAAAACAAATAAAATAAAAATACACCTCTTATGCATAGACTATATTGATAAATTAAATAAACAATACGAAGTATTTAAAATCTATGTCTATGGATCCTAGATATGCACAAATTATACAACATGGCAAAATATACAACATACAAAGTTCCTTAATGATCTGGAATGACTTGTTTCATAAGGATATGGATCCATATTTTTGAATAAAATGATACAAAACAACTAAGATGTGTGCTTTAGACAACACGATAGAAATGAAAACATCAACAAGGATAAATTAATAATATAATATATAAATTATAGCTCATTATAAAGAGGATGAAATGCTGAACATTTTCCTAGCTTACAGTATGCAGATTAGATTTTTAGTTTTTGAAATATTTCAACCCATATCTTCCATAAAACTCGTTATCAATTGGTTTTCGACACTATTTTTTTTTCTTTTCGCCTCTCTTATAAGACGTCACGTTAAGATACAATTTTAAATATAAATATTTAATTATATTACATTACAAAGAGGATGAAATGTTGAACATTTCTCTCGCTTTCAATATGCAGGTATTTTTAGTAACTAAGATATTTTAATCTATATCTTCAATAAAACTCGTTATCATTTGGTTCCAACACAATTTTTTCCCCCTTTTCTGCTCTCTAGCACGGCGACGCGTTAAGAAACAATTTTGAATAGTAGCTCATAACAGAGACGATGGTATATGAACATTTCCCTCGCCAACAATACGCAGACCTCAGTTTTAGTTTTGGGGATATTTTAATCCATATGCAAAAACATTTCAATTAGTCGGCTCCAGCCGACTTTACCCGTGCGTTACACATCGGGAATCTGACGGCTCTAACTAATACTCTCCACAAAAAAAGTGCAAGAAGTTTTCATTTTCATAAATACACCTTGCGTAAAAATGCGACCTTACTTATTATCATTCATACCTATATAACATGAGTGTTATACCTGCTATAGTGATTTTCTTATATAATAAAATATATGTTATAATAGCGAGGGCATGGATACAGACAAATAGTTTAAATTCTTACTGCATATACTTTAAAATAAAGCTTATAATTAATTTTGTATTGAATAAAACTAATTAGGACCCAAATGAAATAAATTAATTTACATAGCTCACTTTATTAAAAGTTTGTCCTAATTTGTTCAACTTAATTAAAATCAAATCATTTGTCGTTCCCTCCTCTAAATCAAATTTACTAATTTGAGTATTCAATCATGGCTAATGAATATTTTATTTAAATGAAATAAATAGCGGCCTTGTTGCCATTAGACAATATAATTAAGTAATAATATTTAAATTGATTTCGAATTCAGTTGATTCAGGCTGGAAAAGCACAACCGTCTTAATTACCTTCATTGTTTTTCCGCTGAATCGATTCGTTATGAAAAGTTAATTATTATAATTTTTCCACGGGTTTCTGAATAATTATGATTACATTTTATAAAAATTAAAAATTTATATTTATTTTTAATTTTATCACTTTGGAGTTATAATTATTGAAATATGAACACAAAAAAATATTTCAATAATGTTAAATCAGTATCTGATACTTATTAATTTTGTTTAATGAATAACATAAACGATTTTTCCAATTATCGATATTAGCGATGTATTATTTCATAATTTGTTAACTACAATTTATGTTAAAAAATTAACTACATCTGTTAAATTTTACATTTGATAAATTGTGTTTATACATAAAAAATGACTCCATTTTTTAATAAATAAAAAATTATATTTCGAATCCGAATCAAGTATTGTGGAACAATATATTTGAAATTATTGACTACTTAAAGTTTTTATATATTTTTTATTGTGTATTAATACAGTCTGCCCCACTGAAGAGCATTGGTACTAGGACTACAGTATTCATTCACACAAAAGTACATAAGAAAGGAAAATAAATATAAATAACCAAAGTAAGATAAAAAAAATAAAAATAAAATAAAATAGAATAGAATAGAAAATAATTTCATTCTGGGACGAAGTCCCTTTAGAATAACAAAAAAGTACAAAATTGAAATATTATATCTGGCCAAATAAAACAAACATAAAAAGTAAAAATAAAGATAAATAAGTAAAGAAAATATTAATTATACATACTATATACAAAATAAAATAAAAAAATCTATATACAAAACTCTTGAAACCATACCAAGATACTTAAAATTATGTACAATGGTAAAATACAAACATACACTTTTAGAAAAAATACATTACATTCTTCTTAGCATTAAACTCTGAGTCTCTGTTGAAAAAAAAGAAAGTGAAATCTGATGGTAAGTATTTAAGTGATAAGTGATATATATATATATATATATATATATATATATATATATATAAAGATAAAGTAATAAACAAGATAAGCAAATAACAGATTAAAGCAGAATGATAATAAAACACATTCAAACACAGTCCATTTTTTATGCAATATATATATATGTATATATTACAAAAATACATTACCTAATAGAATTTTTCCCTGATACCATCTTAAATTTGAATGACTTTAATTCTGCTATTAAAAAACCAAAAAAAATATCAATCCTTGGAATACTCATTTTTTTTCTCTCTTACCCTGCGTTTTCTTTTATAAGGATTTTTTACAGGTCAGGGGAGCGGTGGAGGAGATTGATACCTGAGTTAAGAGCTTCTATCACCGGGACTTGAACTCCTAATCTTCGGTTTATCAGGTTGATCAGGGCGTTTTGTATATGCTAAGCCCACTCGTCCTCCCTCCTCCCCACCTGGAAAACATATTCAGCAAATTGGTAATTTGGACCATAGCATTAAATATTCAAACTTGATATTACTGCCGCGGTCCCCTGGAATATGCTTACGTTTAAGGTAATTTCTTGACAAATGTTTTGACTTTTCAGTACCCAAGATTCCGCAGTGGGCTTGTTCGAGTTTTTGGGTTACTATCAGAAAGATTACTACATGTACATCGTACATTCAAATAATTTAATAATATTTAAATATATATTATCTTTTAGCATACATTCAGAGTGAATTAAGGAGTTTCTTTGCCAGGACTATCTATGATTGCTAAAAGCACCTGTTATCTGTAAAAATGACCCAACCTAACTTCCATCAAGAATTTAATTTATCTAGGCATTATCTGTTTTACTTATACGTTATACATTGATATGTGCTTATACAGTTGTAAACCTTTTCATAGATTACATACAAATAAATAACAAAGGTATTTTTTGTCATGTTCGTTTAGGATTTTACTGTTGGATTTATCTGAGAGGAGAGCTAAGTAAAGTGGTTACCCCGCAGGTGATGGTCGAGGTTGCAACGGAGCGAAGATAAAGCAGTCGATTATGACATCGCTACCGCCCCTTCCCCCTCCCCCCCTCCTACCATATCGAGGTGAAAACATAAGAACACACCCCCGGGTCTCCATCTTGATCCTCATCTCATCTTATCGCCGAATCACCATCTTTTTGTTCTCACACAATTAAACTGTTATTTCTCGGATTTATGGGAATGGAGGTCCCTATCTCGAATCATTTACATACGGCTTCCGTTCCATTTCTATTGATTAGGGGTCTTTAGCGAGAGAAAGGATATCTAGGCAGCCACTGTAAGAGAGAGAGAAAAAAATTATACTTTTTTTCCCTCCTTCCCCCTTTCTCGTTTCGGTTACCCGGTGGCACTCGGGAGGGACTTATCAAGATCTTAGAGGGAGCAGTTGAGTTATAGTTTACTCAGAGGATGGGACTATGATTACTGGACACAGGGTGCCCCCTATCTTGGGGGTCATCAAAATATGTAAAACTGTTGATGTTCGAGCCGCGCTGATGACTACTCTTTTTTGCCCCTGGTTGTCTCTGATGCAAATTAAGCACTGGCCGGTCCCATCTCGATCGTCATTCGTACCGTGTCTGTCAGTCCATTTACTTCGTTACTGGCCAACGTTTGCTTTCGGATATTTCACAACTTTTTATAACATTTTTTATATAGGGGCTTTGATGTCTCTCTCTCTCTTTCCACTTTTTGAAATGCAATTTTTTTTCTATATTTGTTTGGATTTTTATCGAGTAAAACAACATTTTTTTATTATCTCAGAACCGGCCCATCCAATATTCAACTCAGCTGACTTCGTTTAGCCGGAAAGGATAATTTGACCTCGTCTGTATTCATTACCTTTGTGTTGAATATTTCCAGAATTAAACATTTTTTCTTCATTCTATTTTTTTTTTGTTTCCTGGTCATGAATGTGAAGGGAGTACGGTTACATTTTCCACACAAAAAGACCAGAAAACGTGTTTTTAAATTGATAATTAATTAAAATGGACTGATGTGCCTACTTTGTTATATTGTTTTTAATGTAAAATGAATTGATTAATCTACTTGAGGATTTTTCCTACTGCTCATCCATTTATCATTTTCTTGTTATACCTGCAAATAAATCTTCCTTTTATTGCAATTAACTGTAAGCATCAACTGACGCCATACAAAAAAATTGGCAATAAGATGACTGTCTACAACTATAGTAAATGCAGTAAATACAACTATACTGCTTTATATATTTGTACGAACGAATAAATGTGCCTGCAGAAAATATTTTTTCTTTTTTTTATTTCTTTTTTTATGAATTTTTTAAAAATTTATACCATATTTTATATTATTGTCAAAATTTGTATCAATTTTAAATTTATACCCTTTCTTCAATTTGCTCTAATTTTTTATTCATTTTATATCTGTATTCAGCTCTTTGTGTGTTTCATAAATTTACATTTTATAAAAGGTTTAAAAAAAAAAATAAAATAAAAAGTTTTTGTGATCTTGTTTCTATGATTGCGAATTGTAAGAATATTGTAAAAATTAATAACTTGTGTAATGTCTTCTGTTACACCCCACCTCTCTGCAACTATTGGTCATACTGTTTATAATGTTTTCACTGATTTTACAAGTAATTTCATATTATAAACTTGGTAATACTGCTGCTAAAGGTTTAGAAGCTGCATGGTGGTTAAAAAGTCTTATTTGTAGTGCATTCCAAATGTGCTCCATAGCATCGAGATCTAGAGACAATATGAGAAGGTGCATATGTGAAACGTCCAGAATTTCAAGACAATGATGAACAACTTTTACCCTGTGATGTCTGTATAGTTGGTGATGTGATATAGTTGGTGTCTGATCCTGGGTTGTGGAATGTACTCTATAATTTCTTCAACATAACGAACTGCAATGAGATTACCTTCCACAATATTACTCCTAAATAGATGTCGGTCCATAACATCACACTCCCACCATTGAAGGAAGCACAAATTGTGACAGTGCGTCCATCCGCTGTTCTTGGAAAACTTTTTGGCACCTATTATCGAGAAACGCGACTCCTCTGTAAGCATCACACAGAATAGCAATTGTCATCCTCATCTATAGCTCAGTCAAATTAACACAAAAAAAATCTAGAAAACCTGCAAATTCTCTAATCGAGGTTCAAAAGGGAGTTACAGAATCCTACAGTTCAGAACTGAGAGATAGAGAGCTCGATAGCTCGCTTCCTGTTAGCTTTAGAGAAAAATGTTAAGCGCAAAAGTGTTCTTTAATTTTAAGCTGATTAAGATTGGATATACAGCCATTTTTTATCTATGTCGCTCTAAAACGGAGATATTTAGCGTAAAGCAAAAAATATTCGAAACTTCTGTCTTTATTTCTTGTCTTTACTTCACGGTCTTACTTTACTTCTTGTACAGCAGAGCGAAGGCCTGAACTTCAGGCCGAAACGTCGGCGAATGTAAAAATAAATAAAAATATTAATTTTTTTTACCATTTCAATTTGACTGAACGTCCCCAACCATCCTTCTCTTCAATTATTCACTACCGACCATAAACACGCAATTTCGAAACTTCAATGGTTTTTGAAGCAGTGCAGCGAACGCACAAAGCATTCAAAGGCGGAAACTTGAATTTTTATATTCACTACATACCTCATAATACCAACAGTAAATTTGAATTACCCGACCTTTTGAAAGTTAACATGTTTGATATTTGACTGGTCTGCTAGGCGCGTGCTGCACCATAATCTGAGGAGTTGCCGGTGAAACATCGTTGCTACAAGTCGTCTTAAAGGGGTATAAGATGTAGACTAACTTCTCACGAACAATTAAGTATAGTTTGAGTTGATATGGGCCTATATCAGGCACTATGAAAAGGACTGCTTCTTGAAGTAATAACAATATTTCTGTCATCCCTTGATGTCCTAATTCCCTGTTATCAACTAACAGGTATCCTATTGGTACTTTCCGTTTCTCTGAATCTGGCTAAAGCCCGGGATACCACAATCTGGAAGACACCAACTATATCGGTGATATCCACTTGACCGTCCATTCCCACGATAATATTGCGAACGTATGGTTCAATATGATGTATTTCCATCGTTAAACAGAATAATATTGGATTCAACAGTTTACAACATTGAGTTGCCAACAACAGTTTACACAATACGTATTCTTTATGTTGACTATCCTATAGTTAATAATTTTTTATAAATAAAGAATACTTGTTGTTTACATTTTATGTTTACCAATTTTTGTATGTTTAAGAGAAGAACCCCTAACGAACAAAAAAAAAAAAAAAAAAAAAAAAAAAAAAAAAAAAAAAAAAAAAAAAAAAAAAAAAAAAAAAAAAAAAAAAAATGGCATTTTCATTGAAATAAATCAAAAAAGAATCAAACAGAAAAATGTATATTAATTTTTTAGCAGTATATTTACTTATTATATTATAATTTTGTAAGAGACATATATATAGGCATTACTATGTTCGCAATATGCACTCAAATTCGTTTTGTACTTAGTATCGATAAAAATAAATTTGCAATGCAAAAAAAGGTTTAAACAATTCCTAAAATAACTGTTGGTTATCTCATAATTGAAATCCTATCTAGTATTGCCTAGACAGAAACACTAATGGGAAGAAAATAGTCCCGGAACGGCACAAGACATGATGGAGCCCCGAATATCTGGTCAGTTGCGTGCCAAGGAGCAGTTCTCCCCGAGATAACAGGAGCTAGTATAAAAATTGTTACATAGATCGCCGAAACTTTAATTATATACTACTCAACCGTGACTCATATTATCACCCTCGGATCACTACAAATTAATAATTTTATCAAATCCCACTTTGCTGTAAATCATGTAAATAGCCGAGCCAGCTGATTTGCATAGCACTAACCCCTTATCTTCTAATTAGTTACATGTTGTCGGAAAGAACTAGGGCAGAAATATGTTTCAACCTGGCCCTCTTGTTCTCAGGTGTTTAACTTTTATTTAGTGCTCCAGTCTCTTGTGGTACACGATAATTAACTCTTTCTTAGCCGTCTTGATATCCTACAATTAAAAGTTTCTGACAATTCACCAATGTTTTTAGACTCTCTTACAACGTTTAATTAAAATACTTATCAAAGATTTCCTTCAAGATAGAACTATTATTAAAATTAATTTGCAAAAAAAAAAACTAAGCATATTTTAATCAATATTTTCTAATTCAATGAAATCGAACATTTCATCATCCTCATAATAAAGTCAAACTGCATTGCTACATTCCTATCCGCTTTTCTAAGACAAGTAGGGATTCCAGAAACAGGATTTATTTTGTATTTAATATTTTTATATCTTTCTGTTCTATATAGACTTCAATTGTTATATAGATTTCTATATAGATATCTATTTATATATTGTTCTATTCTATATCTAAAAAATATTAATTACGAATTGAAAATTAGATACCACAGATTCTTGAAAATTAGATTGAGGTATAGTTACTATCAGACATCGTTTCCAAGGGTATAGTGTTTCCAATACAAGATTTATACCTATATATCTAAATTGTGGCATGCCCCTGCATTAATGCTTTATCCTTATAAATATAGCTACAAATGCTAAAATCAATATCTAGTTTAAAAAGTAACCTTTCTATGATCATAATCATTGGAAATACACATGAATATCTTTATTGGAGAATGCTAATGTGAATAGGCCTAATTGAACTATTTTTTTAATGATAACCCAGATGTACTATCTACATGAATGTTATGACTTAGTTCGTCATATGATTAGAATATGGTGGATTCTTCAACTACTTCTTCCTGGTTTTTGGTGTCGCCATTATTTTGTCATCTGTTCTTGATTTCCTCTTCCTCTGTACCACCACCTCCAAGAAAGCTCTTAGATCTGCTTCGCTCAAATCCTTGCCAGCGCTTCCATCGGTAACACTCGATGCCAGGATCTTCCTTCCTTTCAGGCCTACAGGCCTCTACCACACCATCCAGTACTCATAAATGGCTTAGTTATAGCGCTGTAATATCGTTTTTGGTACATTATATTGATTGTATTAACGAACAAATATAATTGCAATAATTTAATTGTCCAGAAAAATTAAAAAAAATTTTAAAACATTTTTTGATCTTTTTTAAATCTTAATTTAACTTCCTTTATTCTATACGGAAGTCGTTTAAGAAGTCTTCTATTGTGAAAATGACATAATTATAATAATTTTTTTATTATTTTATTTATTTATATGACATTAACTGTAAACAAAAAATACATCTATTAAATTCAATAGCCAAATTCTCCACTCAAGACATGAGTGTATGTTGCTAAGCGCTCTCGCTCAAACTCCACCGGCTTTAGTACCAGTGAGGCGGTTGAGAGAGTAGCGCAGGGATTTGGGTTCCCCGCCTGATTGTATATATTGCATATAGGTATGACTGTATTTTTATGTTTTTAATTTACTTATATTTAGGTTATTTTATTTTTTTATTGTATACGGTTTTTATTTATTATTATTTAGTTATTATTTTACTTTTGTTAATTTTTTTTTTTTGTATATACGGTGTGAATGTGTTCATTTATCAATATAATTATTGTCCCCGTGACAGAATATTATATGTCTAAATAAATAAATAAATAAAAAAAAAATAAGTAAATTCGCACATGGATATAATGACATGAAACACATGTTGAGAAACTACCCATTGGTAGCGCTCTAATTTATAATAATAAAACTTAATTCAAAAATACTTTGTTGAATATCTTCAATTTTTTATTTAACGTTTGAAATTTAACACTTTATTTTATACATTTACTGATTCTTGGAGGAATCTCCAAAAATGAGTCATATTAATAACTATGTTACAAACTTTCCGATCTGGCCCAATCCAGATACCTTTCCTTCCATAACAAACTGCAGAACCATCCGAATCCTCTCGTTTCAAACCTTGCTTCCTCCTCGATCCCTGATAACCCTCCGAGGCATCTGAAAAGAAGATGGCCTCGGGATCTTCTAATATAGAACTTTAATTTGAGTTCTACCAATGGGTAGTTTCTCTTCATGTTGTGCATGCCATGTTACAAATTTCTCATTTACTTATTGTATTCTCTATGTAATACAGTTGTAAATTCCATTAAAATAATTAAAAAAAAAATGTTACAAACTAAAATAATGTATGCCTAATCTGAACTATATATAATATATAGTTGATGGGTTGTTTAGTAAAACTCATATATCACTAATAAAAAAATTAATTAATTATTGAATGCATTATTCCCTCGGCACGAAGAAAGATGGAAAGGACATCTAGATAACCGGAACTGATTGTTAGTATTTGGTCTCAAAAAGAGGGAAAACGCGAAATTGAAACCAAAAATTGGAAAAATTCATTAAGCAAACGAAAAAGGAAGTTCTAAATTCTCAGAAAAGAAAAGAAGTATCAGTAACCATTATATGGCTAAACGAATTTATAGTAGACAGATGAACAGAATATTTCAAGATGCTGCTAAAAGCGGGTCAAATGCAGGAGCAGTTTGGATGATATTAAGAGGACGATGCAGGTTTATTATGGTGAAAACCATTTTATCAGCAAGAAAGATTTGTTCGAAGCAATTGGCAAGAGAGCAGGTCTGGACGAAGTTAACGAATGAAGGATCGGGAAAAGTCGAACACCCTCGGTTACTTCTGCTTTAAAATTTCTATCCAGGGGTGCTAAACCTTATTTAGTTAACTATCGAATTAGTTCATAATTTGTATTTATTTGTTTTATATTGGTAGGTAAGATGTGAAATGGTTAATTATAACGTGATATCATATCAATGAAAAAGTTGCTGTAGCATCTCACACTCAGACCATTTTGCGGGACTTGGTTATTTGGACTCAGGTGACGTCAAAATTTGTATTTCCATTGAAAACTCGGATTAGAGAATTTTCACCACTCCAATTCTTTACTTTACTACATAATATATATATATAGGTGAGTGAAAGTAAAAAGGTAAGCCCCATCACCGATTAAATTACAGATGCAGAAAAATACTCAGAAACCCAAAAAAAATCAAAATACAACTTACAATGCTTTTTAGCAGTATAAGGATTATTAAGAAGACAATCAAAATTCAAGGATTCAAGACAAACATATATAAAAAAGGGACTATGAAAAAAAAAATGTATTGCATATTTCATTCATTTGTAATAACTTTGTGTCCGATCTTCTATTGTTCCAAAATCTGTGGTACAATATATTGAAATTTAATTTAGCTTGGAATTGCACTTTTAGGATTAAATTTAAATATTAATAGCATCAAGTTAAATATTATCACCAAATTTCCTTATTAATGGATCTAAATTTTTATTTTAATTAATATTGATTATTTGCTTCTACATTAAATCTATTAACAAAGAACCGGAGTGCACAACTAACGCAGACAACACATAATTAAATAAGCCATTCGAAACTGTGTAATTTCTCCTTAATTCTGGATTCGATTAAATTGAAGTTGCCGGATACCTAAACCGCTAATGCTGAGGTTACTATATAATTCAAAAAGTCTTAAAGAATTGGTAATTTTGAATAGTATATTTTGTATTTAACTATTCACACATATCTGTCAGAAACAAATACAATCAGTGAGCATGCTGTAAATAATAAAAGTAGTAGTAGTCATAGGCATGAGGGAGTGGAGATCCCAGCGGCATCTCTTCCTATTTTGATTTTTTTTTTGTTCTTTTTTGGCTTTAAGACTTGTAAAATCAAGTCCTATTTTGCCAGTAAAATATTTTAATTGTCATAGTAAGATGAAATTACACTGGATTTATATTAATTATTTATAGTTAGATGATCACTGAAAGTAACTTATATGGAACTTGGATATTAGATATTATATTATTAGATATTAGATATTAGATATTATTAAATATTGTGAAAACTAGAAAGACTAATAGTTAAAACGTGAGGTGAATTAGAATTACAATTAAATGAGAATAAGAGGTGACTTTTTTTTTTTTTTCCTACCCCCCAGGAATTTCTTTATTACAAAATACAATATATAAATGTAAAGAATTATATATACATAATATTTTAATTTCCTTTTATTGCCCAAGGGCGTTTTAAGGTAAAAGGCCTATGTAAGCTGTATGCGTACTTTGCATCTGTGGCCAGAGGTCTTTATTATACCACTGGGCGTGGAGGGACCGCCCTGCATTAATTTATTATTTACAATATAAAAAATAATTTAGTGGGTGTGAACTACAGAGTCCAAGCTCCTTCCCTCGGCGAGAACATCTTCCAAGGGGACTTTACCTTGCCACCTCCCAGGCCTGGGCGGCGGTACTATTTCCTGGAAAAGCGGGTTAGCACAGACCTTCAGCCCATCGAAAAATTTGATGTGCCTTCGGCCTATGAACTCAGGCATCGATGGGAGCTGAAGCTCCTCTCGGATCTTTACCATCTTTGCCCTTTGCAAGGTAACTATTCGCCGAAGGATGGAGTTTTGATAACTCTAGAGTTTCTTGAGCGTGGACTTATACAGGTGGCGGAGTAGCGGTGCACCATAGAGCAGCGTAGACCTGATGACCGGCTTGTAAATTTGAAGTTTTAGTCTCAAAGAGAGCTGCGCCGACTTTAGCAGGTGGTAGACCCTATACGCCTTTTCCCGAGCTAGCTTGAGCATCTGGTTGACGTGACTAGTAAAGGTGAGGTGCCTATCCAGAGTCACGCCGAGGTAAAGGACTGAGGTGGAGATCCGCTGGTCCACTCCACCAATGGTGAAGTGAGTGGACAGGGGCTTCTTTCCTTGCTGAAACGACATCAGTATGGCATCGGTCTTATCAGGATTTACTTGTATGCCGTTCTTCTCAAGCTCCTTGATGGTATCTGTGGCATTCTGTGCTTTCATGAGAGCTCTCTCATAAGGCTGGATGCATAGACGGCGATGTCGTCAGCATAGGCTGCTACCACCGTTTCTGGATGCTTAAGTGCCACTACTGGCCCCGTGAAAACGACGAACAGTAATTGCCCCAAGCTGTAGTTACGAGTGCGCTGGAAAACGTTCCTCAGGTTGTTTCGCTGTCTGATCAGAACTAGGATGTGCCGTGGAGGTCTTCTGATGGCGTTGGGCTGTGGAGCGAACTTGGGAATGTTCCGATTGGCTGAGGCTTGGATGGTGGTTGTGATGACATTATCCACCTCGTCTCGGGTTCTGCATGGTGTAACTGCTGGTACTATTTCCTCAACGCAAGATCTGTATCTCTTCCAGTCGGCCTTATGAAGTAGATATTTGCTCGCCGGTGGAGTGGCGGGCTTGCCCTCAAATGTGTATAGCACCGGCCGGTGATCTGAGGGTCCATACGGAAGTGCGTGGCAATCCGTAATGGTTTGCAGATCCCTGGTGAGTAGCAGATCCAGCGTCGAACACCCGGGTGGAAGACGGTTAGCCTAGTCTTTGTGATGTACGTGCCCAATGGGTTGTTACTACCACACAGCCAGGAGGTGTGTCGATCATTGAAGTCTCCAAGAACAACATATCGACTTCTTGCCTGGGCGTGTTGTAGTAGTAATTTCACTGACGTGAGAACCGCCCTCGGTCTCCTATAGACACAGGTGAACTTGTACCGATGTTTAATAAGAGGCGACTTTTATTATATGACTGCTTTTATGTCATTCATGAACTTTATCAAGTCACGGTCGTTATCTTTATTCATCTACCGAAGAAAGTTAGCTCCATCATCCGTAGTTTGCGATGCTAAACTAATTCTTCTTCGCTACTTGAATCTTTTACACTTGAAGGCAATGTGTCTCGGATCATCCAAGCATTGGCATGTTGGGGAGTGACCAGTCTTAGCTACACCCATTAGATGTAGATATTTATTAGTTCTACCGTGATTTATCCTAAACCTGGTCAGCTTTACTAAGCTGGAGCGGTCGAGATGAGATTTAAGATTCGCAAACCATGGAACCAGTGCTATCTTTTGTTGAACTGCATGATGGTCCTTATCCTTCGAGGCACATTCCCAGTCGTAGAAATGCTGCCAGTCTTTCAATATTTTTCCCCTCACTACTATTATCAAATCTATTAAAGGGACCTTCGCATTTATTCGATGTAGTTGGTATTCGATTTACCGTTTTGTCTGCCATTAGATTTCCTGATATTCCTATGTGCTCGGCTCCCACTTGATTTTAGTATATATTTTCAAGTCAGGAGATTCCTCATCCAGCTGGTTTTGAAGTATATTATCAGATATGTTAATTGTACCCATACATTGTACGGGAATGTTAGGATGTCCGTGTAAGTAAGTTATCGTGAAATCATTCTTGAATGATATTCTGTATGCTTTCATTAAACCATGCATTCACAGTTACGAGTATGCAAATAACTTATAAGCTGGAATGAATAACTTGCCAATCGAAAGCCTATTAAGTTTTCTTTAAATTCATTAGGTGATATGTGGAATGATTGAGATGAGTGGAGCCGGAGATCAATTTGTTTAATAAGATTGGCCAGCAAAAAAAAAAATAAATAAAATAAATTAGCAATAGAAAAAAAATGTCCTAACAGGATTAAATTAATGTTAATAAAGGTCATTAATTATTCAAGGAGTGAGAGACGACCTGTTTACTCGAGCCGAAACGAGCGGCTCGCACGAAGGACCCCCCGCCGGGCCCCAGCCGCTACTACCTCTGTACCCCCATCATCACCTACAATAATTACTATTTTATGTATAGTATTCAAAGTTGCTCATGTGAGTATTTAATTAATTAAACTTTTTTTTTTCATACAGTAGTACTCGTTAGGATTAACATTCTGGAGAAAATAAATGCGATTTTTTATAAATTGAAATGTACAGTGGCTGACTAATGACTCGAACAAACTAAAATATTTACCTTAGGTAATTGAGCGGTTTTTATGTCCTGGACTCACTGGTAATCATTCACCACCACGTGCATGGGCAGAGTGAGAGTTTTAATTTATGTATTTATTTAATGAAAAATGTCTGTTGCATTTGTTTTATATTAAATGATATTTAATTCTAGATGTATACATTTTTCTTTTTTGTTATTGCTCTATTCTAATTTTAAGCATTTTAATATTTTACATAAGAGAGGTGTATAAAGAGAAACAAGGGAGAGAAAGAGAAATTAAATGTTAAAAAAAAAAGTATGAACAATAAAGGAATATATATATATATATATATATATATATATATATATATTTATTGTACTCATATATACTAACCACTTCTGTATATTTATATATGAGTTTTATCTATTGTCCTACGGATTAGCTAGTAACTGTGCGTATAATAATATAATTGGTATAATAACCCAATATAATTCGGCAGAAAACTTTTATATTCTATATTTTGTATGGAAATAAAATATTTCTCTCTCTATACGCATCAATTCCTATGACAGAAATGTGGGAGAAAAGCACAATTTCATAACCACCTTAGATTAAAAATATAAGAAAAAATGTTATTATTTTTAAATTTTTTTATTTTTATAAATAAAATGTGTTTTTTGGCTATGAGGTTGATTACAATACATCCCGTATCATGGAAAAACAAGAACTAAAAGCTTTGCAACAGTTAATTGCAGTAATTTTTTCTGAAAACACGTATACATTCAGGTGACTGATAGAAAATCATATCGTTTCTTTACACGACTTAGAGGTGAATCTCTAAATTTCTAAATTTTTCCTAATATACCTCAACTTAATTAATATTGACTTCGAGTTTATAAAACGAAGAAGTTTTTCTAAAAGTGGGGTATATGTAGTATATTTGAGTGGTGATAGTGTTTTTAAACGTTACTCAGCTGTGTCCGCTCCTTAAATAGTTTTAAAAATGATGAACACAACTTACGTTTAAAACAAATTTTATCTCGTTCACTATGGAGAAATGCTTAATTACTTAAATCAAATATTATTTAAGATATCGCTTCCAATATAACAAAAAACGTGACCCGATTAAAAAAAACAACAAAAAAAAAACATATTTTAAATTTCCTACTTTTATCTTGGAAATTGTACAATTATTTAAATAGACTTTTTTGCAGGTCTTAAAGTATACTACCAAAATTTTAAATACATTTCTATATTTACTGGCCACGCTGTATATTCGAAACTGGACATTTTTTTTCAAGTAATTGTATTTGTAATGAAACATATATTTCTATACTATTCTTAAAAAGACGAACATCAAAAAGTTGTTCACCTGTTTTATTCAAATACATACTAAAAATAAATTAATTTTGTTGTAGAATTATTGCAAGCAAAAATTTGATTTTCTATAGTACAATTCTAATAACTTTTTTTCTCCGCCGAAAATACACCATTGTTTCTCTGCTAACCGAACCCCGCATCAATTTTTTTTTTAAACGAATTTTGAAGTTTAATTCTTTCCAAAAGCGACCCTTATTAAATCATTAGTGATTTCCGAAAATGTGTGGTATAAATGAAGAATTTCTTAATTTTATTGTTTGAAAAAATATTGGTTTTGATATAGTGGATATTGGAATAGAAAATATAGTTTTTCGAGTTTTCTAAAACATTGTCAATAATGATTAGTGTTCAATTTGGAAATAAATGACCCAAATAAAGGTCATTTAATTACCAATTTCTATATGTATTTTATAATATTAAAGATGACGTTTGGGTTAAAACTAGAGCCGTTGTCAGTTCTTATTTAGTAATTCTTTGAAATTCTCCATGTCAATATAATTTTTTCATCAGCTAGAATAGAAATATCAAATACACCATCTTAAAATTTTTTTTTCCCACTCTAAGTTGGGTCTAGCATCGCCTTTTTAGGTTTACATGAAGATACTGGCCAAACTCACGAGAATTGAAAATTGATAGGTTAGTTTTAACCCAAACATTGTCCCCTTAGATGGATATATATATATTGTTAATCAAATAAAAAAGATCAAAGATTTGTGGTTCAGAAAAATAGATGTAATTACAAAAACTAAAACCATTTCAATAAAAAAATTCAAGACTATGCAAATGCTATAAGTGAACAAAAAAATTCTACTTACTTACAAAAATCAACTGTCTACCAATACATAAATACTATTTATTCCCATTTCCATAATAAACTTCCATGGCATAAGGACATACTGAATGTAATGGAAAAGACTGACATCTATCAGAAACCGACTGGAAGGAAGAAAAGAAAAGGAGCTGCGAGACTCCATTTCCCGATTTTTTTAAAACTTGCTTATTGAAAAATATTACAATCTGTCTCAACGGACATTTATAATATGAGAAAGAGTTGATCGGGGGTGCAGTCAAATTAATACTATATTAAATAAGTAGAATTATTTAATTTTTGCCGACGTTTCGACCCACTTTGTAGGTCTTCATCAGGGCTACAAAACATGGTGAAAATAAATGAATACATCCCATATATTTATTCCCTTTTATTTTCACCATGTTTTTTATCTTTTGTATCCCTGATGACAAAGTGGGTCGAAACGTCGTCAAAAATTAAATAATTCTACTTATTTAATTTAGTATTAATTTGACCGCACCCCCCGATCAACTCCTTCTCATATTATATCAACGGTCAACCATCTCTACATCATTACGACAATTATAATAGTGTTCAGAGATCACATTCACACTATTTCCCGAATTAAGGAACTAAACACAGATCGTGAAGAGGTGCTGTACTTCCTCATGAATTATGCATAAAATGTCAAAACTAAATTCAACGTCATATTTGCTGATCACATCTCTATACGAAGATAGAGATGGAATTCAATAAAAACTTTTATTGTTCTAAACATCGATAAATCATAAAATAACATGGAGTTTTTATGTTAATAATATACCATTCATATATATATTTACTTGCAAGATGCTTAAATTTAACGGAAAAGAAACTGCTATAGCCATATTTTTTATTTTATGTCCTTCCCTACCTCACTTTATAGGATGATACGGGATTTTCCCGGGCCGGAGGGTGAGGGCGGGGAATTTAAAATTCCTTCTGGCACCGGGACGCGAACTTATACTTTTTAATCCCATAACTTCGGTTATCTGCAACTTGCGGTGCTGTTGTGCTCGTGTGCTGTGCACACGCGTTGGCCCATTTGGCTACCCCGTCCCCTGTTACCTGTATACCAGGTTCACTAAATTAAGAGGTCCAACAAGCTGTGATTATACGACATTATTGAAAATTTACGAATACTTCGTTTCCAAATTATATTTTTCGGATAAAATGTTTTTTTTTTTGTTTTATAAAAATGATATAGGAACTAAACAATATAATATAATTTTTTTCTGAAATGGCGAAACGTTCACCAGAAGGTTAAGTGCAGTTATTCATAATTCTTCATTTTTCACGATTTTTTTTTGCAATAATTAGATTTAAAAAAAAAAATTAATAGATCTACTCTGCATCATATGTTAATGATCAGTTGAACGTAAAATACAACTATAAATTCGGAAGTAGAACACCCTTTAAGTCTGTTAAGTTAATGAAGTAATGTCTCCAAAAACTATATTTGGTTCTCAACTGTAAAAATGTACCCAAACTTTTGAGGTGTACTCGAGTTACTAAATTTACTTGAGTGTACATCACATTTCCATTTACAATGAGAGTCAAGTCCCGTGGCGCCATCGAGCGGCTAGTTCAATCCGAGATTGAATTTTAATCAGCCAGTTAATTTAATAGATCCCTAGTGCAGATTGTCTTAATGTCGTCTTACACTGTTCGGTTTGCCCAACTTAATGAGCTCCCCTAAGGAATGTGTTCTTGCTTCCTAGCTGGGAAATGTCCTTCTTCATCCAGTACAAGAACCCTTTTAATATATATATATATATATATATATATATATATTTTCTTGGATACTAATGCACTTGGTGTTAAAGGACTTAATTTATTTAAGAGACAAAAAGCATTGAGATATTAAAACATTATACATACTCTAATGAAAACTAATAATACTTTAATATAAAAACTTAATCATGGAAAGTTTGCAACATAATACTAGAATAACGATCTAGTGTTTCAATTTAATACTCAAATCTCAGATGAGGGTTATAAATTTCATAACCATGATATCTCTGGTACAGAAATGTCAAAATATTCTCAGTAAAATCCAAGCAAAAATATTCATGAAATAACCTCTCAGCAGATCATGCTCTATTTATAACAATCCTTCCTTTGCAAGCGCCATACCCTCACTTCTTGTTTATTACTCTGCGTTCAAGGTGGTCAACGTATGCATCTAAAAAAATTATGGCATTAAGACTTTCTAGCATAAAACTTTCGTTGGGTTGCTGATGATGAATGGATTGCTTTTATACTGTAAGATCAATGTAATAACATGCGTAGCTGTAAATCTCATGAAACTTACTTGAAAAATTAGTCGAGTAAAAAACAATAATTACTCGGTAAAAAAAAGAACGAATTTTCTGATTGATAAACGAAATTTTCTTTAATAAATGCTTTGAAGATTTTATGAAAAGTCATAAAACTATTTACTTATGTGTACAATATCAAGCAAAAAAATCATTATTGAAGGATTATAATTGTGTCTATCCACACTTAAGTTTATGCTTCATAGGTCACTAATAAAAATAAAAATTAACTTCTGATAATTATTCATTGTAGTGATTGGAATAAGGATGAATTAAATTATAAGGACATTTTAATCCGAAATTCGAATACAAACCAAATTAAATTATTTAATGTAATAAGAAAAACAATAAATAATTATCAGAAGTTAATTTTGATTATTATTATACTGAACTGTGAGGCATAAACTTAAGTATGAATAGACATTATAATATAAAGATCAACAATTTAATTACTAGGGATTATAATTGTAGTATGAAGTTTGTTTACAATTGAGAAGCCTATTTACTTATTTAAAAAAAAAATCTATTGGACTGAAGCTAATAACTTTCACTTATCCTTATTTAAGTTGTAATAATTTGTTTAAAAGGTTAATAAACAGAGAAAATAATATGAAATATGACAATTGTGTGCACTATATATTTTGGATTTGATCAGGCGAGAATTCATTTTTAAATGTTCCATTTATTTTTTATTTTTAAATTCTATTTAATTTCTATGAAAACATTTATACCCCATTCAATAATAAAAGAAAACAGCAATAACTACAAAAGTGAAAAGTCATTAGTTTCATCTCACTCTCATTAACCATCTGCGACTTTATATGTTAGATATTAATTTTTCTAAAATATTTAGCTTTTCTGTTGTATGTTATACTTTTACATTACTACTCTTATTTCAGTAATAAAAGTAGTAAGTTATTCCCATTTTCTTTTTTCGTTATAAATAATTAAGCATCATATTTTAATGAAGATTAGCCTTGCTGACATTGAAGACCATTTAATCTTACATAAATTTTAGAAGTAAATTTTAGATCTATGTAAACTTTTGCTGTAACATCCCAGGTTAATGTTGCTTGACACGTAATGCACACGCGTTAGCCCGCTCGGCCACCCCGCCCCTTAGATATATACCTTAAAAATCTAATACGACTTAGCGTTTATGTTTTTTTTCGTAATCTTAAATTCTGACAGAGTAATATAGCCCGCAATACAGTCCCCATTGGCTTCATCTTAATGTAATCTACAATTTTTTTATTTACGAAAATGTCTATTTTATGTGGTACCCATTTGACCCATTCCTGTGTTATCATGAATTTGCTTTCCACCTGAATCCTAAGATAATTTGATCACAAAATAATATGGTAAATAATATCGTGAAATAATATGGTTGCAATAATGAGGAAATGTCCTACTTCTAAAAATTTTGGCTGATCAAAAAGTTGAAGGTTGCGATGACATAAAGTTATTCAGGAAGTTTAAGTAGGTTGTAAATAATTTGATAAAAAGGGGTTTGAACCGCGGACTAACAAGCTATTGTCGACTCAGATGATAACTGCTTCAGTTGACCTAATATGTGGTAACATCTCATGCCGTATTGGTACGGGAGTGTGGAAATAAACAACTATTTAAACGATTAAGATCATTATTAGAAAAGTATAAATACATGGAAACTGCAATAAAAAAGACTTTAATGGTGATAAAATATAAAACTACAAGTGTACAATTTCAAAAGAGAGGACCAGAGTAAAAGACAGGAAGTGGACGTGGCAGGCTGGGTCAAATCAACAAGTGCCTATTGGGTCCTATCTCTGTGCCGGGGGAGGAGGTTGGGGGAGGAGGGTTGTCCGCCGGGGAGGAAGGAAACAGATAGGATGGAAAAACACCAATTTACCGCCATTTAGCTTTTCGTCACGATGGAACGTACCTGGAACCTGGAGTTCATTCAACTGTCGCAATAATTTCAGGGATGTTTTGAGATTAAAATTAAATGCGGAGGTGACATTAGTATAATTAATAAAATAACTTTCGGAATTGCTGGAATTTATTAATAAACAGAGAGAATTATTTACTCGGGCTTAGGACTGGAACCATGAAATTATATTAAATAAATAATTCTACCTGTATAGGATAAATTGGAACCTAAAATTTAAACTGCTACTTATTTTGATGTGGCATAATATAAAATAAACCGATTTTAATAGTGATGATTTAATAAGAACAATAGTGATTTAATTATACACATTCATATGAAAAACAAACTAAACAAAAAGAAACATTCGAAATACATAAATTACAAAACCAAACGAAAATGAAGGAACTATAAAAGATTAAGGTGTGTGTATTTGAACATGATAATAGTGAAAACATCAACAAGGCGATTAATAATATGGAGTAAACATTATAAACAATTGCTCATTATAATATTTATAACTCGTCATCGTTAGGTTTTCGACACTATTTTTTCCTTTTCCCCTCTCTAAGTGGTCGGAAAAGGCATAAAAACCTTGGGAAACTTAATGCCTTAATAACTCAATCTAAGCAAGATATCTGAAAATGGAATTTGTTATAGCATCTCGGGCATTCTGAATTAATATGCAATAATTGTAAATAAGTTTGAATGTGTTTTTATTTATTATTATTTTTATTTATTTTTTTTTTATTATTTTTTTTTATTTTAGTTTTTATCTAATGTTGTATCATGTTTGATTTATTCTGTTACTTCAAGTTTTATTTTATTTTATTTTCTTATAATCTTGTTGTTCTTTTATTGTATATATGGTATGATTGTACTTCATTCATCATAAATACTCAATGCCCTTAATTGAGTCAAAATGTATTTTTTTCTCAATAAAAATTATACATAAAAAAAAATGCAATAAGTTCTTAAGAACTTATTCGACTCATTTAAACAAATTAATCAACAAAAGATATGTTGAGAATTCAGCGAAAACGCCTAAAATATATTCAATGATTTATAACAAGTTGCATTAATAATATGGCAGAAACTGGCTTTTTACTTATATTTTATTGAAAATCTTAGAAACTCGTATTTCTATTCGTTCCCAAACTTAGGAATATATGAGTTAACTATGTCATACGTTAAAAACATAGAAATTTGAATTATCAAAGCACCTTGAAAATAGGGGTTTTAGCCGTTCTCAGACCACTGTCGTCGCGCTAAGATACAATTTTGAATAATAGCCTATTACAGAGAACGTGATTTGCTGAACAAGTTTCTCGCTTACAGTTTGCACGTCCTATGATTTTGAGATATTTTAATCCATATACAGAAACACTACAATTATTCGACTTAATTAGTCCACAGCCTTTACCAGAGCGTTATACATCGGAGATCTGAATGCTCAACCTAATTCACTCTCAACAGAAAAAGTGCAAAACGCGCCTAAAGAAGTTTTCACTTCAAAAATTTAAAAACTCAGTCTGATTTTTTTCTAAAGCGATCTAAACTCCCTGGGTGAGACTATTGGTATTTCAGCGCTAACGCGATTATTGTAATGGATGTTGATGCCCCAGATTCCAACAAAATGTATAAAAACTATAAAATTTGTTAATATATTATAGTTCTGTTATAAATATATTTGAATTAGCTAAATCAAAAGCATTGAAGAGATAAAAAACTCTTAAGTTGAGTGCGGTGGATACTACTACTATATTATAGTGAAATACACCTTTAATTCCATACGCTTTAACAGCCATTACACCTCCTCACTTAACTAGTTTACAAGGTGTACACGGGAAATTTATTATTCTTTCAAATTGATTATAATGAAATTCTTCGTGATTTCCATAGGTTATTTTTTTGGATATTAATGGTTTTGGATAAAAACTGACGAAAACTGATATGTTTTGTAAAATATGAAAACAGTCAATATTCTCTAATTCCTCACCAGTTGGACCTACATCAAAAAGCTAAGTATAAATTTGATAGAAAATTTTATCTTCTTTCAATTTTTATAATTTCCATAAAATGTATAGTTTGTGAGTCATGTCCAAAAAACTAAAAAAATATCGCAAATTTCGCTGTTTATCTATCACATATATCGGAACACAACTGAAAATTACTTTCGGGAACATCAAATTTTGATTCAGCATTCCAAAAAACACAAAACCCAAGAGAAACCGAATATTTGAATTTTTTCCTCATCTAACTACCAATTGACATTGCTAGTATGATGACTATGGCGTCGTCAGTTTTCAAAAAACAACTGAGTATATTGTCAGCAAAATTGAATTCTGTTTTAGGGACATATTCTTTACATCATATAAAAATTTTAGTCTTCTGTCTAATGAATCGCCAAATTTCGCCTATTGAATTCAAATTTTCGTATAGAAAGCAACGGCTACTGACTAAAGTTGTTGGTTCATATGAGGTTTATTGAGAATTTGAAATTGTCACTCCTTTAGTTAAATGGAATGGTTCCTAGTATAATTGGAAGGAAAGCCGGCGTTACATGTGTATATTATTTTTCTATTAGAACAACGGAAAATAAGTTTGCTGAAATCGGTGACGCACTGACTGTGCTCCCTCCCCCCTTGTTATTGTGACTACTTTTGACCTTATTGATGGTAGACAATGAAAATCTTGTAACTTCATTTCGGTAAATATTACAATGGAATGAGTTCAGAGAGGGGAGTTGAGGAATTTAAATTAAGTAACGAGATTTTCATTGCCTTCGTATAATAAAACGCTTTGAAATTTTTTTGATGATCCCAATAAATGAAGTGTTCTACAGAACAAATTTCAACAAACCAAGATGGAATTCTAGCCGATTCCGCATTTGATTTAAGAAAGCTAAAGTGACACCATAACATGCTAGGCTTCAAATACGTTTTTATATGCTCAACTTCTGTTATATTCGTTAAAAATATGTTGCTCACAATGTTTTGTGAAGCTGAATTCTAACTATAATCTAAAAGTCTTAGTTTGCTTCAATCATTTCCAATCCAACATAAGTGTATCGATATATTTCGCACATGATCAGTGAAATGTTTCGTGATTTAAGGTGAAAATGTTACATGTAACCTCAGAGCTATCCTTGTGATATCAAAAAAATAAAAATAAAATAATCGTTGTCACGTGTTGTTAGTCATCTGATGAGAGGGGAATGTGTATTAATGTACGGAACAATGACACCATGTCCCTCGTGTCTTCTCTAATCATACAGCCGTTATCGGGAAAAACATAACCCTCTCTCATAAAATTCCCTAAAAACACATAAATCATATTGACACCCAGCTATAGGGCTCTCTCATTTACAATAAACCATATTGTATTTTGGCCAGTAATGGAATCGAAAGCCGAATGTGTTTGTGCGGAGAAAGGGAGCGTCCATTGGAAACAAAAACGTCATATTTACTGTATAATTGATGACGACATCGCTCTAGATGGCCAGTTTAGACACATTCGCATCGGAGCTAATCTTTACAAATGGCGAGAGATGCGCAGGCGCTCCAGCGGCAATATTTCCAGAGAGCAGATTTTATCGAAACCTCCTCGATTTATGCTGCCAATTAGAAATAGATAGAGGGCCAGTGCCTCCTCGATCAATCAGGGCTTTGGGTCGCCCTGTCATTTTGTGACGTTTCATCTCTGCTGCCAGGCCATGTATATCTTTTAAAAATGGTCCCAACGCTCCATATTATTGCGTTATGTTCCTTTGGTGAGATATGGCTTTGATTCCAGTTGTGGAGTAAATTGAACTTACGAATATAATTGGGACAGCGTTCATGGCCTAGAGTATGGTATAGAGAGAGGATTCAGCTTCTGGGAATAAATTACAACATGCTAAATGTCTTCTGTAAATCCTTCATCAAAATTGGTGTATTGATACCTTGTCATTGCTATATTCGAGTAGTCATTAAACTATTGGAGTTAGCACCATTTAAATGACAAAAAGAAAATTTTATTTGTTTTCGGTGATCATATCATCAATAAGAAGTATTGATTCTTGTAGCTAATGAACGATCAACTGCTTTATATTAAGTTGTAGCTGTAGTTTTACTTAGTAGCTGTATATGTAGTTGTAGTTGAATTAACCTGCTTTATATTAAGTACTATTTTTTTTTAAAACTTATTTATTGAAAAATATTACAATCTGTCTCAAGGACAAGTACTAGTTTAATTTTATTTTATTCAATATGTCTCTAATCCAGTTGCTTCATTATTAGGCTAAAAATAATTATTCTCATACGCTTTGTAATTTATTTTATTATTCATACCAATTAGCGGGTCCTCTGGGCAACTGCCGGGGTTTTCCGGCCTTGAGGCAGGCACTGCTTATATGGACACGGGTCTGCCCAGCCTCCAGTTCGTGAATGAAACGATGCTTTCCTTTTTAGGTCGATATTACAAAAAAGAAAAGAACAGAAACAATGTGCCTGTACGTGTACTGAATTATTATCTACTCTACCCATTCTAAAATTAGGGTACCATTTTTAAACTATGTTGATGTTCCCCATTTAGGAACTAATATATCAGAAACAGCCCATATAAATAGGTATAATATAGCTATAATTCGACATACGGGGTCGTGTTTTGGAATTGACAAAACCAGAAAATGTCTACATTAACTAATCATCAATCAATCTAAAATTTGGGGTGAAATTCTAAAATTGTATTGGAATAAATTATTTTATTCAATTAATATTATTTCTGAACAATTTACAATAGAAATTACGCTTTGCGAAGTCATTTCATATTTCAGTTATTTCAAGTCAGGTCATGTTTTCTCCCAACTAAACATTTATCGGTCAACTTTGTAAGTTACGAAAATATCTCCTATTATCTCCTTATTTTTAAGAATAATCAATTTGTTGGAAAAATGCGATTGTACTACAAATTTAAAATAGTCGACTTACAAAAATTGTAAGCTTGATTTTCACAGGGAAGAATTTTCGTGCAAACAATTAGCATTGCTACAATGCTTAAAAGAGCCTTTTCGATTTGGTCATTTATTTCGTGAATTTAAAATACAAAATAAAATATATTTTTATATTGAAAAGAAAATACATTTTTTTTATATTTATTTATTTAGAAACATAATAATCTGTCACGTAGACAATAATTATAGTGATAACATTTTTTTAAATATATTTTTAAAAGCAAATACTAGGTATTTAGTATTTCCCTCCTTAAAATGCAAAATATAGACAATTTATTTTGTTTTGTATTTTAAAATATTTCATTTGAAATACTGCCAGAATAGATACAGAAAGAAAATTATGCAAACATTATAAATAGATATATTATAAATTTATAAATAGTACAAATTGTAGACATATTCATATAATCACTGAATATATACATAGAGGATTAGATCAATATATTACTCTATTGTTTGAATGATCGTTAAATGTTCAATCGTTGTTTTATCACAGGACACAATTTTTTTTTTATTCATTGATATTTACAACTGTATAATAAATAAATACAACTAGTAAATGTGCACTCAGGAACATAATAACATGAAATCGTTTCTTGAGAAACTACTCACTAATAGCACTCAATTCAGGACACAAATAAAGTACGCCCTAGTACTTTAAGAAAAATAAAGGAAACCAAATTAAGAATACACCATTTCACAATCGAAGTCAAAAATACCTTATATTGCAGAGGAAGGAGAAGAATGAGGCAAGATTTAAAAAAATGGAAAAGAACAATAAAGGGGTTTTGAAAATTAAAAAAAAAAAATCGTTGATTTCACTACATTGTAATAGTTCGTGGACGCGACAGTCACACAAGCATCCAATATTCCAAGCGGAGCGTTGCTATTTTAGTACCACGTGATACAAGTATTCCCCACAAAAAGGTAAGAGCTCTTGATTGGCAATCCATGTGGAAAGAGAGCCCTCCTATCAAATTGAAGGAAATAAATAAATCGCCGTGTTCGTAGGATGGAAGTTGCCTTAACTAGACCAAGGATAGGACATACAAATCTAATAAATTCTTACCTGATAAGAAATTTTGCCTACACCGAAATTCCAACACTACAACAGTACTCACTGTCAGCCAAATCTTTCAAAAGTGTTCTTACTACGTATCAATTTTAACCAAATTAGGATTCATACCAAAACTATAAGATATTTTAAATAACGATGAAATTAAAGTAAGGTCTGTAATACATTTTCTTAAAGTTAATGATTTGATAATAAAAATTTAAATTTCAGTTGTTTTTTATAAATTTCCTTTTTTTTTTTTTTTAAATAAACATAATTTAGTACTGAGGTAATCTTAACAAAGATTAGATAGGCGTTGATGACCTGATGATTCTACACGTCCAAGCCCCCAAACAACAACAACTACATTGTAATACACAATTATGGCTTCTAGCCGGTATTACCACAGTCCCATTTAGCATATACCTTCCAGCCTCCTCAGATGATAATAACGTTGACGTATAAAGCGCATAGGAAATAACGCACTCGAGAGGAAGCGGGTAGCAAATGACTAAAATTATACCATGGCGACACAATTTGCCCGCTAAGCCCCTGTGATGGGGACGTGCAACCCCTACGGGAGGGAGTGGGGGCTACGTCTTATTAAAAAGTCTCTGCACCTCATCTGCTCCTAATGACAAGCTTCTAACCTGCCAATATGCAAATTTGTTTTTCTTTATCTCATTTCTCATTTGTCAGCTTAATAGGGAACTGCTCTGGGCAGATAATGTCGCCACGGGCGTCCTTTCATAATGAACTGTTCTCATAAGGTCTTTTTGTTATATGGAACTTGAATAACAGATGTAATAAACACATTAAGAGTATAGTTAACATTACAAAATATTTAGAATTTGAAACTAAATTCAGTGAACATATCGAAAATCCCAATGTGTCAAACTACTTTTAGAAACTTTGAAAATTCAATCGTTATTGAACTTCTGAACAAACTACTGAAAAATATTCACATGGTATGTGGAATACAATTTTTATGTATACACATATACAATAAATAGACATTCGTAAAATAAATATTAAAAGTTACGAAAAAGAAATTTTAAAATTCTCTAATTCTCTCTTTGCTGTTATATAAACTAATTTCTATTTTAAATTCCGTTCAATTAATTTTTTACTATTGTAAACATAGTTCAGAAACAAAAATTATGAAATTTGAAACTTTCTCATTTTCTCTGTTGAGTAAATAAGGAAATAACAAATTTATATTGTCAAGTTTTGCAAAATTTAGTCTTCTCTTTAACATCTCTAGCCTTGCTGTGCTATAATATAAACTATCTATTGAACATTCCATACTTATTTTCTTGTAATAGAATTCACGGCATAAAAATATATATTTATACACTTTATCACGATTATAAATTGAATTAAAAGAGAGAGAGAATCACTTTATTATCATAAAATAAATAATATCTCAATCTCTTTATCTAGGAATTGGGGTAGCTCAGTAGGTGAGCACTGACTTCCAGAGAGCAAGGTCCCAGATTAAATTCCTGCTGACGACTAGTAATTTTTCATCAGCTGTGATCGACCCTGAGGCCGGGAAACCCTCCTGTGGCAAACCCAGCCACTATGAAGTGGATACTCTTAATTAAATATTTAATTAAAAAAAACTGTTTATTTATACGTTTCCTGTATACCTACCGGATTTCATAGCCATTATCAATTAAAATAAATTAAATGGATAAAATTTATACGATTTGTGCACTATTTTCCAATATTTCTCTAGCTTTAAGCAATATGGATTGAGTATTTCTTGAAATATTAGCATAACAAGGAAAATTCTTTTGCGAAATGAATAAAGCACAATTTATGAAAATTTGAAATAATTATCTTTTTCGTCAAAATCGTGTAATGATTATTATATTTGATTTTTAATTAAAAAATCATGCCTGACATATATAAACAAATTTAAATCGATCTTTGATGTTTATTGGATACGGTTTTACGTAAATAATAATAATAAAATTGTGATAAACAAAATTTTGATCAGAAAATAAATATCTTTTAAACACAAATTAATATATTAATATGTATGTCTGTGTTATTAACGTACACTTCATTACCAATGTATGCTGAGCAGAGACACTATAACCAGACATACATGGCTTTAGTAGAGAATCTGGCCATTGCCAGAGCTCCAATATATTTTTACAAGTCTCTGGGCCACTGCCGCTTCAACCTTCCAGGAGGATTGTAGTGATGAGTTTTTGTGGAATTTGGAAAATTTTTGAGCGATAAGGTCTAAGACAAATGGGATATGAAGGTCATGGTGTAGGATTATTGGCGATTAATGTTTTTTTAAACATAATTGGAAATGTTGACGCTTGACCAGTTTTTTTAAACTATAGACGAAACTAGGATCACCAACTTAATATAGGATATCCTCAAAGATCAGAGGTACCCATCACCCTCCCGCGGTCCAAGGCGCACGAAACTAACTTCTCTAATCCCAAGATATTTCATTGCTCTCTTCTTTTTTAAAAAAAAATACAATTACACTACAGTTAAATTATATAATATTTTCTCTTTGTCCCCTGATTCGAAGTTTTTCATTAGGAAATTTCATAATCCCGTCTAAGTATGCTCCCCTCAAAAACTAAAACCCTCTCAAAAGTATTGTTGTCGCAACCCCTGTCAAAAATAATGGATGAGGTATCGATCTTTTGAAAAATCTAATCCTGAGGTACCAGAACATAGTTTCTTCTCTTCTTGAGCTCCTACTCCTAGTATTCACTTCTCACAGTTCCAGTATTTAAGAAGTGCTGCTACGGTCTGATTTCATTAAGCCACTATCAAAGAGTTTACCTGTCTAATTTTAGATAATATGTGTTTTTATTTCATTACTATCACTTATTCTTGAAAATCATCGACTGCTTATGGCCTTTCATGAATTACACTGGGAAATTATAATTTCGAAGAGATCGATGTGTTCAAGCAATCTATCTTACTCTTACAGAAGTGCTTTCTATTCGTCCAATCTTAAATAATCTCATTCGAGTCCATCCGACTATATCTAAGCGCCTATCGAAATATTTACTCCACGACATTATTGTTGACGATTGACTACATGTGATGAGTAGGGAGCGCTCATTCTGGAGTCACTCATTCAAGGGCAAAAGCAACCGTGGGTGTTTACACAGTTGCGATTGGAGCGTGCTCTTCTGGTTGGGTGTCCTCCACTAATATAGGCAGCACTGGAAGGGGGAGGAAGTGCCTATGCCGCCTCCGGATATACAATCTCATCTCGGCAAATCTCTTCCCGGGCCCGGGCTCCATCTTCCGGATCTAGTCAGCAATGAAAATGGCAGCTGTCTGTTTATTAACAGTAGTGGGGGTTTACGGTTGGTCTAATATGATGCTGTAAGTTCGCTTTTATTACATGCATTCAAGCTACGTATCGCTCTTAAGTATGTGATTTATTCCTTGTGCTTTTTAAATTTTTTTGAGTGAAAACTAATGATCTATATGTATTGTCATTGCATGGAAAAATAACATTATTTTCTTCCAAGTATGTCATTCCTTACCGTCAAACACGACGAAAATGATGAATGTAGCCAGTCTATCAATTTTTCTTTGCTAACCTCTGATTTACTCTAAAAGAAAATGAGTTATTTACCAATAAACAGCTTCAACTTATGTGTCAGATAGGAGATTGCGTATAAGGGTATTTTCAACAAACAGTGCTATTTTAATCCATACTCCAGTTTCTTGTTCATTCCTTTGTGAATCATGTGATTTTTATTGTATATTTGTTATAATTTAGTCAAAATATAATTTGTTGATGAACTTCGTTCGTGACCAGTTGAAATTATATTTACATGCTCAATTCTAGTTGCTTTAAAAAAATTAAACTGGCTAGTGACTGGAATTTTATCGGATATTAGAGAAATTGCGAAATTATGAATAAGTATAATTAATACAATTCGCAAACATGATAAAATAGCCAAATGGTTGCTTAGGTAGTGTGTGAGAGACCGAATGGTAAAATTTAAATTTAAAAATCGGGGTCCACACACAACCCCCACGACAGCGCTTAACTGGCAAAGTGCAAGGTAGTCAATCAACTTCAAACATCATTTTAAACGAATTGACGCCTAAGGACACCCATCTTCTATTCACATATTACAGTGTGGCATATGAGATTTTAGTTAAACCTGTGCGATTAATGTATCTGATAAACTGACTTGAGAGCATTAGCAAATGAAGCTTACATTTTTAATATTTTGATTATAGGCTATGATTTCTACTGGGGTAGAAGATCTCTTCTATATAGAAACATCACCTTTTTATCATCGTTTTTTTTAACTTTCCTTAAATATATTCTAGTAATTACTAGTTTATTTATTTATTATTTGATTTTTATTGTATATTTGTTATACTTTGGTCAAAATATAATGTGTTGTTTCTGAAACATTGGCATATAAAAGAAAATACTTTTACGCGTCCGTAAGTGAAGGTATAGTTTGGAATTCAATTAAATTGATATTTGACTATCTAGGCATAACCCCGCACAATCCATAAAAATAGAATAAACAGCAGTAGTTGATATGCCCGTCACTTCGATTTGACTATAGACGTCCGTCATTTCTGGACTATGAAACGTGAGTGGAAATTTCGATTCTGGCCATAAAACTTACCGCACAAATTCAAAGCTTTCCTACCGTCGGTAGTGTGGAAGAGAAATGTTTATATCTTATTTGAGAACATTAAAATTCTTCACTCGGATAAAATAAATAATGGTGCAATCTGACTTACGTTTGCAATATATTGAAGTAGGTATAACTAAGGTCCGCAACGGTTGTATATTTACTTTGTAATAAGGTAGTAATAGTAGTAATAATCATGGCCAATCTGTAAAATATTTGAATTATTATTTACGCCTGGAATATATATTGCTTTACCAATAGTATCAATCATTTTATCAGTTTTATATATTCCGTTGGCATGATGGAAGAGGTTTTAGCAGATCATGTAATCAGTTATCACCCGTTTTATAATCGCCTTTCTAAAACAGGAATCGCAATCGGGCAAAGCGGTGATTTGTCTAAAGATGAAATATTCATCCTAGATCGCAGTTCACGATCTATTGTCATCCGGGACGGTTCAATTATGAGGTATATTACAGGAGGACTTAGAGATTTATGAGGCAGTGGGTTCTGTGCTATTACTGACAGCCTAAGAGGTCCTAGGAGGTAAAAGGGTCGTAATTTCTTGAGAAACTGTCGCTGAGGGACGGTTAAGTGTCAATTGAAACCAGTCGAAAAATTTACTAGCTGTTGTTGTGGACTATAATTTAATAGAATATCATAGTAAAGTATCATTAATTTTATTAGCCACTGCATAATTGCATACAAAATAGTTATTACTATATTACATTCAAGCATATCTCTACTGTATTAAAATTATTCAGTAAAATCTAAGGTACAGATAAATTAGAACTAACGCCAAATATAGTATATAAAATTCCTTGTAGAAGAGGACTAGAGCCAATTTCGAAACTTCAGATCAATAACTCAAATGGCGAACATACCTTAATTACCGACATTAATACGATTGTCGGTCGAAAACTATAAAACCCTAACAAACCAAAATAATCTGCTCTCACCTAATTGAGTATGGGACTTTTTCTAAATATGTATTTTATTTATTTATTTATTTGGTATTTTGTTGCCTCTACCCTGTAGGGTCATTGGCAACGCCTTTAAATTACACTCTGTTGCAGAGTTTTATCACTTTCGTTAACGATTTCGTCAGGGTCAGTTATAATGTCTTGTCCACTCTTTATAACAGGCAATTTATTTGTTTTGGAGATTCCCTTAATGCTTTTCACTTTATTCCAGAGCTCCTTCATGGAAATGCTTTGATTTAATGAAGATATGAAGTCTTCCCATGACGATCTTTTGCTTTTCGGTATATATCGCAACCTTTGTATCTCACTGTTTGAGTTTCTTGTAAGTGTGTTTCTTGGAGACAAACTAGAATAGGGTTCTCTTCGCTTAGTGTCATTTTTAGGTGCTCTAAATGTCGGAAAAATCTGTTACAATTCCATTGAATGATTGTTTTCATTTTGATTGACAAAGTGTTTCTTATTTCCCAGATTATTATTATCACCATGTGTTATTTTTAAATGCTCGGTAGTGTTCAAGGAGTGCTCATTCAAAATCTTTATTAGTTTTGAGGTTCTGATTTTTAGCCCTCTATGTGATACTGTGAATATGTATTTTAATATAATACTGATAATAACAATTACAAATAAACCATGATTTTGTGAAAATATTACAATCCGTGGCAGAGACCCCTTTATACCTTATTATTAATATCCGCCTAAAACTTCGTAAATAGCTTCATCTCGTCGTAACCTACTAATATTTTATTTACGGAAATTCTCGGAGTTGGGACGTTTTGAATCTGAAGATCGCCAACTTTGTCTATTTAAATAGGTACTGACAACTCATGAATACCCAATTGCTTTCAACTTGAATCGTAAGATAATATTATTACAAAACCGAAAAAAAAGGTGCCCTACAAAAACATTGGTACATTTTTGGGTGTAGATCACAGCAAATGGACCAATATTTCTGTTGACCACATTCTTTTTATCGATTTTATGCTCAAATTGTCTTGTGGAAAGAAAATGGGTATTTACGAGTTTTTAGTACCTTATTGAATAGACAAAGTTTGCGATTTACAGATTGAAAACGCCTATATTCAGAGAGTTTTGGTAAATCAAATATTTGAGGGTTACGATGAGATGAAGCTATTTACGAAGTTTTAGGAGGATGTTATTAATTTGATAAATAAATCAATGACATCCTCTGTATCAAGGATTATTAGTCCATTGTGAAGTTAGTTGTTCATCGATTTTACTCTCAGATTTATTTTTGTTTTGATATATCTTTACTGTCTCCCTCTCTCCGAAACTTTATTTTTTTTATCAACATCGAATAGTAGACATCCTGACATAACAAACCTTACGATATGTCCGGAAACAAACAATGTAATAAAGCATTACCATCATGGTTCATTCAATATGAGTTGACCGTATCTAGTTTAGGTCCAACCCAAAACACATAAATCCACTGGTTAGATAAAAGATGGCTCACTCATTCACCTGAACACAGATACCGAAAGCTAATTGGTCGGACTGGACCTAATCACCCGATCATACCTATCGGTGATAAAGCTGATACTACTTGGCAATGCATTATGCAGTCATAATAAAATTTTAGATTTTCCTAAGTTACGTGTTCATGATTACAATAGAACTACCAATTTATTTTATCATTTATAATCGTTTGAATGTTCATCTCATAATGTTTTGATTTCGTTTATTTATTGTATCTGTACCTTAAATTTGAAAGGATCATGGGTTATATTAAAGTTAATGTTTTCCTAGAACTTTTTCTCTATGCAGCCACATGCACAATGATTTTTTGGTTTGTTATTTTCAATAATGAAATATTGTGATCGACCAACCAATTCAAAAACATAATCCCCTCTCAAAATTTGAGGTTTTACGTTTCAAGATGTGTAGAATTCGAAAAACAAATAAAAATTTTTTTGTCCGTCTAAAAAAAAAAAAAATCGTTAAAATCGGACAATTAGGAGAAAAAATATGGTCTCTGGTTTTTTTTATGTGTTCTAGTCCAAATGTTATACCCTTGGTTTGGTTTTTAAATTTTAAATGTGAAATAATACTATTTTTTTTTTTAGCATATTACTAATGATTAAAGAAAAAAAGTTTAGTCCAATAATTGGAATCACCTTTTGTTTTTTTTTCTTTGTAACTCGGAAGGTAATGTTACTTTAAATGTATAATTGTTTGGATCATTGTGAATATAATAAACCATTGTGAAATCATTTGCAGCGTTTTTTCCTATATTAATGTAATAGTGTTCTGTATTTCTAAATATTAGAAACGTTCACTCATAGGTGCAGACTTGGGGAAAGGAGGAGGACGAGGTTGGTTATCGTTCCCTCCCTCCCCCCCAATAAAAATTTTGAGGGAGTGAGAATATAGTTTTACCTCATAATTTGAGTTGAAAAATATTAAAATCATTATTGAATAAGCTACATGAATGAATAAAATATGTAGACTAAAATGGAATAAGAAAAGTCGATTAGCTGGCTAGACTGAGGCCTAGTTCGTATGTAGCTATTAATTAGTTAGTTATTAATAACTAAATTTTTTACCTTTATTTAAATTGTCATTTATATAAAAAAAAATAATAATATATATCAAAATATCCTATGATTTTATAATTCATTCATCCCTTAATTTTCACGTGATATTCTTATCATATTTTCCCCGACAAACTAGCCGGACTGTGAAAAACGTATTTTTATCTGAGAGGTTGTGCACACTAAGAAATGAAGGATATATTTATATTATTCATTTTTAACTGAAAAAGTTCTTGAAATACACAAATGTTATGATGGTTATCTCCCCTCTCTCCAGTGTTTTATCTAAAAAAAAGTACGTTATATATTCGATCGTAGTTTCTAAAAGATCGTAGTTTCAAGTATATATAATAAGTAAAAAAAAACAAAATCCTTACTCTTCCAACATATAAACAAATTAATTTTAAGGAAGGGATGGTCCGGGATGGCGGTCATAAATAGACTAAATAGTGATAAAACTATTTTATTAAAAGCCAACGTTTCGACCCGACTTTTCGGGTCTTCTTCAGGGCTAGAACGGAAAAGGTACAAAAAAATATCGAAAATTGTGGAAGTTACATCATATTTAGATAACAATTATAAACAATGTGAATAAACTTATTAAAATTATAAACAGTAAGTACATTAAAATATTAAGAACAATAAGTTGTATAAACAGAGTAACCTAAGTAACTAGGTCCTAAACTGAAGTAAATAGACGGTAACAATTGTTGGAGTATAATATCAAATATAATATATGCAATTGTGAATATACTCCTACATCTACTGGAGAGATTGGAAGAAAATAATATAATATGAAATAATGGTCATAAAGGGATATGGAGAAAGAAAAGAAAAAATAATTTTAAATATTATTTTGGTTCGTTTTACAATAATTTTGTGAAATTTTTACACATAATTAAAACTCATTTTTTTTTTGTTTCGCTCCCCTCTCCAATCAAAATCGAATGTTTGCGCCTATGCGTTTACTATGGTTTGTAGGTTTGCAATTAATAGTTCTGTGCCCCGGGGGTAAATTACCCCATGTCCATTTTATTTTTCTAACGATTTGGTAGTTTATTAAAACTTAACAAGTTTTAATATCAAGTTATGGAAAATCCGCTTTCTGAACAATTTCAAAAATGTGACATGGTGAGCTTTACCTTCGGATTATAGATTTAGTAACTTAGAAATATATTTTAATTGCCCAGAGTTGTGATAAATTGGCTCCTCTGAACAAATATAAGAATGGATACGGTTGTTTGTTTATTTAGGCTTTAAGGCGTAAAACCCTAGGGATCATCAACGCCTAGAATGGACACGATGTTCTTTACTTCCGGAGTATAATTCTCTAAATTTGCTCTTAATCTCTTAAGAATTCAAATATTTCACAATTAATAATAAGTAAATAAATATAAAATAAGTAACATGACACGTACAACATGAAGAGAAACTACCCATTGGTAGCACTCACAATATGGAATAAAAAAAAAATTGTGTTACTTCATTTTTTATTGTTTTCATTAAGAAATAATACATTTTACCATACATAACGGCACTGAATATTATAACTGAGTGAGGTACATTTTTTACCATACAATAAAAAAAATATACAATACAATAAAAAAAAATGAAAAAAATAAAATAAAAAGATTTTTAACATTGGCAAAAACTGTTATAAAAAAGAAAGAAATGTAACTTGAAATGAAATAAAATAATACAAAAATTCTTAGAAGAAAAAAAAATGAATAAATAGATAAAGCAAACAAACGAGAACAAAACTAACAATCATACTTAATTACAATATTTACAACTTCAATTTAGAAACAATGTTGAGTTATTGTTAAGATAACTTTCAAATCTATAAAGTATTTTTATAACATAAAAAACTTCTTATGTTTTTTTACATAGTGCGGATTTATAATTAACGAATACACAAAATATAAATAAACAAACAAACTCAGGAAAAGAATTGTGGGCGTAGTTAATACTGCAATATTATGTCCTGATTTCGCAAACAAATTTTGAATTTATTTTTATCATTTTCATTAGTTTTACATTATTATCAAGTGGATTAATTCTTAATTTGATTTTTATTTCAATAGCAAAAAGTTGTATGTGCACTAAATGGGTTTTCCAAATGTTGTATAATTCAAATATGTATGTATTTCTTCTTAGACAGTCCTGATTTTATCCATTATATTCAAAATGGTTATGATTCTTCGAAATGGTTCGTTCTATCTGGTACTGTAAGAATAATTTATCCTTTATCTCAAAGAACAACTCATACGAAATCACTAGTAACTTAATTTGCAGCCGGAAAGTTTAGAGTTAGAAGCTGAAAATAACTCTAGTCAATTACTCTTTCTGTCTAAATAGACCATTCAGAATGACAACGCTCTCCTTCCTAGGACCAAATGAATTTATTGACAATTTTCCACTCTAATCGGATTTTATCATCCGTTAATCGAATTCTCGACTTTATCATCTCCTGCTGAGGACATATTTCCTAGGACTAGTGGGGTTTCCCCTTCGCCATCCCCCGGCTTCACTTTTCCAAGCCGGTCAATCTAATTTAGGAGGCAGAGGGCACCCAATGGACACTACCTGCGGGGGGCTTCGACCCCCTGGAGGCAATCTTGTTCCACCAATCCGGGCGAAGCTTTCATTACTATCCAATAAGTGCAGACCAATCAGATATCGCGATACATAACGGCCCGGACCAATGGATTCAGTCTTACAGACGTGCAAAGCGAAGCGGCAATAAAGGAGCCGAAACCTAAATATACACAGCTTTGGATTCCCGGGGCCACATAAATCTAAAGCCTGGCGCCAAGAGGAACCATTGTAATGTGCCCATCTTTCGAGTTTACAACTAAACATAGTTCTACGATACGTAATCACGCTAAAAAAGGATAACATCTGTAGCAGCTAGCTATATGTTTTTTATACAGTTCTCGCCTATGCTTTTAAACCTCTAGCCAAGAATCACTGATGAAAAGAAAACTTTCTTTGTAGTCCTCAAAATGTTCACAGCGTAAATAGACTTTAATATTGCTGTCGTAAAGGTAAAGACGGTGCTAAAGTTCTGAAATACCAATTCTTAGATTTTTATCGAGTTGATATTGGATATATATATATATATAAATGAAGTATTGCTTTTAGATAAATAGAAGATGGGAGGAGTTCATATTTTTCTAATACTTAAGCAAGTCCTAAACTTCAATCAGGAATGATGTATAAAGACTGCCATCATTCATGAAGGTGCTCCGTAACAATCACATTGACGCCATTTTAGCTCTGCTGACTCAAGCCTAGGGATATAAAAATAGAAAAAAATATATAGTTGTAAAGATATATTAAAATAGTAATTGGCGATATCCTATAGTAATTTTTAATCTAAAAAAAAAAATAAAGATGTAAATATCTTGCAAAAAATTGAAGTATCAATACAAAGTATCAATGATTTTTTTTGGCTTCAAGGTTTGAAAGGAGATGGTTAGCTGTTTATATTTTGTATGTAATTGCAGCAAAAATTAAATATTTATATATTGCTAATCACACAAATAAATCAATTTATTATGGATATCAAATTTATCAATTTAAGTTAAACTGCTTTAAATTAAAAAAAATAAATAAAATAGATGGAAGAAACCCAGTATTGAATGATTAATAAAAATCATAAGTTAATCAAAGCAGCTGCAATTTATCAAATTTATTAATACATTCTCTATAAACCAAGAACAAATACATACATATATATATATATATATATATATATATATATATATACACACATATATTATGAAAATATATACATATTGTTAAGATAAAAAAAATTAATTAGAGTTTTAGTTCTCACGTTCTTTTAAAAAATACTATCGTTCTATAGTGTGACAAAAAGGGAACCTCTTTTCTTACATTTAGTTTTATTGCTTTTAGTTTATCGGGATATATTTATATAAATAACGGTATTATGAGACATCTATATGTGTCCAACATCCATTACTTTAATCAAACGTAAACTCATCAAGCAGTGGAGATCTGATGCAATGTATTTTACCATTACGTTTAACTGAGAAAAAGCTTGTTTGGCAATTGTATACAAACACTAAAAAAAAAACCAAAAAAAAAAACTATGGATGAAAAAGTGATATAAAAAACTGATCAGTATATCTTTTCTTTAAATATTATTTCTTGTTGACGAAAATGTTTTTTAAAAATGTATAAAAAAATAAAATTTTAATTATTTAATAAATTAATAGAAATATATTGCTTAAATAATAAATATATTTATTTATTATATTATGTTAAAATAAAAGGTAATAATTGGCAAATATTTTTTTAATTAATTAAAATGTGAACTGACTCCTCCGCTTTTAATATTTATTATTAATTTTTCCATTATAAAATACTAATTTAATTTTTTTAATTGATGTGAAAAACTTGGATTTATATTGGTTCTGTACAAGACTGTAAGCTAGTTTTCCCTCCATTTTTCGTGATCAAAGTTGAAATTTCTGGGAATCAAACAGTCCAGTCAATCAGTAACTTAGCCTGAATCTTACACGATCAATCGGAATTACTATCATCAGTCAGAATGTTATCGATTTATCGCAAAAATTAATTACATACATTTTTATGCTAAACATTCATGTATGTTTTTCATAATTTATACCTTATTTATCGATGCAAAACCACAGAAGTGTATCATCATCATGAAACGAACCCATATATATATATATATATATATATATATATATATATATATATATAAAACAGAGTGAAAATACATCAAAGTACCTAATTAGTAATTTAATGAAATGTTAGTTATCATAGGTGATAAATAGTCAGGATTCAGTAATTTTAAAGGTTCTCATTGTTCTCTATGTCGCTTTTTATGAAACGTTACTTAATTATTTTTTGCTATATATTGACGATACTGTGTTCATTAAAAGCTGCTGTTTAGGCTCCACCACAAGAGCCATGGTCACGGCTAATGCTAAACAGCGGTACATCTATATGAGAACGACTTCGTATCGTAGCATTAAATTATCATTATTGCCATTGGAGGATAATTTGGAGAAGAAGTAAGGTGAGAATAACACACTAATCGCTGGGAGTTCTCTCGGGCTAAAGGGCCACAAAAGGTGGGGACTATTTCCTTAATGTTCGTGACAATGGCGCCACCTACCTTGATTTATTATTAGCTGTTTATAGTTGCCGTGGTTAGATAAATTGAGAAATCGATGGGAGCCTCTTTCTTTAATAATAAAAGATTAAGGCCACTTACCAGTTTACACGAAGCGTCCCATTCCCAATCAAAGGAATTTTCTCAACCGTTTTCAATCTAATCTAACAAAGAGCAGCCCCTGGTACTGTGCCGTTGTCAACTTGTGATATAACATTCTCTCTGGTCCCGTTAAAATGGCGTTGTGAAGATTGTATAGAAACTAATTGGTAATGAATGAATAATTTCGTTGATTGCGTACTAATGTGAGTGTCCAACAATAAGAGCATAGCAATACAATACACATATCTTGATGAGGTAACACTTATTTGCCTTTAAATGTCATAAATTACAGAAACATCCGGTGCTTTAAAGCATATTGATTATACTCACAAAATTAACAAAGTAGATAAGATTTATACAAGTTTGTGTAGCGCAATTAACACACAAAATTAATGAGCGTTGGAAAAATGCTTAGCGAAAGAAGCCTTTTTTAAACCGAAATTTATAGAAGTCAATATTGCGCATCTCCTGATAACGAGTGTTCATCAGTTTTCGATATTACAGAATAATACCCAGTTTAATAACGAACAATTTTTTCTGCAATCTCCGAAAACACCACTAAGTGGAAAGGAAAGGATATACTACTATTAATGCTTACTGGAGTTTGACGTCCAGTGAGGTTTGCATTTGAAAAAGTAATGGAAAGAAAATATAGTTCTAATAATTCGAAGTTATAGATTATGTAGAGAAAGAGGAGGACGGAGAAGGAAATAAATGATCAATATAAATTGGAGTTATGAAGCGATTGCGGTGGTTATAAGTCATTGAATAAGCTTGGTACGAATGACGGGTTTTTTTTTTTACTAATGCTTTTGTTAATTTTTACTCTTTAGATTTATACTGATCTATTCTAAAGTATCCTTTTTTAATGTTCTGTTTTTTACATCAAAACAGCTTCACTTCTTAAGATTACATCTTAACAAACGTCTTACATGGAATCCTGAGGATGTGATGGCCTAACACATGGGAGAAGGGTTCTTGAGAATCCGGTTCTAAATATTAATGTCATTATTATTATTATTAATGTTAATTATTATTATAGGAATAAAAAAATGTGTATCGCACCCGAAGGTTGGATGCTGACACCATCAATCGATTATTTATACGTATTAATATAATTTTTAATTAAATTATTTTCTACGATTATTAATAATAATTTTTTTAGGGCCCTGGGGAATGAAGTTTGGCACCCCCATTTTGGCCGGTACGCGGCTGCGAACTCTGGGTAGTCAGTCATAAATGTCCACTTGCCGGACTAGTTCCCCTGCTGGTAGCAGTTATAGTGAACTCTAGAGTTAGACAGTCAAGGATGAGAATGATCAGTAAGCTTCTGATGAAATTTAAATTTTTTTTAAAAATATGGCAATTTCTGCATCATCAATGTTTTTAGTTGGTTGTTTTCAGGGGTGCCCAAAGCTTGACGGCACATAAATCTTCCCTTCCCCTTTCAACGAAATTTTATTACTCTCCTGTTCTTGAACATAGTGTAAGTCGTATTCAATTACACTTGCTGTGGTCCTGTCCATGTTTTTTCCATTGTCTCCTAGTTAAAAATTTTCATTCCGAAAATTCAACCCCGTCAAAATGTACCCCTCTCAAAAATTCAAAATGTGCCCCCCTCAAAAATTCGAATGGCACAACTTGAGCTATGAAAACTCCTTCTGGGCACCACTGGTTGTTTTAACCTCTGAATTAGACCTAATTCCGAATGGCCGAATATAAATTAATCTGCTGTGAGCTATATTAAAAATGAATTCAAAAAGAGTTTCTCAGCTCTGTTCAGAATTCATTGTCCACGATGAGGCCGGGGTTGATATTTGATTTCGGTAGTATTATTCATTGGTACTGTAAAATAATAAATCTAAAAAACAAAATATTAACGTTCATCTTCTTTTATATTATTCCATGACGGGACCAACAGTAATACATTTTCTGCTCTCTTCACAACTGAGGGACAAAAGGGAATTTGATTTAATAATAACAATAGGAAATCGGGGCAGTGTGATGAAACAATTAGAGTCCCGTCAATTGTTTCCAATAATACTTGCCAATGATGAAATAATAATTTCAGGCTTTACCCTCCCCCCCTTCCTCCTCCTCCTCTCCCTCCCTCCCCCTCCCCGGGTCGCCGGAATAATAATGCCATTCGTTTTCCGATAGAAATTATAAATCCTGTGAAATAATTTCATATTCAGGGGAGATGATGCATTAAACGCAAATGAAATATTCGTTCGAACCTTTTTTTTATTTCTTTTTTTGGTGTTAAATTCGTCAAATGTCACTTTTTGTCCTTTCAGATTTAATTTATTGGAAGAATCGGACGTTTTTAGTAGCAGTGGAGCGACAGGAATTTGCCATATTTAATAATAGCTATATTTAATATCCAATATGTTTTTTCATTATTTATTGCTAAGGTTACTATTATCTGATAATTTGTAATATTTTCAAGACTATCAATATTAACACCCTAAGGGCATCAATATAAGTTATGATTTAGACCTTATTAACATTATTATTAATATTTTACACACTTCTTTAAAAGCCTACTCTTCGTCTAGGTTCAATTTCGTTTTGTATTTAATTAGAAGTAGTAATATTTATTAAAAAATAAGAAAGAGATTTTCAGGATGCTGATTTATATGATGTAGTTGATAACACAAATAGTGGACATTTTTTTATTTAATTTTTTTTTTTATAGCATATCATATTTTCAATAACAAATTTATTAAAAATTAAAATTCCGTCAACATGAAATTTATTTTATGGAGGTGACCGTCCCTCTATGCTGCTGCAAACTCTTTCGTTGCGGCACACTTAGCTCTGTTGCTTTATTCTTACTGCTATCGCTTGAGGCGTCAGAGGGGCAGAGGAAGCGAAGAAAGTCAATTTTTCGAAAGTACTAAAGCTTTAAATGTTTTTTTTTATTTTGAATACATAAGAGTTCAGTTATATTTCAATCTGCTATGGAAAAGTATAAACTTTTTTACGTTATATAAAAGGTTTATGACCTACAAGGATTTTTAGTGTGATCATGCATTCACAAGAAAAAAATGTGTAGTAAAATATATTCATAATCTTTTTTCCTGTTTTTACATGTCTAAAAAACGGCAAACGCTGCCATAATTTTCAGGTTTTAGTAAAAATGCCTTTCAACTGCAGTTGTATCTGTAGAACCAACTACAGGAGGCCTTTCTTTTCCTACCCCAATGAACATGTTTAATTCTAATCTGTTTAAAGGAAAGTTAGTTTTTCTGATTGTTGTATTTACTTTTAAAAATAGGTATCATTAGAGTGTATTGCAGCGAAAACTGTGGTAGATTTTAGAAAATTTAAAACAATAACTCATGGTGTGAAAAACTCTGGTAAATGAAGTTTCTTCATGGTTCATTACCAACAAGTGAGGTCTCATCAAGGTAAAAGCCTCTTGAACGCTGGCAATCATCCAGTTATCGTACCGAGGATAAGTGAACATCAACTTACGGAGTGAATCTTACAAAATTTTTAAGATGAAAAATAACTCATTTGAGTTGTATTATTTCTTTTTAAATAATTTTTTTCTGCCATTATTATTATTTATTAAACAAATATACTTTTGTATTTGCATACACCTCGGATGTACATGAGACAATTTAATAGTGATTTAATGGTGATGATCGAATGGGTTATAAAATATTTTAATTACTATACAGTTTCAGACTCTCGCATAGAATATATTTTTACAGGGTGTCTCAGTTCTTAGTGGCAAAACTTTGGGGGAGAGGGGGAGGGTTTATTCTTGACAAAATTTTCAACAAAAAAGTTCAATTGATGTACGGGCTGGCTGCCTCCGAACGGAAAAAGAGTTAAGACCAATTTTGTGTTGTCACGTTTTTTATTGACTAAGAAGGAATTGCTCAAAAACTGTTTAAGATAATAAATTTCTATTACAATATAATATAAATCTAAAATATATATATATATATAATAAATATATTAATAAAAAAATATATATATATAATTCTACTTTCATGTAAAGCAGACACATGAGAAAACAGTGATTAAATTTACTAAATTCAATGATAAAAGAGACTTTCAGGTCAAATACCGCGGCTCTACATATGTTTATATAGTAGGTCGAGCAGTCGGCCTTTACAGGAGCAGTCGGCTGCTCGTGTAAAGGTACTGTGACTGCAGCAGTAAAGCGGCCGTGATAGACCTGAAAGCCCCTTTTATCATTAGACATTAGTAAATTTAATCACTGTTTTCTAAAAGAAATTTTATCTACCTTGCGATGGTTTTTATTTATTTATTTAGGCTTTAAGGCGTAAAACTTTAAATTGGGAGATTTCACCTGGAATATGCCAACCTGAGATCGGCGAGCCTCTCAATAGTTGCATTCGCTGATGACGTTGTTATTTTTTCGGACAGTGACAGGAATCTTCAGTACAATATTAATAGATTAAAAGAAGAATTGCAGAAGATTAATATGATTATCATCCCTGTAAAAACGAAAGTAATGAGGGTTGGGAAGAAGCCTAGGAGAAATATGCGCGTCATCAGAGTCGAAGACAGAATCCTCGAGCAGGTAGAAAACTTCAAATACTTGGGTGCACATCTTAATGAAAATGGATACATCGATTCAGAGGTGACTGAGCGAATCGCTGCTGCGAGCAGGATGTTTGAGGCAGTTAAGAGAGATTTTCTGAACAGGCGCGAGGTGGAAAAGAAAACAAAAGTTGCTGTTTTCAGATCTACATTTCTTCCCATTTTAACTTACTCTTCAGAATCATGGACGCTGATAAAGGAACATCGATCAAGGATACAAGCGTCAGAAATGCGATTCCTCCGAAAGATTCGGAACCTATCGATCTAAAGTAGACGGCAAGAGAGGAAGAGAACGGCCTAGAAGGAAATGGGAAGATGAGGTAAAGAGCGATGTCCAGAGAAGAGGTCTTCAATGGAACGATAGAAGGCGTCTTGTTGCAGACTGGCAGAGCTGGAGAAGGCTCTATAAACTTCCTCCTCACACTGCTTAATGCGGTTCAAGAGGATAGATTATGATGATGATGATGATGAAGGATTAAAACTCTAGGGTCATCAACGCCTGTGAGTCCGTTATATTTTTTTTAAACTCTTTAGAGGAGAATTAATAATTAATAACAGATAGAGTAATAAATGAAAAAGATATTTAAAAACATATAAAAAATGAAATATATTGAAATAAATATAAAAGAAGAAAGAACAACCAAATAGAAATTATATTTATTTTTATATTTTATTTAATAGCATATGGATTTTAAGAAATTTTATCACTGTTTTTATGTTTGATTCGTTGTTGCTCAATACTGCTGATATATCCGGTTTTAGAGATAATCGATTTAGGCTTGAAGTATAATAAGTGCATTCTTGGAAAATATGATTGACTGTGAGAAGGCTATAGCAGTGCTGACAATTTGGTGGTGGTTGCTTAGTGACGAGATGCACATGGGTTAGGTTCGTGTGTCCTATTCTTTACCTGGTCACGGCGACTTCCTCTCTACGATTAGGGCTGTTTGATGTAATCCAGGGCTTTACTGATTTTTAACAGCTTTTAATTTGCTAGGTGGGCTTTCGTTCCACATAGATTGCCAACAATCCAATATTTCCTTTTTGAGAAGAAAATTCATTTCTGGAGGTGTCAGGATAGGAGTACCTCGGTCTGGAAGCGCGAGTGCCTGTGTCCTTACGATGGTGTACTTAGCATTTTATTATCATGAGCAGTTTTTAAACAATTCCTTCTCGTTCAATAAAAAAATGTGACCACACAAAATTGGTCTTAACTACTTTTCCGTTCGGCAAATGAAGTTTTCGATGGAAATTTTGTCTAGAATAATCCTCCCCTCTCCTGAGTTTGGCCATTAAGAACTAAGAAACTCTGCATATATTTATAGTACGTAGTGTAAAATTTCATTTTACACAAAATAAGGAGTTTTACTTTTTTACGAGATTGAAATTTGTTTTACTTAAAATGTAATTATCCCGCATCTGGAATTATCTTTTCAATTCCGATTTAAATGTTAATTAACTAAAAGCCATACAAATAATTTATAGGTTTAGGATGAAGATGAACAAAATACAAGACAGAACTATTATAATTTCTATGTTCTTTACAATTATGGAACGTGGTGGCTAATAATAATAATAATGAATGAATTGTTAAGGTCTTCGAAAATCATTCAGAGCAATATTAGGAACAAAAAAAACATGACTTCCTAAAAAGAAGTTAGAAGGCTATATAATGTTTCTACAGGATCTTCTGATCCTTAGAAGTAAACGGATTACGATAAGAAGCATTTTTTTGGAGTATTAGTAAAAGAAACACTTAAAAAGTAATCAACAACGATTATTCAGACTGAATAGACCGAGACGTAGGTAGGAGGATGTTAAAGGATGGCTAATGGCTTTATGTTTTCACGGTAATCAATAGACGCAGTAGGTAGGAAACATTTGTTATTGCAATCGGTATCATTTCTTCGGATTCAGTGAACTTTATAATTTGACCATTTATAATTATGTTAAGTTAATAATCAACCAAAAAAAGAAAGACTATTATATTACATTTTTTATTCATTTTCAGGGAGAAACAATTATAATAAAAAAAAATTTATTCTGTGAAATTTAAAAAGAAAATCGGACGTCGGATGATAACTAAACATTCCATAGGTAATTTAAAGAAACGGATTATTGTAGGATGAAAACGTTCTTAAATTTAAGCAACTATCGTTAACGAAAACAAAATTGAATTCTAATGGAAAATTATTAACGGAAAATGTGTTAGTTAATATTTTAACATTTATGGGTATTATTAAAGACCACTCCCAGTGGAACTCTTTCGGTCACCAGTAATTTCACCGGAATCGGTATTTTCCTTCATAATGGGAACGATTTTCTTTTCTTTTTTTAAACCCCTTTTGTTTGGTTGATCATCACCACCCCGTTTCCATTCGCTTCCAAAACGCGAGTTCGGTTAAATAAAAGGGTGAAAAAAAAGAAAGGAAAAAAAAGAATTGACATTGATTCTGTACTGGTAAATGGAAAAAAATAAAGATGATTAAGCAGCAAACAGGAGAATGACTGACTCACCAGAAAGCGGGGGATGCAGAACATTTCGATCGGTGAAAATATTTGACCAAAACGTTTGGACAACATTGTCATCTAAGCTGGATTTGCTGCTGCCATTGGTAATTTTTACAGATCAGCTTTTGCTTATATCACCGGCATGAGGTATTTCGTTTAGATGAAGTTGATGCCATGATGAAAATCATGGTATACATTGGGCAATGCAAAAATTCTTTTTTGTATTTTTAATGTTTATAGGAAAATTTTAAAGAAAACATTCACATAAAAGTAATATCAGTATTTCTATTTCACTCAAATTAAAAACATATTTCGAAAAATATTAAAATATTGACTTAATTTATTTTATTAAAATATTATTATTACTTAAAAAAATTAAAAAATATCGTTACCAATGTTTAAAAACTACAAATAAATAGTGTAGGTGATACGAATTCGAAAGAAAAAAATTACGAATATGATCAAAAATCAAAATTCGGTTTTTAATCATTGGATTGTCTAGAGACACACAATCAACTTTTAGATTTCGCTTATGACCTGGATGTTTTGCGCCTAGACATCGAAAACTTTTAGATTTACATCATGTGATGCCATTTGTCCAACTTACTTAACACATAGATCTGTTATATATATATGTCATAAATATAAATTGAGCAAAAGATATCTCGTATATTTGGTGACCATGCTATTTCTATCCGCATTATACTTCCTAATTCATCCTTTTTCATCTCTGTTTAGACCTCCATTCATAATAAGTTATCTAGTATAATTTATTAATTCTAATTTCAGTTCCATTTGCTGCTATTTAAAATATATTAATAAAGATTCGACATATTTTGACCTTTATTTTATTTTATTTTTTTTTTGCCTTCCCCTTTCCTATTAGACTATACGGGATTTTTCCCGGGCTAGGGGTTAAGGGCGGGGATTAAGGCCAGAGTTAAAAGACATCCTCGGTACCGGGACACGAACTCAGAATTATTTTAATCAAATTATCTTATATATCAGGTTGCCGGACAAAGGCGGTGCTATGCCCACGCTTCAGCCCGCTCAGCCACCCCGCCACTACGACGTTTACCGACCATTGGTGAAAATTTAAATTTATTAGGCATGAGAAGATCTACTGCCACACTGGGGATGGGAAAACTCTGCAGCTGAAGTTCCTCCCCAAAAATAGAAAAATGATTTTTCGTCCATATTTACTTATTTATTTATTTGACTATTTCACTCCATGTTTGTATATATGAGTGATCTGAGCTAAATATTCAAACAAGCCAATATGTTCTCTTTTTAAATTATTACATATATACAGCAAATAAATGTAAGGACGTATCTACAAAAAATAAATATGTAAAACATCACTAAAAGCATTATTGCTCCGGTAATTACATTTTTTTTTTCTGAACAGGCCTTCAAGGATCACTCAAACATCATTCCATATAGTTTCTTAATTTTTTCTTCCAAAGCAATAATTATTATTATTTTTTTATAAATTAAAGGCTTCAACCACTTGGGTCATTATCGTCATATTTTCATTGAGAATTAAATTCTACTTACAAGTTTTGAATATTTCACAAAATGAAATAGTTTGACAATTTCATTCGTACTGTCTTGTAAAATGATTGCTAGCTTTACCTGCATCAATTAACTTTAAAGAAAAAATTAATTAAAACAACCTTTCCAAAATTAAAATCCATTAGTGTTGTAAAGTTAGGTTTAGCAGGGACTCAGACTCACCGGTTGACTAATAGATAATAAAATCTCTCCCCAAAAATCGAAGTCTAAATCCGCTACTATATCTTGATATAACAGTCTTGTGATTTGTGAAGAACGTTTAGTTAAAATTAATGAAATCTCGCTTCGGGAGCCTACAACAGACTTTTTAATTATGTATTTTATATACAATATTTAAAGGAAAAATTGATAGAATGTAATGGATTTATCAATGAATCAGCCAAATTGGAATTGGTTTAATGTGGAAAAACGTCTCGTCGCATTGCACGATCTTGTGGATGAGATTGGGTTCATTTGTGGTGGCCGTAGTTTTATACTTATGATATTTTTATATTTGGATTTAATAAACATAACCACTCTTGTGTCGAGGAGGTAATCGATCTATTTGAGATTAGTTGATGGATGACATTATTGATATTTAACCGGTCCATCCAGAAACGCAGTTTTCGAAACCTGGGTTCGATTTTGAAGAATTTGGTAAACAATAAACAGATATATGTTATGATAAATTATCAGTAATATTAGTCCGTCGTACAAAACCCTTTTTATGAAATTATTAACCTCAAACTTCGTGAATAGCTTCATCTTATCGTAACCCACAATTATTTAATTTACGAAAATTCTTGGAATTGGAGCATTTTCAATCTGAAGATAGGCAAACTTTGTGTATTTAATTAAGTATTAAAAACTCGTAAATACCCATTTCTTTCCACCTGAATGTAAGATAATTTTATCAAAAATTTGAGAAAAATGTGGCCTTCAAAAATATTAAGCTGTATGGCGTGACCTAAGCTCCCAAAATGTCATAATGACGAAGTTACATAGGCCAAACAGCCCAATATTTTTATAGACCACCTTTTTGTTTCAGATTTTATGATCAAATTATTTAACGATCCAAGAGGAATGCAAATTTATATTTGCGCGTTTTTAGTACCTAATTAAATATACGTTTGCCGATCCCCAGATTGAAATGAGTAGGGTAGAAATGCCGGTTCTACCCCACTTTAATCCCAGAATTTGGGGAGCACTTTTGGACTTTGGACCCTGGGCTATTCTTACCTTAACCACCTGTACACCACGTGACCAATATAATTTATTTTGATTGATCCTAATCCCTAATCTTAATCCTTAATGTCTAATGCTAATCCCTAATCCTTATCCTTAATCCTAATTTGTATTTTTTCATTTTTAAGTACGACACGTTTAAACTTGACAAAACAAGTTCCAACTCGTTGAACTCAGATACAAGGGAGAACCGGCATTTATACCCTACTGCTTATAACCTAACAATAACCTCTCTACTTTTTTTTATTTCATCATAGAGCCTTCCCATATGTTATAACCTCAGTGTAACCTCCCTACTCTTTGTACTACATTATTATATGTATTATATTGATTATTATTTGAAAAATGTATGTATTTTTTCTAGTGATAGTGTGTAGAAGCTCTAGAAATTTCGTATTTGGATACTTTTAAGCAATTGTATGTATGTAAATACTTTTAATAATTATATTACGCACTTAGTGAACTTCTTAAAATTGTTTATAATATCGTATATTTCTAGTGAAATTAGTGTTAGGATGTTGAATTTTAGTTTTATAGCTGTATTAGACTCTACTTATAGGGGAAAATTATTACAACATTAGTGAATTGCTTTCATAAAATATAAAGAATGTCGTATATTTAAGATAATATTTATAATAATGCACTGCGGTTTAGTGATATATATCATAAATAGTGTGTATATTTTAAAGAACATTACGTGAAATGTGTTGATGTTATTAAACAATGTTGAAATATCACAATGAAAAATAAAAATTACAAGAAAGCTTTACTGACATATAATATCAACAGATGTTGAAAATAAATAATAATTAATTAAACAAAGTGGGAGAACACAGTTAAATTTAGATGAAAATTATAAGAAATATAGTAAATTTTGTTAAAAATTTCTTAAAATGGTGTGAAAATACGTTCATATATGAAATAAATAAACAATAAAAATTGTATATGTAACTAATATAAATGTATTTGAAATATTTAAACTATAGTGTAAAAGTGTGAATATGTGTTAAATTTAAGTAAAAATGGTAAATTTTGTTGAAAATGGAGTAAATATACAACAAATGGACTACTGTCAATGAAAGAATATAGTAATATTATCAAATATTAGATAAATATGTTTATAAAAATTATCTGAATAGTTATGATGTAACTAGGTAAACATACATCGAATTGAAAGGAAATTCGTGAATATATGGTAATTATAGACCGAAATTATAAGAAATATTGGTAAAAATGTTAAATATTATTGTTGAAAATGGTAGAAAATAGAGTAAAAATACTTTAAAGTATTGCTTAACATAAATATATGATAAAGTTAAACAAAACATTATAGTTAACAATAGTCAATTTTATTGACAATACGAAATAAATATAATATAAAAATGATTATATGTAACTAATATAATATTTAAAACTGTAGTCTAAAAGCTTGAATACATGTTAAATTTTATCAAAAATTATAAGAATTGTAGATAAACCTTATATATTTTATAAACATTACTGGAAATGAGATAAATATAAAACAAATAGGTTCAAATATTATAGAAATATATTTATATAAATTGTCTAAGCAACTGGTGTGAATTTTCATGTCTGTTGTTAATTTAGATGAAAAATAGATAAAAATGGTAAATTTTATCGAAAATTGTTGGAAATGGGGTAAAAATACAAAAATATGTTCAATTATAAGATAAATATACTATCAAAATGCCTATGTAACCGATTGAAATAAGATAAAAATACTTGAAATTGCAAAGTAAGCCATGAATATATGTTATAAATAGACGAAAATGGTAAGTATTATGGGTAAAACTGAGAAATTTTATTGGAAATGGGATGAAAACATAAAAAAAAAGTTGAAATATGAGATAAATATAGTATCAAATTGTCTAACTAACTGATGTATATGGTTTAAAACTGTAATGTAAAGAGTGAATTTGTTAAAAATAAGTAGAATGAGATTGAAAATGTAGTGTGAATTTTCATGTCTGTTGTTAATTTAGATGAAAAATAGGTAAAAATGGCAAATTTTATTGGAAATGGGGTAAAAATACAAAAAAATATGTTCAATTATAAGATAAATATACTATCAAAATGTCTATGTAACCGATTGAAATAAGATAAAAATACTTGAAATTGCAAAGTAAACCATGAATATATGTTATAAATAGACGAAAATGGTAAGAATTATGGGTAAAACTGAGAAATTTTATTGGAAATGGGGTGAAAACATAAAAAAATAAGTTGAAATATGAGATAAATATAGTATTAAATTGTCTAACTAACTGATGTATATGGTTTAAAACTGTAATGTAAAGAGTGAATTTGTTAAAAATAAGTAGAATGAGATTGAAAATGTAGTGTGAATTTTCTTGTTTCATGTTAATTTAAATGAAAAATAGGTAAAAATGATCAATTTAATCGAAAATTGTTGGAAATGGGGTAAAAATACAAAAAAAATATGTTCAATTATAAGATAAATATACTATCAAAATGTCTATGTAACCGATTAAAATAAGATAAAAATACTTAAAATTGTAAAGTAAACCATGAATATTTGTTATAAATAGACGAAAATGATAAGAATTATGGGTAAAACTGAGAAATTTTATTGGAAATGGGATGAAAACATGAAAAAATAATTTGAAATATGAGATAAATGTAGTACACAATTGTCTAACTAACTGATGTATATGGTTTAAAACTGTAATGTAAAGAGTGAATTTGTTAAAAATAAGTAGAATGAGATTGAAAATGAAGTGTGAGTTTTCTTGTTTGATGTTAATTTAGAAGAAAAAATATATAAATAGAGGTGAAAACGGCAAATTTTATTGGGAATTGGGTAAAAATATAATAAAAAAAAAATAGTGTCAAATATTAGACAGATATAGTATAAAACTTTTATGTAAATGGTTTTAAAATGTAGTATAAAGCTTGAATATATGTTAAATGTTGACAAAAAGTTTATGTAATTTAGGCATAAATGTTAAATTTTAATAAAAATAGCGGAAAATGGAGTAAAATATAAGATAAATATACTATAACAGTGCCTATGAAACTAATATAAATGGGTTCATAATAATTAAAATTGTCGTATAAAGCGTAAATATATGCTAAATATATATGAAAATGGTAAGAAATATAGGTAGAAATGGTATAGTTTATTGAAAATTGCTGAAAATGGTATAAAAATATGTAACATTGTATGTAAATGTTGGAAATTGTATATAAAATTAGCAATGAACATAGGGATTTAACTAAAATAATTATGTTAGATTTATAAAATATATGAGAAAATATTGGAAAAAAAAACAGAAAATAATTAATAAGATATATAGGTTAGTATGAGTGCACATAAGAAAAATATATGTCAGTATCATAAAATCAAGGAGGCTGTAGACAATACCTTAGATGAACATTTGTGATTCTGATGGTAGTGACGTCACACCCCTATATGTTGCATTATATTTAATTAATATTTAGGTTGTGTTGGTAGTATTGATAATTTTGTAGGTTGTGTTGGTAGTACTGGGCATTCAAGAGTATATAAGAGATGTCAGTTTCGCGATACCTCATTTGCGTCTTTGCTATCGTAGTGTGAACATCGTCTTGTGGTCATATAAATCTTTGTTTGTTGTATAGATTATTTTTGTTTGAGTCAGTTTTTGTAGGTTATAGTATTTTGTTTAGGTTATCAATTGCATAGGATATAGTTATTGTTATATTGTATAGGTTATTATTTATTTTTGTATTGTGGAGGTTATACATATCTTTTTTTTTTTTTTATATTGTAGAGGTTATATTTTTTTTTAAATATATTATAGAGGTTATATTTATTTTATTTTTTTAAATTATAGAAGTTATATTTTTTTTTTTAATTTTGTAGTTTATATTTATTGTTTCTTGTTATATTGTAGAGGTTATATTTATTGTTATATTGTATAGGTTATACCTATCTTTTTCTTCAAAGTTCGTAAATCGTTCACACTTTTTATAAATTGTAAAGGTTTTTTGTAATACATTACAAAAATGGATCAGTTCAAATGTAACTTTTGTGGAAATTCTTATGAGTATTTGAAGAATCTTCGTAGACATGAAAAATCTTGTAATGGTAATTCGGCTTATACTTGCAGTAGATGTAGAGGAGTTTTTTCAAATGATTATAACGGCAAGAGACATGAAGATGTTTGCACCCAGGAACCGTTCTTAAAAAAATCTAAATTATCTGAGCCACAAAAAAATGAAGTGCTTACACTCGTTCCAGATGAACAGGGAATTAATATGTATGAAACAGCGTTTCAAAACAGATTAGCGTCATTCTTCATTAGATCGCCAGATTGTATGGATATTAATTCATTTTTGGAAAGTATTAAGAAGCTCTTAGCGGATAAAATTCAAGATTTACTAAATCAACATAATGCATTAAAAGTAAATTTTCTATTGGAATGTACATTTACAAATTCTCTAGGTGAAATGAATGACAAAGCATTCAAAACACGAAACAAAGCTGTATTTAAAAATAATGATCTTGGTAAATTTATTGAGAATAGTTTCATCAAGATTAAAACCGAAGCAGAGGAGTCTCAATTTCAAAAAAGTGGATGGAAGCTGATTGGAGTTGATGGTATCAGATTGAGAATCAACAAATATTTACCATTAAGAGGATCTACATATATTCCTCTCCCTGCATCTATAGAATTGAAGAAATGTTGCATTAATGTACAGAATAATGACATGTACTGTTTCAAGTATTCCATTTTAGCAAAATTTGTGGAAAAGAATGCTCAACGTGTTACCAAATATAACAATTTAGATCATTCGTATGATTTTAATTGCATTTCATTCCCAACTTCTCTCAACGAGATAACAAAATTTGAAAAGAAAAATAATATATCTATCAATGTTTATGGCTTGGATGAAAAAACAAAAATTTATCCTCTGAAAGTCTGCAAAACGGAATTTAAAGACCATCGGGATCTTTTACTCCTTTCTGATGACCAAACTTCCCATTATGTTTACATAAAAGATTTTGAAAGACTAGTCGGAAATCAAATTAGCCATCATGGCCATAAGATAACAATTTGTAAGCGTTGTTTTAAACATTTTGACAACCGTTATGGGAAGCGAGCAAGTGAAAAACTTGAGGAACATAAAATTTATTGCTCTGAAAATAAACCTGTAAGAATAGAGCTACCGATGAAAGATCCTTATATCAGATTCTCAAATGTGGAACGACAAAGTAAAGTACCGTTTGTCATTTATGCTGACTTTGAATCCGTATTAGTTCCTATAAACGAGTCGTCATTAAATACGACCAAATATCAGAGGCATGATCCGATATCGTTTTGTATATATGTAAAAGGAATTGAAGGAGTAGACATTCCGATAACCGAACCGTACGTTTATAGGGGGACAAATGCCGCTTCTCACTTTATGGAATGTATTACAAATATAGCAAACAAAATACAAGAAATTTATAAGATAAACAAACCGATGCGGATCTCATCAGAAGAAGAGGAAGATTGGTCTAAAACTAACATCTGCTACATGTGTCAAAACGTATTTAATGAAAATAATATAAAAGTAAGAGATCATTGCCACCTAACAGGAACTTACTTAGGACCATCTTGTAATAATTGTAACTTAAAACGTATAAATCCCTCGTTTATACCCGTTATAATGCATAACTTGAGTAATTATGACTCACATTTCATAGTGAAGGAATTGGGGAAATAATCCTGGAGAAGTTGAAGTAATACCGAATAACGAAGAAAAAATATATCGTTCACAAAACATGTGGGTAAAATAAAATTGAGATTTATAGATTCCTTCAGATTCATGCCACGAAGTTTAGATTATCTTGTACAATCTCTATCTATGGATAAATTCAAAGAAACTTCAAAATATTACAAAGATGACGAATTAGCATTGGTTACTAGGAAAGGTGTGTTCCCATACGATTATATAGACGATGAAGAAAAATTAAGTGAAACAGAGCTTCCGCCCATTGAAGCTTTTTACAATAAATTATGTAATACTAATATCAGCTTTGAAGATTATACACATGCTCAAAACATTTGGAAACAATTCAAATGTAAATCTTTAGGGGAATACGCAGATATTTATGTTAAAACTGACGTTCTGTTACTCTGTGACGTCTTCGAATCTTTCCGAAGTGTTATGATGAAGACCCATAAACTGGATCCAGCTCATTATTTTACCGTCCCCGGCTTAACATGGGACGCCATGTTGAAATATACAAAAATGAACATAGAGCTCTTACAAGATTACGACATGATCTTAATGATAGAACATGGGATTCGAGGAGGTTTGTGTCAGGTATCGCACCGATATGCAGAAGCAAATAATAAATACATGAGTAACTCCAATTCAAACGAAGAATCTAGCTACATAATTTATTTAGATGCGAATAATCTTTATGGGCAATCAATGAGCATGTATTTACCGTATGGAGGATTCCAGTGGGTTAAAAACCCAGAATCAATAAACATCTTCGATCTGGAGGACGAAGATGAAGTCGGATATATTTTTGAAATCGATATTAGCTATCCTAAAGAACTGCATCATAATCATAACGATTTGCCCTTTTTACCTGAATCAATCTTACCACCACAAGCCAAATGTAATTCAAAAAAATTAATAACGCACTTCGGAAAAAGAACCCGCTACGTCCTCCATTATAAAAATTTGATACAAGCCTTAAAACATGGCTTAAAATTAGAAAAAATTCATCGTGCTTTAAAATTTAACCAATCACCATGGCTTCGCTCGTATATAGAATACAACACAGATTTGAGAAAAGGAGCCTGCAACGACTTTGAAAAAGATTTTTATAAGTTACTGAACAATGCAGTTTTTGGTAAGACTATGGAAAACATTAGGAATCATCAAAATATTCAGCTAGTAACTGACAGTAAAAAGTTAATGAAACTGATTACCAAACCAAATTTTATAGACCGAACTATCTACAATGAGAATATAGTAGCTGTACATATGGGAAAACCCAAAGTATTGTTTAACAAACCCATATACATTGGAATGTGCATATTAGATTTATCCAAAACTGTGATGTATCAATTTCATTATGATACATCACTATCACACATCATTATGATACAATCGTACTGGACGATTTAAAGTGAGCGCAACAGTGTTTAAAGGCTAAAATTACTGAACGATTTAAAGTGAGCGCAACAGTGTTTAAAGGTCACAATTTTTGAGCGATTTATTATGAACGAAACAGTGTTTAAAGGCGAAATTTTTGGCGGGTAATGGCGCCGCCATCTTGCACCGAGGACCTGTGCCAGGATTGGTATATTCTATCTACTGAAATGTCCCAATTCCAAGAGTTTTCGTAAATAAAATAGTTGTAGGTTACGATGAGATAAAGCTATTCCCGAAGTTTCAGGCGGATGAAATAAATTGATATCTGTACCACGGGCTATGTTATTTATTTCTTTTATTTAGTTTTAGATTGTTAATTTTTGCAAATTATAAAAAAAAAAAAAATATTACCTACACAAATCCAACAAATTGTGCAAACATACATTTTCCAGAATCGATCTATGTAATATTGAAAAGCACGAAACATAGACTACAACTATTGAAGTAACATTTGCAACTAAGTCTCGCTACAAGTTGAAAAGGCTTTATATAAACTTCATTAACATAGAAAATAAGATGCAATTAAAAATTATGAAAATTCGATAAAACATAAATTAGTGGACTCTTAAATTTTAAATTCATTAGGTGCAATTATAGAAAGATTATGGTGTTGGCTGGTAAGTAGCTTTTGCTCGTGTTCGTTTTGTTATGAAGCGATCGGGAGAATTTCTTCAGTTGTTTAAACTTTTTAACATTAAACGGGCATTAAACCCTGAAGGCTTTAATCATCAATGTAATCATCATCAATAATAATGTAGGCAATCATGGTTGAACGCTGTTTAATGTCATGCTACTGTTGCCGCTTCTATCACCGTTCCGGCTCTTTCTATCTCACCGTTCAATCATAACTGACTAACTCAAAACTTTGATTTCTTGACATTTTTTTTCTTTGCTCAACGTTTACTTCCAGGGCGACTCGATATCCTAGTCAGGAAGGGTTCAGTATGTTGGCCTTAAATTTGACAAAATAATATAGATAGAATAGCTTAAAACTATTTATCGAAACTCACGGTTTTCACTTCTAAAAACCAAAAAACTAGATAGCTCGAAACACCCGTACAGGCTACGTACAAATTATCAAATGGAATCACCATACTATTAGTTACATCTACTAAAAAGAAAACTAACAGCATTAATCAGACAAGACATGATTACAAATCCTCTTCTAACAGAGCAATGAGGTGTAGTTAGAGATGGCTATAGATAGTCGATACTACCGAAATATAGATATTTTACCATCGATATTATCTAATTCGATATTTTAATATAAAAATAAAATTGAAACTATCGTTTTCAAAAACGCTAGGAATTACACACTGAATCTGATCATTATAAAAAAAAAAAAAATACTCATCTTGCATGTTTCATATAGAACGTAGTAAGTAGGAAGGATTAGTGTTGTCCAAATGTGAGACGGAGACGAGTTTTGGTCTTGCAAACTCAGTCTTGGTCATGCTCTTGGTCTTGCGCAAGAGTCTCGCAAGAGTCTTACAGTTTCTAATTAGCTTATTACTATAGAGATTGTTAAGCTCCCTCTTAGTTTAAATCAACTTCGAATGAAGCCTAACTATAATTCAAATTAAATTGATTGTAATTTAAAAGAAAGTGGACTGTATTATGAAACATTTACACCTACTAATAATGAAAACATAAAAAAAATAAAATGAAATCAATTTTACATTGGTATCAATAGTTAAAATAAATTAATAACTTCTAAAATGAAAATAACGATAAGCTGAATACAATGTTAATAATAATTATGAACTATATAATAAAATAGTTGGATGTTTGATTATGGAAAAATTAACAAATATATATTAAACCTAATTTAGAAATTATACAAAACTGAACGAAAACAAATGAAAGTTGAACAAGTTTACGTGGTCGCAAGCAGGTGACGGTCGTAGATATGGACGAACCGCTGGCACTCCAATCCTTCTTCAGCGACTGAACGTAGGTTCAATATGATATAATTAATATAATATAATTAAATTATATATAATTAAATCTGCAAATGGGCAGCGGCGAGCACGACGAGAAAAGTACGTCTCTTCACAGAAGAACTGCAGTGTTGAAGTTGGCAATACCCAGCTCAGGGACGGGCCGAGTCAGACTGTCTATTGTCAATTCTACCGCCTTATGACTTGAACTTAGCACTTGTTTATAGCTAGGGCTACAATCGATACCAATTTAAGTATAAACTAACCGGTTGAATTTACACAAAATAAGCTATGGGCCTAAGAATATATACATATAATTATTAATTGGTTTCATTTTATGAGACAAATCAAAATAACAATTAACCAAATATGTTGAAAATAAAAATAAAATAAATTAATTCTGTGGCGTTAACAGAGATATTACTGTAATTTTTTACATAGAGGAAACCTAACCATGCCCGAATGAAAAATTAGAGGAATTAAATGCAAAAGTATATTGGTTATACCAATTATTAATATATAGTAACTAAAATTGTCGAGTATTATTAACTATTTTGCCTTAATTTTCGGCCTAATTTATTTTAAAAATCGATTTTTTTTACCAGTTCTGGTCTTGGTCTTGCAACAGTAAGGTGACCTTGGTATTGGTCTTGCAAAATGCAAGACCAAGACCGATTTCGGGCCACACTAAGGAGGATAATATTGACTATTGTTGGCTATCCTTAAATATAGTTCAATAGTGCGGGTGTGACCCTTCTCACTCAGTATACTCAATTTGCCCAAAATTGTTAGTTAGAACCTTCTCAAACCAAGGCCAAGAATTGTCAAAGAAATCTCTGTAGGATACAAATAAATTAGCATTGCGCTGAATCTGATCTATGGGTGAAGCAATGGAAGGCATTATTGGTTGAATGAAAATTTCTGGAAAAAAGCTGAAGATGACGAAGATGGGCAGGAAGTAGAATATTAATTTTACTAAGGAAGATAGAAGAATTGATATTTCCATTAATTAATTTTAAGAGGTAAATAACACTTTTGTTTTGGTGAGTGCTACAGAATCAATATTTAGGTAGATATAGAGAATGAATATATATATTCATATTTAAGTTTTTGTTATAATGTCGACTATTGATATTTTAAGTTCGATATTTTGTTGGTTTCCATATTAAAATCGATGACAAATTCTATATTGGTTCTTCGAGATCCCATCCCTAGATGCAGTTTGGTATTGTTCTTCCTCATCACCTGTCATGTCGTTTCTTGTACTTTTTGAAGAACGAGAGCAGATACATTCACTGTAAAACAATTATAAAATGCTCGTTATCACAAAATAATATCTACATGGATAGAATAATATCTAAGTGGCACAGAATACTGAGTAATAATGTAGTATTTGACAAGAACTATTTAAAAATAGTCGTACTACAAAAATTATATTCAAATGGTATGAAGTTCTTTCCGATTTCAGATAAATTGCGTGGATTTCCTTATAATCTAAGGTGCTTGTATAAACGTTAAATACAAATATACAGTTAATACAAACAGCAATCTCATTCTTATTATTCAAAATGTTTGAAGAGATTGTTTGACGGTTGATTAATTGATTGATTGATTGATGACGGGTCTACAAAATTATAATGTAGAAGGAATACAGGAGTATCTCATATTAGCCAAGAAGCTCATAATAGGGAGATGTCACATTTCACTATAGTTCCATCACCAAGATAGTACGTTTAAAATCAAATACGGATAAAATGTCACTGGAATAAGCTCTCTAGTTTCAACTAAATCTAGTTTTAAATGGAAGTGGAATAACATATAACAAATTATATCGCCGCGGACAGCGATACCGTATGGCCGAGCTGTATCGTGTTCCGTCTGCACGAGCCTTAATGAGTATTGCTGTGTCTACGAAACTTCATGGAAAAGTGGCTATGTACTTATTGAAAATTATCTTCGTAAAAGATACTCGAAGAAGTTCCTAACAGAAGTTAGTGGAGAAGAAGAATTACATTTAGAGAGGACGATTACTCCACTAAAACTACTTTTGGAATTATATGTTTTGTTTTTTAAATTTTGTTTCGAAATAAAAATTTGTCACTTTCATTGTGAATAACAATAAGTAAGGACTGGAGGAAATGCTTTAGATACTGGCTACAAATCTCGCTAAGTAGGGCTGCCTCGGAACGATAGTAGAGCCACCGACTATTTTATAAAGAGGCCAAACAGGGGGATTGTGGGGGGGAATAGTGAGGAGGGAGAAGCTGGTGCTAGGCTGATGTTAATATTGCCCCGCTACCGCACTAAGTCACAGGCTATTTAACTTAGTCCTAATGCTCCCGTCGGTCGGATCGTTATGTGTAGCGGGCCACCCCCTCATGAAATTTAATTCGGCATTGTTTTCCCCACCAAAGGGGCCAAAAATCGTTTGTTTCCGTGACCGTTGACTTTTTTACGTTTATTGTTGTACTCCGATCGTGGCTGGTGAAATCCTCGGATGGGCTGGGGGTTTACGACCCCAGTTACGCAGGGACTAATCAACCGTAGGACTCTTTTGTTTTCCTTTATGCCTCCGTTTAAAGTCTCTATATAGATCGCTCTGTTAGCTCAAATACAAACGACACTTTAGTGGCCATACCTGCAAGGTTTAACCGTTTCCAATCTCGAAGCGAAATACATTTTAAAACTCCAAAACATGTTTATTTATCGTGGAGGAACTATAGATGGAAAGGACGGAGCATACTTTATGGGTCGATTAATATTAATTACAATTAGAAAATTTTCACCACAAACAGTTTTAATATAATACATTTAAATGGTTCAATGCGCTTTAAATTTGGATTATACATGACTATTTATGAAAAGATGAGCACGTATGCCCAAGTGTATCAAATGAACTTGATAACATCCGAAATTCAACTGGCAACAAAGAAAACGAAAAATCTGGTACGCGCATCTCACAACTTTCACTTACCGCTCTACTTTAAATAGAAATTATTTTCTGACGATATTGGGCGATTGAAAAGTTTTTGAATTGTATTTTTTACAGAGCTAAATCTTAAACCTTGCAGCTAAGCTGTAACAGCTCATTAAGGCCATTAAATAATACAAACAATATTTATTATATGAACGATCGACAAAAAAAGCCTTGTAACTCTATATATTTATGTAAACCACATAACTCTAGACTTGAGCTATGTATGCCTAGAAAAATTTGATAATAAATCTGTATATTTAACCTATAAATGCTTATGGAATGTATTCGTATTAGTTATTAAACTCTTATTTTCTCACAGTAAATTTACTAGAATGGAGATACGAGATTTTCATTCCCTACCACTGATTGATCAAAAGTTGTCAAAGTAATGGTGGATAATGTAGGGATTTCAAAGAGAAAAAATATATCAAACTATTCACTGATTTAATTTTTTTAAATGATTTTTTGATGATTTTTCGAAATTAACCGACATCAATTATCGAATTATTTGAATATATTATCAGATCTAATTACTAAACTACAGTAAATGTATTTAAGGTTGTAAACATATGTTTTACACATCCATGAATATTTTTATTTTTAACTACTTCTTCATATAGGGTGGATGTCAAAGAGGAATACGAAGCATCCCCAAACGGTACAAATAAATAAACACTCTGTAAATTATAGGTATTTTTTTCTTAAATTCGAACTATTGGCAAGCCTGAGGAGGAGAAATATTAATTAATTTTAATTATATTCCAGTTAATTTGAAATTCATTATCGCAGTTCCATTTTTCGTTTATCCATATTTTCGTTAAAAAATTGCAGATATTATTTTGACCAAACAAGCAAGAGAGGATACTAAAAACAAAATGAAAATTATATTTGAAAAATACTTACTTAATAAAATAATGTACTCAATATGCACCCTTATGGCACACTAAATTTTATACTATATTATATAGAGGTCTGCCAATGTATGGTTAGTGCCTAAATAAACATTAGCTTTTTTGATAAGGTGGAATGAGAGGGAAAAATTTACGGAGATAAACATAGACGGACATTATATTGGGCTAAAATAACATGCGGTTTTCTGCTTGATTAAAATTGTTTTCAGGGGAACTGCAATTCTCACTATGTCACCTCATTTTCGCTCCGTTGTTTGATTTTACGTAATGGACTGTTATTGTATTTGACGTTTGAACTTATTGTTTAAATTGCACTGGTTCAATGTATTCAATTTCCTATTTGGTTCCCCTCCTAATTCTGACTGTGAACCGCGTTGTGAATGATTATTCAATGCACAACTCTCTGACGGGCTCCTGGCAAAGTAGAGCCATTCAAAATTAATTGCTTCTTCAGTTTCCTACCGACGAGGCTAATTTTCGAAATGATCAATTAATTTATTTTTTTATTGCACTTAATTATAAATTTTATAAGACAATTTGGTTATGAGACAAAATATATAATATTATGGTAGGGTAGAAATGCCGGTTCTACCCCACTTTAATCCCAGAATTTGGGGAGCACTTTTGGACTTTGGACCCTGGGCTATTCTTACCTTAACCACCTGTACACCACGTGACCAATATAATTTATTTTGATTGATCCTAATCCCTAATCTTAATCCTTAATGTCTAATGCTAATCCCTAATCCTTATCCTTAATCCTAATTTGTATTTTTTCATTTTTAAGTACGACACGTTTAAACTTGACAAAACAAGTTCCAACTCGTTGAACTCAGATACAAGGGAGAACCGGCATTTATACCCTACTGCTTATAACCTAACAATAACCTCTCTACTTTTTTTTATTTCATCATAGAGCCTTCCCATATGTTATAACCTCAGTGTAACCTCCCTACTCTTTGTACTACATTATTATATGTATTATATTGATTATTATTTGAAAAATGTATGTATTTTTTCTAGTGATAGTGTGTAGAAGCTCTAGAAATTTCGTATTTGGATACTTTTAAGCAATTGTATGTATGTAAATACTTTTAAAATAATATTACGCACTTAGTGAACTTCTTAAAATTGTTTATAATATCGTATATTTCTAGTGAAATTAGTGTTAGGATGTTGAATTTTAGTTTTATAGCTGTATTAGACTCTACTTATAGGGGAAAATTATTACAACATTAGTGAATTGCTTTCATAAAATATAAAGAATGTCGTATATTTAAGATAATATTTATAATAATGCACTGCGGTTTAGTGATATATATCATAAATAGTGTGTATATTTTAAAGAACATTACGTGAAATGTGTTGATGTTATTAAACAATGTTGAAATATCACAATGAAAAATAAAAATTACAAGAAAGCTTTACTGACATATAATATCAACAGATGTTGAAAATAAATAATAATTAATTAAACAAAGTGGGAGAACACAGTTAAATTTAGATGAAAATTATAAGAAATATAGTAAATTTTGTTAAAAATTTCTTAAAATGGTGTGAAAATACGTTCATATATGAAATAAATAAACAATAAAAATTGTATATGTAACTAATATAAATGTATTTGAAATATTTAAACTATAGTGTAAAAGTGTGAATATGTGTTAAATTTAAGTAAAAATGGTAAATTTTGTTGAAAATGGAGTAAATATACAACAAATGGACTACTGTCAATGAAAGAATATAGTAATATTATCAAATATTAGATAAATATGTTTATAAAAATTATCTGAATAGTTATGATGTAACTAGGTAAACATACATCGAATTGAAAGGAAATTCGTGAATATATGGTAATTATAGACCGAAATTATAAGAAATATTGGTAAAAATGTTAAATATTATTGTTGAAAATGGTAGAAAATAGAGTAAAAATACTTTAAAGTATTGCTTAACAAAATATATGATAAAGTTAAACAAAACATTATAGTTAACAATAGTCAATTTTATTGACAATACGAAATAAATATAATATAAAAATGATTATATGTAACTAATATAATATTTAAAACTGTAGTCTAAAAGCTTGAATACATGTTAAATTTTATCAAAAATTATAAGAATTGTAGATAAACCTTATATATTTTATAAACATTACTGGAAATGAGATAAATATAAAACAAATAGGTTCAAATATTATAGAAATATATTTATATAAATTGTCTAAGCAACTGGTGTGAATTTTCATGTCTGTTGTTAATTTAGATGAAAAATAGATAAAAATGGTAAATTTTATCGAAAATTGTTGGAAATGGGGTAAAAATACAAAAATATGTTCAATTATAAGATAAATATACTATCAAAATGCCTATGTAACCGATTGAAATAAGATAAAAATACTTGAAATTGCAAAGTAAGCCATGAATATATGTTATAAATAGACGAAAATGGTAAGTATTATGGGTAAAACTGAGAAATTTTATTGGAAATGGGATGAAAACATAAAAAAATAAGTTGAAATATGAGATAAATATAGTATCAAATTGTCTAACTAACTGATGTATATGGTTTAAAACTGTAATGTAAAGAGTGAATTTGTTAAAAATAAGTAGAATGAGATTGAAAATGTAGTGTGAATTTTCATGTCTGTTGTTAATTTAGATGAAAAATAGGTAAAAATGGCAAATTTTATTGGAAATGGGGTAAAAATACAAAAAAATATGTTCAATTATAAGATAAATATACTATCAAAATGTCTATGTAACCGATTGAAATAAGATAAAAATACTTGAAATTGCAAAGTAAACCATGAATATATGTTATAAATAGACGAAAATGGTAAGAATTATGGGTAAAACTGAGAAATTTTATTGGAAATGGGGTGAAAACATAAAAAAATAAGTTGAAATATGAGATAAATATAGTATTAAATTGTCTAACTAACTGATGTATATGGTTTAAAACTGTAATGTAAAGAGTGAATTTGTTAAAAATAAGTAGAATGAGATTGAAAATGTAGTGTGAATTTTCTTGTTTCATGTTAATTTAAATGAAAAATAGGTAAAAATGATCAATTTAATCGAAAATTGTTGGAAATGGGGTAAAAATACAAAAAAAATATGTTCAATTATAAGATAAATATACTATCAAAATGTCTATGTAACCGATTAAAATAAGATAAAAATACTTAAAATTGTAAAGTAAACCATGAATATTTGTTATAAATAGACGAAAATGATAAGAATTATGGGTAAAACTGAGAAATTTTATTGGAAATGGGATGAAAACATGAAAAAATAATTTGAAATATGAGATAAATGTAGTACACAATTGTCTAACTAACTGATGTATATGGTTTAAAACTGTAATGTAAAGAGTGAATTTGTTAAAAATAAGTAGAATGAGATTGAAAATGAAGTGTGAGTTTTCTTGTTTGATGTTAATTTAGAAGAAAAATAATATAAATAGAGGTGAAAACGGCAAATTTTATTGGGAATTGGGTAAAAATATAATAAAAAAAAAAATAGTGTCAAATATTAGACAGATATAGTATAAAACTTTTATGTAAATGGTTTTAAAATGTAGTATAAAGCTTGAATATATGTTAAATGTTGACAAAAAGTTTATGTAATTTAGGCATAAATGTTAAATTTTAAAAAAATAGCGGAAAATGGAGTAAAATATAAGATAAATATACTATAACAGTGCCTATGAAACTAATATAAATGGGTTCATAATAATTAAAATTGTCGTATAAAGCGTAAATATATGCTAAATATATATGAAAATGGTAAGAAATATAGGTAGAAATGGTATAGTTTATTGAAAATTGCTGAAAATGGTATAAAAATATGTAACATTGTATGTAAATGTTGGAAATTGTATATAAAATTAGCAATGAACATAGGGATTTAACTAAAATAATTATGTTAGATTTATAAAATATATGAGAAAATATTGGAAAAAAAAACAGAAAATAATTAATAAGATATATAGGTTAGTATGAGTGCACATAAGAAAAATATATGTCAGTATCATAAAATCAAGGAGGCTGTAGACAATACCTTAGATGAACATTTGTGATTCTGATGGTAGTGACGTCACACCCCTATATGTTGCATTATATTTAATTAATATTTAGGTTGTGTTGGTAGTATTGATAATTTTGTAGGTTGTGTTGGTAGTACTGGGCATTCAAGAGTATATAAGAGATGTCAGTTTCGCGATACCTCATTTGCGTCTTTGCTATCGTAGTGTGAACATCGTCTTGTGGTCATATAAATCTTTGTTTGTTGTATAGATTATTTTTGTTTGAGTCAGTTTTTGTAGGTTATAGTATTTTGTTTAGGTTATCAATTGCATAGGATATAGTTATTGTTATATTGTATAGGTTATTATTTATTTTTGTATTGTGGAGGTTATACATATCTTTTTTTTTTTTTTATATTGTAGAGGTTATATTTTTTTTTAAATATATTATAGAGGTTATATTTATTTTATTTTTTTAAATTATAGAAGTTATATTTTTTTTTTTAATTTTGTAGTTTATATTTATTGTTTCTTGTTATATTGTAGAGGTTATATTTATTGTTATATTGTATAGGTTATACCTATCTTTTTCTTCAAAGTTCGTAAATCGTTCACACTTTTTATAAATTGTAAAGGTTTTTTGTAATACATTACAAAAATGGATCAGTTCAAATGTAACTTTTGTGGAAATTCTTATGAGTATTTGAAGAATCTTCGTAGACATGAAAAATCTTGTAATGGTAATTCGGCTTATACTTGCAGTAGATGTAGAGGAGTTTTTTCAAATGATTATAACGGCAAGAGACATGAAGATGTTTGCACCCAGGAACCGTTCTTAAAAAAATCTAAATTATCTGAGCCACAAAAAAATGAAGTGCTTACACTCGTTCCAGATGAACAGGGAATTAATATGTATGAAACAGCGTTTCAAAACAGATTAGCGTCATTCTTCATTAGATCGCCAGATTGTATGGATATTAATTCATTTTTGGAAAGTATTAAGAAGCTCTTAGCGGATAAAATTCAAGATTTACTAAATCAACATAATGCATTAAAAGTAAATTTTCTATTGGAATGTACATTTACAAATTCTCTAGGTGAAATGAATGACAAAGCATTCAAAACACGAAACAAAGCTGTATTTAAAAATAATGATCTTGGTAAATTTATTGAGAATAGTTTCATCAAGATTAAAACCGAAGCAGAGGAGTCTCAATTTCAAAAAAGTGGATGGAAGCTGATTGGAGTTGATGGTATCAGATTGAGAATCAACAAATATTTACCATTAAGAGGATCTACATATATTCCTCTCCCTGCATCTATAGAATTGAAGAAATGTTGCATTAATGTACAGAATAATGACATGTACTGTTTCAAGTATTCCATTTTAGCAAAATTTGTGGAAAAGAATGCTCAACGTGTTACCAAATATAACAATTTAGATCATTCGTATGATTTTAATTGCATTTCATTCCCAACTTCTCTCAACGAGATAACAAAATTTGAAAAGAAAAATAATATATCTATCAATGTTTATGGCTTGGATGAAAAAACAAAAATTTATCCTCTGAAAGTCTGCAAAACGGAATTTAAAGACCATCGGGATCTTTTACTCCTTTCTGATGACCAAACTTCCCATTATGTTTACATAAAAGATTTTGAAAGACTAGTCGGAAATCAAATTAGCCATCATGGCCATAAGATAACAATTTGTAAGCGTTGTTTTAAACATTTTGACAACCGTTATGGGAAGCGAGCAAGTGAAAAACTTGAGGAACATAAAATTTATTGCTCTGAAAATAAACCTGTAAGAATAGAGCTACCGATGAAAGATCCTTATATCAGATTCTCAAATGTGGAACGACAAAGTAAAGTACCGTTTGTCATTTATGCTGACTTTGAATCCGTATTAGTTCCTATAAACGAGTCGTCATTAAATACGACCAAATATCAGAGGCATGATCCGATATCGTTTTGTATATATGTAAAAGGAATTGAAGGAGTAGACATTCCGATAACCGAACCGTACGTTTATAGGGGGACAAATGCCGCTTCTCACTTTATGGAATGTATTACAAATATAGCAAACAAAATACAAGAAATTTATAAGATAAACAAACCGATGCGGATCTCATCAGAAGAAGAGGAAGATTGGTCTAAAACTAACATCTGCTACATGTGTCAAAACGTATTTAATGAAAATAATATAAAAGTAAGAGATCATTGCCACCTAACAGGAACTTACTTAGGACCATCTTGTAATAATTGTAACTTAAAACGTATAAATCCCTCGTTTATACCCGTTATAATGCATAACTTGAGTAATTATGACTCACATTTCATAGTGAAGGAATTGGGGAAATAATCCTGGAGAAGTTGAAGTAATACCGAATAACGAAGAAAAATATATATCGTTCACAAAACATGTGGGTAAAATAAAATTGAGATTTATAGATTCCTTCAGATTCATGCCACGAAGTTTAGATTATCTTGTACAATCTCTATCTATGGATAAATTCAAAGAAACTTCAAAATATTACAAAGATGACGAATTAGCATTGGTTACTAGGAAAGGTGTGTTCCCATACGATTATATAGACGATGAAGAAAAATTAAGTGAAACAGAGCTTCCGCCCATTGAAGCTTTTTACAATAAATTATGTAATACTAATATCAGCTTTGAAGATTATACACATGCTCAAAACATTTGGAAACAATTCAAATGTAAATCTTTAGGGGAATACGCAGATATTTATGTTAAAACTGACGTTCTGTTACTCTGTGACGTCTTCGAATCTTTCCGAAGTGTTATGATGAAGACCCATAAACTGGATCCAGCTCATTATTTTACCGTCCCCGGCTTAACATGGGACGCCATGTTGAAATATACAAAAATGAACATAGAGCTCTTACAAGATTACGACATGATCTTAATGATAGAACATGGGATTCGAGGAGGTTTGTGTCAGGTATCGCACCGATATGCAGAAGCAAATAATAAATACATGAGTAACTCCAATTCAAACGAAGAATCTAGCTACATAATTTATTTAGATGCGAATAATCTTTATGGGCAATCAATGAGCATGTATTTACCGTATGGAGGATTCCAGTGGGTTAAAAACCCAGAATCAATAAACATCTTCGATCTGGAGGACGAAGATGAAGTCGGATATATTTTTGAAATCGATATTAGCTATCCTAAAGAACTGCATCATAATCATAACGATTTGCCCTTTTTACCTGAATCAATCTTACCACCACAAGCCAAATGTAATTCAAAAAAATTAATAACGCACTTCGGAAAAAGAACCCGCTACGTCCTCCATTATAAAAATTTGATACAAGCCTTAAAACATGGCTTAAAATTAGAAAAAATTCATCGTGCTTTAAAATTTAACCAATCACCATGGCTTCGCTCGTATATAGAATACAACACAGATTTGAGAAAAGGAGCCTGCAACGACTTTGAAAAAGATTTTTATAAGTTACTGAACAATGCAGTTTTTGGTAAGACTATGGAAAACATTAGGAATCATCAAAATATTCAGCTAGTAACTGACAGTAAAAAGTTAATGAAACTGATTACCAAACCAAATTTTATAGACCGAACTATCTACAATGAGAATATAGTAGCTGTACATATGGGAAAACCCAAAGTATTGTTTAACAAACCCATATACATTGGAATGTGCATATTAGATTTATCCAAAACTGTGATGTATCAATTTCATTATGATACATCACTATCACACATCATTATGATACAATCGTACTGGACGATTTAAAGTGAGCGCAACAGTGTTTAAAGGCTAAAATTACTGAACGATTTAAAGTGAGCGCAACAGTGTTTAAAGGTCACAATTTTTGAGCGATTTATTATGAACGAAACAGTGTTTAAAGGCGAAATTTTTGGCGGGTAATGGCGCCGCCATCTTGCACCGAGGACCTGTGCCAGGATTGGTATATTCTATCTACTGAAATGTCCCAATTCCAAGAGTTTTCGTAAATAAAATAGTTGTAGGTTACGATGAGATAAAGCTATTCCCGAAGTTTCAGGCGGATGAAATAAATTGATATCTGTACCACGGGCTATGTTATTTATTTCTTTTATTTAGTTTTAGATTGTTAATTTTTGCAAATTATAAAAAAAAAAAAATATTACCTACACAAATCCAACAAATTGTGCAAACATACATTTTCCAGAATCGATCTATGTAATATTGAAAAGCACGAAACATAGACTACAACTATTGAAGTAACATTTGCAACTAAGTCTCGCTACAAGTTGAAAAGGCTTTATATAAACTTCATTAACATAGAAAATAAGATGCAATTAAAAATTATGAAAATTCGATAAAACATAAATTAGTGGACTCTTAAATTTTAAATTCATTAGGTGCAATTATAGAAAGATTATGGTGTTGGCTGGTAAGTAGCTTTTGCTCGTGTTCGTTTTGTTATGAAGCGATCGGGAGAATTTCTTCAGTTGTTTAAACTTTTTAACATTAAACGGGCATTAAACCCTGAAGGCTTTAATCATCAATGTAATCATCATCAATAATAATGTAGGCAATCATGGTTGAACGCTGTTTAATGTCATGCTACTGTTGCCGCTTCTATCACCGTTCCGGCTCTTTCTATCTCACCGTTCAATCATAACTGACTAACTCAAAACTTTGATTTCTTGACATTTTTTTTCTTTGCTCAACGTTTACTTCCAGGGCGACTCGATATCCTAGTCAGGAAGGGTTCAGTATGTTGGCCTTAAATTTGACAAAATAATATAGATAGAATAGCTTAAAACTATTTATCGAAACTCACGGTTTTCACTTCTAAAAACCAAAAAAACTAGATAGCTCGAAACACCCGTACAGGCTACGTACAAATTATCAAATGGAATCACCATACTATTAGTTACATCTACTAAAAAGAAAACTAACAGCATTAATCAGACAAGACATGATTACAAATCCTCTTCTAACAGAGCAATGAGGTGTAGTTAGAGATGGCTATAGATAGTCGATACTACCGAAATATAGATATTTTACCATCGATATTATCTAATTCGATATTTTAATATAAAAATAAAATTGAAACTATCGTTTTCAAAAACGCTAGGAATTACACACTGAATCTGATCATTATAAAAAAAAAAAAATATACTCATCTTGCATGTTTCATATAGAACGTAGTAAGTAGGAAGGATTAGTGTTGTCCAAATGTGAGACGGAGACGAGTTTTGGTCTTGCAAACTCAGTCTTGGTCATGCTCTTGGTCTTGCGCAAGAGTCTCGCAAGAGTCTTACAGTTTCTAATTAGCTTATTACTATAGAGATTGTTAAGCTCCCTCTTAGTTTAAATCAACTTCGAATGAAGCCTAACTATAAATTCAAATTAAATTGATTGTAATTTAAAAGAAAGTGGACTGTATTATGAAACATTTACACCTACTAATAATGAAAACATAAAAAAAATAAAATGAAATCAATTTTACATTGGTATCAATAGTTAAAATAAATTAATAACTTCTAAAATGAAAATAACGATAAGCTGAATACAATGTTAATAATAATTATGAACTATATAATAAAATAGTTGGATGTTTGATTATGGAAAAATTAACAAATATATATTAAACCTAATTTAGAAATTATACAAAACTGAACGAAAACAAATGAAAGTTGAACAAGTTTACGTGGTCGCAAGCAGGTGACGGTCGTAGATATGGACGAACCGCTGGCACTCCAATCCTTCTTCAGCGACTGAACGTAGGTTCATATGATATAATTAATATAATATAATTAAATTATATATAATTAAATCTGCAAATGGGCAGCGGCGAGCACGACGAGAAAAGTACGTCTCTTCACAGAAGAACTGCAGTGTTGAAGTTGGCAATACCCAGCTCAGGGACGGGCCGAGTCAGACTGTCTATTGTCAATTCTACCGCCTTATGACTTGAACTTAGCACTTGTTTATAGCTAGGGCTACAATCGATACCAATTTAAGTATAAACTAACCGGTTGAATTTACACAAAATAAGCTATGGGCCTAAGAATATATACATATAATTATTAATTGGTTTCATTTTATGAGACAAATCAAAATAACAATTAACCAAATATGTTGAAAATAAAAATAAAATAAATTAATTCTGTGGCGTTAACAGAGATATTACTGTAATTTTTTACATAGAGGAAACCTAACCATGCCCGAATGAAAAATTAGAGGAATTAAATGCAAAAGTATATTGGTTATACCAATTATTAATATATAGTAACTAAAATTGTCGAGTATTATTAACTATTTTGCCTTAATTTTCGGCCTAATTTATTTTAAAAATCGATTTTTTTTACCAGTTCTGGTCTTGGTCTTGCAACAGTAAGGTGACCTTGGTATTGGTCTTGCAAAATGCAAGACCAAGACCGATTTCGGGCCACACTAAGGAGGATAATATTGACTATTGTTGGCTATCCTTAAATATAGTTCAATAGTGCGGGTGTGACCCTTCTCACTCAGTATACTCAATTTGCCCAAAATTGTTAGTTAGAACCTTCTCAAACCAAGGCCAAGAATTGTCAAAGAAATCTCTGTAGGATACAAATAAATTAGCATTGCGCTGAATCTGATCTATGGGTGAAGCAATGGAAGGCATTATTGGTTGAATGAAAATTTCTGGAAAAAAGCTGAAGATGACGAAGATGGGCAGGAAGTAGAATATTAATTTTACTAAGGAAGATAGAAGAATTGATATTTCCATTAATTAATTTTAAGAGGTAAATAACACTTTTGTTTTGGTGAGTGCTACAGAATCAATATTTAGGTAGATATAGAGAATGAATATATATATTCATATTTAAGTTTTTGTTATAATGTCGACTATTGATATTTTAAGTTCGATATTTTGTTGGTTTCCATATTAAAATCGATGACAAATTCTATATTGGTTCTTCGAGATCCCATCCCTAGATGCAGTTTGGTATTGTTCTTCCTCATCACCTGTCATGTCGTTTCTTGTACTTTTTGAAGAACGAGAGCAGATACATTCACTGTAAAACAATTATAAAATGCTCGTTATCACAAAATAATATCTACATGGATAGAATAATATCTAAGTGGCACAGAATACTGAGTAATAATGTAGTATTTGACAAGAACTATTTAAAAATAGTCGTACTACAAAAATTATATTCAAATGGTATGAAGTTCTTTCCGATTTCAGATAAATTGCGTGGATTTCCTTATAATCTAAGGTGCTTGTATAAACGTTAAATACAAATATACAGTTAATACAAACAGCAATCTCATTCTTATTATTCAAAATGTTTGAAGAGATTGTTTGACGGTTGATTAATTGATTGATTGATTGATGACGGGTCTACAAAATTATAATGTAGAAGGAATACAGGAGTATCTCATATTAGCCAAGAAGCTCATAATAGGGAGATGTCACATTTCACTATAGTTCCATCACCAAGATAGTACGTTTAAAATCAAATACGGATAAAATGTCACTGGAATAAGCTCTCTAGTTTCACTAATCTAGTTTTAAATGGAAGTGGAATAACATATAACAAATTATATCGCCGCGGACAGCGATACCGTATGGCCGAGCTGTATCGTGTTCCGTGCACGAGCCTTAATGAGTATTGCTGTGTCTACGAAACTTCATGGAAAAGTGGCTATGTACTTATTGAAAATTATCTTCGTAAAAGATACTCGAAGAAGTTCCTAACAGAAGTTAGTGGAGAAGAAGAATTACATTTAGAGAGGACGATTACTCCACTAAAACTACTTTGGAATTATATGTTTTGTTTTTTAATTTTGTTTCGAAATAAAAATTTGTCACTTCATTGTGAATAACAATAAGTAAGGACTGGAGGAAATGCTTTAGATACTGGCTACAAATCTCGCTAAGTAGGGCTGCCTCGGAACGATAGTAGAGCCACCGACTATTTTATAAAGAGGCCAAACAGGGGGATTGTGGGGGGGAATAGTGGGAGGGAGAAGCTGGTGCTAGGCTGATGTTAATATTGCCCCGCTACCGCACTAAGTCACAGGCTATTTAACTTAGTCCTAATGCTCCCGTCGGTCGGATCGTTATGTGTAGCGGGCCACCCCCTCATGAAATTTAATTCGGCATTGTTTTCCCCACCAAAGGGCCAAAAATCGTTTGTTTCCGTGACCGTTGACTTTTTTACGTTTATTGTTGTACTCCGATCGTGGCTGGGAAATCCTCGGATGGGCTGGGGGTTTACGACCCCAGTTACGCAGGGACTAATCAACCGTAGGACTCTTTTGTTTTCCTTTATGCCTCCGTTTAAAGTCTCTATATAGATCGCTCTGTTAGCTCAAATACAAACGACACTTTAGTGGCCATACCTGCAAGGTTTAACCGTTTCCAATCTCGAAGCGAAATACATTTTAAAACTCCAAACATGTTTATTTATCGTGGAGGAACTATAGATGGAAAGGACGGAGCATACTTTATGGGTCGATTAATATTAATTACAATTAGAAAATTTTCACCACAAACAGTTTTAATATATAATACATTTAAATGGTTCAATGCGCTTTAAATTTGGATTATACATGACTATTTATGAAAAGATGAGCACGTATGCCCAAGTGTATCAAATGAACTTGATAACATCCGAAATTCAACTGGCAACAAAGAAAACGAAAAATCTGGTACGCGCATCTCACAACTTTCACTTACCGCTCTACTTTAAATAGAAATTATTTCTGACGATATTGGGCGATTGAAAAGTTTTTGAATTGTATTTTTTACAGAGCTAAATCTTAAACCTTGCAGCTAAGCTGTAACAGCTCATTAAGGCCATTAAATAATACAAACAATATTTATTATATGAACGATCGACAAAAAAAGCCTTGTAACTCTATATATTTATGTAAACCACATAACTCTAGACTTGAGCTATGTATGCCTAGAAAAATTTGATAATAAATCTGTATATTTAACCTATAAATGCTTATGGAATGTATTCGTATTAGTTATTAAACTCTTATTTTCTCACAGTAAATTTACTAGAATGGAGATACGAGATTTTCATTCCCTACCACTGATTGATCAAAAGTTGTCAAAGTAATGGTGGATAATGTAGGGATTTCAAAGAGAAAAAATATATCAAACTATTCACTGATTTAATTTTTTTAAATGATTTTTTGATGATTTTTCGAAATTAACCGACATCAATTATCGAATTATTTGAATATATTATCAGATCTAATTACTAAACTACAGTAAATGTATTTAAGGTTGTAAACATATGTTTTACACATCCATGAAATATTTTTATTTTTAACTACTTCTTCATATAGGGTGGATGTCAAAGAGGAATACGAAGCATCCCCAAACGGTACAAATAAAATAAACACTCTGTAAATTATAGGTATTTTTTTTCTTAAATTCGAACTATTGGCAAGCCTGAGGAGGAGAAATATTAATTAATTTTAATTATATTCCAGTTAATTTGAAATTCATTATCGCAGTTCCATTTTTCGTTTATCCATATTTTCGTTAAAAAATTGCAGATATTTTTTGACCAAACAAGCAAGAAGGATACTAAAAAAAAATGAAAATTATATTTGAAAAATACTTACTTAATAAAATAATGTACTCAATATGCACCCTTATGGCACACTAAATTTTATACTATATTATATAGAGGTCTGCCAATGTATGGTTAGTGCCTAAATAAACATTAGCTTTTTGATAAGGTGGAATGAGAGGGAAAAATTTACGGAGATAAACATAGACGGACATTATATTGGGCTAAAATAACATGCGGTTTTCTGCTTGATTAAAATTGTTTTCAGGGGAACTGCAATTCTCACTATGTCACCTCATTTTCGCTCCGTTGTTTGATTTTACGTAATGGACTGTTATTGTATTTGACGTTTGAACTTATTGTTTAAATTGCACTGGTTCAATGTATTCAATTTCCTATTTGGTTCCCCTCCTAATTCTGACTGTGAACCGCGTTGTGAATGATTATTCAATGCACAACTCTCTGACGGGCTCCTGGCAAAGTAGAGCCATTCAAAATTAATTGCTTCTTCAGTTTCCTACCGACGAGGCTAATTTTCGAAATGATCAATTAATTTATTTTTTTATTGCACTTAATTATAAATTTTATAAGACAATTTGGTTATGAGACAAAATATATAATATTATGGTCATTTGAAAAAAATATTTGTTATGTCAAAGGCTCAAGAAGTTTAGGTTAGGTACTTGATTATTTTCTCCTAATTATTTAGATTTTTCAGCTATATTATTCATAGAGCCTTATCCATGATTTTCCAGCTCATATGTAGTATTTTTAATAAGTCTTCACTCTGTAGCTTTATTGTTGATAACTACCTACCTTTTGCTTGTCTTGGGTATCCTTTCCTTTTGCTTACCCGATCACTTTGTCTAGATATACATTGATCTTTACAACACAATATATAATACTACAACTCATTATACCTGTGATTCATCAATTTTAAAAATGTATTCGACAGTATATATCACATCAATATAAGATGGGCATTAGAACACATATGAGTGGACAAAAGATATGCCAAAATAATAGAAAATATGTACTTAGTCAAAAAGTGATACTTAGAAATGGATCGAAGAGAAAAAATATTTCTGATTAGAACATTTAGACCTCTTAGAATAATCGTAATGAATAATAAAAGTATCATTTTTATTATTTATAACTTAAAAATATATTGGTAGGTGCTTTGCAACGCATCAAGCGAAATTTTGGATTGTGCTGTTTGTATTTTGTTTATGTGAACGTGTTTTAAGGACCTCCATAGTTTTATCGATAATTCCAACAAACAAGATCTGTTGAAAATGTGCAAGGATAGACAGATTGTAAATCTCGTTATTTTTTTATTTGTTATAAAGTCTTTTATTTTTCGTTGTAGACCTTTTTTTTATAATCTCTAGGTATATAAAAGTTTTGATTTGTACGTATCAAAGATCAGACGTTGGTTGCTCCCTGTCGAATGTTTATGAAAAATAGAATACGGTAACATTATTTGTTAGATAAGGAATGTAATTGAAAAAACATAAATCAATAAAGTAATGAAAACATTTTTACAAGTAGCTTTTGTTTTTGTTTATTTAATGAAATTAAACTGTATACAAACACAACCAGTAAATATGCACAAATTAGAAATAATGACATGAACATACTTAAAGAGAAAATACTCAGTGGTAGCACTCCCTACATAACTGTAGGTAAGAAGATCCCATGTTCTTTTCAGACGCCTAGGAGGATTATCATGAATCGCTGAAGAATCAAGGCTGGAAACAAGTGGATTCGGATTGGACTGAACTTTATCATGAACTGATAGATATCTGGCTCGGGCTAAATCAGCGGCATACCAGTATAACTTTGAATTTAATGATGATGGTTAACTAATCTGGTGCCCGCAACACACAACTTTAACTGATCCCTCTCCTTTGAAAAGAAATTATTTTTTGGCAATGTTGGGCTATTATAGAATTTTTGAACTACATTTTAAACGGATCTAAAGCTTAAAGCTTACAGATAACAAATCATTACGACCATTATAATTACAAAAATCTATTTATAATATCAACGATAGGCAATAAAAATCAAGTCACTCCATCTGCTTTTATAAAACATACAACTTCAGTATCTGACTCTTTCAGTTAACAGAATGACTAACTCCAATTTTAACATTTATGAGTAATGTCATTTTAATGATATTTCTAGTTGGAAAAGCTATATCCATACAGACAGTGAGTAAGTTGATTCCAGAATAGGTGATTGGAGTGTTGACATATAGAACTGTGAATAAAGATATAAATTTTGCCACTAGAAACATCACTAAAATTAATAATAAAGGATTTTGAAATTGGGGTTAGGCATTCTGTTAACCGAAAGGCTCATATATACCTAGAGAGATTTTAAAGAATATCTGAATATTTAACCTATGAATGATTATGGATCGTAGAACAATTAGTTATTAAACTAAATTTAATTTTCTATTGAAAAGTTTACTAAAAATGAAATTAAGATATTTTCTTTACCTGTCATGGATAGGTTGTCACACTAAGTGAAAATTGTTGGGATTTCACAAAGATTAAATTCATCTATTTATTCACTAATTTAATTTTTTAAAAGGTAACTTGATGATTTTTTGGAATAAAAGGCCGATAGATACCTAATTATTTAAGTATAATATCATATCTAGAGTTATTAAACTACAATAAATTTATTTAAGGTTATTAACATATCCATGAAATATTTTAATATTTCACTTCTTTTTTTACATAATGACAATAAGATAGTATTTTAAACAACGGCATTGTCTTGATTCGTTGGATTTAAAATTATTTTTTCAAAATTAGAAACAAATTTAAATGTTTACACGTAGTAAGAAAATTTCATTTAATTTCCTTGGAAACATGTGATCTACGTTAAATAATGTTAGTTTTCTGAAATTATTCTCTATATGTTTTTCGTAACTCTCCGTTACCTTCTACAATATTATTTATTTGATATTATTTTTTTCTGAAATTCTCCGCTTTCAAACGATATATTATACATATACCTCTTGACCGGTATTTCCGGAGATTGATTTTCGACATGAATAAGCATTTTTCTTTTTTTTATCCAGTTTCCAATTATCATATTCTTTCAAACTTCATATTTAGACATTTTTTATTTTTTTAACGTATATGAACATTGGACATTTAATCCCTGTAAAGTGACATCTATGGGGATAATACCTAGATGATATTAAAGACCACTAAACTATACGATACACCGAGTTTGATAAATATCTTCAGAGCCGTTTTTGAGAAAATTGTAAAAATTTGCTTCACTGTTGGTATAAAGTGACATTTCTGGTCAGCTTAAGGGAAAAGTTGTTGTATCATCTAAGACATATAAAAACTTTAAATATGCAATTTCACTATCTTAGGACTTTTCGTTTTTGAGCTGGACCGGTTACACACACACATACCATTTTGTAGGACTAGGTTTTTTGGTCTTAGGAGACCTCAAAACATGTATTTCTGTTGAAAACTCAGATTCGAAAATGTTCACGATCGCAACACTTACCCTTACTATATATTTCATATATTAGTAAGTGAAAGTAAAAAATATATGGTATAACTAAAATATAATAACACAAACGTTTTATATTAAATAAAAAATAAAATAAATAATAATAAATATACTTATAGGAGTTCAAATAATTTTTAGGCAAATCAGACCGTCAGAAATGTTTTGTATTTATTCGTTTCTTAAGTTTTTTTCAAACGCAATTCTATAACAAACAAAAGGAAAGAAATTGTTGCGGAGGAGGTATAATTTTTTCACCGCATTCGAGCCCTGTTATTAACTCGGATGTAGGAAGAAACAGAAATTACCGGGAGAGCGGGCATTATTAAAGAATATGATAAAAAAAATGTTTTAACACGTTTTAAAAGGGTGTCTTAGGAGGGTTTGTTCCTACGGTCATTAAAGATTAATATCAGGGCTCCGAATGGGGAATGCAACGTCCATACTTTTTCAAACGGACTAATAATATTAGTCAAGGAAGAAGGATGGCGAGGAAGGAAAAGAAAGGATGGTCGTTTTAAGGAATATATCAGTCGGAATGAGTCCTACCATCCCCATAGCTTGTAATTAAATATAAGTTGAACAAACCCTCTAGAGTACAGCCTCTCTAAGAGCAGGGCAAAAAGACAACTATCTTTGCTCTTTTTATTCTAAACAACGTGGGAAGTTCTCCAGTTTCACAAATACATAATGAATCGGCAAGTAACATTATATAATTATCATAAATTAACTTGCTTTTTTTTTTTAACTGTTCACATCTTTGTACGAGTCTGCGAATCCAGATTTAGCTCTCTTGATTTGTATAATGACAATAATTGTACGAGTAAATAAAATGATTTGTCATATATACTAATTATTAATATATGTGACATATATATATGTATATAGTCCCTCTAAATTCATAGTTCCTAGATCCAAAATATCTTTTTTTTAAATATATATAAATATATATCTTAAGGGACCTAGTCCCAGGATAAAAATGTTTTTCTATTTCTCTCTCTCTCTCCTCTCTCTCTCTCTCTCTCACTCTCTCTCTCTCTCTCTCTCTCTCTCTCTCTCTCTCTATATATATATATATATATATATATATATATATAATATTACAATTTTTTTTATAATTCAACCTTTATATATTATAGCTTAAGATATGAATTGTAGTCGGATAAGTGATCATGAAATAATTTCATAATAAAATACTTTATTTACAACACTTTACGGTAATATGTCGTAATATAATCCCTGTAGCTATTTCTTCTCCTATGAGACTCCTTTGTGCTATAGCCTCATCAAAACCTTCCAACCATCTATATTATATATGAAATTCATGACCTATTATCCGATTATAATACATATCTTAAGTTATAATACCTAAAGGTCGAATTATAAAAAAACATTATATATATATATATATATATATATATATATATATATATATATATATATATATATAATATATATATATATATATATATACATATATATATATATACATATATATATATATATATATATATATATATATATATATATATATATATTATTAACTTATAGATGTATATTTGTTTTTATGCAATTGTTACTTTCTTAAATAAAAAAATATTTTTTTTTAAACTTTATTTCTTCACTCACACCTATCAGATAATACAGTCAATCAGGAAATATGCTCTCGGGAAGTAAATAGTGTAAGATAGGGGTCTCCGAACAACGGTCCGCGAAAATTTCTTTGATTAGATTTATTTTATTTTTATTTTTATTATTTATAAAATTTAAAACTGTTCAAATTAATAAATATTCCGTAAATGTGACACAGAGAAATAAATGTCATGTCAAGGCCTGTAGTGACCTGCCCGTTGGTAGCACTCTAGTGAAGTATCTAAATTAGGAGATCATGAGGCCATATTCTTTTCAGAATCCCAGGCTATCATGGATCGAAGAGGAAGCAAGGTTGGAGAGGATTAGGATGCTTTTGAAGTTTATTATGCAAGGTTAGATATCTGGATTGAGCCAAATCGGAAACATGTGGAACATTCAGGGCGTTAAGGATTATTTTATTTGTTAAAAAGTAAGGATCATAAAGAATATTGGATACGAGAGGAATTCAGTGGATTAGTGGAGCACCAAAGCTCAAATCCATTAGTCCAAATTGGTCTTATTATAGTCATGTATATGTGTCGTTTGTAATTATTTGAATGCTTACAACGTTTGTGTAGTATGTGCTGAAGTAGTCGGAAACGTCGAGCGGTTTCTTGATGTTTCAGTCTGGTGTGAGGATTCCATGTTAGACGTTTTCCAGGCGGAGTCGTAGGTGTCGGATTTGTTAAACAGAGATATGGAAAAAAAAAAATTATTTAAAAAATATGAAATTTAATAAAACACGTGTAGACTTAAGTGTGAAGGAAATCCCTCATCCAACTTATTTTGAGCTCTCTACGAGTGTTATCGGGCATGTTAATTGTGTCCGTACCTTTTATGAGGGTATTAGTATGTCGGCGGAAGGTATCGCGAAATCTTTTGTTTGTTGTGCTGTATGTGGTCGTTAACTGTTGCTTTTGAAGTGTAGATTTAAAATAATGCTTGCGACGTTTAATGGAGCTTTAGTAATTGTTCTGAAAATTTTGATTGATATGTTTATAATTTATATATATTTATGTAGTGAATTCGTAAATTTGAAAGAGCCATTGGGACTCGCGGAGACTGATTACTGCGTAGGGTAGGGTCCCACAGGTGACAGATAGACATCGGCTAATGCTACTCTGCTTACTGAGTACCAAGTATTTTACTCAAATATTGTCCATTTTGAGTACGATTAAACGTTCTACTCACATATCTATTGTTCATAAAATACCATACAGTCATGGATAAGTAGTTTTGCCCAAAATCGGTCTTGGTCTTACACTTTGCGAGACCAAGACCAAGGGCGCTAAACTGTTGCAAGACCAAGACCAGAACTGATAAAAAAAAAAATCATTTTTTTAATAAAAATTAATTCAAAAAAGTTACTAGTACTTGACAATCTTAGTTACTGTATGTTAATAATTGATATACTTTAGCATTCAACTCCTCTAATTTTTCATTCAGGCTTAGTTAGGTTTCTCCTATCTAAAAAAATGCAGTAATATCTCTATAGTAATAAGCTCATAAATAACTGCAAGACTGTTGCGAGAGTCTTGCGCAAGACCAAGACCATTACCAAGACTGAGTTTGCAAGACCAAGACTAGTCTCGGTCTCGCATTTGGGCAACACTATGGATAAGTTACAGTTGGACATAAGTAGGCCATGAAGGACATATTCAACAAACGTTTTAATGTTTAATGTGTTAATCTATTATTGAAATATGACAACCATTCATTAAGAATGCAATCAACTATCGTTATTACGAAAATCGATCTTCAAAAGGATTCGAGGAATATGAAAAATTTCTTGGGCTCTGAGTTTTAAGCAAAGCTTGTCAATTAACTTAATAACACAATAAATAACTATATTAGTTTATATTTCAACCTTCCACAGAAAAGTATAAGGGAATCTCGAAAACCAAGTATTTGTACCAGCTAGTTAAAACTGGTATCATCTATCTGAATTCCTGATTCTCGTATTATCTTTTCAGGATACGAAAAGAATGGAAGCTGGTCAATATAAATTCGTTATAATTGTATATCCATACAAACCCATTAATTAAACCTTCTCAAACTCAACATTTTTTTAATAATCTTTCAAGATTTTTTAATATGGTTACTGCATCTTATTTTATAGGATTTATATCAAAGGATTGCTTCACTCAAGTCCCATCGTGAATTTTGTAAGTAAAGCAAATGATAATACTTATGTAAATTAATTAATTTAAATTTAAACAACTAATATTTATATTTTTTTAGTATTAGTCCACCCGAGAGAGATGGTATACTTAAGCCGTTGGCGAAATATTTGCATATAGCATCTTACTTTCTTAATCACCTGTTCCTGATGTTCTATTCAAGAGAGAGAGGGCGTTTCGGCCATAAAATACTCGCTTCCAGCCTCCCTCCGCCATTTTTTATTCGGTCTAATTTTTTATAAGTCCCGAAGAGAGTGTCGCATGAGGGTTGGTTTGATGACCACATGAATGAGCAAGTATACTGTAATAAGCCCGAGCAGAGTGGTAATAAAATGTCTGCAAACCGAGGGGAAGATAGAAATAAATAAAAAAATCCGTAAATCATTTTTTTGGAGAAATATTTTTTTTTATTTTCCCTTGAGACCCACTCGAAATTTGTTTTTTTTTATTATAACAAAATTATTAAATAAAATATGAAAAACGGATTAAAATCTCGATAACAGATCGAATATGCTTATGTTATCTACACAAGTTATGAATATATATATTTATTTACAACTATGGTCATGTACAACAATCAGTTTTCGGTTCAGCTCCCTTCAATATTTTAACTTATTTCAGGTATTGAAAATAAATTGTTCGATTCATTTCAATCGTTTTTTGTCTTTTTTTTTTTCATTTAACTTACTTCCTAAACCACTGTATATAATTATATATAAACACTGTATATAATTATATATAAACACTGTATAGAACATGTCTGCTGTTAGGTTTAGTTTCGTTGAGATACTTAGGATGCACCTCATTCTGGTAGTAAATTTTTGTAATTTTTTTTTTTGGGGGGGGGAGAGTAGGAGATGGAAAAGAGAATAGGGTAAGGTTAAGCTCGTAACCTCTCAGTGGATTGGTCAGTAGTCAATATTCATTTTGATTTAAATTCTATACGGGACACTATCACCATCTGAACCCATAAGAAGTTAAAGAATGTTATATACCTCAGGCGAATCAAAGGGGGAGGGAGAGGGCTTTCGGGCTGAAGCCCCCTCGTCTACCAAAATGGTAAGATATTACCAAGTCTTATGAAAACAATTGTACGAGTAATTTAACATTTTTGGGAGGCGGGGTGGCCGAATGGGCTAAAGCGTGTGCACAGCACCGCGAGTTGCCTGGCAACCGGATAACAGATTTGAGAAAATTATAAAAAGTACGAGTTCGCGTCCCAGTGCCGCAGGGGATTTTAAATTCCCCGCCCTCATCCCCCGGCCCGGTAAAATCCCGTATTGCCTAAAAGGCGAGGTAGAGAAGAACAAAAAAAAAATTAATATTTAATAGGAATTAAAGAATCATTTAAACGCCATTTCGCATAGACAGTTAGTTTCTTTCTTTTTCTTCCAAAGTAATTTTCATTATATTTAAAAAAAGCTTTCGTGCTAAATTCTCCTCCCTTCCCCACCAAAAAGAAATTCTGGTTCCGCTAGTGGAAAATACGACCAGTGTGTTCCATTATGAGTCAACTCTTTAATGTATTTAAACAGAGATTCAGTAGGTAGTCCAATACTTTCGCTTACGCGTTCGAAAACGTATTTTTCCTATACTTAACTTTATTTCAATAATGTAAATTCAAAAAAGGCACTTGAGAAAAGTTGAAGAGTCAAATAAAAATGGTCTAGAATCCATTTTCATACCATACTTTCTCGTATGATTTCGTAAAGGTATTTTCCTTGACACCACCTCATTTCATAAACGGCTTATCTGATTTGACTCAAAAGTAGGAGGAAAGTTGGCTACTGATGTAATATTGGACCAGTATTAATTAAACCAAATTCCATTCAAATACTGTTTAATATCCAAGCACAAATGTATTGTATAAAATGATAACGTCGAGTTATTTCAAAAAGTCATTAGGTAACATTTTAAATAATTTGAGATAATATAATTTAAAAATTTCTATTCTATTAAAAAAAATTAAAATTTATTGGCAATTGATTATTTTTTTTGTTATTTTCGATTATAAATGTATATTAATATTTACAAAATTAATAAAAATACTTAACATATACTTGACAATGCAGTGCCGACCTTAGATATTCAGCACCCTCGGGCCGCGACGTCTCCCTAAAAAATTAAATTTAGTTGTTAAGCTGTTTTATATTATGTAATATTTGTATTTTATTTTATTTATTTATTTTTTATTAGGGACTATTTCACCACTGGGATTGTATTCGACCTAAATATTCTTTAAGATATTTTTCCATTTTTTTCTATCTAAGGCATGTTCTTCTCTTATGGCATGACACGCAAGACTTTCTTCCACCGCGTCTTTCCATTTTATTTTTGGTCTTCCCTTTTTTCCTTCTCCCTTTAATTCCAGCTGCATACATATCTTTGGAAATTTTTCAGGCGTATTCTTTTCACATATCCAAACCAGCATAACCTTTTCTTTTCAATATTTGCTATAATGTTTGTTTTCACCTCCATCACTTCCAGAATTCTTTCATTTCTTATTCTTTCCCTTCTGGATTTTCTTGCTATAATTTTATTCCATTCAACATTTCTCTCTTTGTTCAACAGTTGCTTTATAGTTAGGCTAAAATTATTTATTTTACTACATTTTGTATTTTTTTTTTAATTTCTAACCAGTGGGATCAATCAAGCTAGTGGAGGAAGTCAGTAAGTACCAGATAGTGAATTTTGGCGTTCTACTTTAACCTTATTTAGAGAACAAAAATTTCAATAAGTAACTTTTTGTTCTTTCAAGTCAGAACATCGTGCACTCAGTGAAACTATTTTTTACATATAAAAATATTTGCATTTACTCACTTAATTGCGTATTTAAGGTTTGTATATGCCTGGGTAAATATTTTAATTAGTGTTTTAAAAAATATTTTTGTACCGTCTGTAATTTTACTTTCTCTATCTTTTGTCTGAAAATATGAGTTATGCACCAGATTTTTTTTACTTAACCTATTTTTAAATTATTATATTTTTGAGGTTTACGTAATTTTTTCTTCTTTCTTTTTGCAAATATGTGATCATATATTTTTTTCCCCTGGTAATGCCTAAAACACTTTGGCATGTTAAACATTCACCTACATGTGGGAGACTCAAGGGTTCCTGTTTGGATTTTTAACATTTATATCGTAACTATTTTATGCATGTTTTTGAGCTATATGTTTATTTATAGCGACTAATAAAGGAAAAAAAAATACTTGCGAATACAAATAGAAAAAAAAGTTTCTTAAAATAATAATTTGTAAAAGATAATGAATTGTTAAAAGGCTCCCATCTACCGTTCCAAATGGAGTGCAAATACTCATGAATAGCAAAGGATTAGGGATTGTTAAAGCTTTCAATTATCTAGCAGCCATAGTGTAGTGGAACGGAGCATGAGGAGCGACATCACGGATCGCGAGAAGGCTCACGGAGTCTACGAAAAATCTTTGCCTCTGTTTATCCAGAAATAGCAGAGGCTGTCTAATTGAGTGGTTGGATTAGATTGTTATGTTAAAATGGTAATGCCTCATTGTATGGTAATGTATCATTGTCTGAGGGCGGTGTACAACAGCCATCGAAAACAATAAGGTATATATAAAACCAAAACAAAATAGAAATAACATTTACATTATTTATGTGAGTACTTATATTTTATATGTAGGAAGTTATACGGTTATCTCATGTCATATGTACCGTAATCAATCAAAATACAGTGTCTAAGAATGTGAAATGTTGTGTAAGCAGGCATCTAATAAAAATGTTTTGATGTTATATGGATTAGTAAAATTTAAAATTTTAGATAAAGTTTTAAAAAATTAACTTTTAGATTTTTTTTTCATATATGTACTTTACTAACATTGCATTAATCCCTCAAGATTTAGTACGTAGAATTTCATTTCTATAAGCAAAAGATATTTAATCCTCAAACAAGACAGAAACAAGTAATATTTTAATTGTATTTTTTTATACATTTTTTTTAATATTCTTGAATATTCTATTAATTAATGACAATGTAATTATCCTGCTTATAATAAATATTCATTTTGATAATTAAATTAATATTTTTACGGGATTGCAACTATTAACCAAAATTCATTTTAAATTATTCTATACCGAATAAGTATTTTGTAAGTTAAAATGCTCATGTTTTTATTTAATTTTTTTTGTCAGCGAATCGTTGAAATTAGTTTAAAAAGTTAATTTTTTTATTTACTTATTTCACAGTTATGACCAAAGCTTAGTCTCAGAAATTGTATTTAAATACATTGGCTCATTTCCAAAAATCGGGATTTTGGTTTACATATTTTTCCGCAAGGTGTGTCAGAGAAGTAATCTTACATTGCAACTTAACTTCGAGTGTTGTGTTCAGTGTTCATGGTTATTCGTGTCAAAAAATTGCAGACAGAGTTCCATAATTTCAGTTTCATACATGGGATGCTTCGTAAACAATGAGAAATATTTTAGCCCAGCAGTAACAATAATTTAGCATAAGAGATATAATTTCCGTATTGAGATGGTCTGTCGCTTTCACATTTTTAAGCTCTGTATTTTAAGCCTAAGAACGTGAAAATCGTGTGGAAGTGGCAATATGTTTGATAGCGTCGTGTTTAAATTAGATAAAACATTTAATTAAAACATTAATACTGTATCAGTTGTAATATTTTTATTGTTCTCTACAAATTTGTCTGAAAATGGCCTGGTTTCATGGTAATGCGGTAGAAACGTTGTAAGTACAATCTTGCCTTCTATAGCTAGAAAGAGGCACTTAGTTTTAGTAGATGATTTCGTGAAAGAGATTTTTAACAGTAATGTTTGCTAACGTTTCTCTCAGAATGTTAAGTTTTTTCATGCCGTTAATTAAGACATTAAGAAAAAAATAATAAATCGTAAATAAAAACATAAAATATTTAAAAAAACAATTTTTTATTTTATTTTTTTTATTTGGGTTTTATACAACTTAAGGAGTCATATCCCCAACACCCAAAAGCCACTGCTCCCTGTCCATCCAATCTCCTTCACGAAGCCCTCTGGCTGCCATGCTTTCCTCCACGTCCTCTATCCATTTCTTCTTTGGCCTTCCACGCTTCCTTCTTTCAGGTGGCATATAGTTATAAATTTTCTTTGGCCAGCGGTTCTCATCCATCCGCATTAAGTGGCCATACCACTTTAACCGTTTGGTCCCGATCAGATGAAGGATGTTCTTTTGACATCCGACCTTGTCTCTAATAGCTGCGTTTGGGATCCGCTCGATTCTGGATATGCCACAGCTTCTTCTCCAGAAATCCATTTCCATGGAAAGCAACTTATTTTCCATCTTTTTTGTCAGTGTCCAGACTTCTGATCCGTAAGTGGCTACGCTTTCTACAAAGGAATGGTATATCTTCTTTTTAGTAATACAATATTTCAAATTCATATTTTCTACACAAATCTGAATCTGTACATTTTCCCTTGTTAGATTATGCATTTCAGCTATTAAAAATATTTTTATATTATACTTACTTATGGAAAATATTTTCGAGATTTTTTTTTCACCAACAGACTTGCAATAGCAAAATCTTCCGGAGTCCAGTTGTTCATTAACTTCACAATCATTACTTTACATATAGGCCTTCAAATGCCAACAAATAAAAGATTTGAAGATAACTTACTCGGACATACTGACTTATAAAAAATATGGCTACATTTAGCATGCCTGGAAACACGTTTAGGAGGCTCAAAAGAAGCTGGATGAGGAATCTTCTCGTTAAAAAAGTATTTTAAAATTAAAATAGGAAGAGATGCTGCTGGGAACTCCTCTCCCTCACGCCGTTCATCGCCACTATTAGTGGCTACTACACTTATTCCCGAAAGCAGACCGGCTAATTATCTTTACTTTTAATTATTTTTTTATTGTTCCCAAACAAATTTCACTAAAAATAAAATGCTCTTCTGTGTTTCATGGTAATGTGGTTTGAAAGTTATAAGTACAACCTTGCCTTCTTATAAAGAAGCATTAGTTTCTGTAGATTATTTTTTAACAGTATTCTTTGCGTAAAGTTTTTCTTAGAATGTTGAATTTTATTCTTTTCTTTAAATAAGACATTAATGCAAAAAAAATATATATAATAAATAAAACAATAAAATATTTTTATAAAATAATATTGCTAGCAAATTCATATTTTTTCGACACAAATCCGAATCTGTACATTTTTCCTTGTGAGAATATTAATCCTTGTGAGAATTTCCTTGTATGCGATAGTAAACTTGTTAAAAATATTTTCGATTTTGTTTTCCCAACAGATCTGCAATAGCTAAATCTGCCAGAGTCTAGTTGTTCATTCCGTCGTTGTCGTTAATAAATCAGATAAACACGTTCTATTAGCTACTAATCTGCAGGCTGCCTTGTTGGGCGGAGTAAATCAGGTTTTATTCCTCGTGAGAGCACGCACTACTTTTTCATTCGAGATTATTTTCCCGAGTCGATATAGGTAAAGACTCCCCTCAATAAGACGACCAGTCGACTTCTTATACCTCAGGACCAAATTTGATTTTCTTGTTCGAAATAAGTCAAAAAATGGATGGGAAATACCATCGCCAGGTAGCCCGGCCATTACGTACGTATATGGGATGTAAGTTAGAGCTGGCTGAGGCCATAATTATGTCATTAGAGCCGAGTCCTTTTATAACTATAGTAGAAGAAGTCCTTAGCCATTTCGTATCATTACTCTCCGATTTGTCAGGCTACCGGTTGTCGGGTCGGCGTCTTCAAGCTCGCTTCTAATGATACGCTCCCAAAACATATGAGCATTTATAACAGTCAGTAATAGCAGACTCTCTCAGGTTCCGTGAAATTAAAACTTACTGTCGTTCGGCGGAACAAATATCTGCAAAAGGAGACGTTAGTAACTGTTCGAAGAGAATGATATTTAAGTGAACATCATCTTACCAAATTGGTAAGCGTAGAAATTTTCCAATATATAGGCAATTATAAAATAAATGAACAATTATTATTTTTCATCAAGTTAATAGATGAAGTACCCAAGTTAGGATATTAAACTTTAATGTCTTAATTTATCTAGAAATCCAATAATAGATAGTTGAAAAAAAAAAGGGCCCATGGTACAGACACACTTTTTATCAAATTATTAAAATCAACCTGAAACTACGTAAATAGCTTCCTATTATCGTAACTTGCTAATATTTTCTTTACGAAAATTCTTGTAATTCGGGCGTTTTCTATCTGAAGGTCAGAAAACATTGTCTATTAAATTATTTACTAAAAACTCGTAAATACTCATTTGATTTCCATTTGTATCGTAAGATAATTTGATCACAAAATAAAAAAAAAAAAGTGGTCTACAAAAATATTGGGCTGTTGTGCGAATATAACCTCGTTATTTTGACAATTTGGTGTTGTAGATCACACCAAACCTTACTTTTCAAAGCCACCTTTTTTTTCGACTTTAAGCTCAAATTATTTTACGATCTAAGTGGAATGCAAATGATTATTTACGAGTTTTTAGTACATAATTAAATAGACAAAGTTTGCCGACTTTCATATTCAAAACGCCCCAATGCCGAGAATTTTCGTAAATCAAATATTTGTAGGTTACAATGAGATGAAGCTATTTACAAAGTTTCAGGCGCATGTTAATAATTTGATAAAAATATATCTGTACCACGGATTAATACATTTTTTTATCTATTCATTTGTTTTGTTTTTTAACTATATTTATGAACATAAAGGCTCAAACATCGCAAAAAATTTAGACACTGCAAAAGAAAACTACAATAACTTTCACCAAAGACTGACATACAACATAAATCCTATAACAGAAAACATTAAACGCACAAGGAAACCGTACAGCCGACCACGACGATTACTTAGGCGGTGGCAAAAAAACCTGCTGAATTGATTTATATTCTGGATATGTGATGGAACGCTGTGAATCTGCCAAAAAAATTGTCCATTGTAAAGCGATTTGCAGATTACAAATTTAATTTTATGTTTATGTAATAAATAAATAAAATTTATATCGACAGGTTCATGCAACAAGTCAATAATTATAAAAAAAAAAAAAAACCTGTTCTACTACAACCCATGAAAATTGTAGAACTCAAGTACTTTGTAAAGAAGAACTGTTTCTTGGTCAGCGATTAGGCAAGGAGCTGATATAATTTAAAGTAGCCAATTTATAGAGACTGAGTGAGCCCCAGGAGGGTCTCCCGATCCCAGAGTCGATCCACAGCCTACCGAACAGTATAAATTATTTATCTGCCATCAGCCTGATTCGAACCTGGTGCCTGGAGCATTGGAAGTCAGTGCCCTACAGCTGAGTTACACCACTCCTGGTTACAAAAAGCTTACTTATTTTGATTTCACAAAGTTCTCAGTGAGGTTATGAAATGTCACTTAAGGGCATTTGAAAAAAAAAAAATGTTCTTCTAAGGTTCTAAAATATCAACTTTTTTATCTCAATTCATATTTTTTTTTAACACTGAAACTTAGTTTATTTCAGATTTTTGTATCATGCAGGAGTTGAATGTGGATCGGATTATGAATTAGTAATCGCGGAGCTTCGACAAAAACTTAATATAAAGATGAGAAAAGAAAACTGTTTCGATTTCAAGAATTTTAATTTAAAAAAATTAAATCCATCAATTCGAGCTAGATGTAAAGAATAAGTTTTAGAGCCTTCGGGCGAGAACCGCGAGGGTATTGAAAAGTTGTGGGTAGAGAACAGGGATAATAATAAAGCGGTCGGTAAATCTTGTCTAGGAAAAAAGGAAAATAAGAATAACAAACCGTTGTTTGAGAAAGATTGTTTAAACATGTACAAACTGTACAGCCATAGTGCTGAACCGTTAAAAGAAAAATCGAATAAAGAGGAAGTTGAAGTAGCTATCGGAAAATTAAAATCTTATAAAGCAGCGGGAACCGATAATATTCCTACTGAACATATTAAGGCATGCGGGGAAGCTGGAGTTTCTATAATACATTTGTTGGTTAAAAAGATCTGGGAGAATGAGAAATTAACTGAAGAATGGAAAGAATCTATTCTTATTCCGATTCACAAACAGAGAAGAGGACGGATTGTAATAAATATCGGGGGATTTCACTCCTTCCAGTATGTTGTAAGATATTCACTTTAATCTTAACTAGTCGAATCATGGAATACGCCGAGGGCATCATCGGACACTACGAATGTTGATTTAGAATTAATCGTTCTACTATTAATCAAATATGTTCTTTATGGAAAATATTGGAGAAAAAAATAGAGTACAACGGCGTTATTCACCATCTGTATATCGATTTCAAAAAGGCTTACGGTTCTATTGACCTGCCAGAAACTGTATAATATTCTAATCAAACAGAGGATTCCAAAAAAAAAAAAATTGTAAATTTAGTCAACCGCCCAACGTTTTCGACAACTGCAGCACTTACTAGGCAAACCCTCTAAGCTTTCAATCAATTACAAACGACTCATATATATGACAATAATAAGACCTATTTGGACTTACGGAATTGAGCTTTGGGACTCCACTTAACCATCGAATTCCTCTCGTATCCAATCCTTACAATCCAAAATCCTTCGTAAAATCCTTAACGCTCCTTACTTTGTCACAAATAAAATTATCCATAAAGACTTTAATGTTTCATATGTTTCCGATTTGGCCCAATCCAGATACCTATCCTTCCATAACAAACTGCAGAACCATCCGAACACTCTCGTTTTAAACCTTGCTTTCTCCTCGATCCCTGATAACCCTCCGAGGCGTCTGAAAAGAAGATGGCCTCGGGACCTTCTAATATAGAACTTTAATTTGAGTTCTACCAATGGGTAGTTTCTCTTCATGTTGTATATGTCATGTTACCAATGTCACATTTACTTGTTGTATTTTTCATGTAATACTGTTGTAAATTTCATTAAAATAAAAAAAAATAAAAATATTTAGTCAGGATGTGCTTGACGGAAGCACTCAATAAAGTTAAAATCAATAATAATTTAACCGAAAAGTTTGAGGTCCGTTCGCGTTTAAAACATTGCGATTCCCTTTCACCTTTCCTGTTCAAATTGGAATTAGAACATGGAATTAGGGAGGTAATGCGTACCGAAAAAGGGTCAGATCTGGGTGGGACAACACCAGTGCTTGGCTATGCGGATGATCTGGTCCTGTTAAGCGAAGACACGGAAACTATAAAACTAAATACAACAACGTTAATGAAAACCGGTAAAGAACTAGGGCTCGAAAGGAACACGGATAAAACAAAAAACACAGTTAGTTGCAAAAATAGCGATATTGCTGGTGATATCGATATAAATGGTAATATGTTTGAACAGATTGGGAAGTTAAGGTATCTAGGGTCAACGATAACTAGAAAAAAGAAATTGAACAGGAGATTAAGAATAGGCTGAAGGTGGGAAACGTCTGTTATTTTTCTGCAACAAAACTACTTAGCTCGCGCCTCTGGTTATGGAACTTAAAAACTAGAATCTATAAAATCATTATCTTACCTACAGTTCTTTATGGATGCGAAACATGGCCGCTTACATTAAGGGATGAACAACGCCTTAAGGTTATTGAAAATAAAGTATTGCGTAGAATTTGTGGACCTAAGAAGGACGAGTTAACCGGAGAGTTAAGACGGTTACACAACGACAAATTATGTGAACTGTATCCGGTTAAAATAATTGAGGTGATTATATAGCTGCGAATTAAATGGGCTTGTAAAGTTGTTGGGCTTAGTAATGAAAGAATTCCTAAAAGGTTAATATTTGCATGGTAAATGTCCGAGACTTAGACCGAAGCGAAGGTGGGAAGATTGCGTTAAAGCCGATCTGAAGGGACTGAGTTTAGACGGCGAACGGTGGAGAGTGATGTGTGATAAGCGATTGGTGGTGTCGGCATCGAACCTTCGGGTTCACTAAGCCTTTTATTATCATTATATCTTGCTGAGAAAAAGATTGTGTTAGAAGTTATAAAACTTATAATTTGTGTTAAAAAATTCCTTAAATTGTATTTTACTCAATTAATGTTTAGTAACGTATCTCATCTTCAGGATCTTGATATAATTTTTCTAGCTTTTATAATTTTGATATAATTTACTGATACATGAGTTGCAGTTCAGTTGCAGACTCATGCATGGTGGAGGGTACGAAAAGAGCCGAAGTTTGAAACTTGTCCATCATCCAAATCGAGAACTGTAAAAATGATTTTAAAGTTATATACTTTAATTTAATTTATTTTATGTTTATAGAAAAAGACAAATCAATCCACTCTTTCAAAAATAATGTTCCCTATCATGAATATAATTTATCAAGAATATACTCGTGGCATTAGATGGACCTTTCAGTTCACAGAATGACTAACACCAGTTTCATAATTTTTGATTATTAATTTTAGTAATATTTCTAGTGGGGAAATTTCTGCCTTTATTCACAATTCTATATTTTAAAACTGTAACCACTTACTCTGAAATCAACTTACTCACTGTCTGCACAGATATTATGAATTTTCCAACTAGATATATCACTAAAATGACTTCACTCAAAAATGTTGAAATTGGAGTTAGTCATTTTGTCATCTGAAAGGATAATACATATATTTTGTTTGTTAAAAAATTAATTAAACCAAGATGAACATTTACCTTTTAGAATTGACCGCTATAAATATTTATTTGGACAATCTCCTACGGACGTAACTGTTATTTACACTAGTTATATTGAATTAATGCTTAGTTTTGTACAACGCGATATGGTGTCACTATCCTGAGTCAATCCCATTATAGTTGTACAATTTCACAACCACAATTTCACCTGTACAAATCAGAATATAAAATAATTATGTTATTTATAATTTAATGCAATTCGTTAGCAACTGACGAGGAATTTAATGAAAAGCCGCGTTTATTACCCCAAAATGAATAAATTACCAGGTGCTACTAAAATAATTAAATTATCCTCTTACATATGTAAAATTAATTGAGTTATTCTCATATTAATTTACATTTGTTTTAATTTATTTTGTGGATATAAATAGCCATTATGGAATGATAATTTCTGCTCTTTTATAATTTTATGAGGGTTACACGTTACGTTCTTGTCGATCTATAATTAAAATTACACCTTTTCCCCCAATCATTTAAAACATAAATTACGTTAAAAATATATATAAAAATATAAAATACAATTTTCATTAGATAGTTGGCTCCTGTAAGTATTTCGCATAATATATTGTTAAGTGAAAAAATGATAATATTTTAAACTAAGCTAAGTTCTCTTTAATAAAACTAAAAATAAATCATTTCCGATTTATTTTGATCATTCTCCAACTATACTATAGATACCCATTTAATTTCAAACCATATTCTAATTTTTGTATTGTATAAATAGAAGTGCATTCAGCCAATTTATACATCTCTGATCATTGAAAAACAATAATTACAATTTTGCAACAGTTAATTGTAGTTAGTATCGCTTAAAAGACGGGTACTTTTAGATGACACGATAAAAAATCACATAATGTTTTTACACAACTTGAGGTGTATTTTTCTAATAAACCTTAGCTTAATTAATATAGACTGAAAGTTTATTAAACGATGAAGTTTTTCTAAAAGTGGAATATCTGTAACATAGTTGGATGATGATAAAAAAAACAAAAAACAGGAATAATTTATGATATTTTTTTAATAACATAGCTTAGTTTAGCCCCTTCGAAAGTCCTCTTTAATTGATTTTAACAACGGCAAATATTTTTGTCCAAATGCGAGACCGAGGTGGGTCTTGGTCTTGTAAACTCAGTCTTGCTCATGGTCTCGGTCTTGCGCAAGAGCAGTTACTTATTAGCTTATTACTATAGAGATATTACTGTATTTTTTTAGATAAGAGAAACCTAACTAAGCCCGAATAAAGTATATTGGTTATACCAATTATTTACATATAGGAACTAAGATTGTCAAGTATTACCAACTATTTTGCCTTAATTTTTATACAAAAAATCTATTTTTTTTACCAGTACTGGTCTTGCAACAGTTAGGCGGCCTTGGTCTAGGTCTTGCAAAGTGCAAGACCGAGAACGATTTTGGGCAACACTAATGACAAACTATATTTTCATTTAAAGTATATTAGTTCTAGCTTACAGTGATATGATAATAGATTTAAATAATTGGATATTTATCGTCGGTCAGTTTAAAATAATCTTCATGTAATATTTAAAAAAATTATATTAGGGACTAATTTGATGTCTTTTCACAGTGAAAATTAGTGTGAAAACTTTAAACGATAAGCAACGAAACTCTCGTAACTCCATAAACATTGCAATGGTAAAGTAAGAGTTTAATTACTAACAGTAGTACATTCCATAATCACTTATAGGTTAAATATACAATCTCTCTAGGCATATATATGTAGCTCTGAGACCGGTTCACAAAAACAGATGAAGTCACGAGGTTTTTGTTGCCTATCGCCGATATAATAAATAATAAAAAAGGTTTGTGTAATTTAAATAGCATTAATAAATTGTTACATGTTAGATGTAACGTTTAAGGTTTAGCTCTACTAAAAATTCAATTTAAAATCTCTGTAATAGGCCGACATTTCCTGAAAACAACTCTGTTCAAAGTAGAGAGGTAAGTAAAAGTTGTTTAATGCGCGCACCAGATTTTTATAAAAGTCTTTACTATCTCCAGGTTGAAATAACATTCATATATCGTCAGTTTGAAAGAAGACTGCCACGACTCATAAGTTAACTTTTAAAAGGTGGCTAAGTAATTATTTATATCATTAATTTTGAACAAAGTAAGCACAACTCAAACAAATTTTCAATTTTGCCAAATTTTAATAACAAGTATGATTATGTAAAAGTTATAAAGATTTTAATTTGTAAGTTACACAGGTTTTGTCCCAACCAAGCGTACTGAATTATCATGTCCTACTTGCAGAGAAATATAAAGAAAAACAATTTTTTAAAGTACTATCCAATAACGTAATCAGCATCTCAAAAGTCATCAAATGGAATAGATTCAATTATTAAAAAATAATAAATAAAAACGTACTTGTCTGACTATATCCAACCAATTTTAATTTGGTTGTTTGTTTAAATTAGTTTCAAGTATTTAAAAAAATAAAAATAATATTAGCATAATTTTAGTGCAGTACTTTTTTAAATTATGGTATATTTTTACAAAATTAAGTTCCAACACTTTAATGTCAGTATACATAAATAAAAACATTAGACGTACTTGCGTGGAGATAATAATGAATTTCTTTTATAACCAGTTTTGAAAATTACCAAAAGTAATTAACATATATGAATTTGTTGAGAGATGCCTTTTTATAAATTGAAAACCAGGCATAAATACAAATATTCTACTTCAGTTAATAGTTTTGTTAATACTTCATTTAATGCCTTTTTTCATTAATTACTTTTCCCCTTACTTCTTGCCCATAAGTCTAATTTAACAAAAACGCACACATTTTTTTTTTTTTTTTTTTTTTTACGTTTTAGAGATTCTTTGTCGGCCTACAAAAAGTAAAGCTCTGACCTATCTTGTTCTTGGCCCAATCGAATATTAGGACAAACCATGTGCCGAGGAGGAGAAAAAAGTATGTAAGTAAGAGGAGAAAAAAAAAGTAAACAGTTTTTATTCGTGTAAATTGTTTAACTATAGGTAAAAAGCAAGGAGCAAATTAATTTATTTATAATTTTCATCACAAGATCCGTATTAAACAAAAAAAAAAGAATTGTCTATTACAGCGTTATATTGACTCATCCTTTAAAAACTTTAAAATATTTCAATGTAGTACATATTCTATAAATTTCATACTTTTGCAATATGCAGAAGATAGTGGCCAATCACAACGGTAATTAGTTTTTTCTTTGTAATTGTTGAACCACGAGTAATTACTAATAACTCTTACACCTTCTCTTATAGAATATGCTTCTATATCCGACCAATACATTTTCATTCAAGTTTTATCACGAGCATCCACGTGCCGAAATCTCCAAATCTCTAAACAATGTAAGTTTTTCTAGCTCGGCCATCCATAGACCGACATGTGCGTAGGCTTGTAGTAATAAAGTGGTATTAAAACACGAAGGAGTAGAGGCAATAGGTGAACAAGAGAGCGGTGACAGATGTGAAGTGTGTTTGTCAACACTTGAGCAGCTGAGATCCCAGATGCCACGCCACATCGCCGCGGACCCTAGCTGTGATTTCGCTCCAGGAGAACAAAGATCCACTCCAGGCAGCAATCGACTGGAAGCCAGCAGGAGCCCGTAGGAAAAATGTATGTTTTTAATGCCGATGCAGATGTCCCCTACAACCGCCTGCCCAACTATTAATAGATCTGACTGCTAGATAGTTCTGGAGGAATTGCTGTAATCACGATAATTGCTCCTTCTAGGAAATATTAGTGATCTAGGAGGCTTGTATTTCATCTTCAACATGGGCTAATAGCCAATCGACATCCTATTATCCGTCAGCTGCTCAGTGGTGTGTGTTGTCATACATAATGTAGTGTTACTTTAAATTATCGATGACCTGAAAGTTAAACAATAAAATTCCGCTGAATAGTGAATTAGAATAAAAAATGAACTAAAGAAAAGAAAGACCTGTCGACGGAAATAACCCTAGGCATCCTCAGAGAATATACTTGAATGTTTACAGCTTAATAGATTGTTTAGGAAATTGACTTCAAAGAATATATATATATATATATATATATATATATATTTAAACTTCTTGTACCAGTCCGGGGAATCCATAATGGGAACGATGCTTCAGACTTTAGTGGACTGACATGAGTTGATGAATTAATCTTAATCTACTTGTCAGGAGTAGTAATGTGTTATGAATGGCACAGGAATTTTACTATTTAAAAAAAAAATATTAATAGACGTTGATTACTTTAACAATCTAGCAAAGTGTTCATACAATGTCAGATAAAATTATAAAGATTTAGACATGTTACAATAAGATTGAGACATATTTTAAAATTACTTGTAATTCTCAAGCAGGCGAAACTGACACAATTTTTTTTTCTGATAATGATGAAAATACTGTACAATATTTTATGTCCAGCAGAAACTAACGGCTCAGTATTAATTTTCGATTTGTTATCAGAGGTTATTGGCAGAAAGAACAAAGTTTCTTTTTGTTTTTTTTGTAAAAAAAAAACTCTCGGACTCACGTTCCATGCTCAACTAGAAAGAAGACCATCCATTCAGTAAATTCTTACATTCAAATTTACGCACCAAACGTGTAAGGTTTGTTGAGTCGAAAACTTCTGTTTCCCGTAAAGACATTATGTAGCACAAATTTATTGTTTCGCAGCCACTAAGAATTTACGGATCAAATACATATTAGATATTTAAGAAATTAATATGATTCTCCCTTTTTTACGATATATATATATATATATATATATATATATATATATTAAAAATTTATAAAACAATTATTACAACAATAACAGTCCAGTGATGGCTCAGTATTAGACCGCTGAGCTTCCAATGCTCAAGGTTCCAGGTTCAAATCCCGGATCGTGGTAGAAAATTTATTCTATTTTATCTGCCGTGGGGCGACCAAGTGATCAGGATTCCCTCCTGGGGCACACCCAGCCTCTACAAAGTGAGTGCCTTTAATTAAAAAATTCATTGAGATGGAAAATCTGGTGGTTGAACGATATTTCGGTCAATACTTACACAACCGTTGATAAAGAAACAGTACTTCCACTAAATTGTACTGAACCCAAGATCCTTCATGGGTTGTAGTGATACAGGTTTTTATTGAATAGTAATGCAATATGTCACACATGCAAGAGCAACAAGTTTTAGTACTATAAGTGTTCATTCACACAATGTATTATCACTATTGAAAAATATTTTTAAATACTTAAATATTTATAGTGATTAAATATGTATATATGTATTTACAATGATAAATAACAATAATAGAAATAATAATAAGATAAAAGAAAAAAGAATGTATGTGCTTCAGAAAAATTTCAATAGCAAAACAAGTAGATCATATGGAAAATATACGTATGAAATATTATGGATAGAAATTCAGAAGAAAGATAAAGTTAACATTACGTTTCAGAATAATGATAGATCAGCCTGTTTAAGTCAGTTTTACCATTTGTGAACTTGATTAGAATGCCTTACATTTTTCAACCTCTGTTATACGTTAATAGATTAGTTATTTGTTATTATTTGTGAGTTTCGAGAATTCTCTTAGAAGATTCTAAACAAAACAAATATCGTTTTAGTCCCCCTTTTTTCTGTTATTATTATTTTTTATTATCCTGGAGAAGTGACCCCTCCTAACTAGTTCAGATAAAAGCAAACAGTGCTAAAAGGTCACAGTGAATTTTCGCACGGCTACCTACTCCACTGTCGAAAACCACTTATCTGCGTCAGGTGTGGCTTCTCTAGAACCGGGAACCACATACTGGAGGACACAACACAATGAAGCCACAAGGAAGTATCTTAATATGCACAGAACTGTTCAGAAAATGTTTCAAGATACTGAGAGAGATGTGGAAATCCTGATGAAAGTTTTGAAAAACATAACAAAAAAAACAAAAAAAAACGGTATTTTGAATAGAATATAGAAAGTCTGAGTAATGAAAGAATTTCCAATGACCCTATCGGGTAGAGACAAATTCAGTAAATAAATGAATAAATAATATTATGCTGTTATGAATATATTATCATTTATATCTGAATATTCAAAAATTGGCGGGAAATTCCCTGTTTTACTTGAATATTCTCTTCCAGACTCGCCTACCGATTGAGATATACTCATAAAGTTGCACGATAAGGATCCTTCGACATTTCCATCGCTTGGAAGACGCCTCGACGCCTAACCCGACTACAATATGATCCGCTGATATCGAAGCCATCTCATATCCCGGAAGGCAAGAGCTGTTTTTAACAATATTGCCAAGAGGATTCCTTTGTGCTCGCTCGGTTGACTTGCAATATTTTGCATCTTAGATTCCGCTCGGGCGGTAGCAGTTGTCGGTTTGTATAGAACTCTCTTCTTCAATAGCTCGCCATTGTGCCACTCACAAAGCCATTTCTTTTATTTGTCTTTCCCTATTCGAACCTGGGATTGATTTAACGTCCCCTCACGTCACGTGTGAGAACTTTATTCTCGGGCCTGAGGTATAATGCAACACAATAAAAGGAGAACGATCTATAAAAACACAAATCATGTTTTATTATTTTTATGATTATCTCTTCCTATTCACCTTCCTAATTTATTTTATCTTTTCTTTATGTTTAATTCGTCGAGCTTTTCCTTTTTTATTTACTTAAGGAGGGGGACCTCAATGCTCAAAGGCTAAAATATGTCTTAATCTCTGAAGGTTCTTGTCACTGCGGATCTTACATTTAGCAGAGTTTTTGTTTGAGAGGCTCTTCATAAGTGTCTTCAGTAAATACCGAAACCTTGCTAGATCGAAATGCTAATCCAAAAACAGATAACAAAAAACTCTGTTTTATGTTGTTACATTGCTAAATCGAGCTCCTAATCCAAGGTACTGATAATTTTGGCAGTTCAACTATTAATTAATAAGTTGGTATTTCTCATCTTAACCAATTCAACATTGCAGCCATATTACCCAACGTCGTTGCATTTTATGCAATAAAATACCATCTTTCATGGTAATTTTATTATGGTTTTACCTTAATAAAATACCAAAGATTGAGCCCCGTAAAAGGTATAATATTATACAAGGAAGTTCATACCGAAACCTGTTTATGTTTTATTGTGCACTTTATTTCTTGATTTATTCCAGATCTGCCTATGTAAACTTTAATAAATTAGCCTAGCTTATTTATTTTTCAATATGTTTTTTTTCTTTTTTTTCTTGATGATATTTACGACTGTATTCAAGAAATACATTTAGTAAATTTGAACATATGGATATAATGACGTGAAAACATTTGTTGAGAAACTACCCAGTGGTAGCACTCTAATAATATGTCTACATTAGGAGATCACGGGGCCATCGTTTTTCCAGACGCCTCAGGTGATATCAGGAATTGAAGAGGAAGCAAGGTTGGGATGATTCTGAAGTTTATTATGGAAGGATAGGTATCTATTCTAGTATTCTAGTATTGGGCCAGATCTCAAAAACCCCGTATAGCCTTAAAGGTGAGGAAGAAAAAAAAAAAAAAAGTTTGGGCCAGATCTGAAACATGAGAAACATTAAGGTCATTATGGATTATTTTATTTGTGACAAAGTAAGGAGCATTGAGGATTTTACGAAGGATTTTGGATTGTAAAGATTGGATACGAGAGGAATTTGATGATTTAGTGGAGCCCCATAGCTCAACTCCATAAATCCAAATAGGTCTTATTATAGTCATGTATATGAGTCTTTTGTAATTAATTGGAAGTTTAGAGCGTTTGTTTAGTAAGTGTTGGAGTAAGGGAAACGTTGAGCAGATTCTTGTCGTTTCAGTCTTGTATGAAGATTCCAAGTGAGACGTTTGTCCAGCTGGAGTCCTAGGTATCGGATTCGTTCTACAGGAATAAGTGGGGTGTTATTAAAGGATACTGTAGGACAGCAAGTCATTGGTTTACGACGAAGGGTAAAGGTGATTTGATGGGATTTATTTTAATCCTCCAGTTTTGACACCATTCTTCAAGGTTTGTGATGTGTTAATGAAGAGTTTGGGATGCAATTGTTGGATCATTATTAACTGACAGGATACATGTGTCACCAGCATACGTAGTGATGACAGTGTTACGATGGGTTGGTATATCAGCTGTATAAACTGTGTAAAGGATAGGACCAAGGACACTACCTTGAGAAACTCCGGCAGATTGAGAAAAGAGGGAAGAATAGGTATTAGTGTGATTTACTTTGAAGTGGCTATCAGTAAGATAGGAACTGATGATAAGAAAATATGTGGGGGAAAGGAATTTACGGAGTTTGTTAAGCAATCCCGGATGGCAGACTCGATCAAACGCCTGTTCCACGTCGAGAAAAACTCCAGTGCAATACATTCCGCGCTTCAATGCAGAGGAGACAACGTCTACCACAAGATGACATTGCTGGATAGTGGAATGGGATGTGCGGCATCGAAATCGGTGATCAGGGATTATGTGGTTGGAATCTAGGATGGAATACAGGCGTTTTAAGATGAGCTTCTCCAGGATTTTGCCCATGATGGATAAAAGAGAGATGGTCGGTAAGAGGATGGGTATTCTGGTGGCTATTTGGGTTTTTGTATCATTTTGACTACAGATAGTTTCCAAAGGAAAATGTGTGGAACGGAGTACGGCTATATAAATAAGTAAGGAATAGAATGATTTTTCGAGGAAGTAGTTTAAGAATAAGGGATGTGATTAGGTCGTGGCCAGGAGCTTTGCGGGAGGGACATACATGTAGAATGTAAATATGAAAATAAATTGAGAGATCATACAAAACGGACATATTTAAAAATATTGAACGTATAAATTGGAATAATCAATAAAAAAATTAAAAATAGATTAAAAATAAATAAACAACAAATGTAGAAGATATAATAGAGAAGCTATTTTTCGTTTATAAGATAAAATAGTTTTTCCACTAATTTAGTCTCTTTATGACCCCACTCCGAACCACCTCCTTAATCTAAAATATACAGCGGTTAACCATTAAGTATTCATTATTTTTTTTTTTATTCCTCTGTAATTATGGTTATTAACAAATTCCAAGCCCCCCGTATAAATAATTTCTACTGGTTTGTGTCACCCTTCTTCCAAGCGAATGTTATGCTGTAGTTAAATTCAACAATCATCATTGAGGATTGGAAGGATTCCCCCAATGAAATAGAGAACGACTCACAAACGCACACTCAGATAAGGATGCACAAATTATTCACAGAACTGAATACTCCAGGGGTAATTAGTTCAACCATGTCACTACCTTCCGCGTTTCATTAATGTTTTTTCTTCCATTCGCTTCGTTTGTTTTTTGTCCACTTTCGGCATTTCTTTTTTTGAATCTGTGCATTTCGTCGTATCGCATCCCGTTCAGTAATTAGTGACCCTCTGGCGCACTCTTCGATACTCCATCCAGGCTAATGGTAAGCTCCCGCTGTTTTCTCAACTTAATGCTCGAGTGTTCAATTTCAACTTGTTATTGTTGGAAAAACGCAGGACCGAGAGGAGAAAAACCGAACAGAAATTAATACCACTCAATCCCCTCTCGCCACTGTTTACTCATTACAAATTGCACTCTTCTTCTCCATGTGGAATTAGTCATGAAACCGAATTCAGACCAGCGAATCAAGGATTTTTTTTTTCAATTAACGCTGGTTTAGATTACGATCCTCTCCAAAGATTCTAAAAGCAATCTCAATGAGCAGTTATTACATCATTATGAATTATAATTTTATGCAATAATGTTATTTTACATATTAGAACTTATATTGTTCTATTAAAAAAACGCTGTTAATTATTTCAAAATGGTTTATTATTTACAAACAATTATACATCTAACGTAACATTATCTTCCTAGTTACAAATAAAAATAAATAAAAGTTGATCCCAATTATTGGACTAAACTTTTTTTTTTAATCATTAGTTATATTAAAATAGCATTACTTCAGTAACACATTCAAAATTTAAAAACCAAAACAAAGGATATAACATTTGCAGTAGAACATATCATAAAAAAACTAGAGCACATACCATTGTTCCTAATTAAATTCCTGAAACTTAAAAAAAAAAAAAAAACATATACAATACAATACACAATACAACAATACAATACAAAATAATAAACCAAAAGTATTTTAAAATCGCAACATCTCTAGTTATAGTGCTTTGATTTCGATGAAACTTCTTTTATTTTTTATGAAATTTAAATACCTTTGAAACATCTTATCAGGAATTAAATTTTACAATCTCTCTTAACTTTTTTGCCAGCTTATTTTCGTTAAAGTATGTCATATAAATAAATTTAAAGAGCGTCGAGATAATGACTTTAGACGAAGTTTCATTGAAATCGTTATATTCGTTTAGGAGCTACAGTCAATAGCAACGCAGGTTTTTCGGCCGCCATTTTGAAAGTAAAAGGAGGATAGTAATGTCGATGAAGGAGGACCATCCTCGGGTGACCTCTGATTTTATATCCAAATTTGAAAAAAAAAAAAATCGGTTCAGCAGTTTCGGAGAAAATGCGCAGACGGCGGACGGACAAAAACTTTTGTATTCGTTTTTCGAATTCCACGTAACCTGAAACGTGAAACATCAAATTTTGAAAGGTTTTCAAGTTTTTTGGTCGATCACAATAGTTCATTATTGAAAATAATAAACCAAATAAATGAATGAAAGGGTAAAAAATCTGGCGCGGCGTGTACCAAACAACTTTAATATAACACCATACGTAAAATAATTAAATGCCTGCTAAAAAATAAACAGTTATACAGTGTTCAACAGAAGGAAGCCAAACCACTTATTTTGAGAAACCTTTAGGCGAAGTTAAATAACTTTTGATAAGTATATATAAGCCATGCAAAGAAAATTTCGTACATCCAATTTTATTATTTTAAACGAAATAATTCTAGTTGCAAAGCTTTATATACAAAGAGAGATTTGAGTTTATTAGGCTGTCCGAAAAAGAATGCATGATCTCATGTCTTTGTTTATACTAATCCTCTATATAACCAACTATTTACGTATTGTTTGGGAGTCAAGCCTTGTTCCAAACAAAAGTGTTTTTTATCTTCTGGAGAATTTCAATTGTTGAAAATAATTCTAGCAGCTATTATCAAGATGTCAAAGTGTAATTTTCGTATACTTTTATTACGAGTTGAAATCGGGACCGAACGGAATCCAAACGGCCAGAACTATTGATGACTTGTGGAACGGTGGCAGTGAGTGTATGAACCGTTCAAGGATGGTTAAAAGAATAAGATTGGGGGACTGCAGCCTTGAAAACAAAGGTCTTATAAGGACTTTCTTCCTTTGCTACGGATATTCCGAGAGTTTTAGTCGAAGAAAATCACAGAAAAACTATTAGAAAACTTGCAGAGAAACTATCAATTACCAAATTGACCATCGCTGACCAACTCAACACGATTGGATAGAAAAAAAATCTTGAAACTTAGACTCCTCATTCTTCTAACGACCACCCAAGAAATCTTCCTTATGAAGTTAGCGCTGCAACTTCTTTCCCGAAACAGATAAGACACATGCCTCACTATCGACAATCAAAGAGCAATTTTTTTTTATTATTATTTTTTTTAATATTTTTTTTTTTTTAGGAATTTGGGTTACTTTTAAAAGATAAAAGTTGAATTGATGAAAATTCGTTAGAAAATGAATTTTCATAATTATTTAATAATAACGGTTCAAAATTATATTCAGATGGAATACTGTAATATTCAGAAAAATTTTAAAAAAAGTTACAATCAGTTTGGTAGAAATATATCAAGAGTAATGAAACTTATTTTGATCAACACGAGTGGTTGTTAGTTATTTATGCAGTTATATTTGAAACAATGAACCTGCATTGACATTCAGATAACCTAATAATAGATATCCTAGTAGTTAAAACTATAGGAACTAAATCTGTATCACTTTATACATTTTTTTATATTTTAATTATTTTTCGTTTCCTTTGTAGAATATAATATAAGCGTTTATAAGAAGTTTATTGCCTACCGTCGGCATTTTCTATTTTGTACCTAACGTAATTTTATACTATCAAAACAAAAATATTTGTAATATATGAATCGAAGGATCGAAAATTAAGAATATTGAAATAAGTTTGTTCTATATAAAAAAAAAAATTAAAATTATATTTTGATATTTTTTTCAACTAATACTTTAAATTAATAATACCTCATCCATGAAATAGTTATTTTCTGTAAAAAATTGTTAAGACTAGTATCATTCAAAATCATATCTCATTTTTGTATATTTTGTAGATTGGTTCCATTTTATTGAATACCTTCCAGTCAATACTTGATTGCTTAATTATACTATGGGGCTAAAGTTATTAATCTATAAAAATGATTTCCTTCATATTCATGTTCCTTAACTGGCTAAAACATAGCATTAGGCCTACCATATCATCATGCAATTAGTAAAATGGAATGAAGAAAGTAATTAATCAATGAGATAATTAAGTATATTGTATTAATGTATTCCGTTGAAGAGCGGGCGAGGAGATTCCATTATGTAAAGGAAAATAATGGAAATAAAATTGATGCAATTTCGCCTTCTTGTATAATTTAAAAGGTTCTTGATGTCAGGATTACGCGGGTGCATTAATCCTTTTTTTACATTTTTAATAGACTTTAATATTTTATCTCCTCGGTGGTCTTTGAACTTAAATAATACAAAGCCAATATCTCAATTTGGGGTTGTGGCGGAGCTTTTTCATTCATATACCTTCCATTTAGGCCATTAATTTTTATAAGCATTTTTATTATTTATTAATTTATGAATATTTTAAATTAAAAGAATCATTAATCCTTTAGAAAATCTTTCTCTTTATTAAATAATAACTAAAAATTTATATAACTTTCTTTAGTTAGGTTATTGGTTTTGGATGCTACTCGAATACTTGGTTTCGGATAGTATATAACTGATAATTTTATAATAGTATTTAATCATATTAGAAGCTGGCTTTTCTCAGCACCCTCTCACAACAATTTTTACATACCATTTATTTCACAAAACTAAAATATAATATCATTTCATCATTCTGATTCACTTTTACATCAATTTAAAGCTGTACTTATGTGCTTCAGATACATCTTATTTACTTTCAATTAATTTTACATTTCAATTATATCCTACTGTTTATCGAAACATGAATATGAAATTTATATATATATATAAATATATATATATATATATATATAATATATATATATATATAATATATATATATATATTGTAACATATTTTATTAGGGCCTTTATAAATTGTAATTGTTAATAGAACTCATGTTCATGTTTTATTCTTTTATTATTTTTGAACTGTGTGAAAAGAAACATTTATATGTAATATATTTATAAATTCAATTTATTGCTAGATATTTTATTAGTTTTAGTTGTGAATTAATTTGAAATTGTAAAATCAATAATTACATTTAACTAGCGATAAGGATTAAAAGGTACGATGTATTAGAGCTAACGGACGAGAGGTCCTTCTCTGTCAAAGGTTAAATTGTAAATGACTAGTGGTATAGTGTTTTGGAGGATGCGCGAGGCGCCCTCTAGGCGTTGTTCTAATGAACTATTTAATTCATTTATGCAAGTCATTGTTTTTTCTAATAATGATTAATAATTTTAATAGCGCAACCTGTTAATTTCATAGTGAACTATGAATTTCATTTTGAAGCTATTTATTATTTCTTTTTGTAATTACTGATTTTGTAAATAACTAATGTTTGTAATAATTTTAAAATAAGTATTCATGAAATATAATTAAATAAAAATAAAAGGAGTTTGGACTTAGAGATCTCAGGGCCTAATTAAAATAATTGTTACTAGTGTTGTCTCTCACAGGTCTGAGGGCTCACTATTAGTATAAATAGCAGCCTGGCCCCCTAGGGCAGGCACTCTCCCGAGTCACTACCTTCTCACATAGGCTCCTGGTATCTCTCTGTCTGACAGTTTGAACCAGACCAATGTGTTATTTTTTGGTTTTACCTTTCTCCTTCTCTATTCTCTCCTAACCTTCAACCTCTCTCCTTTCGTAGGAATAACTTGGTTGGCCCTTGTTTTCCTACAGTCCCCCTTGCATCTTCCAGGTTGTCCCTGGGAGTGTAGGGTTACCTATCCTCGCAATGTCAGGGGATTGCCTCCTCGGTTGCAGAGCCCTGGATGTGTAGGGGTTGTCCCCCTATCATTCTTGGCGGTCTTACCTTATCCTATCCTCGCAACGTCAGGGGATTGCCTCCTCGGTTGCAGAGCCCTGAATGTGTAGGGGTTGTCCCCCTATTATTCTTGGCGGTCTTACCTCATCCTATCCTCGCAACGTCAGGGGATTGCCTCCTCGGTTGCAGAGCCCTGGATGTGTAGGGGTTGTCCGGATGTGTAGGGGTTATATATATATATAAATAAAAAGATAAAGTAATATCTAAGATAAGTAAAATAACAGATTAAAGCAGAATGATAATAAAATAAATAAAACACATTCACACCTATGTACAATATTATTTAAAGATTTAAATTTTTTAATGTAGCTGAATGAAAATGCGAATTTTATAGGTTTTGCTAATAACGAACAACTGGCATGTATACATGAGAAAGAATAAAGTACATAAAAATTCATTATGTTCTACCATGTAAACTGCTCAATAATGAAAAGGAATTGATTCTTATTTTATTCGTTTTGATTAAAATATCCTATTATTTAAAGGATTATCTTATTTGTTGGTAATCATAAAAATTAAACTAACAGTTGACCAACATATAAGGATTCTTTATCAACGATTTTACGCTAATTTAAACGGGCATAATAACAGACTAATAAGCGACATGGCCACAGCTAACATACCTCAGAACATGAGGAAGAGACTAAAAATGCATTGGATGGGAGATCTCCTTCCTTAAACAACCTATGTAATTGGAACAAGTTAGAGAAGAAGTGCCGCTGGGTACATTCCTTCTCCATGCCTGTCATGTCATTTTTTGCTGCATCTCTGGCACATTTGCTGATTGTCAATTAAAAGACAGACGCAAATGAATATTTATAGACAAACAAAAAAAAAAAAAAGAAACAATGATCAGCATGAAGAATACACATTGTGTAAACCAACAATTTTTTTCGACTTAACTCAAATTTAATCCTCTGATATTATGTTTAACGATAGTAAAACATAGAACTAATCCAGAAGTTTGCAATAATCCCGTGAGGATGAGCGCTCAAGGGTACAGCAAGTGAATATCTCCGATTCCGATTCCGGAGTTGGCGACTCCCACAGTGTGGTCTCTAGGGAGTCAGAATCAGAGAAACTTAGCAGGCAATAATACGGATACCTGTTAATGGATCCCAGGGCATGGATCGTATTGCCTCCAGATCTAAATCTCATTGAGAACACGAGAGATGCATAGCAGAGAAGGGTTTTTGACCACCACCCGCAGCAGCCTCTTAACCTCCAGCAACTGAATGTAGTATTATCACGTTTATGAGATGAAATTCCTGGTGAAATCAGCGACAACATGATAAACGGTATGCGCAATAGGTGCAGAGCGGTAGTGCGTTATAGAGCACAGCCGGATTTACAGAGAGGGGAAGGGGCTTTCGGTCTGAAGCTCCCCCCCCCCAAAATGGTAAAATGTAACCATGTTTTATGGTAAAAAATGTAAAAAAATTATGTCTTAAAGTATTATTCCTCGTTTAATTACATTTAATAGGGCTTCAAGAATCACTTAAACACCATTTCATACAGGTAGTTAGTATCTTTCTGTTTTTCCAATGTAATTATCATTATATATATGAAAAAAAAGCTTCTGGGCTGAAGCTCTCCCCCCCAAAAAAAAATTAATTCTAGATCCGCTAGTGTTATAGAGGATATTACACAAATTAATACATTTTACAAAATTCTATACAATTCACAATCATAAAAACCTTAAATTTTATTGTTTTGTTTTTTAAACATTTTACACCATTTTTGAGGTCAAATAAAATCCATATTATAATAAAAATTCTAGGGAAAATAAATCATACATAACAACTAATTAACAACAATAATACATAATCTATTCGTTAATATTAATTAATTATGATTTATTGTTAATATTAATTAACAATTAATCATACATAATCTATTCGTTTTAAGCAGTTTAGTAAAGGTCTAATTATATATTTTTGTATTTTGTAAGTCAAAGATTTTTGAAAAATCTGCATTTCGCTTATGGTATTCTGCATGAATCTATATAGTCATTTATTTTACATTGTTTACACTTCTTTTTGAGAGTCAAGGGGGATTCTTAAACAGGTAAAGAAAACGATAACTCCAGTAAGCCAAGATTCCATTCTCTAATCTAATCCGAGCGAGCTCATTAAACTGATTACTTTATACTGATGGAGCCAATCACCATTCTCAACTTTACTCAGAAAGGACGGCTAAAGGATTCTAATGCATGTGACTCGCCCGACTGAGAACAATAAAGAGAGACGAGACAGCTAATTTCCAGGCACGGCGGGGTGTGACAGTGGCAATACGTTAGTGCAGTTGGATAGTTGGAGAAGAAGACTGGAATATAGGATTACTGATCAGTTCCAGTAGCTTGGGGCTTCTGGAAGCTAGCCAAGTCCCACGTGCTTAGCCGGACTTAGCCGCTCCTTGTCGCGTCTCATTCCCAGCCAGGCGACGGATGTAACATTTCCTTCGATTCCATGAATCACCGAGAATCCTTCGGTCACACCGTCCTTGCCATGTAGAAATCTCGTCTTCATATAAATTCAGCAAAACTCGTGTTTAAAGATCTCCTCTTTCTCAGTTATAAAATATTTTTCATTTTTTTCAGCTTTAAATATTCATCAGCGGCTAACTGTTTTCAATCAGCAGATTTTCTCATGAATATAATAGATATAACATGTCAAACATGGGGAAAGATAACCCCCAGCAGTATCGCTTCGCTGGCTTGATTAAAGTATCAAGTACAGAGTATTAAGGATAGAGCTCTCTCATCCAGCTTCTTTTTATTCCTTTTTTTTTTTTATATCTCTTAAAAATAAAATTACGAATAGAGCGTCATTCGTGATATGAATACTTTTGGAAAGATTTTTTTCTAATAAGAGCTAATATAGACTAAGCATGCCAAATAATTCGATACAACATTATTTATTTACTGAATAATATAACATTTTGTCATTTGGTCATTGGTTATAGGGAGCTAAGATCACAATTCATAGCTTTAATGATAACATATCTGTTATGGCTTTTCTCACGACTTACCTATCGATTTCAAACAAATTTCAATCTTTATAAATATGTTAATTAAACAAACGTTTAATTTGGATCTGGTAACATCTGTAGGAGACTAAAAAGGAGCTGGGTGAGGGACCTGTTCGCCTAATGTAGATATCACGCCAGGATGAGATGCCAAGGGGTACTGATCTCCCTCATGCCTAACATGCCATTATATTTCTGAATTGATCATCTCATTCACTGATTGTCATTCTCATTATGACAGGTGCGAATAAAAAAAATGAAAGCAAAAAAAAAAAATGGATCAGAAGACGGAGTTCATAAATCTGACAAGCAAGAAATTATCGAATGACTAAAATAAGTCAGAAGAAATTATGGAAGTTTTGAATGTCCTGAGTCTTGGCTCTGGACCATTTATAAGCTATCAAGTTTTATAGAAATGTTTAAAACACGATTTCTCTAAGATATTAAAGTAAAGTAACAAACAATAAATAGCTACATTTAAAATGAATATAAAAAATTAAAAATACACGATGATGTGGTTTATTCTAGTCAATAAAAAAAAATGTTTTCTTTTTTTAGTTTTGTAGGAAATTTAATTACCTTTCAAAAAAGGATTACAATACTTCTCTTTACCTCTGTGGTGAATAAGTAACGTGTGTAGAAAATTTCGTTTTCAAACCAGAGTTTTGTCTTGTCCCACTGTGGGTGGTGAAGATATTTATTGGCTATTCACATGTTTAAATTGGGTTGAGTGAAAGTGCTTGAAATGAACACACACACACACACACACACACACACAAAAAAAAAAACGAAATAGAATAATGTTAATAAGTTAATTTTTTTTAAAAATTTAAATGCTCATCCCTAATTGTTTTTCTAAATAATCGATAACAGTACACAAAATAGTTTCGATCCAGTGTAAAAAGTTTCTTCTAAAAGCTTTCCAGTAAAATCTCTGCAACGGAAATAATTCCAGGGGATTATTACAGAAGAATGGCTAACAAGATCATCCCAGTTGTGGAAACTAAATATTTTCAGTTCTATTCAGATATTGTTCGAACCAGATTAATTGTACACTGAAAAAAAAGATAAAAAAAAGTGGCAGGTGTTAGGTAACTGGTTTATGGCTTGATAAAAGGTTTTTTTTCTCTCTTCAGATATTGTATAAAATATGTCAGCAGACCATATTATACAGAAGTCTGACTTATTTTAATAAAATGGTTTAATGTAGTGTTCGTGAAAGTGAATAAGATGAATTAACGTTACCTTTTTAATACAATACTTATTAGGAATTTTATGAAAACTTTCATAATACAATATAATAAACCTCGGCTTAGTTATGTTATCAATAATAGTACGCTAATATGCAAATGTAGGTTGTAATACTGTAGATTTTGATATAGCATACAAAGATCTCTGAGTATATGAGTTTGAAGGATGCGATATGCATGTATAAAAATACCCGAAAATGGCTTTAGCAGCTTATTGAGAGATTGAGTACGATTAATTTAACCTACTTAATAAAAGTGGCGTTGGATGCAGGCAGTGCTCATGTATGACAATTACCGAAAATAGGGTAATCTGTGTAAGTGAATTTTTTTTCACTTTTGCTATTATTAACTCCTCATGGAGTCTTGAAGTTTTATAACTTTGAATAGTTGTTCCTAACATTTTGAATTACCTGTTTAATTATGTTTAGCAATAATCCATTTTGAAAAGATTCTGGTCGTCTTTCTGTCGACTTTGTTATCATGGAAAACAATGCTGCGCCGTAAAATTGAGTCGAACTTATCATCTTTTTGTAGATTAAATCTTTAGTATATTTTGACCGACATTGTTTTCGATATTCATGGGCGACTCATTCCGCGTTTTCTATAAAAAAATATCTGGTCAAGTAGTGCTCCTCCGTGATAGACTGTCATTAATCAGTGCGAGTAAATTAGTACGCACTATTTCAAACAATAGAAGATTCACATGGAGAGATGAAAAGATAAAGAAACGGTGTATATTGAAGATGATAATGAGCAAATATCCATGAAATAAAAATAAAATGTTTTACAGCATTAATAATCGTCATTTAATTGCCAAACCTCGAATACTGATAAACATCTCGGCAATCACTATTATCAAGTAGGGAATCCCGTGTAGGATCAAGTTAATTATAAGTTTTAGTTTTTTGGGTCCTCCCCTTCCTCGTCTTTAAGGCTATACGGGGTTTTTCCGAGCCAGAGAGTGTGGGCGGGGATTTAAAAGACCCCCGGCAGCGGGGCGCGAACTCGTTACAATTTTAAATCCATTGTTTCATGGATCAGGTTGCCGGGCAACGGCGGTGCAGTGCACACACGTTAGCCCGTTCGGCCACCCCGCCCACTATAAGTTTTAGTTAATTTATCTTGTCATTTAACAATATTAAAATTGTTTGTTAGTATCTTTCCTTGAGATGCTGACTTGAAATACTGAAATGAATTTCCCGTGAAATATTTTTTTTTCTTAAATTAGCGTAAAATTTGTGGTCATGCTCCGTGTACCGACATGTACAAGATTCCCCATCATCCATTCGCAGTCGGAATAAGAACCGCAGGATTAATTTTTGATTCCCTTTCGAATCCTCGCCGTGTGAATTCTATTATCGGAGCGATACCTTACTCTTAATTAAGGCCCGGGCTTTGGCCGGATTAAATAACGGTAGTGGGGATGGTGGGCTCTCGGACGGGGCTGCGGTGGTAATGAGAAGGAAGAACACAGCCAGAAGCCGTGGCATTATCTTGATGATGGGTCTCCACTGGTTCACACGCTGATAGAGGCCTATCATTTCTACAACTTATCTGGAGCCAGGGCAAACTTACTCATATAATTGTTAATATACAGCATTAGGGCGGTCCATCGTGATCCGTAGGCACGAAGCAACGATTAGATTTAAATTTTATATCACCGATCTGGACGGTCTAGAGCTGAGTTATTTAACGGTAGCCATTGCCAATAGAGCCGCCATTAGACCACTCACTCAGAGATATGTTATTTCACTCATCCCCGCCCGGCTACTAGTCTTGAGCCCATTCTGTCCGCTTCATTAGGCCCAAGGCGATCCTAATGCCTTGGTCGGGTTTTCACTCAACGTTCCAACTTCTCACCTAAGCATTAACTACCGTCTATCTTTTCCTATTACAAGATGGTTATATTTTATAATTTGTCTGGAAAAGAAGTTTAAATTAATGTCTAAAAGATAGGGTAAGCATAGCTTTTTCAGTATCTTTGTCGGTTACATAGTTCATTGACCAATATTTCAAGGCCTATGATTTGTCTTTTGAGAATAAAACCCACAGGATCTAAGAATACTCTTGTCAAGAAAAAATGCAAGCATGAGCCAAATAAATAGACAACATTTATATAATCGATATTAAACCATCTATATCCTTAAACTCATTTAAACACCAATTATGTTTCCATTTTCTCAGATAACAATCTTCCGAATAACTGTAAGAATAATATTTTTGTATTTTAGATGTGCCAGTCTCACTTTACTGTTATCTTACAGATACGCTCATATACATCTATCTATCTATCAACAGGGTGTTACAGGGTTAAGTGGCCAAACTGAAAATATGACTAAAGACCTCAAAACTAGCAAAAAAAAAAATCCTATGAAGGTAAGTCTGCAAACGCTTTGTTTAGGAGATATTCACACGTACAAATTTCCATTGGTATGAATTATTTACGTTTTATTAATTAAATAAAACTAATTTATTTTTTCCAGCTACTGTAATAATTAAAAGTAAACACTAAATTCATATTAAATGTCGTTCAAAGTGATTTCCTTGTGCATTAAGACAGGTTCGATATCTTTCTTCAACAGCAGCAGTGGCAGAATGGCACTGGATATGTGTTATTGTTTCCCAAGATTCAGTTAACCTTCTTCGTAAGGAATTAAGGTCATTGACCGGATTTGCACAGACTTTTTGTATAATGTCACCTCAAACAAAAAATCCAGCGGTGTCAGGTCTGCAGAGAGTGCAGGCCAAGCCACTGGTCGTGCACGGCCAATCCATTGATTGAGATAAGCGTTTGCGGACATATCTTCACTTTGAAAAACATTCAGTATGAATGTTAATGTTTACATTTAATTAATAAAGTAGTTAGAACAAATAAATAGGTTTTATTTATTTCAGACAACGTAAATAATTCATAACGAAAATGTTTGGGTGTGAATATCTCCTAAACAAAGCGTTTGCGGACCATAACTTCAGAGAAAGTTGTTTTCTTGTATTGAGATCCTTAGTTCATTTTTTCAGTTTGGTCACTTAACCCTTAAACATCCTGTATAATTCAAATATTCATTTGTGTCTTTCTATCATTATATTTATATTTTATTATCGTATCAAATATATAGTGCGTCACTATAGTATTAATGAATTTTTTGCCTAAGCAGGACTCTTGATTTAAACCGACAAATACTCTTGGAATTGGGGCGTTTTCAATCTGGAGTGAGGCAACTTTGTTTATTCAATTAGGTACTAAGAACTCGTAAATACCCATTTGCTTTCTATTTGGATCGTACGATAATTTGATCACAAAATCGATAAAAATGTGGCCTATACAAATATTTGGCCGTTTATCCAATATGATATCGTTTTTTTTTTTTAATTTGGGGGTGTAGGTCACGCCAAACGGCTCAATATTTTTGAAGGCCACCTTTTTTCTAGATTTTGTGATAAAATTATCTTACGATCCAAGTAGAATGCGAATGGGTATTTATGAGTTTTTAGTACCTAATTAAATAGACAAAGTTTGACCCCCTTCAGATAGAAAACGCCCCAATTCCAAGAGTTTTCGTAAATAAAATAGTTGCAGGTTACGATGAGATGAAACAATTTACAAATTTTCAGGCGGATATTAATAATTCGATAAAAAGAGGTCTGTACCACGGACTATAATGGGTGAAAAGTTCAGGAGTTGGTAAAATTACTTATATCGTGACCAGAGTGTTAGGAACATTTTTGAAAAGTCTAATCATGCAGGTAATATTTTATCTGAAAAAAATATTTTCGCATAATTATACATCCCTGCCACAAACTAACAGAGGCAACTATATAATTTAAATCGACGTTTATATTTACTCTCAATATAAAAATTTCTTGGAATATGGTGTATAGTCCGTAATACTGTTATAAATTACGTTTGTTAATATGTACATGCCAACTGAATTCCATTATAACTTTGGTATAAACATTGTCTATGCCCCCAGTTTGATATATAAGCGGAATGAGATAATAGAAGATAGATAAGGAATTATGTTGACTGAGCTAGCTGAATGACTGCTACAGTTACCAACAGCCCATTGCTAACTGCTATTATTTACTCTTCGTTCGACAGATACTATCAGGATCGTGTATATATGTAATTGAAACCAATTGTTTTCAGATCTCAGATAGATCCGAGTGATTTTTCAATTGAGATCTATATCTTGTAATTGCTAAGTACTGTATCGTGTATAAACAATATCTTGGACAAATTATTCTTTCGTATTTTAAATTTACTAAAAGGAAAAATAAAAAAGATATCTGTAATCAGTTTAAAATCATGTATATGTAATACATAAACACATGAACGTATAACTGCATGATGGAACTTCAGAAATGAGTCATATTTCCTCTGACCCCTCTTGGTCAGCCTATATCAGATATTCTGGGCTGCATACAACAAAGATGCCAAGAATATTTTAAATAGTGAGTTAATTTTTTTTCTCTTAATTCACACATATTGTACACAGGTGTGAATGTGTTTTATTTATTATATTTTCATTCGGCTTTAATCTGTTATTTTACTTATCTTGTATATTACTTTATCTTTATATATATATATATATATATATATATATATATATATATATATATATATATGCGTGTGTGTATATATATATTTTTTTTTTCTTACTTTGGTTATTTATATTTATTTTTCCTTCTTATGTACATAGTGTGTGAATGAATATTATAGCCCTAGTACCAATGCCCTTCAGTGTCGCAAACTGTATTAAAAATCAATAAAAAAAAAAAATAAAATAATTCACACATGTCATAAATTTGACAAGAAGCAGATGTGATTTGTAGCTTATTTGGAAAATAACATTTTAGGCATGAGGAAGAATACTTAAATTATTTAATTTTCACATTATTTTATTGTCTATTGTATATACTTTTGATTATTATTTTGTTCTATTTATTTTATTTTTTTGTACATATGGTGTGAATGTCATCCTACCTCACTATAACCAATGTCCAACAGACAGATTGTTATAATACTCAATAAAGAAATTAAAAAAAAAAAAAAAAATTCACTTAAATTTGATTTAATAAATAATTAGGGAAATTATAAAGGAAAGGTAATTTTTTAATCTGATTCTGAATATTCGTATTTTTATTACCTCATTACTGTAAAACCACAAGAGGTGTCATGTGTTGAAGTTGACGGGTTGTAGATATGCAACAATGTTCGGACGAACGGGTGGACTGATTTTTTTTAATTTTAGGCTCAAATAATTCAACAAGATCCGTGTGTGTTTCGAAACTATTTGCGCTTAGAATACCAACATAATATTGCCTGAAATGAGATTAGTTTGTTATTCGAAAGGTAATTATAATTTGGCAATAATTAAAAATAATCATATCAACATAATAAAATTTAATTAATAAATTTATAATTTATTAATTAAATTTTGTTCTCTTGATATGATTAATTTTAATTATATAAGCTAATTTTTATAAATAGAGTTGTGACAAGGTTAAGTTAAATATTTAAATTATTGATGCTAAAATAAAATATTTATGTAATAATAATAATAATAATTAGGAATGAATATATTTCATGCTTTATTATATATTTATTGTTGTTTATGTTGCTGAGTTAATTATACACGTCCTAAATTTACAAAGAAAAATCAACAACGTTTTTTATAAATATCTTATACATGTAAAATAATTATTTTATGAACACTAATTATTATTAATTTTTAAAATATAATATTGAGGTTAATTATTCGATTGAGTTATAGCCCATGAAGAGGAAATTCTGGAATGAATTAAAGTTTTCCAAGAAGGAAATATATTATAAGATGGTAGGCAGAAGAACGGGCCCCATCCAAGTAGTGTTATTATTCTAAGATTTGTTTAAGGGACTTGATTAAATAGAGCCCTCTGTTTGAGTTATAACATTTGTAACATTCTTCCGATGAATATTACAAAGGAGGGGGGCAAACTTCTGAGGTTGCCATGAGGGAGGGGGGCAGCAACTCGGAAGAGGAAAGAGGTAACTCCGCTTCTAATATAGAACCTTGTAATAACTCAGTTAACCTACGCCTTTCAGAGGGAATAATTAAAGTTAAGTTTCCACTTTAACGTAATTATAATTTCAATTAAACTATGGTCTGTGTCAACAGTGAAGAAAAACAGATGTTGCAACGCCTGTCGCAAAATCAATCCCCTCTCCTTGAAGATGGAAAACTTTACAAACTTGAGCTAATAAATCGATATCTATTATTAGAATGCTTACTTACAGTACCCTTGAGCGTTTAATTTTTTTCATAGTAACTTCCACCTTAGAGTTAGTTTATTTGCTGTAAACACATAGTTCCCTGAGTTTTTGTTTAAGGTAGTGTTGCCTAAAATTGGTCCTGGTCTTACACGTTGCAAAAAACAAATTATTGTTTATATGAATAAAAATTAAGGCCGAATAGTTATTAATACATGAAAATTTTAGTTATGGCATGTAAAGAATTCGTATAAACAAAATACTTTTTCAATCACATCTTCCAATTTTTAATTTTTGCTTAGTTAGGTTTTCTCCACCTGAAAAATTGCAGTAATTTCTCTATAGTAATAAGCTAATATGTAACAACACTGTTGTGAGACTCTTGAGCAAGACCAAGACAAAAATCAAAACTGAGTGCGCAAGACCAAGACTCGTCTTGGTCTCGCATATGGGCAATACTTGGTAAGAAAATGTTAGTTATTGCACTGTTCCAGATATCTTTAAAATTGTACCTCTATAGAAGTTAAAGAAAAGATTATTAAAACTTGATCGTCCATCACAAACTATTTTAAGCACCTTATATTGAGTCAATGTTTTTATTTAATTTTTATTATATCTTTACATATGTGTTTTAGAGATAAATTTTATTTATTATTCTACAAGTAATTAAAGGTATAATCATTTTTATATTTAACAACGGTAATATTGTTATTATGTTAATGATGATATAATAACGAATAATTTAATTGGAAAAAGTCGATCTATTTAACGATGCCTGAAAAAGTAATCCAAAAATGTATCTTAGGAAAGTTACCTGATAAGAGACATAAGAAGAACTATAGGCGAGAAATAGAAAAAAAAACATATCCAGAGAAAGGTGTTGATAGAATATTCTGGGAGACTATATAAATTTAAATCCATAATATTTATGAAAATTGTGAAAGCGAGACCTAGTCATGTTTTAAATTTATCTCATTTCATAACCAGTATGTTTTACAAAATATTTTCGTAAATTTTTAAAAGGAAATAGATAGAGGAAGTCAAGTTTCAATGCCTATTTGATATGACTATTGTCCATAGGAATGAATGTGTTAAGATGATTTATTTTATTTTTACCTATTGATTTATTTTTTATGCCATTTATGTTCGTTATTCTATTTTTATATTTACTATTTCTTAGTTTGCTCATTTATTTTTTTGTTTATTTATTTTTATTTTTTATTTCCCTATTATATGTATATAGGGTATGAATGAACACATTTAGCCCTGTTGCTTATTGCCCTTCAATGTGGCAGATTGTACTTTTAAAATAAAAAAAAAATTGATATGAGTTTCAAGCTTGGGTATCGTCGGAGAGCCGTTTCTTGTATCTAACCTTGGATGTATATTAGAAAAAATATATATCTATATTATATATGCTGGTTCAATCCTCACATATTCTTATAAACGCAAAATATCCCGAAATAAAGCAGGGATATTCTGACAGGGAGAGTAGAAGTTTAGGGAGAGTTTCTCAGTCTACACAAGTATGAAATATAAATAGTTATTGTTTAAAAAGCTGTTATTCTTTTAAGCCTTAAATTTATTTTGTTCCAGTATAATCTCAAGCAAATTATTATAATTTAAAAAAAATCCTATGTTCAAAACATTAAAAAAAAAAAAAGGTTATTAAATGAAACAAATTAAAACGAATTTTGCATGCAGAGCGCGGTTGCAGCTGCATTAATCCGTATATTTCTGAAAAAGAAAATTTCTCCTCCCTACCACAAAAAAAAAAAACATTTTTGGCAAAATACATTTTCACACGAGTGGAGTGCTAGAGGAGCCAACGAAGCGTAAAATTCAAAACGAGAGGGATCGCAAGAGTAATTTATAACGGTTTAACAGGGGGCAATTATTTTAGCGTTGGGGGCCGAGCTCTGTTGCAACCTAAACGTCAAATTGCATTATGATAGCGGGAGGGGGGAGGGGCGGTTGCAACGCTGCATCATTTCTATTTTATCCGGCTTCGTTAAATCGCCAATCAGCGATACGCTCAACTTACCTGTGACAGCCATCCGTCTGATGGATTGGGTGTTTGTTGTCCGGATCCCAGTAATGATAGTTATTCGTCAGTGACTTTGCATATAGTCTCCCTACCGATTATATTCCACCTCATTTATGTTCATATTAAAAATATGGATAGTTTCCATAGCTGAAATTTGATAACAATAACTTTAAGCTTATAAATATATTTACATTTGTTTGCAAAGCCTGCAAACACATTATGAAGCAGATAGGAATTTTCTGCCGCAAACCTAATAAAGGTATTTATCAATCTAGGGTATTAACTACTCAGCTAGGCCACTCAATTTTAATAAAAACAATTTTTAAATTAATGAAGACATAGAAAAGAAATGGTCTAAACGATTAACATGAGTAGAAGGCATAATATCAGTAACTATTCAAGAACAAAGAAACCTTGGATTATAAATACCTGGAATAGTGAAAACGGTCATGATCTTGCAAACGTTGGTCTTGTCTTATGTTTTTGTCCTACCCAATACCCAATTGTAGCAAATACCCCAATACCTCCAATTGTAGCAAGACCTGACATGACTCAACCTGCAACATTTGAGCAAGAATCAGACTCACATGTGCACTCTTGCGTCTCTCTGTTTATTCAAATTGAAACTGGATTGTTATTGTGTACTTGGTTTCAATGTCAACATTGATAGGCGTTCTCTAGTATCGGGATCAAGACACGAATTCTTCCATCTAACAATAAAGTTGATCGAAGTATCACTAAAAGCTGTGGTCTTGATTATAATTTTTTGTGGTATAGCTCGGAGCCTTAGCATTCTAACCTTGCATTTCGTATAAGCAGCAAATTTTTATTTCTTGTTAAGTCGTGTACATGAGTTTAGTTCTCTAAATAATAATAAAAAAAAACATAAACATTGTTTTTTCAAAATCTTTATTAGAAAATAAAATGTATATCTATAAAGAGTAAAATTTCTTCTTCTTCTAACTACTGTATGTCGTATGAAGCGTGGAATTGCAGTCTCAGTCCATCTACCCTAGTTGTTCCTATCTCTGGCCAGCCTTCTCATCTCCGGGATAGTGCGTCCTCTTCCTGTCCCCGGTTTTCCAGTAATCAGAGTACATGCGCCTGGGTCTGCCACGAGGCCGCCTTTTTCCGGCCTAGGTTCCGGAAACCACCTGGCTTTTCTGACATCGTCCATTCTGCAGACGTGTCCATACAATTTTATTTGCCGCTCCTGCATGGCGTCGCGCACTGATTTAACACCCATATACTCCCTAATTCTTTAATTTCTGATGCAGCACCTCCTGGTCTTACCAACTACTTCTCATTAGGAGGAATCTCATTTCTGCTGATGCTATCATACTTATGTCCTTGTCGAGAGTTGTCCAGCTTTCTGATCCATACAGGATGACTGGGAGGAACACGGATTTAAATATCCGTATTTTGGCATCTATAATTACTTCTTGCTTCCCTATAATAGTTTCGGAAATCTGATGGCCTTTTTCACTCGAATTAGGACCTCCTGGTCTATTTTACCATCTTTACTTATTATGGTCCCTATATAGTATAAGTATTCCTAAGTTCTAGGGATTCACCATTGCACAAAATCCTTTACTCAGCATTTCCAATTCCGACACACATGATTTTGCTTTCGTTAGGATTTATTTGTAAACCTCTTATATTCAGTTCCTCATTCCTCACACGATCATTTTGGCGATTAAATGTTTCTTCAATTGTAAAAATTTTCTTATCTCTAAAAAAACCTTTCGACGAACACCATCGGTGTAACGGCCAAGGAGCACTTTGCATCTATCCACTCTAATGTTTTCTAGGGAAGTGGTTAGCCTTTGTCATGTCATTCTTCGAAAAGCACCCATTCTGTGGTCTCTTTTTATTATAAGAGACATTGATCAGACAGAGATTCCCATTTCACGAGACATGGTGTGTTGTTTTCGAATGGGATTTCTTCTGGTTCTAGCAGCCACTGCTCCCACTGCATTTGCTGTTCTCACAGTGCGGGGACGACCTGGTCTATCACATACAGATAGGGTCTCATTATATCTATTTATAGTGCGCTACACAAACATACAGCTTATACCTAAACGTTTCAAAGTGTTGAAAATCTCTAACCTATATTTTTTAACTTTGTTTAAAATTACAGTTACACAGCTATTCGGTTTTCTTTATCACCCCAATCCATGTTAACTAAGCGAAAGAAAAATCCAAAATAATTGGGATTATTATCCCTTCATGTAAAGAAAATAACCTGATAGAGGTAAGGATTATCTAAATAATACCATAGGATGTAAAGAAAGTTCAGCTTTTGTAACTGTATTTATGGCAGAACTTTTATTTCTTAAAATGCAAAATACAAAAAATGTATTTTAGTTTATTTTTCATTTGAATTATTGCCCAGGTCTGCTGTCTACTAGTGAAGGTTCTTTGTAAACGTTTGCTAAAATAAGACATGAGCCAATGCTTATCTTCTTCTAAATCTGAAGCAATAATAACTAGAAATTTGAAATCCAATTCAAAAATATTGAGAAGAAACAGTGATGATTACATATTTCAGTCCCACAGCTATTGTATCGGATTGATCTTGGAAGGCAAAATGAAGGGGTTATGTTGAGTGGAAGGTTTTCCATTGCTGTTCGTGACAAATATGGTTCTAAACATACACAAGTTCACGATTCTACAACCTCTAATAAAACAGCACCAAGGTTTTCTATTTTTAGGTGTTTAAATCTGATGTCATGACGTAATTTTTTTAATTTTACTTTTATTTACCTATATATGAAATATCTGTTAAGAGAAAGTATTGCGATCGTGAAAAATTTTAAATCTGAGTTTTCAACGGTAGTACATCTTTCAAGGGCCCTTAAGGTCGAACAACCAAATTTCACAAAAAAGTACGAAAGTGATGCCAAATTACCAGTTTTGCTTTCGTTGTTATCACACAACTGTGCAACAGTACCATCGGATAGTAAACGCTATCTTTGTTGCTTTTGAGGAAAAGGAATACTGCTCTGCGGTGTTCCATGACATACAGAAATAATTAGATAGTGTCTGGTACAAGGACCTTATATGGAAATTAAAACCGTACTTATCTTCTACTTATTTTCTAATTCTTCAATCCTTCTTTCTTAACAGGGTTTTCTGTGCATCTGTAGATTCTTCTGACTCCTCTTTCTTCCCTCAACACTTTGGCGTACCACAAGGTAGCTTCTTAAGTCAAATTCTATATTCGCTATACACCTCTGATACCTCTAAGCACCCTAGCACGACTCTCTATTGCTTCGCTGACGACACTGGAATTCTCTCTTCCCACAAAAACTCTACTATCGCATCAATTTCCCTTCAAAACCACCTATGTGATCTTCAGAAATGGAGAATTAAAATAAATAGTATTAAATCCACTCACGTGACTTTCTCTCTTAAGAAAGCCTCATGTCCACCCATAACGATTGACAATAACCCAGTGCCTTAAAAAAAACAATGCACGATACCTCGGAATCTATTTAGACAAAAGATTTACCTGGCACATACACACTAAATTAAAAAGACAAGAGCTGACTAGACGATATAACCAACTCTTCTAGACAATAGATCCTTATTTAAATTACGAAACAAGCGACTGATCTACAACACCATACTGAGACCAATTTGAACATATGGAGCAGAACTTTGGGGTTCGGCAAAACAAACACAGATTAATAAAATACAAACAACACAATCAACAATTCTACGAAAAATTGTCAACGTACTTTGGTACATTTCAAATAAATCCACTCTTTCTGTCTCTTTCTTCCTCCCTGTTAGCTGACGGACGCAGACTAAAAAGAAAATGGCCAAGAGAAAATGACCTACTCCTACAACAATAAAAAAATTAAGTTAATCAAGCAAACTCGCAGTTAATGCCTAATTCATCAAATTTGCTAGGCAAGGTGCAAAAGGCTTAAAATGTTAAAATAAATAATGTTATCGAATAAAATATAAAACTTTTCCTTGGAAACTAAAAGTAATTTCCCTAGAACATATTTGGAAAACTAAACTTCTTAATAATACAACAGAATCGTATAAATTTAATTGTAACAGTATCGCAAACATTTATATTAATTGGTATAAGCTGTTATTTGTAACTGGAGTGATATTATCTTAAGGTTTATTATTTTTTTAAAAAATGTATTTCTCTTGAAAGTGAGATTGTAAGTGATAGTTATATGATCCATTGCATCTGATTTTTTTCTTCAACAACAGTTGAAAATATATTTAGAATACAAGAAAAAGAACATTCCGATTAATAGAACACGATTCTAAAAAAATCTACCGATCAATAAACCTTTAATGATAGTCCAATCAAAGGAGCTTTAGTAGTCATTTTAATTTTTTTTTTTAAGAAGAATGGGAAGGTCGTTCGAAATAGATTGGTTTGCAACCAAAAGGTTTATGTAGTGACGTAGCTTTTTTTAAATCGGAGAAACATGGCGGTTGAGAGTGATCCTGGCTCGATTAGCTTACTGCACACCCATTGGCCTTGAAACAGTACTTGTCTTACAAAGTACTGATAGCTTTTTTTATATAATATTTTTTCAAGAACCTTTATGGGTTGTTGTGGCACAGGCTTTTTCGACAATCTATTATTGTACACGGATGCTGTATAGTTTCTTCATAAGAAGTTTCATGCAATGTTTGAAACGATTGTCACCAAAGGTTACTACAGGAATGATGAATAAAGGAATTATGATAAAATCATAAATTAAAAGTTCCTAAATTCCGACGTTTCGTTAATGGAGGCTTCGTCAGCACAAAAGGATAAGACCACAAAGCCCCAGGACGTCTTAACACTCATGTAAAGAGTAATGTATCTTTCTTGTTACAGACATTTTTTTGCACCTCTGAGATTAATTTATATTTTGAGCCATTGTATCTAAATTCATTAAATTTTGTTAATTTAATTAATAAGAGTAAAAAATAACAAAAAATAAAATTGAGGACTCTATTCTGACTCTGTCAGACCTGAAGAGAAGAAAGTGAGGAGGACCATTACAAATCAGCCTGATGAAGGTCTAATGACTATTGACCTACACCTGTAACACAAAGCCTCAACTCAAGAAGTTGATATTTTTATATCATTTATGTATACTTTTCATTTAAATTTTCCCTGTAGACACTCCAGGAGACTTAATATGCCTCCACATAGGTATGGTATGTGCATAACAGACTACTCAAGACAGCGAAATAAGCCTCAAATTAAGGAGAAGAGGGAGTGAAGGGTTCACTATGAGCGGACAACTACTCCACTATGACAACGCTTATTAAAATAATTGGAGAGGATACAATTTTTTTCTCCTTTATAATTAGCTACCTAGGGCAATGCTTAACACTGAGAACTCAAGCTAACATCGTCCCATGAATGATCCATCGCGATGTCATATCACTGCGGCAATAATTAATTAACTGTGTTAATCAAAATAACTAAAATCTAAAATTAAAAAAAAAACAAAAAAAGTTGCCTTTTAAAATGGTACTGCTTTTAGAGTAATTATTTTACTCATTCATATTTTTTTTTTCTGGTTAAATAATTTAAAATTCGGTACCTTGTATGAAAAGCAGTTCAATTTGTGATACTTTATGGGTATGAAACTTACTTAAATACAGGAAACATAATGGAAAGATTTCTATAAAACGGATGAATTCTATGTGATAGCAGAAAAACAACTAACGAGTCTATGTTATGCTAATCCGGCATTATCAGAACAGAAAAAGAAAATATGAAATATATCTGGAGAACACTCATCACAACATCAATATCTATGTGTTCTAAAACTTATCTATGTGTTGAGATGTCCTTGAGTGGTCACCTGCCTCTAATTCATGAATGGTTTGAAAAATGATGTATATATATATATATATATATATATATATATATATATATATATGCGTGTGTATATATTACTTATTTATATATATTTAGTCATTCCAATCTAGTGTTGCCTAAATGCGAGACTAAGACTCGTCTTGGTCTTTCGCAAGAATCTTGCGGTTACTTATTAGCCTATCACTATTGAGATATTACTGTAATTTTCCAGATAAGGGAAACCTAACTAAGCCGGAGTGTAAAATTGGAAGAGTTAAATCTAAAGTATATTGGTTATACCAATTCTTTACATATGGTAACTAAAATTGTCAAGTATTAGTTACTTTTTTGCCTTAATTTTTATTAATAAAAACGATTTATTTATTTATATTTTTTTTACCGATCTTGCAAAGTTCAGATTATGGGGCAGCACTATTCCTATCGAAAGTGTTGAGAAGGATAGCTTATGTCTAGGATAGTTTTACGTTACAAATGATATATTACGTAAATATTTAACATCCCAACAATTTCAGACACTGCATAAGATAACTACAATAACTTTTCACCGAAGAGTGACTTTCATCATGAATCCTCAGACAGAAACCCTTAAGTGACCATGACAACAGCCGATTTTGTATATCTGCTAAGCTAATTTTATTCTGTGATGAGACACTGAAGCTACAATTATTATCTGACCATTGTAAAGCAATTTGAAGGTCGTGAATTCTATTGAATGTTCGAATATTTGGTTTGGTTAATAAATAATATTTTTTCCCAACTATTAAATAATTTGTATCCACAACGTATATTTATAAGCCATGTATCCACCACGGAATCACCACAAGCTAAAGTTTACCCGCTTTCCCAAAATCACCCCATCTTACGGTAATTATTTATTAACTGAACCTCAAGATCCCCTGGAAAAATACCTACATTTTTAAAAATGGAGAAATATCTAATGTATATTAAAGGGCACCTGGAGCGATAGAACCTAACCCTTGGTTAGGCCAGAGTAAACAAAGTACAATCAAAGGATAAAGACAAATGGAAGTCAGAGGTTAATAAAGTAAGGCTGTTCCATATGCCTGTTGAGCAATGGAAATATGAAGATATACCTAATTCTGCCATAAGTATTGTTACAAACGTTGAACTTTGTTTAAATTCTTGGATATTATTTAGATAATCCTTACCTATATCAGGTTATTTTCTTTACGTAGCAGGTTAATAATCCCAATTAGTTTGTATTTTTCTTTCGCTCAGTTAACAAAAGTGGAATTATGGCACGCACATTGCTCTGAAGAAGCCCAGGAAGTCATTGGAAGAGTGGAAAGAGGTCATCAACCTTCCTCAGTTATGGGTTAGTGAGGAGTTTGATTGAACTACAAAGACCCATTTTTGTGAAAAAGGAGTTTAACTCCTGTTTTAAACAGCCGCTAAAAACTATCAGGACGATATTTTGGAAGCCGTTATCAAGCCTCTAAATGATACTCTGTTTGCTGGAAGTAGTTGGGTTTTCCAGCAGGATTACGCTCACAAACCATAAAAGACCAGACCAACTCAGCAGTGGCTGTAAAAGAACATTCCAAAGTTCATCTCTGCCTGAGAAAAACACCGAGGAAGCCCTGAACTGAATCCACTAGATTATCGGCTTTGGTCCGAACTGGAGTGGATGGTATGCCACAGAGCACACCCTAACTTGGAAAACCTCAAACATTCTCTGTTGCGAGCAGTTGAGCGCTTTCCTCAAGAAGTGTTGCGTGCTGCTATTGATGACTGGCTACGGAGATTAAATGCCTCCTGTGTCTAAGGTAAAGGGAGGACATTTTGATTAACTTGGTTTTTTTGTTTTACTCTCTGTAGATATAAATTTTATTTTCTAATATGCTTTTTTAAAAAATGATTTTTCTGTTGAAATCTGTATATATTTCCTATGTACAGGTTCAGACAAACCTGCAACTCAACAACTAAATGAAGGATCTTGGGTTTCTTTGTAAGGAAATGTTTCTTGGTCAACGGTTATGTGAGAAGATGATTTGACCGAGATCACTGCCAGGGTTTTCCCTTAATTAATTACAATATATTAAGAATACCCACTTTATGAAGGCCTCGATGTACCACGGTTTTCCGACTACAGGTTTGAGTTATGACGGATATAGCAGAATGAATAGTTAATTATCATAGTCGAATTCGAACCCGGGGCCTCCAGGATTGGATTCATTACTGTCCAGTACTAGTACTCATTGAGCAGACCCATCTCTTTATATAAACATCAAACATTGGAAAATAAAATGAAAATATTATGGATCTCCTAAAAAAAGTAATCAGTGGAAATTAAATTAGAATCAGAAGCCAATGGAAGATGTTCTTATTTTTCGTTACTTCAATTCAGTCGAGGATTGTCTTTTGCCAATTTATTTTTATTTAACATATCTTTATTAAAAAAAAAATAAATAAAAATACTGTCATTAAATATCTATAATATTAAATGTTTACCATGTCTGAATCATGAAAAAAATGCAGAAAAATAGGAAAATGATTGCCGAAGTTTTAGGGTTTCTTTTGAGTTAAGAAAAACTAGATAATAAATCAATAGAACTGAGAAGTGATCTAGCATTGGGAAATAAAAATAAAATAATTGAAGTGACTAGACCTGTTTCGAGGACTGAAGGAATTCATGCCAATAAATGATCAGTACCTTCAGTTCTCGAAACAGTCGATGATGACCCACATGTTTGGATTGAAACGTCGGCACCAATAAAAACTCTATAATGACTGCGTCCTGAATATTCATAACGCATAAATAAAATAAAATTAATGGTATGAATGAAAATTCAGTTCAATTACAAAAAAATAAACTTACTGCCATTGAATTACAACAAATTGAATAGCTGCAACCATAAATTGACGCTAGTATTGACTAAACTCTGGACAGGCTGAATCATTTACAGATTAAACACGACAAGCGCACTTTGGACGGCATGATGCAAACATTCAATCATATCATTTACCACTGCAGCTTTTTGACAGGCGGAAATAGAAATTAATTCAGAAGGTAATTACTAAACTAGGCCAGGGATATACAACAAGTACACCTGTTTAATTGACCTGGAATTCTGGTGATTCTTATGGTTGAGCAGTGGAGATCCAATAATTTTAAAATGCAGTTATCAGAAAGTTCTTTAAAAGGGTTCATTTTTTACATTTATTTTTCTTAATTCTTTTTAGCTTTCACTTACCAATATATAGTAAGTGAAAGTATTGCGATGATGATAATTTTCAAATCTCAGTTTTCAACGGAATACACGTTTTGAGATTCCTTGTGTCCAAATAACCAAAATAGTCTATGTGTCTGTATGTGTGTATGTGAACAGTCTACCCATTTTTACAATTTTCTCAAAAACGATTACAACGATTTCGATTAAACTCAGTGTAACATTGTATAATTAAGTGGTATTTCATATCATTTAGGTCTTATCCCCATCGAAGTCAGTTTACAGCGCTTAAATGCCCAATACGTCTACCTCTAATTAAGTATCTTTAATTTGCTTTGTTAAAAAAAAATAACTCTTTTATTGACAGGAACTGTTAAAAAATGGCTAAATATGAATTTTAAAAGAATATGATAGTTGAATAAAGGAGAAAAATTCTTATCCAGGTCGAAAATGAATCTTCGGAAATACTAGTCAGAAGGTATACTTACAATATATTGTTGGAAAGCCGAGAATTTTAGAAAAAACAATATCTAATATATAAAGCCATAGAAAGTAATGGAGTGTGACGAAAAATTATAAATAATAATTTTTGAAAACTAATATTATTTAACGGAAATGACCTGTTTTAAATGAAATAAACTAACTTAATGTAAACTTTTAAAATTTATTTTAAGTTCGAAAAAAGTATTTAAAATCCACGGAATCAAGGCAATGATATTTTTCAATATACTATTTCATTGTACTTGTGTGAAAGAAGAAGTTAAATTTAAAAATATTTCATGGACATGTTCATAACCTTAAATATATTTACTGTAGTTTAATAACTCTAGATCTGATATTATATTTAAATAATTAGGTATCTATCGACCATTTATTCCGAGAAATGATTATGCAACATTTTAGAAAATTGAATTAGTGAATAATTCGATGAATTTTCTCAGTATCCACTTAAAATTAGTTTGACAACTTTTTGACCTGTCTATGACAGACAATGCAAATCTCGTAATTCCATTTTAGTAAACTTTGCAATGTAAAATAACAGTTTAATAACTACTAGTCGTACAATCCATAATTAACAGATCGTACCATCAATCGATATAATAAATAGGATTTTTGTATTTTTGATGGTATTTATGAATTGTTAGGTTTAGCTCGGTTTAAAATGCAATCCAAAACTTTTATGATAACCCAACATGGCCAGAAAATATTTTATATTAACAGTTGAGCGGTAAGTGATTGTTGTGTGTTGCGCGCACCAGATTTTTTTGCAATGAATAAATGAATTGTTTGATTTTTTCTTAAATTTTTTGAACAAGGATTTAAGGAGAATTAATAAAAGTACAATAATTAAAGATGATATATTCATATTTCTTTATGGCACAAACATAATGTTTCTAGCACTAATATTTACGTTTCCATGAAAAGAATTGAAGCAATCTGTAGGTTTCTCTATTTTAAACGTAACTATTAACGCTAGAAGTATTTTTTTATTTTTTATTTTTATTGAATATTAATACATTCATTAAGGCATTAATATGAAGGCTACATGATTCATTCCCACAATATGTACATTAAATTAATATCAATAATAAAGAAAAAGAAATATAAAAAAAATAAAATAAGTAAATTGATATGCCTGTGTACAAATAAAATAATGAAATAATAGATAAAAGCTAGATTAAATTAAAGTAAATAAATAACATTCACACCTATGTACAATATTTACATTCATCCAGGGGACTTTGAGTCATGCCTTATTCCCCGACGTGGAAGCCAAGGCAGGACTCCAGGAGATCCCAGTGCTTCTCCCTCAGCCTCGTCACTGTTAAGAAGTATTAAGTTTGTCCCTAATAAATAAATATCAACTCCTATGACGGAGATCTAGGAGAAAAATATAATTTCATAACCACTTTACCTAACAAATATTTAAAAAACATTATTTTTAAATTTTTTATCTTTATAAATAGGAAGTGTTTTTAGGCAATTATGTTTATTACAATACATCCCATATGACGGAAAAATAAGAAATAAAAGCTTTACAACAGTTAATTGTACCATTTTTGTAGAAAACACGGGTACTTTAAGGTGTCTAAATAGGAAATCACATTATTTCTTTATACAACTTGAATTGTATCCTAAGAACAACCCACTTCACTCTGTTATGAAAAAATTCCATCATCATCCTTTTCCTGAAACCAGGCAAGCCTTCCAATATAGACCAATTAGCCTATTCCTAATTCTTTCAAAACTTTTTGAAAAGAACCTACTGAAAAGAATCCTACTCATAAAAGATTCCCGAAAAATCTCTACCCACCAATTCAAATTTCATTCCCAACATTCCACCATCCAAAAAGGATTCCACATATCCTCAGCCCTAGAAAACAAACAGTTTTGCTCGAGTGGATTTCTGGACATAACGAAAGCTTTTGACCGGGTATGGCACCCCTTTCTAGCTCAAATCCAATCTACCACATTCTGTCCCCTCTATCCATGTCTAATACTCCGATCCTACCTCTCCGACCGCTGCTTTTGAGTTCGCTGTGGTATAGAATTTTCCGGCTGTTACTCAGTTGAGGCTGCAGTTTCTCGAGGTGGCGTCTTGGGTACCATTCTTTACATCCTCTATACTGCTGACATTCCCGTCCAACACGATACTCTCCTGGCAACTTTCGCTGATGACACTGCTATCCTATCTTCCAACTCAGATCCTGAAACAGCGTCCATACACCTGCAATACCAAGTCCGGTATCTTGGTTTTCTCTTACACACAGACGACTAACGTGGAATCCGCCTACTGGACTTAAAAGATAGAAGCTTAACCGATATTATAGCCAGCTATATAGACTACTGAATAGAAAATCTAAACTTTCTAGTGAAAACAAACTACTGATCTACAAGACAATACTAAAACCCATCTGAACCTACGGACTAGAACTGTGGGGGACAACCAAATTTTCTAATATCAAACGCATTCAATCCTTTTCATTTCATTTTATCACAACCTTACTCATCACCCTATTCCTGTAGAAAAGTCCCTATCTAGCACCACCCGTTCCAACAATCCTCCTCGCTGGTTAAAACGGCATTTGCCTCGTGCTCTTTTGTAACGTGTATGTGTTGGAGTTCTGGTAATGACCGAATTCTCCACTCAAGTCACGAGTGCCTATGGTTGTAGTACACTAACTCAGCCTCCATTGGCTTTTAATAACAGAGAAGTAGTTGAGGGAGAAGCGCAAGGATCTCCTGAAGCCTCGTTTTTCCCTCCACAAGTAGGGAACAAGTCTGGTTTGGAGTTTCCCTGGCCGATTGTAAATAGTGTATATAGGTATACCTGGGCCTAAGATGTTAATTATTATTTTTTTAAGAAAATTTTAATTCTATTTTATTTATTTATTTTAATTTTATTTATACTATTATTATTATTTTCTTCCCTCATTATGATACTTTATTATATTCTTATTTCGCTGCATAGTATTTTGTAATTACTTTATTTATTTTTGATTCTGTAAATATAGTGTGAATGTTTTGTCTGAACTCTACTGTAAGTGTCCTTAATTGAGATAGATAGTAATATTTATCAACAAATAAGTAATCTAACGCAACTTGAGGTAAATCACAAAATTTCTTTGTAATAAACTTCAACTTAATTAATATGTTCTTTAAGCTTACTGAACCAGGAAATTTTTGTAGAAGTGGGCTAGATGTAGTACAGTTAAAAAGTGATCAAAAAATCAAAAATAATTTATGAATTTTTTAAAAATCAAACTTAGCTATGTTTATCCGCCCAATAGTCCTCTTTAAATAATTTTAACAATAACATATTCTAATTTCTTTCAAAGTAAATTTTGTTTAGTTTACTATGGAGTAATTTTTAGTTACTTCAATCAAATATTCTGTTTGTTATCGCTTTTTATACAACAAAAAATGTGACCCTCTTAAGAAAACACAAATCTTAAATTTCCTGTTTTTCTGCTGAAAATTGGGCAATTGTTTATTTTTCTTTTGTATTTCTTGATTTCTATTACCAACCTTTTGAAAATTTCGCTCTATTAACGGAACATCCTGTATATACACACAGGCTCTCTCAGTTGTAAATAGCCAAATCATGGAAGTAATTCTAGACAAAATATCCGACCAAAAATTTCATTTGTAGTAAGATTTCAAACTGAAAAGGAGTTAAGTTTAATTTCAATTTTCTTAAGATGGCCAAATTTTCTCTTACATGGTAGCCGATAACACAAAAAGTATTTAAATCAGATCATTAAAAACTACTTCATAGTAAACTAAACAAAACTTACTTCAAATATAAGTGCTGTTTGTCTTTGTCAAAACCATTTAAAGGGGATTTTAAAGAGGCCGAAGTTGTGTTTTTCATTATATTATGAATTATTCGCGATTTTTTTTTATTTACCTACCTCCTTAAGGTAGGTTTTTTTCTTAGGCCGTTTTTTTTTTTTTTTTTTTATCAACTGACCTCCTGAAGAAAAGTATAAACTGTATTAAACTCTTAAACTGTATTAAAAAACTTAAATTTTTGATTCGAAAGCGGCAAATAAATTTTGTAAAAAATTATGTCTAGAATCACCCCACAGATATTGGACATTATGCACTGAGACACTATAATTGATTAATAAATACATATATATATCTCCATACTCTCCCAACAATTTTTTCACAGCTACGTTTAACCACATATTTCAAATTTTTATTTGGAGTGTTATTAATTTCACTCTTTCTTTATATGCAATTTACAATTTTTTTTTGAAAATCACTTCTTTATTCCATATTAATGATATTTATTTTATTTTACATTACATAATTTCAATAACGTTATGTAAATTACTTTTTTAGGCATGTACAATAATATTGAGTCTCTTTAATGTCAGTAAATAATTAACAAGTCGATGTTTCACCAGTTCTAACATAATTAGTTCATTAAAAAAAAAATAATTTTTTGATAATGATGTGTTAAAGCCAATACAAATCAATAATATTTCCTATTTTTAACTTGTTTTGTTAATTTTAGACTTAATTTAAAAAATATAAAATTAAGTACTGACCACCGAAAGATAATACGTGAATATATATAATAATAATAATAATAATAATAATATATATATATATAATAATATATATATATATCTATACAGTCTAAATCAATTTTTAGTTTCATTCAAATACTGAAGTGGAATAGTAATTACTGATATAAATTCAATTAAGATCTTACCCTGCTGTTTTATAGATCACAAATTGATATTAATACTGGGAGCTTGGAATAGGGAGGGAAACATCGGGTCTAACACAGTTGCTTCTATTTTACGACGTAACAAGGCAATTAAAATTCATAATTTATGGGCTAGCTCTGAGGGATAACATTCGCCACGTGCAATTATCCACTAGCTATAATTACTACCATCCAAAACTATACTAAGATGAAGAAAATGTTAAGGTATATAAGAGTTCTGATAGACTGGGGCTAAACACAGACCCACGGCGGTAGTCTCTCATAATATAGTAACTATCATGCCAGCTGGGGGTCTGTAATTGTACAGGCCCGGGCTGGAATCGAACCCAGCTGCCTTTTTTTTCTTCTTTTTTTATTCATTCGAACTGTCAAACATTTATTTAGAAAGGATTTTACTAATGTATGTATTTTCAGCATCTTCGACATTAGAAAAGGAATCGACATTTTTTTTTAATAGGAACTAATTTGTAGGAATAATGGATGTTCTCCAAGATGAGATCTTAGATGAGCTAACGGTTTCAAATCTCAAATTCACTCAACCGGAAATTGTGCAAAAAAAAAAATATCATTATCCTAAAACCTTTTTTGGGAAACGGGAAGAGTTGCAATTTTGTTCTCTATTTATTTTACTCATGGGTTTATCTGTTGATTTTTCTTCCTCATTCGACAGTACAGAACGGGAGTTTCTAATTTCACCCTCTTGCACATTTATTGGTTATATGGCTGGTGGCGGGCACCGATGTTTTTTTTTTTTTTTTTTTTTTTTGTTGTATTCAATGTGAATTTTAGTTAGAATACTGTTTATAATTTTTAAATAGAAAATATGAAGTGCATGAAAAATTATTTTTCAACTAATTCATTAGTCACAGACACAGATTTGTTGGATGTTGGATGTATCGAGGTATCCGTAGTTCCAAGTCGAGTGGACCTCCAGTTGAAGAGCAGAGAAGAAATAATCCTGCCAAGGTTACGAATCGGACAATCACGGCAAACTCATGAGGACCTAATGATAAATGGAACACTCCCTCAGTTTCTCTACTGCGGATTCAATTTAACAGTCATGCACATTTTGACTGAATGTGTATGTATATGACTGTGTTGCCCAAATGCGAGACCGAGACGACTCTTGGTCTTGCAAACGTCTTGCAAAAAGAGTCTCGCAATAGTCTTGGAGTTACCTATTAGCTTATTACTCTAGATTGTTCAGGTTGGAGAAACCTAACTAAGCCCGAATAAAAAAATAGAAGAGTTAAATGCAAAAGGATATTGGTAATAACAATTCTTTACACACAGTAACTAAAATTGTCAAGTATTATTAACTATTTTTTCTTAACTTTTTGCAAAGTGCAAGACCAAGACCGATTTTGACCAACACTATACCTAAGAAGCACAACGGAATGAAATTGGAGAATAATATTACTGAAATTTTAAAAAACAATACCAAAATGGCAAAGGAATTGTTTATATTTCTTAAAATAACTATATAACATAATTTAATTTTTACTTACACATTTTTTTGAAAATTTGAATGTTTAAAAATTTTTGTAATTTATTGTTAAATTTCATCTTATGTAATGTAAATACTGAACAAGGGATAAAATGGCCCGTAAGAGGTTGAGGAGTCCCCATTGTTAAAAATAAATAAATACATCAATAAAAAGAAATGTGTACCTATAGTAACAGACACATTTAAATTTCTAAAATTATTAAAACGTATTTCTACAGAAAAGGTATTAATGCACTTTAACTGAAGTTGTTGTTCTTAAATTATTTCATTGACAAGATTAAACATAGAAAGCGGATGAATAAACATTGGTAAATTATTCATTTACTTGCTTTGTTGTCCGATTTGTTCAGTGCCTGGCGTTATAGTTATATTCACTTAGCGAATTATTCAATAAAACATCGTTATAAAATATAAACATCATGAATAAAATATGAATAGATAAAAAGGATCGTTCCTGTGTGGATGGAGAACAATCATAGATTCAACTAATTACTCCCTTTGAAAAAGACGAGATTTTACACCAGCAAGGGCGTCCGACATTGGATGTGCAGAAGAAGTTGGGCAAACTTAACGAAAAACGAACTATATGTATGCACTGTTAAAGGAAATTCAAGAAAAAAAAAGTCCTTATTGTTTTTGTAGCATCAGGGTGTTGCTACGCACGCCTATGTAGCATCTCACTGCTGCTTATGTCCTTATTACCTATCAGGCACGGTAGGGTTGTAAATAAATAATAAAGATAAAGACGATGAAGCAGTTTATCTGCTTAAAATTTATCTAGACCCACAATGGTCTAGATACGTCCCTATGTAGATAATCGAAAATAAAGCAATAAAACAACTTTCTAAACATTATCGTAATTTCTATTTTCATATTTTCCTCCATTCCTTATTTTTCAATGTCATGTCAGCAAATATCAAACCACAACTATAAATACGACCTCACGAAAAGTATAGCCTAGGTCACAGATATTAATCAATGAGAATATCTTCAAATAACCTAATTCTTAGCGCCATAATAGTTTTAAGAATTTAATTAAAACATCGGAACAATGAGCACCCTTCACTATTTTTATACTTAACAAATCTTAATTGACGTTTTCCAGTTAGTCAAAAATAGCAACAAGAACATAGCTTCAAGGGTCCAAAAAATAAAAGTTAATAAGTAAAATAACACTTTTATTTTTGAAGATTTTTATATTTATGCCCAACTCTAGTAATCTAGGCCAGACACTTATATAACATTAAAAAAAAAAAAGGTACCACTTTCATAATACTTCAATTCTTAGGCTATAAATATTTTTGTATAGCAAATATTGTAATATATTTCTAGATTAGCGAATAAAATAAACTGGTTAAAAATTAAATTTTGACGATTGTCAAATGACATTGGCTTTTTTCGAATTTTATAATTCAGAAATTGATGTTATTGTATGTAGTGACATACGCTATGAGTTCATTACTGGTAATTGAAAATACCAGACCCAAAACTACCCCAGAAAAAGAAATAAGAAACGTTTGGTGACTACTAAGGGAGAAGGGCAAAGTAGTGTTTACCTGGGTTCTTCTGATTGCGGGATCACCGGCAATGAACAAACCGATCAAGCAGCCAATATGGTAGTACAGCATACCACACAAACAACACTTGTGGAATCAATGAATGAAAACCATCTAGAGGACTACGTAAAAAAAAAAAAATACGGAGAATGTGTGGAAAATATAGCAAATGTCTCTATAAGGGGTTCCTGAACTCCAGTGAACAAAAGTAAATTAAAAAAAAAAAAAACTGTAAAAAATGGAAGGAAGAAAAACAACCTCTATAAGATAGCTACATTTCTAGAACTTTTTCGGCTAAAAATGATTAATTAAAAATTCAAAAATACTTTTGATTTCTTTCGTTGTACAACCTCCAAATACAAAATAAAACATTTTCACAGTCTGACTAGTTATGTACAAATTGTCTATAAAAACATTCTCTATAAAATAAAATTATATTTGTACTTATTAAAAATATTTTTCCAACTTTGTCGCAGAAAATATATTTGAAAATTGGGTGAAAATGAAGGTATTCACATGAGGAGTGACTGAATCATAAAATCCTAGGATATGTTTCTATGTTATTACCCCTGGAAATAAATGAAAATTTAAAAGGTCGTGATAAAATAGTTACTTACCTACATATTGGCCTTAGCTTAGCCAGCTTGTCGACTTTTTTTCTTAATCTAATTTAGTTTTCATATTTTATTTATTCATGTAAATTATTTGTTATCAACTCATTTTTTTTTTTTTTTACATTAAATTATTGGGGGAGTGAAACGATATTCTCGTCCTCTCAACATTTTTATTGGGGGAGGAAGAGGGGCAATCGGCCTTCTCCAAAGCTGCGCCAATGGTAAGAGAGACTCTTACTGCAAGACAGAAACGATGATCAAGACTGGCTGTCTCTTCTTGGTCTTGCATTTTGGCAACTCCAACGCGGGTAATTGTAGTACTGTAAAATGTGGATATCACTCGAGATCATCAGAGATTAATAATTATTTAAAATTATTTTTTAGATGTTGGAATGTTTTGGAAAGGATATAGATGGAGGAGCAGGTATATCAGTAAATATATACCTCAAAGGCTTTCGATAGAGTTGAACGTTTTGTTCAATCACGACCGGGACAGTAGCTCTTTTATTTCTCCTCCAGAAGCCTATAATATCGGCATTTCTAAACTTTTCCACCACTCTCCTCCCCCCACGGGAGCTCGCCTGTAATTTGTACAGTAGGAGAGTAGCACCGCCGATTATTTAAACAGCTCTATATCATCCAATATTGAAATGATAATTACAATCAACTACGGGACGTGGAAGGAGGTCTTTAGCGTTCTTTATTAGTATTATCCACCACCCTCCCAGTAGGGATTTGGTTATGTATAATTCATAAGAAAGAAAGGTATTTGGGCGGGTAATGCCGGAGCCGTGGGGTAGAGGGGGCTGAGTTAACCTGTAATATAGAGCTGTGATTGGATCTGGGCAAGTTGGAAATTATAGCGGGAGCGGATGGTACGGGAGATGGGAGATAGTACGGCCATGAACAGTAGCTGGCTTTATAGAGAGCTGTCTATATCCAATCTGTTATCTCATCTTCACCGCTATCTGTTCTCTGTTCTGTCTCTCATCGGGTATATGCTCTACTGCTCAGCTTGTATCCAGCATGTTTACCTAATGCCCTAATAGTGTACTGTGGGGCCGATGAAAATTATCTAAGAGAACGATTTATTAATATATTTATCTATGGTATTTGAAATATATTTTTTATTAAAATTGTGTCATTTGCCAATATAGGCAGTATCTCAAAAAAAAAAAAAAAAAAAAAAAAAAAAAAAAAAAAAAAAAAAAAATCGTAGATATATTTACCTCATCGTAAACTACAACTATTTTATTTACAAAAATTATCGGCATTGGAGAATTTTCAATATGAATATCGGCAAGCTTTGTCTATTTAATTAGGTAATAAAAACTAGTAAATACACATTTTCTTTCTACTTGAATTGAAAGATAATTTGATCACATAATCGATAAAAAATGTGGCCTACAAAAATATTGGGTCCTTTGTCTAATACAACCTCGTTAATTTGAAAATTTGGGAGTGTAGGACACGCCAAACGGCTCAATATTTTTGAAGGCCACCATTTTTCTCGATTTTGTGTTCAAATTATCTTACGATCCAAGTAGAAAGCAAATGGGCATTTATCAGTTTTTAGTATTTAATTCATTTTATTTCTTTATTGAGTATTATAACAATCTGTCTCTTGGACATTGATTATAGTGAGGTAGGATGACATTCACACTATATGTACAAAAAATAAAATAAATAGAACAAAATAATACTCAAAAGTATATACAATGGATAATAAAATAAAATAACCTAAAAAATAAGAAAATTAAAGCTAAGAAAAAAAACACACATGCATACCTATATAGAATCAGGCGAGGGAACTCCTAGAGAACCCTGCGCTACTCTCCCAAGCGCGTCACTGCTACTAAAACCAGCAGAGATTGGTCGAGAGCTCTTTAGCCACATACATTCATGTCTTGAGTGAAGAATCTGGCCATTGCCAGAACTCCAATTTATAAAATCTACAAAAGGTCGCGAGGCCACTGCCGTTTCAACCTTCTTGGAGGATTATAGTGATGGGAGGTGCTTGATAGGGATTGTGCAAGAGGAATTGGGTGGTACGTAAGGTTCTGGTGAAATTTGGAGAATTTTTCTGGGATAAGGTCTAGGACAAATGGGATGTTGAGGTCATGATGTGGGGTTTTGTTGGTTTCATAGAAAGGAGCATCGACTATTATTTAGTATCTAATTAAATAAACATATTTTGCCGACCTCCAAGTTGAAAACGCCCCAATTCCAAGAGTTTTCGTAAATAAAATAGTTGTAGGCTAGGATGAGATGAAGCTTTTCACGAGGTTTTAGGATATTAATAATTTGATAAAAAGAGGTCTGTACCACACACTATATACTATATATTACATATAAGATGTTTTGATTGCTACAAAACAACAAAATGTTATTTCATCATTTCAGACATTAAAAAAAAAGAAAATTATTATTCTATGTGTGCCTAAACTAAATTAGTAATGCGGAAAATGATTAGCATATTGCAGCTGGCACTACAGTCCAAAGAAATATTTTTAACAAATACGAATTAAAATAAATGTTGATGTAATTTTGTTTTATTATTTTCAATAATCAATCTTTGTAATCCACCAAAAAAAAGTTAATCTCTCTCGAAATTTGTGGTTTTTCGTTTCAAGATATGTAGTATCCATAAATCGAATAAAAATCGATTGTTTTGAGATTTAGTTGCAATTTTAAATGTCACACGAGCATAATCCTTGAAACTCGATTTTGAATCCACCCTTTTCTTTCAAGATGGCGAATAGTAAAGCCGTGTCGCTATGGACTATAGGGATATAAATGAAAATTAGCTAAAGTCTTCTCCTCGAAGCACTTTAAATTTATGTACATAATATACTTCTCCAAAAAGAAGCTATAAAAAACTTATGAGTAGTGGTAAAATTAGATTTCCGATAACTAAAAATTATCTGTCTTTTTGTGATTTTTATAATCAGGTGTTTCATAGTTTTTTTTAATTTAACTAAAAGAAGTAAAAAAATTGAAATCGGACGATTTGGTGGAAATATAGTGTTCTAAACACTTATCAATGATCAACTGCAAAGCTGGTTTTGCTTCATTTAGGCTTTTGATTCTTGTATTACATCTACTAAAGCAATTGAGATTGTTGTTTATTTTCTAAGAAAACTACTGATGATGAAAAAAAAAAAAATAATCTTTTTTTTTTATTTTCCCTTAAGTGACGAGGAAATCAGTATTACCATGAGATACTTTTTTTCTTATCCTCTACAATTTTATTGTAACTAAAAACAATTATGTAATAATTTGTAGATTTTTCATATGAATAGAAAAAAAACATCTTTGTTGCGTGAATACACCCCTAAAGAATAATGTAGTTTTAATATAATAAAAACTTCTTATATGGGAATAAAATGTATTAGGATTAATACATAAATAAAACTAATGAATATATGGATCATCATAAATAAACATTTTTTAAAATTAACTTATATAGGGATGGATGTGTTCTTTTTATTTATTTATTTTTACGTTATTTTATTCTCATTTATTGTATATATATATATATATATATATATATATATATATATATATATAATATACTATATATATATATATACATATATATTATTTTTCTGTATACTTGATTTTATTTATTGTACATAGAGTGTGAATGTGATCTCTGAACAATATTACAAATGTCCTTTGAGACAGATTGTAATATTAAATATATATATGTATGTTATATAATATATATAATATATATATATATATATATAATATATATAATATTTCATCCTCTTATTTATGATCGTTTGGTAATATATATATATATACCAAACGGTCATAAATAAGAAGATGAAAAAAAAAGAAGTAGAAATTTCATCCTGTCAATAAATCATTGTCCACATTGATTGCGTTAATTCGCTGCGTTAATGGATTCATATATACATTTCATGGTAGTGATACTTATTTATTGTCAGTTTCTAAAATCTCTGGCGTTCCCTAAAAAAAAAAAAAAAATAAAAAATAACTTTGAGTAAACTTTGAAACAAAAATGTTCAGTTCAACAATAGGAAAATTTTTATGACAGATTAGAAAATTTTGTTTTGATAGATAAAAGATAATTAAAATGAAAAACAAAAAAAAAATATTTTATCTAACTTAAATAATAAGATTTAATTATTAATACAATTACATTCTAAATAAAAATATATATATTTAAGAATAAAATAGTTTATAGGTGCAAATTGGATCGTGGTGCCGTAAAATTGGTTTAATTTTCTTAATATAAAATTATACCATACAAAATAATTTGCATATTCGTAATACATTAATATTTTTTATAAAATATTAATAAATTTTCCATTAAAAATGTTCTTACCCAATTGTGAAATATTAAATATTAATTCTCCTTGAGCACACCCAACTTTTACTTCCACAAAATAGGTAACCTTAATCGTGATTGGGAATAACCCAGGTGGAGGTTGAGCGTGAATGCCCATCACCCCACCTCTTGGTATACAATTTTACTAAATAATTACAAGGTAAAACGAAACCAGATCATTCATGGTTTAAGTAGCACCAGTTTTTTTTTTAAATTTTAATTTTGTATTTTTTTTCTGAAAACAGATGTAAATATCATAAATAAAAGTAAAAAAAATTAATTTTCATAACTTACTTATATTAAAAATAAGCCGGTTGTTCTGTCATATAAGTTAATTTATCTACTACTTAAAATGATGATTATAAATTAAGCATACATTTTTTCTGAGCTGTTTCTTTTGAAAAATATAATTTAAAAACATTTTACTGTGAAGGCATCCATATTTTTTTAACATCCATAATCAGAAATGTCATAGTATTTTAAACTTATTTAAAGGTTTTTCCTAGTTGCATCTTGAATTTACTTTGTTTGGCATATTTGTCTCGACTGCTACATAATATTTAAAAAGGAAACGTCCTTTCGTGATAATTGTTTTTTAAATATTCAATTAGATAATTAAACTTCTTTCGTAATCATATCCCGCGATGGTGGCAAATTCAAGAGCTTTTTAAATTTTCCATTCTGTTTCCTACTCCTCTCCCTCCCATCCTCCTTTATATGAACCATCAGTTACTCTCCGTAACTGAGGTGTTTAAAAGTGGGGATATAGAAGGAAGCTGCAACCCCAGAGAAACTTTAAACTTATACATTCCACATTTATCTTGTATTATTCCGACTTATAAATTATGTTCTTAGAATCCTAGAATTTGTGCTCTCGACCAATCTCCACTGGCTTTAGTACCAGTGACGCGGTTGGGAGAGTAGCGCAGGGTTCTCCTGGAGTTCCCTCGCCTGATTGTATATAGGTATGCATGTGTTTTTTTTTTTTTTCTTAGTTTTAATTTTCTTATTTTTTAGGTTATTTTATTTTATTGTCTATTGTATATACTTTTGATTATTATTTTGTTCTATTTATTTATTTTTTTATACATATGGTGTGAATGTCATCCTACCTCACTATAACCAATGTCCAACAGACAGATTGTTATAATACTCAATAAAGAAATTAAAAAAAAAAAAAGAATCCTTAAAATAAAACCAAAACCATTTTTTATATTATCAGAAATCATACAAATCCCTGCAATTAAAAAAAAAATGTATATATTTAAAAACTATCTTGTAAATTGAGGAGTTTAAATAAATGACAAATACATACAGAATTACTTTTTTAATTTTTTTTTGTATTTAAATATTTTATTTTCAATATTTATCGAAAAAAATCCTTTTTTAAGTTTATTACTTTTTTTTTTTTCCTTTTTTACACCTCACTAGAATTGCCTTCAACAGTCAAGAGTGACTGAAGAGTGTTTAATGAAAAATCCCTAACAACTCATTTATAATTTAGAAGTTAATTCATTGGCTTGCCAGGAGGGGAAAGTTAAAACGTCACTTAACAATTCCTAAATGGGCCGGTGAACATTTGAGCCGAGTCCAGCCTGGACAGTAAATTATCAATGGCCCCATCCCTATTTAAATACCGTTTGATTAAAGTGACCCAAGTTGTGTGATAATTCAGTAAGTCCAGGCTAGCAGTGGGAGGGCTGCATCAGTTCTGATTGGTCCACCACTCGCCCGGCGCGCCCCCCTCCCACCTCACATACGATCCTATAGAAACTAGCCATTGTGTAATTGGTGAATAATGAAGCGCAATTTGCTGTAGGATCCAGACACTATATGGACAATATAATTTCCAATAATGAGGCAACACACTACATCCATATTGGCCGTGGCTATCTTGTCATGGACTAAGTTAGAAGGCCGGGCGGAGATATGTTTAACCTGTGTTGGGAGATTCGTTTCAATTAGTAGCCAGTGCAGTGAGCCTATAATTCATCATTATCGCCGCGATAACTTTGCCCCTAGTTAATACATTACTGTCGTCATTAAATATCCTCTCTCATCGTTTCCTGTCCTATTTTCAGATTAAATCTTTTGCTCTGATTAGAATTTATTGGTAATTTAATACTAAAGAATTATTCTAAATTTGACAATGAATTAAAAATTATACAGCTTCCGGATATAGTTTTCCCTGAAATTGACAAAGTGATGCACTTTGTTTTATATTTATCCAACGCCTAGTATGTACTATTTGGCGCCCAACAGTCCAGAAAATAGTGGATCTTCTCACACATAATGGGCTCCTTTCATCACTTTTTTCCTCCCATCCCTTGCATTTTAAGCCTTTCATTTTTCCTGATTAGGAAAAAGAGCAGCAGATTAAAGTCAGAACTAAAAGCTACACGAGGACTCGAACTGATGATCATCAGTTCATCAGTTTACCGGATAACGCGTGATTTGGCACGGCTTATTTCACACCTAGATGTCATTTACAAAGCAGTACAGACGCTGAAATGTGATAAATTTACAGCGGTGCCCATTCTCCTCTAAGAGCATATCCACCCTCTTTCAAGAAATTTTATTGTTCCTCTCTTTTAAAAACGGTGCCTTCGATATCGGAATTAGAAAAATTGCAATTTATATGTAAGTACGCTTTTTTTTACGTTTTCCCCGTTGTTCTAGGTTCGAAAGTTCCTCCATAAGGAAACTCCACAATAAATATGGTTCCTTCTGAACGTTCATGATTCCGTTAAAATGTAACCTTCTCAAAAATAAAAATACCCTAAAAATGATTGCCTCCAAAAATTTTGGTTGCAAAACTTGCGCTACGCCATCCCCTTCTGGGCAATGTACATTCGAATCTCCACGAGATTCAAAGATCAAAGATGCCACTCCAGTTAGAAAGAAAATTATTTAATTAAAAGAATATTTAATAAAACCATTAAAATATTCTATTATATTTAATAATTGGTAAATGGTTGACTGTCGTGGATAATGAAGAGAAGAATAGTTGGGGTAGTCAGTCAAAAAAGAAGGCAAAAATAAATGATAATATTTATGTTTCTCATACCTTGTTATCTGGTTATTTTCTTAGCCCTGATGAAGGCCTGAACTTCAGGTCGAAACGTCGGCATATGTAAAAATAAATATTATTTATTTTTGCCTTATTTTGACCACCCCAACTTTTCTTTTCTTTATTATATTTAATATTTCACGTTTTCCTAAAGCGGAAAATTATTTTTAAAATATATTTAAGAACTTGAGAGTTGGGTAGCTCAGTGGCAGGATAATATGCTTCAAATATTACATGTCCCATGTTCGAATCCCGGCTCATTGTAGAAAAAGTATTTATTCTGTTTCATTGGCTATAGGCGATCCTGGGATGGGAGACCCTCCTGGGGCACACCCAGCCTCTATAAAGTATGTACCCTTAATTAAATAATTGATTAAAGGGAAAAACAACTGGCTGTTGATTGTGATCTCGGTCAAATCACCTCCTTGCACAACGGTATACCAAGAAACAGTACTAAATAGTACTTTCCTAGAATAAATAATTAAATAGAACTTTCCCTAAATAGTACTGAGCCAAAAACCCTTCATGGGTGGTAGTGGTTCACTTTTTTTTTTTTTATTTGTATTTTATAACTTAGTTATAAATTTGTATTGTTTATATGTGCATGAGTTGTTCGCTTTGGGACGATTCTCATATAGTGAGTCGAAATCATAACGAAATGGTTCAAGTTCAAAGAATAAATATTTTAAAGTTAATTTTAATTAGTTGAGTATTTTACTGCTCGGATATGAAGGATTGCGTTTGGGATCATTATATTTTGGATTTCACTTAAAATACCTAATTATATTACTATAATATTTCATTATCGCAATCTCAAAGAGCATGGTTTATTTATCCTTTCAATCTCCACAAAATTACATGGCCTAGAGCTTTACTCATTATTGGATGAAAATAAAAAGAAGGCTCTGATTGAAAAAATTAAACGCTATGCCCATTTATACCCAAGTTAACTGGATTTATAAAGTTATAAATTTGTATCTTCATATTTTTGAAAAAGTGATATTAACAATAAAACATTTATAGCAATTACAAACATTCATTTAAAAACAACTTCATTATATTTCATGTTTGTTATTTACTTATTAACACTATTCACTAATCACAATATGTTATGAAAATTTTGTTTTACTCAATTACCTTAAAGAATATTGATGAAAAGTAATGAACATTTTTTTTTCTGAATTCTACATTTTCTAAAATATAAAACTATTTATATTAAATAAATATCTTTTTTCTTTAGCTGTACTAACAGCAGCAATATATAAAGGTATATTAAATTTTTTTTCTGTCATTATTAATCACTCCAACTGTTGAATTTTGATCTATTGTGGTAACGACTTTTTTTAAATACTCACAAAAAAGATTATCAATGTTTTCTAGAATGCTTTCCCGCTATGAAACAGTAATTTGGAAATAAAGTGTATGACTAAAAGGCATATACCACAAGCAAACCTCGTTTAGGGGCAATAAACAGAAAGAAAAAAGTCCAAAACTTAATGCTTTTATGAAATGATACTTCAATGATCCATATTTATCTTTCGCTCTTATGTTAATATCCATTCCGGTGCCGGTGGAACCTTTAACTCGGCATCATTCCCCCGCCCTTTCTCCCTTCCCGGAAAAAAAACCCGTATAGCAGCATAAGGCGAAAAAGACAAAAAATAAATAAATAAACAAAATATGGAATTGCATGTTAAATGTGATATATGAACTTTACAATGTATGTACCATCTTATTGAGATGCTTTAGAAACATAAGGGATACAAATTCCTTCCGAGTTGTTCAGTGAGGAACATTAATGCATACGAAAGAAGATCTATCAGTGGAGCTCTATAGAATAAATTCCCTACAAAAAGGTAGGTAGGGTCTGTAGGACGGGAAGGTTTTTTGTTTTGTGCATATTTCGTTTACGGGGGGAGAACCCTTCATGCATTATATATATAGTAACGGCAGTGCGAGCAGTTATGGCCGTCTAGTCAGCCATAAAAGATGAAATGTTTCATAGGCTCATCTTGTTCTGAACGGCTTGTTATGGCTAATTTCTATGTTCTCGTTCGACATGGGACACCTGAGGGTTTTTATGCACTTCTCTGTACATCCTAATGCACCATATTTTGTCATAAAGGTAATATTTTTACCTTTTAAGATGGCGCGGGCAACGTTTTATTTCTTATAGTCAAAGAGTAACTCACATAGAAATAAAATTAACGATGTGATAACTTGAAAATGCATTACATGGTTCTTACACGTCGCATAATATATTAGTTACGTACTACCTTATAATATGAGAAAAATATCTGGGTTGCCATAACCATACGTCACAGGTTAATGCTTTGTTTTAGAATATTAGCAAGAAATTTAACATACACCAATAGGAGTCATAACTTTAAGTAAAATGGTGTGACAATATTGCATCTTGGGTGACTTTTTATTTTTTCATATCCTTCTTTTATAATTTTTTGTGATCTGGTAAATTTTCTTGCCCACTTCATAATTATTTTATTGCTAAAAGCATTGTAAGGTGTATTTATATATATATATCTGTGATAGAGCATATAGAGCTGTGGGAGAACTTCTGACTTGAATTGATCTTAAAATCTAATTCTTACAACAAAATTAAAAATCTAATCTTTAATGTTGTAGTGGATTTTTATTTCTATCCATAGCCCCTTATTTACTTTTTATTGGAATCCTGTTTGTTCTGGAGGAATCATTTCACTTAGTGCACAAAACTTCCCTAAGTAATTGAGTATTATCTTTTCAAAATTTTTTCCAATGTGGGTAAAAGGCAAACGAGGCAGTATTGGGGTGGGTGATTTCCACTCTTCGCTGGCTTCAAAATCTTAACCACGAATCATATACATTTTCTGAGTGTATTATTCATTTTTTTTGGCAACTTTTTAAATAAAAACACTGTACTTTTTCACGTCCTGGTTCTCTATTGGCCCGAGTTCTTAGATGTATTGCTTTTAACTATTTGTATAAACATACTATTTTCGATTCAATTGATATTTATTCCGATTAAAAGTTGAATTTTATATTTAAATGTTTCTGGAGTTCTTAAAAGTATTGTCAGTTAGATTTTGATTTCTTCCCGCTTAAGCAATTTAGTTCATGCATCCACTTCTTACCTTTCAAGAGCGCCAAATACTTTTTAATTTAAAAATCAATATTGTACTAAAGTCACCCTAGATTGTCACCCGTTTTACGGTATGGCATTTTTATTTATTTATTTATTTGTTATCTAACTCTTAATTCATACAAACATATAAAAAACATTCGCTACTATAGAAAACTCGACAAACAACCGAAGACTTACTATAAAATATTTTATAATAAAAACGTAAAAGACATATATGTTTACATATATAATACGTATATTATATTAAGTGTATTTAATGTATTACGTTTTTAATTATAAAATTTGAGTTCTAGCAATGGGTAGTTTCTCTTCATGTTGTACATGTCATGTTACCAATGTCACATTTACTTATTGTATTTTCTATGTAATACAGTTGTAAATTTCATTAAAATAGAAAAAATAAAATAAAAAAAAAGTATAAAATATTTAATGCATTTTAGTTAAAGAAAATAAATACAACCGTTTTATTTGTTTTTTATCAATAAGCAAATTTGATAATGATGTAAATGTTATTATTACATGCCAGGCAAAGAGTAAGCCAATACTTGTAAATATTGGCACTTTTTAGTTAGGATATGTCTCAACCTATTCCTTTTAAGCCCCTTTGTAAGAAAGTCGTCTTCAGCCTCATCTTTTATCAACCTGCCGGAGACTTTTGTTATACAAGTAAGGATAAAGAGATAGTCACATAGTGACATTTCATAAATCTAAATCGCTGAAAATAATGAATTTTACTCATGTAAGATCAGAGAATCGTCTGCTGCTAATAAGACATATCCTCCGCCTTCGATAGTGTCTGGTGGCCGCGAGCCCTTCAGCAGCTACAAAAGTACGATGCCCCCAGAAATCTATACGCCCGCATAAGTAGCTATCTCCAGGACAGATTTGTTAAGGTCAGAGGTAGCTCTTATGAAACTGAAGCTTCCATAGAGAGGGGATGCCCTCAGGGATGAGTCCTTGGTCCGACTCTATGGAAGCTAGTATTTGATGAGTTGCTGGGTGTGCTCGAAGATGAGCGGTTCTCTGCTATGGCTTACGTGGATAACTTGGCGGCGGTAGTAGCGTCAAACAGCAGAGCCGGAATAAAGCTACAAGCAGAGCGGTGCGCCAATCTGGTCGGGCAATGGTTTGAAAGGATGAAGTTACGAATGGCCGCATCAAAGCCCCAGGCGATCCTGCTGAAGGGAAAGACGGATAGGGCACACCCTATCAATCTGTGTATGCAGGGAACGAGAATACGTCCAAGTGAGGTGGTCACCTACCTTGGCATAAGGTTTGGAAGAGGATTTAATATGACCCCTCATTTGGACTACTTAGAAAGTAGGGTGGCCCTAACCTTGAATGGACTTAGTCGCCTATTGGGTACATTTTGGGGCCTCAGATATCCAGCAACGAGGATCATTTATGATGGAATGATAGTAGGTATTCTGAGGTACGCCTTTCCTGCGTCTCGGAATCTCTCACACCGTCAGAAACGCAGATTGGCGACAATTCATCGTACGGCTCTGTTGCGAGTCACAAAATCATACCGAAGTGTGTCTCACGAGGCGGTGCAGATCTCACCAGGAGGGGTACCTCTCGACCTTCTCCTGCGAGAAACCCGGAAGGCTCAGCAGGTCCTGCGGAGAATATCCGGGTGAGGATTGCAGAATACTCAAGAAAATGGAAGAGGAATATTCGGGAGGATACCATAGATGAGTAGATTCGGCGGTGGATAGCAACCTTGAAAGGATCAACTTTAAGAAAATATTTCCCCATCGTCCGAAGTCGCTTGGAAGCTAAGTGGGTTCTCCCGAACTACTGGGTCTCTCAATTCCTTACTGGGCATGGGGGTTTCCGCTCTAAGTTACATAGCTTTGGAAAAGACATAGATCCCCTAATGGCTGAGCATATTATCGTCAACTGCACCACCTTTAATGGACTAAGGGCCGAAATGATAAGAAAAATGGGAGTCTATGGCCTCACGGAGGATGAATTTCCCGAGTTAGTGACGGAGCAGAACTACCCGTATTACAAAGATTTTGTGTACGGGTGGAAAGCTGCTCTGGGACCCTCTCACTTTAATCTGGGAAGAGAACCTGCTAATCACAAAATAAAATTGAAAATTAATTTGTGATTTAATAGCAGAAATGGCATGCACGTGTGTGATATAAGTTATTTAAATACCAAGAAACATTTGTTATAAAAATGCTTTTATTTTCAGTAAATAAAAAATAATGTATGTTTAATTTTTACTTTAACCTCTTTTGATATTTTGTTTTCATCACTTAGCCGTTTAACTTCTCTAAGCCCTTGATTTTTGTTTATAAAGTTTTTTTTCTAAAAAATAATTCTAGTAAATTGAAAACCTCGTGATATTCGATGAATGTGTACTTATGATAAAATATATTTCAAATTATATTGCTTATGGTATCTTATCGAAACCAATGACGCGGCTGGAAGAGAAGCACTGGGATCTCCTGGAGTCCTGCTTTAGCTTCAACATTTGAGTTACAAAGCTTGATTCAGTGTCCCCTGGGCCAATATAAATATTGTACACAGGTGTAAGTGTGTTTTATTCTTCATTTTATCTTTATATATTTTTTTCTCTTACTTTGGTTATTTATATTTATTTTTCGTTTCTTATGCCCTACTACCAATGCTCTTTACTTTGTCATACTTTATTAATACTCAATAAAAAAATAAGTTATGGAAGGCTAGTTTCGTTCTATAATTATTTATTGAAATGTTGGTTGGGCTAAGGGACATTAAGATTATACAGAGTAAATTTATTAGTATTTTTTGAACGATATTGCTGGTATATTTTAATTATTTTTTCTATTAATTGATGGATGTTCAATCATTGTTTTTCCTTTTCATTCCCTACCTTTTACAACAATAAATATATATTGCCCCATTATAAAAAATTAAGAGCTGTGCTATAACGAAATTTTTTATGCAAAATATCGGAATTCAAACGTGTAGTTGTAATTGCTCTAACTTTTGAATGCTTATAAGATACAATAGTAAAGTAATATATACTTTTAAAGAAAATGTAATATTCAATAACTTTCTTTCTCGTGTTTTTTTTAGTAAAATGGGGCAAAATTTATTATAATTTTCGAAATCAGGGAATTATGGGGAATTTCTCGAAAATTACACTAAATAGCAAACGATTGAATATAGCCAATTCTGTTGCAAATTCAGTCAGCTTTAATTTTATATAGAACATTACTATCGCTAAAACCCATAGTTTCACTGATTAATTGGGAAACCGAAAAAAAAAGTGTAATGTTTGGATGGTAAATTCAAAGTTTCGACTTAAAATCGTATGTCTTAATTGTCTGTTATTTCATGTTTTAGGAAGGTAAATACTATAAATTTAAAAGTTAGTAGCTTTACATAATTATGTTTAATATTTGTATTAACTAATAGATATTTTCTATTCATACCTGGCTACCATTTTGTATTCCAGCGGCTATAAGATGGTAGACGAACATTTTTCTTTTCAGACATGTGGTTATGATCAATTTATAATACCAAATCTGAGTATGAAATATGTCACCTTTTTTGCCACGGGCCTCTGGACTATCTGTATTACATCGTTCCATCGACAAACAGACATTGCCTATTTATGAAGACTTGTAGATGGCGATATATGTTTTTTTCTGTCACCCAACTGAATATGGATCAGGAGGAAGTAGACACTGCCTCCTTTAATTACCCATCCGTGCACTCGGGGAGCAATCGCATTACCCCACTGCCATCGATATAGTTATCAATAGCTAAAACGGCCTGTTTGATCTGCATTCTCATTGATTCCGCCCCTCCGAGGGTTCGGTTTAAAATAAAAGAGAATCGGTAAAGAACCCAGGTGAGCCCACTGTCTTTGTTCTCAGTTATTTTTATGATTTTTTTAAATATTCCCCCGTAATATAAAATTCACAGAAGGAAGGGTTCCGACATCTTTATAAATGATTTTTTTTTCAGATATGTTCTGTTTGCCAAACATCGATTAGTATCGGGATTCATAAGTGAATCAAAAAACCTTTCTACATCGTTGAACTCCTTTCATTTTCACGTTTCACTATTCATTCTCGTAACACAAGTTTTCAATCTAATGGTTTATCGAAAAATGCTTCTTAAGTAAATATTAAGCTAGCCAATGTACTAAATATAATAAAATCCTATTTATTTTTAGGGGACTTCGTCTCAGAATAAATTTTTTAATTTAATTTTCATTAGTGTATTCAAACATTTAGGTTAGGAGTTCACGTTAGTAGTAATAATAAAAACACATATTTGATCCCAATAGTCCTGCTTTGTTTTGATTTTCACACCAACTTTTCAGCCGTTAAGCCATTTTCAAGGGAAGAAACCTTTGCCAAATAAAACAATCTTAACAGTCTAATTATATTTGCTAATTAATTATTTTCATTTAATACTTTAATTTACATACCTATTTTAAACAATTAAAAATATTTATGGACTGAATTACCCTTGTCAACATAATTTCGTTAGTCAAACACTAAAATCTTCTTCTATAAGGTTTTTTTTTTTCATTTGCTGTTATTTAACGTCGCATCGACTGCCATTAGCGACGATCGTTCTTCTTAAATATAACTTATCAATTTTATTTTTCGGATGTACTTCAGCGTTTTTTCAATACCAGTGTTTTCCTTGTACGGTGACTTGTCTTCAATTTGGACTTCGATTTGCTGTTTCCGTAACTTATTGCACTGGAATATGTGTTCAACTATTAGATTAGCATTTTCACATACCTCACATGTTGGTCGATGTAAGCCAAGGTAGGTGGAGATGGGTCAATTTGGTATGTCCAAAACTGAGCCTGTTATTATAGAACATTCTTTTGATGTCAGGTGTTTTGGAGGATACCAAGCTCGATTGTCGTCTTTGGTCAGATGAAGGTGATTGCTCGGCAGTAATCTCCACTGTGCGTTCCAATGTCAACAATGTAACAATGTCAACAATCCCATATTAAAATTTACATTATTAAAACTATTTTTATGTATTAGTAATCTAGTTCATAAATATTACATAAAAATAAATACAATCACAGCTCTATAATTAATTCGACGTTTTAAAAAAACACAATTTTTACTTTCAATTGCCTATATATGGAAAATATAGTAAGGGGAAGCATTGCGATCGTGAAAATTTTCGAATCTCATTTTTCAACGGAAATACATGTTTTGAAATCCCTGAGTCGAAATAACCAAGTCCTGGAAAATAGTCTCTCTTCTGTGTGTGTGAGTAAACAACCTAGCTCAAAAGAAGTCGTACGAAACTTAAATTGTGTATTTAGGGTTTGTACGTGGTTCCGATGAGACAGCAACTTTTTCGTTAAAATCGGCTAATCGGAAGTGCCACTTAATATCAGCAGTAATACACATGTTTACGATTTTCTCGAAAACGGCTATAACAATTTTGATTAAACTCGGTATTTCGGTGTGTTATTATGTGTTCATATATCACTATAATTATTGTTCAGGTGACAGATTGTTGTATTTCTGAATAAGTAAATAAAATAAAAAAATATCAGCTATGTCTTATCTACATTGATGTCACTTTATAAGGCCTAAATGCCCAATGTTCATATACGTCTTCCTCTGAAGTACCTTTAATTCGGTTAATTTGAAAAAAAAATAACTATACTTATTGACAGTAAACTATAAAAAATGGCTAAATATAACTTTTTGAAGAATTTGATAATTGAATAAAGGAGAAAAAAGTAAAATGCTTATCCAGGATAATATATCTTTGGAAAGCGGACCATTTTAGAAAAAATAATATATAAAAAATAAAGCAATAGAAGGTAACAGAGAGTGACGAAAAAAATATAAATAATAATTTCTGAAAACTAACATTATCACATTTTTCCTAGGAAATTAGATGGAATTTTCTATATAAATGTAAACGTCTAAGTTTGAAAAAAAGTATTGCAAAACCACCGAATCAAGGCAACTACATCGTTTAAATTTCTATTTCAATGTATTTATGTGAAAGAAAAAGTGACAATATGTCATGGATATGTAACCTTAAATACATTACTGCAATTTAAATACTCTAGATCTGATATTATATTTAAATAATTAGGTATCTATCGCCCGTTTATTCCGAAAAATCATCATGTACACTTTTAGAAAATTAAATGAGTGAATAATTTGATGAATTTCACCTTTGTGATATCCCAACAGTATTCACTTACAATTAGTGTAACAACTTTCTACCTATCTATGACAGGCAATGCAAATCTCGTAATCTCATTTTAGTGAACTTTCCAATGAAAAAAAAAGTTTAATAACTAATAGTCGTACAATCTATAATCAACTGATCTCGTTCAATCCACAATCAACTGATTTCGTACAATTCATAATAAACTGATCTCGTACAATTCATAATCAACTGAACTCGTACAATCCATATTCAACCGTCGTTATAATAAATATGATTTTTGTTATTTTAATGTAGTGTTGCCCAAAATAGTTCTTGGTCTTGCACTTTGCAAGACTAAGACCAAGGCCACCTAACTGTTGCAAGACCAAGACCAGGCTGGTAAAAAAAATCGATTTTTGAATACAAATTAAGGCAAAATAGTTACTAATATTTTGCATTTAACTCAGGAAGGAAGCAGTTTGCAAGACAGAGACCAAGACCGCCTAGCTGTTGCAAGACCAAGAACAAGACCAGGAGTGGTAAAAAAAATCGATTTTTCTAATAAAAATTAAGGCAAAATAGTTACTAATACTTGACGATCTTGGTTACTATATTTTAATAATTGGTATAAACAATATACTTTTGCATTTAACTCCTCTAATTTTTCATTCCGGTTTAGTTATTTTTTTCCTATATAAAAAATTACAGCAATATCTCTTCAGTAATAAGCTAATAAGTAACTACAAGACTGTTTCGTTACTCACTTGCGCAAGACCAAGACCATGACCAAGACTGAGTTCGCAAGACCAAGACTTGTCTCGGTCTCGCCTTTGGGAAACAATATTTAAATGGCATTAATGATTTGTAAAATAATTTTTTTTTTATTTTGAAAAAAATACATTTTGCCTCAATTAAGGGCATTGAGTATTTAGGATGATTAAAATACAAACATACCATATATACAGGAAAAGAAAAACAAGATTATAACAAAATAAAATAAAACTTGGAGTAACAGAATAAATCGATCACGATACAACTATGATTTGTAAGCTTTAAACTTTAGCTCGGTTAAAAATACACTACAAAAATTTTATAATAGCCCATCATTGCAAGAAAATATTTTATATTCAAGTAGAGTAACTGAATGTATGTTGAGCACACCAGATTTTTATTTTTGACAGTCAAATTTTACTTAAATTATTCTAAAAAATATACCTAAACAAGCGGCAAAATTATTTTTGCATTTCCGTACATTTATAAATTAATTGTACTTATTGTTTCCGCACAATTCTGACCTATTTGCCCTTAATCCGCTTTGAAATTACTAGTATAATTAATTTTCTGTGCAATATACAAAGCTTCTAAAAATTTTCCTCTTGCTTGTGTATTTTTTTTTTTTTTTTTGTAGTATTTGAACCTTCTCAAAGTCAAATTCATTTTCTTTCTTGAAAACATGATGTAGCAGGGCTGTTTTTTTTTTTTTTTATATTCATTTCATTGGGTGACATGATACAAAGCTAAAAACCTTGTCAACGAATAATTAGTCTATTTTAAATATTCAAGATACATAAAAAAAGGGGCGGTATGGAAAGTATATATTGAAGGTTATCATTCTTTTAGTAACTAATTCTCGTACTATCCATTTTCTAGAGCAATTTACAAATATTCGGTCCAATCTGCCTGAATAAGTTATATTTTTATTGCCGATGCAAGGGAGGCCATATCGCCAGCTTATGAGGAAGGGTTTAATATTGAAGGGAGTGGATTGGAGCTCGCAGACGAATGGACAAGTCCATAATAAATGCAGATCCAGCCTAGAGCTATCGGCTATAGTCGCAATATTTGACCTTTGATCTCTGAATTAATAACGCTTCCTAAGTTGTAATCTACAAAATGCAGTGCCACACAGTGTTGCTATAGGCTCGAATGTGGATATTCAATTCTCTGTCGTTATTGTAGAACGAAGTTTATTGTAGAGTTCCATTAGCTCTAAAAATATTTTCTTTTCAATAAATGTAATTAATGATCAGATAGTATGTGGCATTTAAACATCATTTCAGAGTATGTAGAGTATTTAAACCACGTTACGGTCACGAGTACACGGATTCTCATGAGTTGGAAAAGGGAAGTACTTAAAGTAGTGGTGGTAGACTTCAAGTGCTACATAATCATTCACATAAAATGGGCCGATTTTTCGAAACGTATGATATTGAAGTTTTATGTTTATTTTTTTAAATATCGCTCACTGCGCAGAAAGCTATAACTAAAGAATATTTAATTGGAGTAATACAAAAATGCTTCAAAGTAAACTACAAAAGATTTATTTCTAATGAAATCAGAGTTTTTTTGTTTTTTTTCTGTTGTAGATATAGTTCGGTAGATATTTTGTCGCCTTAACAAGCCTGCTCCATCTCTGCCTGTCTTGGGCTATTTGTTTCCATTTATCTGAACGCAGCTCTATTGCATTTTTGTTGATTCTATCTATCCATCTGCTTTTTGGCCTTCTATTGAGGCATTCATTATTACGTAGAAGCTTCCAGATGGATTGCTACTAGTGTTGCCCAAATGCGAGACCAAGACGAGTCTTGGTCTTGCAAACTCAGTCTTATTACTATAAAAATATTACTGTAATGTTTTAGATAGGAGAAATCTAACTAAGCCCGAATAAAAAATTAGAATGCAAATATATATTTTTTATACCAATTATTATAAAATAATCAAGATTGTAAAGTATTAGTATTTTGCCTTCATTTTTATTGGAAAAATCGATTTTTTTGACAACTCCTGGTCTTTGTCTTGGAACAGTTAGGCGCCCTTGGCAACACTAATTGCTACGAGCTACGTCCCTTCTTAACCTCCGAGCCTTCATATCATAGAATATTGATTGACCAGTTTTTGTAAGCAGTTTTTTATTGGCCCCTCTTTTCCATATTAGTAATCTGATCCTAGATCGCTCCTGTCATCGTATTAGAGTTATTCATTGTTACAACCATTTAAAGATGATTTTTGAGATGTTAAAACCAAGTTCTGTTAAAAAAATGATGAATCAGTCGCGATTTTTTTTATTACAATCTTCCAATTAAACTATAGATCCCCATATACAGTAATAGAAAGACATCTTAGTTTACTAATCTTCAAGTCCTTGTTAATTAAATTGAGGTTTATTGCGAAATAAGTCGAGATTTCTCAAGTTGACTAAAAATGATATAATCTCGTTTTGTTATAAAAAAAAGGTACAAGAAAGTATGCCTTTTTTTCAAACAAATGAGAACAATAAATAATTACAAAGCTTTAATTAATATTTTTCATGTTCTGGGATGTATTATAATAAATTATTACTGCATACATACACTTTTTATTTCTAAAAAAAATATGCAAAACAATTTCTAGTATTTATCATCTGAAGTGATGATGAAGCTGTTTTTTTTTTTTGTTTTTTTTACCATGATTTCTATTGTAGGAACTGATACTTATTTATAGGTGGCAATTTTTCGTTTTAATAAAATGATCCAGGATTTTTTATTTTATATGTTTAAATGAGTTATTTTTAATAATGAGCCTTGATTGGTATTGATGTCCAATTGCCAATGAAAGCTCCATTTATACACAATATTGAAGAATATGGAAATTCAGGGAAAAATTGTTCAAGGAAGAATAAATAATATCTTATTATTATAATCTTATCAGATTATTTTTTTTCCTCAGTAGACCATTGTACTCATAAAAATAAGGTAGGGAAGAAGAAACAAATATCAGAGAATAATTATATGCGAAAAAGTCTAAAACATCTCGAAAATCTCTAGATAACAAATAGCCTGCATTATTTTAACATATACTCAATAACTACCACATTTTATGCATTTTAATTGATTAATTAATTAAAATATGAAAATATATTATTTTTTGTGATTAAAGTAAATTCAAGAGGTACCAACTTTTTCTTTGATAAGGCTTAATACTGGTATCGTTGACGAGAAAAACATGGTGATTTAATCTTGGAGGCCGAATCAACATTTTCCATAAACGTTGGTCAGGAATAATCCCAAAAAATACTGAACCCAATACAACTTACGGATTATAGCGAAACATTTTTTTTTTTTTATAATTTTAGTTTAATTATTAAATAGTTGTCTCAAAACAGTGGTAGCGTGAAAATACTAATAGTTAAATGAACAATATCAAATACTTAGTTGGAAGAGTGAGAACTAAATTTAACTAAAGGGAGAGTTAGAATTATGCTCAGCAAAATTTATAAATGATTAGCATTGTTCTTACTCGCATGAAAAGATGTTTACCTAATCATCGATGAACCTGAAGTAATCAACACGTGACCCGAAGCACTCATAACTTACCTAAGTGGAGGAAAAAAAATCTAAGGACAAAGGATCTATTGTTAAAGAATTAGAAAGTAAATAGGGACATAAAGGATTAGGCAACATGAAAACGTCTGCACCAGCCACGTCATTGAATAATTATTTATTTATAACTCAAATAAAAATTCAATGAAATTATTCTTTTTTCTTTAGCAACAAATAATATCTTTGTGGTCCCTAATGATTTCATTTTGTGCGGGTTGTAAGTAAAGGGTATATTTCTATGACCCAGTTGCTAGTTTATTTTTTTTAATAGCTGGGAAAATTGAAATAAAAAAAAAATGATAAAAGGTTAGCAAACCACGGCCTCCCTTGGAGCAATCGGCAGAAGGGGTTATAATCGAACAGTACTTAGCCATGATGGATGTTGACCATTGCCATGTCTTACAGCTCCACAATCCAATTAGCGTGATGATGATGAATTAACATAATTTGTTAATATAGATCTCTCTGTCCTAGCACTTAGCCGCAATATTGCTAGCCAATAGGATCTCAGCTTAGCAACAGGGTGATCCAATATTTTATTGTATAAGATCAATAAAACTACGTTGCTGGACCGAGGCACTTATATGTTTGATAGAAGATAGTATTAAGAAACGTGCTGATTTAAGAAATCGTCGAATCGCAAATGTTAAAATTAAGATGGAGATAAAAATTTGTCGTATAACCTTACACGATATTACTACAATTGATCCTATGATTTGTCTGATCAAATAAGTTAAAAACAGATTTTTTTTATTGATTTTTTAATCTAGGCACATCTTTTTCTGGCGAGATATTTTTCGAAACAAATTGTTCTTCATAGGATGGTAGAGTTAAAAGTCGTAACGATAGCAAAATAATTAGAGAAAAATTGTTTCAGAATGGTTTTTCAGTCTTAAGTACAGTTGGTCTCGTTTTTGCAGTGTAAAGGTTTATATGAAAATAATATCACGAAAGCCAGACTACATCTCTGTGCGTGTTTGGGTTTGGTTCTAATGACTTTAAGCTAGAACAAGAAAGTTAAAAAATTAATAAAGAATTAGCGTAGCCATCACATGTAATTCCACGTCTTTTTGTTATCATCTTTAGATTTGTGACGATGTATGTGGCCAAAAAAAAAAATCGACATGGACCTCACATTCTAGACAAAAGACAAGAGCTTCACCATTGATTTAGCCATTTATATAGATTATATATATTGAATCATAAATAAATTATGATTCTACAAAACCACACTGAAACCTATCTGGACCAATAAACCTGAACTGTAGGGTACAGTGATCAAACATATTCAATCCTTCCAGTCCAAAGTCCTTTGGATAATGGTTTATGCTCACTTTATGTCACACAAATGACCTTACATCATGATCTCAACATTCCTATTCAGCTATGATCAACCTTAAATTCCTTCCCGAAGGTTAAAGTGGCAGTGGCCCCGAGACATCTTGTAAATATGCTTTCAGAGTTCTCCAGCGTCCTCTTCCACTCTTAACGGGCTGCCAATACCGTTGACGCGGCTGGGACAGAAGAACTGGCATTTCTTGGAGTCCTGCTTTTTCTTTTAAATGTGGATGGTGAATCTTAGTTCGAAGTTTCCAAGTCGATTTTGAATATTGGACATGACTATGAGAATGTGCTAAAAAAGATGTATTTCAATAATTTCATTTTTGAAATGCTTGTGCATCATGGCATAGGTTAGGTACTGCTGATAAAGATGAATAATTTAATTGTTATAATTATCATTTAAACAACATCGAAACATAACAGAATTTTTTATTTTATTTTTTCGACATATTCACATCTTTGAAGCCTGATGTCAAATAATAAGATATTAAGGAAAAGATTCATAAAAATACAAACCTATTTGAGATGAGTTATTAACATTAGTATTGTGATTTCATATATTTATTTAGTTTTTAATGTAAAAAAATAATAATCGAATCTTTATAAAATCAATACTTTAAATATATTTAAATTATAAATTTCATTAAATATAGAATGATGTAGAGATGGTTGACCGTTGATATAATATGAGAAGGAGTTGATTGGGGGGTGCGGTCAAATTTATACTAAATTAAACAAGTAGAATTACTTAATTTTGCCGACGTTTCGACCCACTTGGCAGGTCTTCATCAGGGCTACAAAAGATACAAAACATGGTGAAAATAAATAAATGAATATAAGCTGATATAAAATAAGAAAAAGTTGTCTGATACAGACAATTGTTTAATTTACTATTAATTGGACCGCACCCCCCGATCAACTCCTTCTCATATTAAATATAGAAATTTACTTTAAGAACCAATTGGATATTTTTTTTGAACATTCATATACATTGTTAATAATATTGTTCATAACTGATTTTATTGTACTTTTCAAGAAAAAGGTCAAGACCGCCTAGCGCTGCAAGACCAAGACCACGACTTGTAAAAAAAATGTTTTTGTGAATAAAAATTAAGGCAGTTACTAATACTTGACAATTATATTTACTATTTGTAAAGAATTGGTATATCCAATATACTTTTGCATTTAACTCTTCCAATTTTTCATTATTTATTTTTTGCCGACGTTTCGACCCACTTGGCAGGTCTTCATCAGGGCTACAAAAGATACAAAACATGGTGAAAATAAATAAATGAATATAAGTTGATATAAAATAAGAATAAGTTGTCCGACACAGACAATTGTTTAATTTAGTATTAATTCGACCGCACCCTCCGATCAACTCCTCCTCATATTAAATATAGAAATTTACTTTAAGAACCAATTGGATATTTTTTTAGAAAATTCATATACATTGTTAATAATATTGTCCAAAACTGATTTTGTTGTACTTTTCAAGAACAAGATCAAGACCCCCTAGCTGCTGCAAGACCAATGCCACGACTTGTAAAAAAAAAAATGTTTTTGTGAATAAAAATTAAGGCAGTAACTAATACTTGACTATTTACTATTTGTAAAGAATTGGTATATCCAATATACTTTTGCATTTAACTCTTCCAATTTTTCATTCGGTCTTCGTTAGCTTCCTCTTATCTGAAAAACGACAGTAATATCACTATAATAATAAGGTGATAGGTGACTGCCAGACTGTTGCGATACTCTTGCGGAAGACGAAGACTGAGTATACAAGACCAAGACCCGTCATTGTCTCACATTTGGGCAACACTAATAGTTGAACTTAGGTTATCATTACGCCCTTTTAAAGAAAGAAAATATGTTGTTAATTTGGTGAAGAGTTAATGAGGTACTATAATGTTGTAAAATAAAAAAAACAATTTTGATATATGTTAAATCTGCTTTCGTCTTTTTGGAAACCTTGGAGATTAAAATATCATCTCCCGAGGATATCAGACTTTTTAACGATTCTTCGAGCCTCTTCCAAATAAAATAAACATCGGTCATGGGATATTTCGACAGAGTGAAGCGAGTGGACACTGCGCTCCGGTATGACAGGAAAGCAGATAACACGATATGGCGTATCTACAGTTGATTTAGCTAGCGATTGGCCGAAATATGTATGTCCGAGTAAGAGAAACGTCCGAGCAAAGGGGAGGCAACCGCCGAACAAACACCCACTGTTGGTTTAAGTCTAAGCGAGCGCGTTGGGAATTAGTGCATATTTATGACGACCAATGGCGAGTACAAACAAAACTGTCTAATATAATCAATTTCTGCTTCGCCCCGTTCTCCACTCCCTCCTCCTCAAATGTATACATTTTTCGTATATTTTTTTACTTTCTTTTTTTTTTTATTTCAGGATCCAAGGGTGACGGGTCGTTGTAGAAAAAAAAAAATTGAAAAAGTTGGTCCTTGTTTTCCATACAAGGGAAAATTCAATAGTCAACATTGGGAAAAAAAATTGGTCCCCCTTCTTCCTCCTCCTCCCACCCCCCTCCGGTGACTTATTGAGTGAGGAATACCTATGTTTGCAGAATGTCAATAGCGCCTTTACTAAATTACCCAAGCACAGGTCGCCTCTTATGTATTTTTTTCTTCTTCTTTTACTTTTATTCCCTAGAAAGGTGTTTCGAGCTGCCAAAAAAAAAGTAAAATTCTAAAAATAACGTTTTTAAATGAAAAAGTTAATATTTGTTTAATTATAAAAGGCCAGGTAAACCACATTTTACTGACATGAGTACAACCTTAAAGGAATTCTCCCAACTCACTAGTGGATCCAGGATTTAATCTTGGGAGGGGCTTCAGCCAGAAAGGTGTTATTTTTAATTATACAACGATAATTACTTAGAAAGAAAAAGAAAGGAACTGACTACCTATATAAAATAGAGTTTAAGTGATTCCTTAAGTACTGTTAAATGTAATTACACGAACATTAATACTTTTGGTAATTATTACATTTTTTTTTCATAACACATAGTTTTATTTTATCATTTTGGGGGGAGGGGAGGGGAGGTCGGTGGAGGATGGCTTTAGCCATTGAAGCCCTCTTCAATCGTAGATCGGACAGTGTCCCAGCTATGTCTCTATCTAGTTTGTTAGAAATTCGATCATTGTCAAGATATACCTCATCCTAAGTTTAGCTGTATCATAAGATTGCTATTATTTTAATAATATGAAACAAATATATGCTACGGAGCTTCAAATTTAATAGAGGCTGAGAGTCCGAGCAAAATAATTAACATTGTCGAAAAAAAATCGAATGAATATTCAAAGCATTCACATTTAAAAAGTGAGAGTATGCCTGTCGGAGCATTCATGGAAAAATGAGGGCTGAAAAAAAAAATATTAGGCCAGTAAATTGAAGATCGAAACAGGAAATTTATCGCGAATTTTTTCCTCTTGATCAAAAGTATAGAAATCGCAAAAAATCTCAAATGAATTGTGCACATGTTTTGGTAAAACCAGTTACGATAGTTTGGTAATACATGCTATCGTAGTTTATTCACTATACTCAATACTTTGCTATTGAAAGATTTGAGAGAAAGATCCTCCGTACGATAACCGCAGCGATGTGGGATCAGATTACTGACAAGTAGAGGATAAATAAGCAAAAACTGGTCAATCGATATTTCATGATATGAAGGCAAGGAGGTTAAGAGCGGGGCATATAACTCAGAGTAATCCACAGAGAATGCCTCAATAGTAGCCAACAGACAATGGAAGGCGAAAAACCATATGGATAGATCGGATCAACAAAGATGCAATACAACTACATGCAGATTATTTCATTTTTACAAGTTTTTAAATATCTTTTTCATTTATTACTCTATCTATTATAAATTATTAATTCTCCTCTAAAGAGTATACAAATATAACGGACTCGCAGGCGTTGATGACTTACATACGCCTGATATACGCCTTAAAGCATAAATAAACAAACAAAAAAAAAACTGCATGATGATAACTCCTTTATACATTTTTATTAAATCTCACACTAATTTTGGATACTCATACGCAAATGTCTTCTTGATCCACCTACGTTCTTATGTTGCGATGGAAAGTTGAAGACTAGTGCAGCAACATCCCAGGGCCAATTTTATTGAAGTCTATCCTCTACATTCGATACTGCATGAGCAAACGAATTTTCTTGACATATTTATACTTTAAAAACGTCAAAAAAGAACCAAAGCCAGAGGATTGGAACGTAGTCAAATACTTCTGTACCAGCGTATTTTCCCATTTAGAAACATGTTTTCCAATTAGTAAAGAGGATATAATAAGAAAATAAAATCTGTATATATATAAATTCTTAGATTAAAAACATTATTTAAAATAGAATTACAAGCATGGTATGAGATTCTCACTTTACACTATAACCATATCTGTTTGTCTGTCAGCATGTTCACACACAGCTTCGTATCTGTAATCTGAATCCTACATTTATTCATTCAGCAGTTTGACTCATTTCATGTTTTACTACGGCTGGTTTTAATTTTTTTTTTTTTTCATAATTTAACGTGTATTCATCTAGATCTACTAAATCATAAGCATTTTTTTTTTTTTAAATAGACAATTAGTTTGTTCAGGAACAAGGAGGAAATATTTTTAGGATTATAGTAAGAGTTATCAGTGATCCGCTTCCTAAAATTTTCTTTTAATTAGTTATAAATAGTGCTTGCATTTGTTATTATTTTATATGATTTTTCGATGCATTAATTATTGGATTAATATTTGAGTCAAATTTAATATACATTTAAAAAACTAAAATAGTTTACTTTTCTTTTTATATAGTTTAATTTGCCAAAAAGTAGATCCTAAAAATAATTTTTATTCTCACGAGTTCAAAACATTGAGATAATCACATTAAAATCATTTAATCCATTTAATATAGATTATAATTCTAATCTAAACACAATTGATGTTAATTTTTCATTTATTGGAACTTTTTTTAAGAACTTAAATAATTAAAAATTTAACTCTAATCAGTTAGAAATAAAAAAATTAACAATTTCTTAGAACTTTTATTTATAATTTTTATTTAAAAAAAAACTGTTACACTAGAGTTCGAAACGTTTATGGAACTATATATATGTGTGTGTGTAGATCATTATCACTATGGCATTATAATGTACATTTCAGTTGAAAATATTTCATAAAATATTTTCTGTGACGATAAAGGAATTTTAATCTATAGTTTTAGTTGCATAAAAGGTTTTAAAACTCCGCCTGCCTTACTTAAATTGAAATATTTTCATAATGGTTAGCAAATTATAGAAATTTATAACTTATTTATAAAGTTATGTAGTTAAGTGAAACCTCTGTGTTAATTTAATTAGAGAAAACAATTATGCCGTAATATCATTTCATTTAACAGCGCTTAAATAAGTAAAATTTATTTTTTACTTTAATCAATTAAATTTATCGTTAGATAATGCAATTATTAATTTATTAGATTAAAAAAAATAAATGAGTAAATTGAATATATTTTATTAATTAACCTTTGCCATAGAATTTTATTACTTCACACAGACATTTTGTGAATTTTCGTTAACAAAACACTAAACCAACTACTATTTACCCGCTAGTTAATTTGTTACTTCTACTTCAAAAGATGAGATGAGAGGAAATGATTATTGATTGATGTAAATTATTTAATTAATTCAGTTTGAAAAAAGGCATTTTATAATTACTTGCTTCAATAATTGTATTTTAATGAGGAAAATAAAAGATAAGAATAACATTCGTTTGTTAAATAACGCTGAAATAAATTGTAAAGAAAATACTTGCAATTGAATTAAATTGGAAAGTCAGAGGACGACAGAGTCAACAAGTCTGATAAATATAAAATCACAAGTGTGATAATTACCGCAAAACGAGTTAATTTAAATCCTATTCAACCGGTGGAAGATCGGGAGTCGGGTGGGGGAGGGAGGCTGGTGAAAATGAACAAAATAAAACAACAAGAGAGAAAGAGAGGAATTTTATTAATACAAATAAATTGGGGAAAATATATCAATTGTGGCCGCTTTTTCACAGGCGCCTCTGGCCTGTTTTTTTCCTTCGGGTAGCCATCACGTGTCAAACGCCTGACACCGATACCCCGCCGATAATCGCATTCGGTTCGGAACCGCATACATCCACATCCTATAATCAGATTACAATACAATTGTTTTCATTCTCCCAATTTATATTTCCTGCCCGTGTCCCGGTAATGATCCAACGCTCCTAAAACTGCGGCCGGTTTTAAGTCCCTCCGGTGGAAAACTCCTGTTTTTTTGCTGTGGCTAGATCCGATATTTGGATTATCCCCCCGCCCGTTTAGATTAACAACTCGTCGCTGCTTCCGGAGCCGGCGTTGCATTAGCTCCCTCCCTGGATCCGGGGGCATAATTTCGCTAAATACTCATCAGCCCGATGCCAATCAATTTGCCTATACGGCAAACGATGGAAAAACAAAAAAACCCAAAAAACAAAAACAGTAGTCATGCTTCAGTTAATAGGATCATGGTAGGATTTGGAAATTGAATTGGACGGTGTTCTTGCTCATGTTCAACAATGACAACGAAACAGGGAAAAAATAAAAGGTAAACTATCAAAAAAGGAGCCAATACTATAGACATTAAAACTATTGTGACCTGTTCCGAAATGTTATTCTTACTTTCTGTAAACCCATTTGTCATCAATATTCTGTCATTTATATAAAAGTCCACTACCACTATTTGGTTTGTAATAATCCCTCTTGTTAGTTGTATATTATACTCTGGTGGTTATGGGCTGTCCTATTACTTCTTTCTTTTCTTGTCTTAAATTTTAATAAAAACTCTTATAGTACATCTTACTTCTTTAATAAAATTTGGTTTTCCGTCTTCATTTCGTTAGTTGCATGATTTAAAGAGCAAAACTACTCATTGAAATCAACTTTCCAAGTCACTATGCGGGTTTACATCAGTGCTTAAATAAAGAATATTAAAAATAATTCGAATTTCGTAAAATAATTCATCTTCTGAAAGAGTTCAACATCCGACCTGTACTCTCCCCCACCAGTCTTCTCCTAAACAAATCATCTATTTCGTTCCATACTTCCGTTAAAAACGTTGGTGGTATTTTTTTATCAAACCCTCTCCTGGAAACCACACATCTCCCAAATTTTCCGTCGTACTATTCCTACTCTGTTAAACAGTTCAACCGTCAACGCTATCTCCTTCCATATAGAACCTGCCAGCTCCTGCTTTTCTCTCTTGCTTTCCCCACTTTTATTATGGTTGTATGGTGTACGGTGGATTATCGGGAGAACTCGAAGCCAAACTTAAATGCTTAATGAATTGCTCAATACGTTTTATCTTTTCAAGAGATACGTATATTACCCAGACTTTAAGTGGCTCTATCCATCCCACCGCCGTCAGTACTTCCTTGCTACTTTTCTATACCAGGCAATTAGAAGCCAGTGACCCTCCTATATTCCTCAGAGCCTACAAATCAAATCCTCCATTCAATCCCGTTCAACCAGATCCCGTTCTTCAGACCTCTATCCTCCCCCTCACCGAACTGACAAATTCTGGATAATTCTGCTGCGTTTGACAAATTCTTTGTAATTCTTTTGGAATAATATTCCTCCTGATATCCGACTTGCACAATCAGTTACGTCATTTAAATATATTTTTGTTTAAGCACCTACTCCTTTTCCAACCGGACTGATTACGAAATGTACATAAGAGAACTTCTTAAGTTCCCCTAGAAAGAAACTATTTTGTTTACTTATTTTATTTCCCTATTATATATATATATATATATATATATATATATATATATATATATATATATATATATATATATATATATACATGTGTGTGTATGTTTTATTTTTATTTTCCTATATTTTTATTTTAATTAGATATTATTTTGTAAATATTTAATTTTATGTATGGTCATACCGGCATTTTCTCTTTATTTATAATTTATTCTAAAGGAAAAACAGTCCTAGGATTATAAAAATATTTTCATTTCATTTCGTTACATTGATTTTTATCTTTTTCATTTTAATCCAGCAAAATTCGACGCTATTTAATATGTAATTGTGGCAATTTGAGATTCTTTGTTGTCTTCTATTCGGATCATTCCTTCTCTACTTATCCACTATAGTCGTTGCCGGTGACCGAGCAGACTATGGTGCTTGCAATAGGTAATCAAAGTTAAGCTGCCTCGAGCGTGGTAAGTATTTGGAAGAGTGATCGCGTTAATTGAATGACTGTCCACCAAGGAAAAACCACAGTGTCTGAGATCTTTCCACTGTGTATTCGAGATTCATGACTCTAGAGGATGCAACACACACCTACCTAGCGTACAGGTTATGATCCTACTCAGCGTACTTAAAACGGGAATCGCGGTAAGATTTTCCAGGATGGCATTATCACGCCTGTGTTTTTTTTTTCAATGGGCAAAACGTTCAGGGAAAGAAATATAAGTATTCGTGCGTCTGCTGACATAATTCATGTATCTATTCAAATTCGTCATTGTCTAGGACATTCCAGATTGGTCCCAAAGGGATCGGCTATCGAGATATTTATAAGCGCAGGGTTGCCTATCGTTTAGGGTTGCCCAAAATTGGCCTTGGTCTTATAAAATGCAAGGCCAAGAACAAGACTTGTACAAAAAGATCCATTTTGTGAATAAAAATTAATGCAAAATAGTCACTAATACTTGACAATTTAAGTTACTTGTTGAAGAAAATGTTGTAAAATGTTTGTTGTTTGTAGACAATAAAGAATTGGTTTAACCAATATACTTTTGCGTTTAGCTCTTCGAATTTTTCATACGGGCTTATTTAGATTTCCCCTATTTGAAAAAGTGCAGTCATATCTCTATAGCAATAGGCTGATAGATAATTACAAAACTGGTGTGAGACTCTTGCGCAAGACCAAGACTGAGTGCGCATGACCAAGAATCGTCTTGTTCTCGCAATTGGATTACACTACTATCGCTGAATAATCAGTTGCAACGTTAGGTTGGATGACCCTCTCTAGGCGAATAGATTAATAGGCAAGGTTGCCGTAAGAAATATACGTTTGTAAGAGGACCACATCATGCGGTCTAAGATCTACATGGTGTACAGTGCCAACCGAATAAAATATCTGGAACTGATTTTTTTAATCACCAACGTGAATAATTCTTCAGTTATGAGTAGTTGGCTAATCTATCATTCCACAATCTAACACCTTCTTCTTTCATAATGAATTCTTCGTTAATAAACCAATACTTATTATACCTAGGTATAAATTAATCATTACTTTTTTTAGCAAGTAATGATTAAGGGTAGCTATGAGGAATAAGGATTAAACGGTAACATTATCTGTTGGCTGTCGTAAATAGATTTGACACCTGTTCTCCTTCGCTGGAAAATGGAAATAAATCGCTCATCTAGAGTGCCTTATTATTCATTTTTATTCCGTAGAACGGGGAATTTTTTTATTGCTAATCCGTGGGAAATTCGATTTGGTATCCTTTATATACTATTCATGAGTGATTGTGGATGAGGTGGCGGGAGGAGCGCAGGTAGGGAGACCGCCCCATCCGAGGGGAAATTAAAAATCTCTAATTCTGTTTCTAATCGCAAGAGAGGGAAATTTCCAATTAAGAGAAGTCCTTCCTCTTCTTCCTGCATCAGCCCTCTACTCCGGCAATCTCCAATGATTCATTCAAGTCTAAAAATTTTATTAGGCGGTACTTATCATAAAGAAGGGAAAAAGAAAATTCTTGGAATGAAAATCGATATTTTTATATGTCTTCAGGTTGTATATTAATAGTTTGGCTGTGTATGTATGTATTAATATATTTGCTACATATCATTGATATACTCAACCAAACGTATTTTGTGAAAAAAATCTAAATTGTAGAGCTCATGTAATTGCCGTTTATATTTAGTTAACTATTTTTTTTTTTTTTAATTCAAGATATCATCCATAACGATCTAAATGTTTCTGACCTGGCCCAATCCAGATATCTATACTTTCACAACAAACTTCAAAACCATCCAAATCCTCTCGTTTCTAGCCTTGCTTCCTCTTCGATTCCTGACAACACTCCAAGGCGTCTGAAAAGAAGATGGCCTTGAGACCTTCTTTTGTAAATACATTTTTAGAGTGCTACCAGTGGGTAGTTTCTCAACAAGTGGTTTCATGTTATTATATTCTTTTGTTCACATTTACTGAACGTATTTTTATTTGTAATATTGTAAATATGATCAATAAAAAAAAATAAATTCAAGATAAAATAAATGCAAGCGTAAAGAGGGTTAATCATGAATCGGAGAGGTATAAGGAGGAGCCACAGTCAGTGGTTCAACCAAATATTTTGGTAATAAAGCATAGAAAAAAATCTAGTGCAGCGTGCATCACCCAATTTTCACTTATCAGTTTACTAACTTAAATAATCCAATTCCTGCTCAAATAGGTCAGGTTAATATTTAATTATTTTATGTCTGTTATTGTGGCTAATTGTATTAAACTAAAGTTTTTAATATATGCTTTTTAACGTCTTAAAGTATTTTTAGTATCTTGAAATATTTTGATTTCGTTTCCGACAATTGGGATATATTTAAGGCTTAGAGGGGTAAGACTCCGGGGCGATCAACAACTATCTAATCTTCATTTCAATTATTTTAATAATTTAATAATTAATGAATACTTATAACCGAAAACTACCTCAAATTTTAAGTAAAGCGTTAGCTTAAAGAAAATTTAACACCCACCTTATTTTATCTTCGTCATTATTAATTGGGCTGTACAGCTTTATGTTTGCTTGGAACAATTCATATTCAAATAATGAGGGAGGTGAGGGGGGAGGGGGAGTGTTCAACGGGTTTATGATTGTTTGGAATGAAAAGTTTCAATCCGCACTTAGAAAGCCGCACTTATATTTGTATATGATCCACAATTAGTATTTTTCTAATTCTTCTTTCGCTTGGATTAATTTTAAGAAGCAAGATCAAAACAATTTCTTGGGAGGGAGGATGAAGTTCGTGGGCCATAGACCTCGAGGAGGAATGACACCTCTGTGCAGAATAATGAAAATTAAATGGTCAGGATGGACGGTTTTGGTGGGCGGGGTGGCCGAACGGGCTAACGAGTGTGCACAGCACCGCCGTTGCTAGGCAACCTGATATATGAGATAATGATGAAAAATAGTTACGAGTTGGCGACCGGTGCCGGGGAGTCTTTTAAATCCCCGCCTACACCCCCTGGCCCGTGAAAACCCCGTACAGCCTTAAAGGCGAGGAAGGGGAGGACCTCCTCCCCCCCCCCCAAAAAAAAAGGTTTTGGATAAAAGTTGTTTTCAAATAGTCACAAATTTTCGACTGACCTCAAGAGCTAGCACAATCACATTCACGAATAAGGTTTTGTCTTATTACAGAAAAGTAATCTATTCCGATCAGTTCTTACTACGCTTCTGAAAATATTTGAAATTAATAGACCGCAATAATGTTAGGCAGTGCTAATGAAAACTACAATAATTCTTAATGTTTTATTGTTGCTATTTTTATTCACTAGTCAGTACTCACACCCGCATACATTTAACATTATTCTATTAACTTCCAAATTGTTGTTACTTAAATGATTAAATATTAATTAATTCTAGTTCTAGATTAATAAATACAGCCCAAAAAGGTTTGGAAGCAGCAATGGCGTTACAGAGGCCACGGTTCACCACCTATGATATAGATGATTTCTATTTTTTATCAGAGGTCCAATTTTGGTTTAAGTTTGTACAATAATTAGAAATTAAAAATTCTATAATTCGATATTTTGTGAGTTACTATGTAACTAAAATGCAGTTAAGTAATTGATGGAATAAAAATAAAATTATAACCTTGAGAGAGAGTTATTTGCATTATAGTCGGAAGAGGATCCAGAACTAGAGAATAGAAATGACTTTATGATAATAGTTGCATAGGGCGGGATATGGCGGGGTAGTGTGCACTTTCTTGCACAACTTGCCAGCCACTTCTAATTTACTGTTATTGTAAGTTTGCGTGAGTACTCCATCACAGCTGTATATTACTTAGCCACGCCCTCCGTTCACTAACAAATGCCTATTAGTTAATATAAACAATCAATTATTACCTTAGGGAATGAGGTCATTTATGTAGGATCTTTTTCAGGTGGTGAAACCTCCACTTTTTTACAGTCTGTATCCCTTTCCCCCCTCTCCATTCTCTCCTTCAGGACCCCATGAATATATGTATGATCCACATGAATAATTAAAAGGATTGAAGAAATGACGGATTGGCCGAAAGATGTAAAACAATAATAGACCACTTCATCAAAGTTCTTAAAGCACCGTGCCATTCGGAGCGATCCTATCTCCGAACCAGATAAGCAACTATATTATGTTTAGCGGGCTTTTTTGTCCCCGTGGCTTTGATCTTGTCGATACTGTCTCGAGACATCGTTTTATCGGTTTCTTTTCCTCCTCTTCCATACGATAATGAACAGTCATAATTATCGGACCGTTTCCTCGTTAGTTGTTATTCGTTCAGATCAATTTTATTGGTTTTTATCTATCTTTATGCAAATGAAACATTTATTGATAAATAAGCATATATAAGCATTTTAAAAATGATAACATTCACATTTATGTTAATAATTGATTAACCATCCCAGTCTGCAAATATTATGAACACCCTCATGAAAATTAAAGGTAATAAGATAATTAATAGCAGTAGCTCGTAATGCTGCTAAGGATAATGAAATAAATAAAATAGATTCAGTTATACTTAAGCTTAGACTATAAGGCTACTGAAATCCGGTAGTAGCAATTTCATATTAGATTTGGTCCTCGTTGGTTGTCCGTCTTTAATAAAGGCGAAACATATTTTATTTATTACAGGTACTTTAGAGGAAGACATGTTGAACATTAAAGTACTGTATATATGGAGATAAGACCTCAATGATATTATAGGTCACTTAATTATGCAATGATACATCGTGTTTAATCAAAATCGTTAGAGCCGTGATTGAGAATATTGTAAAAATAACCGTTGATATAAAGTGGCACTTCCGGTTAGTCGATTTTAACAAAAACGTTGCTGTCACATCCAAAGTATGCGTATATCTATTTTCAATGTGTAATATCAGTTTCGTACGACTTCCCGTTTTTGAGCTAGACTGATAACATACACACACACACAGAGGCCATTTTGCAGGAATTGGTTATTTAGACACAGGAAACCTCAAAACGTGTATTTCCGATGAAAACGCAGATTCGAAAGTTTTTATGATCACAATACTTTCTCTTACTATATATTATATACACAGGTATGTATAGGTATATGTTTTTTTCTTTTCTTTTTTTTTTTACTCAGGGTGATGTAAAATCTAGATTTTCAGTCTAGATTTCTTCTTTTTTTTTGGTTTTAGATGTTTTGGCTGTTATCTGTAAAAATAAAATAAAATAAATTAAAGTTAATACGAAATTAAATACAATGTAGATATTTTATTTTATTTCATTTCTAGCATTACTTCAAGTCATTTCATTCAATAAATATTTCAATCCTTTTAATTTCTAGTCTCCTCTGCGGGTGCGGTGAGGGTGTACAGAATGTGGAACATATCCTACAAACGTGAATGGCCTACTCCCAGCAAAGGAAGATGATCTGGCCTTCTCCAACTGAAGTGGAAAAGAAACTATATGGAAGCCTGGAAGATCTGAAGAGGACTACCGAATTCTTCATTTTAGTTCCTGACCTAGTCAAATAAGGAAGAACGCTGAAGAAGAAGAAGAGCATATTAATAAAAAGATTTTTTTATTTATTTAAATATCCTAAAATCTCAGCACTAGAGATTGTTTGGAATAATCTCATTATTAGAGCATTTAAACGTTTTTTTTTTTTATCTTATCCATTTCTCTCACCTATAAAAGTACCAATTAGCGAATATCCTGAAGAATTGAGTTTATGTCATTTCAGGTAGAGAGAAGGAGTCGAAATAACAATAACAAATACTACTTTGATTTTTTAGAGTTTAGAATTTAACGAGGCTGAACAGAGTCCGAAATGAAGTGGTGAGACAAAGAATAGGTGTAGAGGAGACCATCTCTGAGAGGATCGGGAAACGGCGATTGAGGTGGTATGGGCACTACACGAGAATGTCGGAAGAACATTGGCCGAACAGAGTCCTGGACTGGCAGCCATCCGGAAAGCGTAGGCGAGGACGACCGAGAACCACGTGGATGGAAGGAGTCCGAGAAGAGATTTCCGGCCGAGGTCTACAGGAGGGTGACTGGGAGGATAGAGATGTGTGGAGCTCTGCTCTGACCTGAAGAGGTATCCCACGTTGGAACACCGGTAATAAGTAAGATTTATTTAACCAATAATAAAAAATTGGTGTGACCAGATGTTAACATCAATCGGTCGGTGTCATTAATAATTAGTAAATAAGTTTTACAAGCACCATTTTATTTTATTTTATTAATTTCAAATAAATAAAATGAAGCAAAATATGATAATAAATGCATATATTAAATATTATCAGAACAATATAATGAGATCGAGATTTAATTAAGATTATAAATACATAGAGATAGTAATATATAAGATGGTAAATAGAATAAATAAAATAAGAATAGGAGTGCATGAGTTAGTATAAACTTGCTTTGTATGAGTGCACACATAGAGCCTTAATGCCCAACGCCTTTGATACTGGCAAATTGTATTAATATTCTAAAATAAAAAATAAATAAATAAAAAGTATAAGCGTGACTAGCTAGATTAGAGGTACACGACAGACGCAGCATATTTGTCAAGCAGAGTGATATATTACATACAACAATAATTAAAGTAGTAAAATAGTAATAAATGAAAAACATATAGTCTAATAATAAAGTGTTATGATAATTAAAAAATACAAAAATCTAATAATAAGGTTATATAGGAATAAAATAAAATAAATTAATAATTAATGAAGTATAATAAGTGTACTAGTATAGTTATATAAGTATACTAGTATAATAATAATAATAGTAATATAATAAATACAATATTTAGTAGTTTTAAACCTAATCGTAGATAATAAATTCATTCAAAGATTAAAATAACATTTTTATTTCATGTCATAAACATTATAAACTTTTCCGGCATTCTTTGAGAATTATGATATTATTTTATAGAATCACCTTTATCCTTTATTTTGAAAAGCTCAAACTGAATATATTAGCTTCTTAATTAATATATTTTAAACATAAGGGGGCCGGGGTAGTTGCTTTAGAAAGTTATCTGCTCTGAGTAAACTGCTCAACTAAACAGTCTGCCTGTTTGTCTTCTCACATTATAGCAGGGCTTTCGCAACATATATATACAATCTCCTGCAGGGAAGTTTATATTAGGTGGCCAACTTAGAAACCTGTTTCTCTTGATCCGAGTACCAGAACCATAGAGACATATTATTATAAAGGATTATGATTTAAAAGACAACTATAATTACATTATTCTGTTATGAATACAAAGTATGAAAATAAAAATAAATAATTAATCTTGTCGCAACTGGAGGAGCAGACGCTATTATTAGAGATATTATGAATAAAATAAAACAAAAATGAATACCTCTAGATCATCAAATATTTTTATATTCAGGATATGAATGGAAAATCCAAATTACTAAGCCACGAGTCTCTATAATATAGGTAAACAGCTAACCTGAAAACCTTTTGACAATTCAGGCATCATTAGGTCAGCAAAAACATTATCACATATATTCTAAGTGGAAAAAAACAAAAAAATCATTTACTAGTGACATCTCACCAAGCCATCCAAATATATATTTATATTTATGCCAAATATATATATATATATATATATATATATATATATATATATATTTGAGAAAATGGAAGGTTGCATAAATGAAGTAGAAGTTATACTAAACAAATAATTAAAAGGGATAAAAGAAAAAATAAATATAATAATATAAAAATTTGTTAAATAAGTTTTTTTCCTTCCTGTTTTTTTCTTCCAGCATATGTATTTTTCTGACTTGGTGGTCCCTAAATTGATGAAACGTTGGCGGCTTAACAGTTCACCTATATGCAAGAGACTAGAGGATTGTCAGTTTGGATTTTCCCATTTATATTCTAATTGCTTTATGTCTCTTTTTGAACACATCATTTATAGTAATATGTATATATATATATATATATATTATATATCATTTATATATATATATATATATATATATATTATATATATATATATATTATATATATATATATATATAAATAAATATATATATATTTTTTTTTTTCGATTGGCACTACAGATCACGAAGATCTTTGTCCGTGAGATGGGGTCTCTTAGACTAATTTATTTATATCTTATAATTATAATATTTATATTTATTTACTTGAAATATTTATAACTTTATTGACATACATACCTGTTTATGGGAGTCCAGATGAAAAAAATTTACCGCCCGAAGAAAGTACCCTTTTTGTCCCTTTCTTTAATTACGACCATGATATATGAACCATTCATTACATATTACATTACAAGAAGAGGGAATCAGAATAAAAAGCAAGGATTTTCAGCTTTAAATCTTTAAAAATATGTAGAATCCAAAAACAATAAAAATTATTTCCAACAGCGACTGTGTGCTGTTATTGCCATCCAATGAATTCATTATTATTTTTTTTTATAATGGTTTTATAGATGTACTACATTAACTTTTAAAACATTATCCATGTAATTATTATTAAAGAAACAAATGAGATAAAGGACAAAAAGTATTTAATACTTGGAATTTTTTATCTGAACATCAATCATGTATTGCCAAAAAATGGCATCAATAATCATCCCCCCTTTTTTTTTTGTAGATTTTTATGTACTAAGATTTCAGTATTATTAGTTTTTCTACGTTTATCTAAAAATCATGAAAATTTTACATGTTCCGTTTGTTCAATCATTGATTAAATATAGGTTTGTTACTGCTGTTATTATTGGCTTTGCCGAATCTCATTCTATTTAATTGCTTTACAAATCAAATAATAAAATTGTATAGTTTGTTTTTCACTTATTGTATATTATGTCGAAAAAAAATATATTGAATGTCATTAGATTTTTAAAAAAATACATATATTAAGATAATAACATTTTCATACCATATTTTTACCATCATGGTAACTTTGTATTAGTTTTTATAACCGCTCTTGAAACGCCAAAAATAAAGAAAGAATAAGTTCACTGTAGATTTCGAATTATATCGAATAACATATAAATATTAAATCATTATATCATTAAATAATTATATCATTTTAATTATTAATTAATTAATATAAGTATATCGAATTAATAATAAAATATTTTAAAATCATAGCTAATATAGTTTTGACAAACAATATTCTCATTAATGATTCCAAACCAATTGCACTGGTTGCTAAACTAGTTATGACAAGAGTTAACCATTCAATGAAGATAATTTATTAATTATTGTACCTATGTCATCATTGTCAAAAAATCTCTTTCAGGATTGCAATCATAAAACGATTTAGATCTCTGCCCGTCATATAAAGGGCAATCATATGTTACGTGACTAAAAAATGTGCCTTCATCTGTCGACCGTATAATTAGTATTGCAGTCTCATGTCTTGAATATAATTAGATCCCTTTTTATATGATTATGTGCGGTTAATGTTTTCGTATTATGTCTTATTGTGGGTAGTTTCATAACTTGGTCTTCATAACAGCTTATAAATAAATATTTTTCGAATCCATCTGTTCCTTGCAACGATGATACAATCACAGACTGAAAATTGTGTAATCAATTTTTGGATGTGATTTAATGTTACTATTGTAACTCCCATAGCATATATAAAAATATTCATAAATTTGAAAGTCTGAATAGTTTGTCCAGTTTCTTTTTCTTACGAATTCAAAAATGCTGGATCTAAATCGACAAAATACCGCGGCCTAAGTTTCGGAACTTTTTAGGTTGTGAGGATCTGCAAAAATATAAGATAATATAAATAACACTGATGAGATAATTATATTATCATTAAAGTTTTAATAAATATCCTTCATAATATTAAAGTAGATCTTGTACGTTGTAGGATTCTGAAATAGTTATGGAAACAAAAGCTATAAACATAAAATCTTATAATAAAAGTTAAATACTGAAAAAAGTTAATTACAGACAATTTAGTAATTAACATAGTAGAGTTTCGAAACATTGAAATTAACGATAAAAATCTTTAATTTTTTTTTTAATATTACAAAATAAAAACTTAATTAAATAAACATAGCATTTAAAAAAATCGAATTCAAGTAAATTAAATGCCATGATTCGATTAATACACCCTGTTCTGAAGATTACCCTATAAGCTATTAATGATGTTGCCTAAATGCGGGACCGAGACGAGTCTTGGCCTGGCAAATTCAGTCTTGGTCATGGTCTTGGTCTTGCGCAAGAGTCTCTCAACAGTCTTGCAGTTACCTATTAGCTTATTGCTATAGAGATATTACGGTATTTTTTTAGATAGGAGAAACCTAACTAAGCCCGAATGAATTTTTTTTTTTTTTTTTGCATTTATAATGGTTTATTGATAAATATTACAATCTGTCTCAATAAAGGACATTTACAATAGAGTTCTGAGAGCACATTCACACCATATTTACAAATTAAAAAATATAAATAAATAAAAAAAATAAGATAACTTCAAATAATATAAAGCTACAAAAGAACAAAATAAAATATCATAGTGAGAAAAAAATGAAAATAAACATCTTAGACGCAGGCATACCTATTACACTATTTACAGTCGGCCATAGGAACTCCGAACCATACTTATCCCCCCACACGTGGAGGGAAAGCAAGGCTTTAGGAGATCCCTGCGCTTCTTCCTCAACCATTTCACTGGCATTGAAAGCCAGCGGAGATTGAGTAAGGGCGCTACAACCACGGACACTCATGACTTGAGTGGAGAATCTGGCCATTGCCAGTTCTCCAGTATATACATGTTACAAAAGGTCACGGGGCCACTGCCGTACATGAAAAATTAGAGGAGTTAAATGCAAAAGTATATTGGTTATACTAAATATTAACATATAGTAACTAAGATTGTCAAGTATTAGTACCTATTTTGCATTAATTTTTATTTAAAAAATCGATTTTTTTTACCACTACTGGTGTTGGTCTTACAACAGTTAGGCGGCCTTGGTATTGGTCTTGCAAAGTGCCAAGACCGATTTTGGGCAACATTAATGGCCATAGATAGTCGATATAATCGAGATATCGATATTTTCTTTCCGAAATTATATATTTCAACATAGATAATATATACTTCGATATGATTGACAATCGATATCGTCCCTTTTAATATTTCGATTTAATAAAAATGAAAACAATCGTTTTCGGACAGCGCTAGGAATTATATACGAATCTGAACGTTTGAAAAAAAAAATTCTCGTCTTTCTTGTTTTATATAGAATGGTGTGCATAGTAGAGAAAAACATCGATATTTCGATAATATTGAATATCCATTGCCATCCGTAAGTAGAGTTGTATAGCGCGCGTGGGACACTCCTCACACTTAACACTCTTTCTCACTGAATTGGTTTAAATTTATTAGTTAGAATCTTCTTCATGGTCACGAATTTTCAAAGAAATCTATGTAGGATGCTAATAAATTAGCATTTCGCTGAATCCGATCTATGGGTGAATGGATGCCATAATTGGTAAAATGGTAATTTATGGAAAAAGCTGAGGATGAAGAAGGTCGACAGGAAATAGATAATTAATTTTACTAAGGAGGATAGAAGTACTGATATTTCCATTAATTAATATAAAGAGGAAAATAATAGCTTTTTTGATGAACCTATGTGATAGAGAATCAATATTTATATTGATATTCATATTTCAAAAATGTTTGTAATATCGAAGAAAATATCGATTATCGATATTTCTTTGACATTATATCAAGTCTGATATTTTGGTGGCATCGATAGTTATAAGCCGATATTAATAATAATAATAATAATAATATATATACATATATATATAATATATATATATATATAATATATATATATAATATATATATATATATATATATATATATTGGGCTTTCAGTATTCCATTCCTCTAAGCTATAGTACTATAGCCTTTTTAAACTATATATAAAAAACTAAACTTAATGTTCATTTTTTATAAATCAGTTTGACTTAATAATTGAATAATATGAAGAATTTTATTAAATCAAAGTGTTCAATGAATCCAAATTTTTATAAGTTTAGCTTGTTAATCTTTATGGTATTTTCCTCTATTTCCTGCTTCTACTCCAAAAGATTTAAGTTTTAACAGAAAAAGGCTAGTTCTATATTATCCTTCATAATTTCTGTTAATGATTCTAAAAGGCTTATTTTTTTCTTGCATTTTTCAAAATCGGGACATTCTTTCAGTAAGTTTTACCGAGGTATTTTGTTACTTTTTCGATATTTTTGTTACCTATCTTCACATATAGTAACCGTGTACGAGACATGATGCATGATACATGTATCGATTTAATCAAATATTACATAAGTTTAATAGTTATAAATTACGCTGTGATTATTATAAAGCACATTGTAATTTATCTGTATAATTATGCAGAAACCAAAACAAAAAACACAGATAAAAAAAAAATTAAATAAAATAGTAATCACCTTATTAGTCAATTTAATCTTCCTGGAGGAATTAAAAATCAAGATTGAATATTTTCATCTCTTTGCTATATTTCTTGAAAATATATATTTCCTTTTGCGGCCAGTTATCGTTTTATAGAGCTATACTTCTTATTAAGTAATAACGTTTAATATCGAATAAAGCAATGCAGAATATGTCTTAGGAGTTTGTCCGTCGCCTTGATATTTATCAGTATTCGTCAGATGTAACCGTTTTAAGTAAAGTTATTTGTAGTGTGAATCTATAATTTTGTTACTGTTGGTAAAAACAACTTCTAAAACAAATTTATGAACCTCTCTTCCTTTGGTTGTTTGTTGCCATTGCCTGTTCCATTTATTTATGGTGTCACTCAAGATGTAAGTTTGGTACTTATAACAAAATTATATTTTAGGTTTAGTTTCGGTTAATTTTTTTTTTTACGCTTTATTGTATTTTTTATACGCTTAATTTTGATGAAATATTTAGGATTCAATTTTTTTTTCAAGTAATTTTTTTCTAATTTGACAGAATATTATATTATTCAATAAAAAAAATGAATAAATAAATACGAAGGAACAATAGTATAAGATGGGAAATTGATGATAGTAATACATAGTATAGAAAACTATAGAAAAAAGTGACATTTGAAGGTCTAGAATAATTTTCGTTTTTCATTTGGATAATCGTCAAGACATCACGTAGTTCTTAACATTGATTGCGATGTAAAATATATATTTATATTCTGTTATACTACAATTTATTCTTTAAAAAATTGAACATCTCGTTCTTCATTATTCCGCAGAATTTCTCTTGATTATAGGAGACCCATTTTTTCTGACTTCTTCAAATTGGGAAATTCTTTCAAGAAGAGTTTCAGAGAGGTATTTTGTTACATTTTCGATTCTTATATTGCAAGACAAGTGTATTGTATTTTTAGTTTTTAATTTAATTAACATACATATCCTTCCATATTAAACTTAATAACCAACCAAATTATCTCGTTTCCAACCTTGTTTCCTCTTTTATTCTTGATAAGATGGTCTCGTGAACACATAATTTAGAAATTTTATTGAAGTACTACCAACGGACGGTTTCTTTACAATTATGCTAATGTCACTGTATTACTATTCATCATATTTACTAGATGTATATTTGTTTTTATATAGTTGTAAATTTCATAAATAATAAAATACTTAACGAGCTATGATATTTTTTTCTCTTACATATTATTTATTTATTGAATATTACAACAATCTGTCACTTGGGGAATAGTTATAGTGAAGTAGGATAACATTCACATTATATGTACAAAAAAAAAAAAGAAAGAAATAGAAGACAAATGACAAGAAATAATAAAAAAAGTATATAAACTAAATAAACAAAGGAGATGGTCCGGGGTCGCGGTCATGAATAGGCTAAATAATGGCAAAACCACTTTATTAAAAGCCAAAGTTTCGATTCGACTTTGCAGATCTTCTTCACGGCTAGAACGGACAAGATACAAAAGATATAGAGAATTGTGGAAGTTACATAATAATTTTAAGAAAAAAAAATATAAACAATGTGAATAATTAAAATTAAAAACAGTAAGTACATTAAAATATAAACTGAGCAAGCTAAGTAACAAGATCCTAACCTGAAGTTAATAGATGGTAACAATTGTTATAGCGTAATATACAATGTATGCAAATGTGAATATACTTCTACGGAAGTGATTGAAAAAGAAGGAAAGAGGATTCAACATGAAATAAAAGACATATAGGAATGTGGAGAAAGAAAAGAAAACCAAAAATAAATAAATAAGTATATAAAATAAAAATAGAGACTTACAGGTGTGTTCAGCTAGGAGTTTCACCTAGAACTGGAAAATAAGGGTAAGGGTAGATATTGGAGAATTTTTCTGACCTAAATTTGCTGAATTAGTGGAATTTGAAGATAAGGATGTATACAAGGGAAAAATACTATATCTATGAAATAATAAATTATAAATACACACATATACAGATGAAATAGAATTAAGAAATTATAGATAAGAGTACAATGTGAATAAAAACAAAAGTGGAAGAAGTAACATAGAAGTAAAATATAAATATAGAAATAAGAGATCGTACATTGCAGAACTACTTAAGACGTATAGAGAGGAAAAAAAGAAAAATATAAATAGTTATAATTATATTTAGTTGTACATATGTATGAAAATTACAGACGTTGGCTTTTAATAAAATAGTTTTACCATTATTTAGCCTGTTTATGACCGCCACCCCGGACCATCTCCTTCCTTTATAATGAAACTATTAAATATTCCATTAAAACAAATAAAATAACAAAAAAAAAAGGAAATTAAAACAAAGCAATAAACACATACATATATAAAAGTATATATACATCGCTTTGGTTTATAAGTGTCAGATGATTTCCAACTGAACATTTATCGTACATTGATTAGTTAGGATTCGATGTTTTTTTATTATTTTTGTTTAAACTAAAGAAAAATAACGGAAGATTGATGAGAGTAATAAATTAACTAGAAAACTAGTCAGGATCATGCCTAGAATAGTTATAGTTTTTCGTTTGGATAACCATCACGATATCACGGAGTTCTTAAAGGTTGATTACGATAGAAAATATATATTCGAAACATCACCTACCATAACGCCGGATATAATTTCGGGTTATAGAAGTCTTAATAAATGACAAATCACTTTTGAAATAGCAGGCGGTTGCTGCTATGAGGGAAGATATATTATACTGACGGAGTAATAGAATGTAGCAGAACTGTTCACGACAGTGCTACATAAAGCCGAGGAAGGATTTGAAGAGTGGTAATTACCTTGTCCACTTAGAGCGGCTATTCCGAGTCACGCCCACCCGGGCAACATTTATTCAAAAGATATAATTTGTAGGAGGAGTCCATATAGGAGTGAGAGGGTCCCACGGTCGGGGCTCCAGGCTCCTGGAAAACTATTGATTACCTATCGGATTCTACCTTCCAGGAGGAGCTTGCACGGTGGAAACTGCAATCTAAACAAATTGCTTTGATTAGCTGGAGAACTGGAGGAGCCGTGGAATAAAGGTATTAAATAAGAAGCTGACTGGGCCTTAATAAGAAGTCTTCTAATTAGCCACTCCAGAGTCAAAAACACCCTCTCCAAGCCCCTCCTCCCCCGACCACATCCTTTTCTCCCTCTCCCTTTTCACAACTCTCATTCTTATTTACAGAATTCTTTTTAGAATTATAGTCACCTCCGACTTCTTATTGCGGATTTAACATTCAGCTCTGCGTTGGAAGCATCGCATCATCCACACCCCAGGACCCATCTCTGCCGCACTGAATTAAAATTATATGAGTATTTTCGTTTCAAAACTTGAATAAAAATAGATGCAGACCCTTGAATTCAATTAGCTGTGGTTGTATCTTTCACACACACACTTGTTGGCGTAATCTTGAATTGCAAATTTAAATGAGTATATTTAATTTTATCTAACATTGAGAACCATAATGAATAAGAAAGAAGATTAAAATTATATAAGAAACATCATGCAAATAAATATAGGCATTTTGACATCGTTATTTTCTTTCAATTTTTCTTTTTATAAATGTTATAATATAACTAAATTATTCCGTTTTTTGTTTTTTGTCCTCCCCTTCCTAGCCGTTAAGGCTATACGGGGTTTTCCCGGACCAGGGAGTGTGGGGGCAGATTTAAAAGACTCCCTCGGCACCGGGATGCGAACTCGTGACTATTTTTATATCATTAGATTGATATACGCGGGTTGCCGGACAACGGCGGTGCTGTGCACACGCATTAGCCCATTCGGCCACCCCGCCCACAACAACCGTTCCTTCGTAATTGGTTCATCTGTTTCGGTATTGAAATATCTAAATTATTGATCTCACATTTTTTTTTATTCATGGATTTTGGCCGATGATCCCGAGTGAGAAGGTGGGAAAGACACTGCCTTGATTGGCCCCTAAGGGATCGGATATGGAGGTATGGCCTGCTGCTACACTATGGATACCATGGTTCGTAGCAATGTTGGGTGACTTCCTTCGGGCTATCTGTACTCCCGCAAGTAATATACATTTGTAAGGAGATAAGATCTTCATAGTCTGTATTCCTGTTTCCCAACTTTTTTTATGATATTATTTTCTCTACAGATGATGCTTTCGCTAGCGAAACTTTAACTGATGGGTGGTTCATTGCATATTTGAAAAGTCTTTGCAACAGCATCTTTCAATAATAATATACCACTAATTACGTAATTATTGTCGAATATGTAAAATTGAGCAACTTTCAAAAGTACAAAAGAATCAATGTATTTATAGAGTCGTGCACTTTTATTGATATTTGATTTAGAGGCAGAATATTACTCATCTGAATTCATTTCTACTGAACTATTTTCTTCTAAATTTTCATGCTAACTTCGGATTTCGAATCGCATAGGAGGTTACAATTATCAAGCAACATTTTTTCGAAAAAAAAAATTGATAGTAGGGTGTTGGTAGTCATTTAAATATAAGTTAATTAGTACCAATTAATTCCCTATTCTTTCAACCATTTTTAAAAATAAGTATTAATTCATTAATAAAACGACCGACCTAAAATAAGTGACTGAAAATATTGTACGTACTTTTTTCTAAATCGAAATTGAAAGTTCAACAAAAAATAAATATATACACTTACCTACTCAAGCCCACCTGGACATACGCCTCTCAGATTTACGGTTCGGCAAAAAAGAAGCCCGTACAAAAACTACAGTGATTTCAATCCAAAATTTTACTTATAACAGGAGCTCCCTGGTACATCAACAACAAAACTTTACATGACGACTTACGACAACCAACTACAGGCCAACACATACGTAATCTCTACTCTCGTTTTCATCTCAAACTAGACGGACACACAAACAGACTTATAAACGACATGGCTACGTCTGGCTTGCCCATCAGGAGTAGATTAAAAAGGAGCTGGATGAGAAATCTCCTCACCTAAATCAAAGAAGTAAATAATGATCAGTAAGAGGTGGGCAATATCCTTCCTCATGCCTATAATGCCAAACCTCATCATCACAACACATCTGCTGATTGTCAATATCATGACAGGTGCGGATAAATAGTAAAAGAGAGAAAAAAATTTCAGTAATGATAATTAATGAATGATACATTACAATTACCTTAAATGTGATATTGAATTTGGCTATAAATTGATACAAAGGCATCTTCTATTAGCTTAAAAAAAAATCTTTTTATTTATTTATATATATATTTTTATATATATTATTTATTATTTTTTTTAAGACAGTACAAGAACGAATATTTTAAAAAATGTTAAAATGAAATATTTCACTTAATATGTCAATTAACTTAAAGATTTTCAAACTGAAATATTCAAACATTATCAGTAACTCATAAAGTTAATGATTTGGGGAACCGCATAGTTTGAAAATCCATCTTGGAAATGGATCCGTGGATTGATTAGCTGACAGCTTCATTTGTAACCATCGTTGATTGTTCCCGAGTGACCTGAATGGGCTGCTTAAACAGCCTGCATTACCCCGGATAATTAAAGTTTAAATTTAACAAGAACATAAGAGAATTTTCTCCTAACTGCTACTGATAGAGTAGGAATATTTACAATATGACAATTTCTTCTTTAACAGACGAGCATTTATTGTTCGGCTAAATTGAACTTAACTTTTATCAATAAGAAATGAAAAATTGCTCTCTCCCTTGTTGCACTCTCAAAATAGAAACCCAATTTATAATAGTAGGCCTCACTCCCGCCCATATTTAATTTATTCCCTTGTCATCTATAATATCTCGGTATTGATCTCTGTCTTGCCAGCAGGGAGATCTTCCTTGTGTGTGGATGGTAAGCTCAGAATAATACTGAGCCTATTTTTTAAAGAGGTAACAAATCCTTTAATATTTCTTTGTTAACTCATAAATAACAGATCAGCTTTTACATTCCAAAGATTTTTGGTAACTTTATAAATATACAAAACCTCAGAGGTTGGTAATATATTTCTTATAAACTTACATACGACTCTCAATTTAATATGATTATTTACATACTTAATGTAAACAGTTACATTAAGTGTGTAAATCTTAATCTAAATAATTCGAACCCCTATATAATACTTTAGCTGTTAACTTCAGTAAATCGAAAGAAATCCATATTTTGATAGATCGATAAGAGGGGAAAAAAAGTTCTATAATTCGAACCAGGAGACATATTCTCTTTATAATTTGAATTTTTCCAAGCAATGGTTCCTCCTCATTTTTCGACTAATGTTAACCTCATTTCAGCGCAGTTTAACTTACCAATTCTCCTTACTTTGCCACGACGAATACAAGGAAAAAGTACGGCTCCCTTACAGCACCCGACAAGAAAAAAAGTATAGTGGCCAAGGAAAGTTGTTCGAAAAAAGATACATGTATGAATCGTGTACCTTACCCAAAATAGTTAAATCCGAAAAAATAAATATAAAGCATAATATAATAAATACAATACAATGAAATATAATAAATGATGGCATAGCCGTAAAAGTACATCAAAAGTTTGTTTAGGTCGGAATTTCTCAGAGCTATTATAAGCCAAACTTGGTACCAGCTCACAGATATTCGACGGTCAGAGGTCCCAAACGGTGAACAACCGGACTCTGAACTATTTTTCCAAATTCTATACTGAATAATATTCTAGACTGAAACAACCAATATCAACTGGTAGATATAGATCTAAGGTATACAGCGTCAGATTTAACCATTTATCACGGCGCTACAACTAGGTGACGAATCTTGGTCTCCTCCACCAGCTTCCTCTACTTCAGTTAATGACTCCCAGAACAACCCTTGAATCTTGCCACACTGTCTGACCATCTTAGTTTTGGTCCCCCTCTTCTTCTTGTGTCGGAGAGAGGTCCTGTCAGGATCGTCTTAGGGAATGCTTCAGTCTCCATCATTGCCCATCTCAGTCTTCCGAGCTTCATTCTCAGAACGACATCTTCATCATTAAAAATCGATTAAATGTCGGCGTTTGCCCGCCTTCTCCAATTTCTATCGATCTGTGCTCCTCCAAATATTCTTCGAAGTTTTTTTCTCTCTAATATTCGGAAGTCTTGTTCAATGCTTTTAGTTGTCGTCCATGTTTCTGATGCATAGAGTAGGACTGGGCGGATTAGCGTTTTTTAGAGATGTAACTTGTCCACTTGTTATCCATCAATATTCTTTTTTTGACCTCAACCTCGGGCGCATTGTCTTGTGTTGCCAGTGATCCCAAATACTTGAACTGCGCTACTTTTTCAAAGTTAAAGGGACCAATATTGGTGGTCTCGCCTTGTCGAGGGACTTCTCCTGTGGCTATACATTTAGTCTTGCCTTCATTCACTTCTAATCCAAGTGCTCTGGTGGTCTCCCACAAAGTTAAAAATCTGACAGACTGAGATGACCTTCCCACGATATCATTCGCATAGGCCAATAGCTGAACCATCAGATTATAAATAGTCCTATTAGTTTACAAACCAGAATCTCTCACTTCCTTCTCAAATTTCAAGTTAAACAGAAGGCATGCTAACAGATCACCTTGGTGAAGTTCTTTTATTAAGGAGAACTGAAGTTCACAGCCGATTGACAAAATATTTGTCTGCTTATATTTAGGTTATTGAGGCAGTTTGAAGGAAATTACTGTACATTTACTGCACTGCCTATCTTTCGGTTCTCTCCAAATAATTGAAAATTGATCAAAATTCTTTTAATTAGTTGTCAACATCTGTAATAAAATGTCATTAAATACTGCAATAATGGAAGGAAGGATAATTTATCCGATTGATAACCATTTATGCTCATTTCGCTTACTACTTGGCATTTCCACCCCCTATATATTTATGAATATATTTTTTTCTGTTAAACGATTTTGAGAACAAAATTGTATTCTCTATTCAGATCTGACAAATATTTAGAAAAAAAATGTATATATACAATTTCTTCTCATTTACTTGTTAACATTACATCTCAGTTATAAGAGCGGATATTTTAGAAGATGGTGTCAGTAGAGATGAAGGATGTTATTTGCTAACAAGGCCAGAGCAGCCATTACCTCGAAATAAATGACGTTTAGTCTAATCATGGAGGCCCACACTCAGTTGAATTTATATCATTCCTTCGGGGGTTTATTCGTAGGCTGCGAATCTATTTTAGCACTTTCTCCATGAACAATTCCAACAACTTTTTCTAAGCTCGCAATCTCATATGACAAGGTTAAAACAATGGTTTCAAAATTAAAAATTGCAAGGAGGTTCAAAGCGCAAGTAACAGATACAGGTACAACGTTTGGTATGAAGGTAGTTTTACATTCACTCTTCCCACAGGGATGAATTCAATGAAAATTGTTATCTTAATTATTTTTATTTTAAGCTACTATACTTTGCTGATTTTTTGTTTGTTTCAAAGGACTTCATTTATTTAAATGAAACTAACGCCAGAGCTATCCCCATTTTACAAATTATACAACTGTTCATTTAATTGTAATACTCGTTAATCAAATTGAACAACTTTAATTTACATGTATTCTGTAGTTCAGATTGTATTATTTTTTATCAACATAAAATAAACTGAACGAAAGCAGAATCCGGACATTTTTTTTAATTTTTTTAAAAATCTATATCATACACCGCGTCTAATCGCTAATTTCTATAATTATATAATTACAATTATACTTATTGCCAATTACTAATCATAATATATATTCAACTTGTCAGGCTTCATATAAGCCCAGCAATAATTTGAGTCTTTTATTTCTAATACTTTCATTATACGTTATATTGTGCTTTCTTTTATATTTGATAATAATTATAATCATTTCCTAGTATTATATAAATAATATTAAGTATAATATAATAATTAATATATTGTGATCAAGAGGAAATGTCTAGATCTAAAAATAACTGCTGTCTCCTAGATAAAATCAAACTTCCACCTCCCGATGAATAAAATTTCTGGTACAAGTTTTTAATCTGAAATCTTTATTTTTATTTAGGGGAGTAGGAGGTGACAGGAGCTCAAAACGCATATAAATAAATGAACTCATAATTCGTATAATCGGTGTACAATTGGTACAATAACCGCAATAGGAGAAAGGAACCACATGGAAGCACTATTGAGCATAGAGAACTAGGCTGAAAATTTGAGCTTCTGTCATCTTGCACTCTCCTGATCCAGAAAAAAAAATACGAAAGTCACTAAAACCTTTTTCATGTGATAGAGAGATTTAATTACTATCAAACCTACATAGTCACCGAATCGAACCAATTATAACAATATATAAAAGCTAAATAAATAAATCAATAAAAACAAACCAAAGTAATTTTATCGTAGCTGGATAGTTTTAAATTAGCTCTTTCTAATAGGATGAATTTGATAACAATACTCATCTGAATAATAAATAAACAAATAAATAAATCTAATCGGAATTATCTAAATTATAAAAAAGGAAAAATTACAATTTCTAAATCTATTCTTAGTTAACTTCTTCGATACCTACAACAATTTTTTTTTTACGTAGCCACACATAGTCAATTTTTGTTTCTTATAAAAGTGACACAGAAGAAATTCTGACCAATATGCAAAATAAATGAATAAAAATAAATTATGTTCTTCATTTTTACAATCAAACAACACCTCTATTTGTCATTTATTAATTACTTAACATATATTATTATATTTTATAGGGATTTGGACGAGGGTTGCATTTTCATGTCAAAACTAAGGTCCAGAGGTCGAGGTCAAGCCGATCTCCATCCTGAAGATCCAAACCAACCATCTCATCTAGATTGCTTAACATTAAATCGACAAAAAAAAAAAATGTATTTGATGACACTCGCCCGTCGAACTATGTCACTTTCGGTCTAATTCAAATAATTTTAAGTTGTTATTTTAAGCATTTTTTTTATTTTAAAGCGATGCACACATTATACAGCTATGAAGAAAGCCGATTCCGAAAAAAAAAACAGTTCCACTACTATAAAAATGTGAGAGAGACTAAGAAATTTTTTCCGCCATCTTGAAATAGCCGCCATCTGCACCATTTTGAAACAGTGCGAAAGCTTTTTTCCGAGATTTTGTTTTCAAATAATGGTTTCAATTACCGCAAATATATCTAATTTATGGAGATATACGAATTTTCGATAGATCTCGCTGTCTCCTTCTCAATTACACTTAGCTTCCGCGATATTGGGCTAATGGCGGATTGTGGTTTTTATTTGGATGGTACCAGTACCATCAATGCTTGAATTAGCCATTCAAGATAACCTAACTAATACCAATTATGCTTTTCATTTATTATTTAATATTAAAAAAAACATAATTAATTCGTAATGAAACGAATTGGCAATGACGAATGTTTAGATATTTATTTAGCACATTGATTTGAGATAAATGAACTTGAAACTTAGAATCTAAAATTTGAAGATATCTTATGGATGAAGTTTTCGATATTTAAATATTTAAATTTGCACTAACATAAAATGAATAAATAGACTTTTCAAGAATCAAATTTATTCGACCAGTTATCAAGGGCCAAAGTTAATTGGTAAATTTACCCCAATCTGGGCAGAATATTTTAATTTTAAATTGCATTAGAGAACATAGGCATTTTTAATATCACTTTAATATATTTAAGTCCATATACTTATCTAACCTTATTTATGGAAGTAAGAGGTAGGTCCCGCTGGACAGGCACTGCAGTAGAGCTACTGCTGCAGAAACGAAGTACATTCGGAGAAAAGCAGGCAAAACAAGGAGGGACAGAGTTAGGAATGAAAGGATAAGAGGAGACTTGGGGTGCCACCATTGAGGGGAACAGTCGAAAAGAGGCAGTTTGGATGGTTTGGTTATCTATGCAGAATAGATGACGACTGGGATCCAAAGAAGTTTTTTGAGGCTAGCCCTACCGAACGCTGTTCTCAAGGAAGACCTAGATTGCTATAGATGGACCACATCTCCTGGATTTGTGAAAAGAAGAAGTCTATGAATTCAATGAAGGTGCTTGTTCGGGAACGGGAGGCTTGGCAATCCCGGATTGGGGCTTCTCCATGCTGAGAAATACTAAGAAGGATGATAAAGAAGACATTTTTTATTAATACAGCAGTTTTTAAAAGTTTTTTTAAAATTAAACCTCGTGAAAAATATTAACTAATAAAAACAAGGAAGTTTCAATAATTAGATAGGAAATCGTTTATAGTTTGAGAAAGTATTTTGGTACACCGTTTTTAATTTATTTTATTTATATACATGGAGTTTTCAAGAATAGACAAGGCCTTTTAATTTTTATATTCATTAAAGTTATAAAAACGTTTCGGGCTACTTTTCTCGTTTTCATGATATCAAAATCCAATAACAAAACCTGTAAATTCCAATTAATTTCCATTATTTGTTTTTCTGTTGTCATTATAGACCGGGTAGATTGTTTGACGCCTTAACAAGCCTGCATCGTCTCTGCCTTTCTTTCTTCCCATTTATCTGCACGCAGTTATATTGCACTATTGATGATTCTTCTATCCATCTGCTATTCGCGGCCTTCCATGTGGTCATTTTCCTTCTATTAAGGCATTCATTGTATACGTAGAGAATTCTAGATGTATTGCTACGAGCTTCTTGCTCCGCCCATCTTAACCTCTGAACCTTCATATCATGGCATATTGATTGACTAGTTTCTGTAAGCAGTTTTGTCTTTCTTTTGGTATTTTTTCTCCATGTGTTAGTACTCTGATCCCAGAGCGCTCCGGTTGTCGTACGGAGGATTTTTCATAGTATTGTACACCATTGATTTGAGATTTTAATACCTTTAAATTACCTTATTTATCTATATTTTTGTTTTAATTTGTAAATATGGTGTGAATGTGCTCTCAAAACTCTATTATAAATGTCCTTCATTGAGACAGAACCTGTTATTGGGATGGAATTTTCGGCTTATTTTCATGTGTTTTTTTTTTCATTTACTTGTAGGCCAATTATATAATTTTATTATGGTTCTTTTCTAGTCTACAAATATAATAAATCACAATGTTTCTCCCATTTCGTGTAATGCTTGTCAATTCCCGAAATCCGGTACTACCTCCTTCTTCTATTGTATTATTTAACGTGGACTACTAAATTTATTTTATTATATTTTAACTTATATACATACCTAATTCTAAGACGAAGAATAAACAGGATTCTTTTAAAATTTGGGAATAATTTACACGCACCTGTAAGGGACTTATGGAAAAGCACCTAGACCAATGAATATGTCTCACCTCAAGCGAACCGACTGACAAATAGACGAGCCTATGACAATTATGGCTAGAATATGGCTACTTTATTTTGGGAAGGATGGAGGGCTATGCACCGCGGCGCTACATATTATTGATTGCGACAGGACATTAACATATTGATCATGAATTATGCACAAGGGAGCGGAGGGTCCTGAATTAATGTTTATTGCCATATTGTTTAATTAGTTAAGCCAGTGTCAGCTGCCGGCTTGCCCTGGTGATAATGTTTCCACCTACATCCGTCATCCCTTCCCTTGATTCATGTTTATTGTGTCTTGATTGTGTTTAGTCACAGTCTCTCTCTCTGCTACTCTGGATTAACACTTAGTCTAGTAATATCGAAATCGATCATCTATATCTTATCTAGTCATATCTGTACGATACCACTTAAAACTGATGCAAATCCTCAAATATTAAGAAAAAAAATATTCATAGATTGTTGAATATTGAATATGATTCAATTTTACTAGATTCGAATTCACCTATATCTGATTAAGTGGGGCAGATAATGATTCTTTATTTTACTAGAAACCTTATTGAAAAAGTGAGTTTCAAATCAAGTCCTGCAAGAAAAAGCTATACCAGAAAGAACCTCGCAATTAGTAATGATTCACTGATCAATGGCGAACCTTAAAAATAAAAAAAAAATCTGTAAATATATATTTTATATGAGAAGGAGTTGATCGAGGGGAGGGGGGGGTGCGGCCAAATAAATAATAAATTATACAAATAGTATTATTTAATTTTTTTGCCGACCTTTCATTTTGCAGGTCTTCATCAGTGCTACAAAAGATACAAAACATGGTGAAAATAAAATAAATGAATATAAGTAGATATAAAATAAAAAGAAGTTGTCTGATAAAGAAATAAAAAGATGATATCAGAGATATAGTGGGTGACAATGTAGTTAAAATATCAAGTATTATATATATATAGAAGATACAAACAAAAATGAAAAATAAGTATGAATAAAAATAAAATTCTATTTTTTTTTTTACCCTTTATTAATAAAAATAGAATTATATTTTTATTAATAAATAATAAATAAATTACTACTTCTTATTTTAAATATACTTATATTTACTTATTTTATTTTTAACATGTTTTGTATCTTTTGTAGCCCTGACAAAGTGGAGCGAAACGTCTGCAAAAAAAATAAATAATACTATTTGTATAATTTATTTGACATCATCCCCGATCAATTCCTTCTCATATTATATCACGGTCAACCATCTCTACATCATTATATATTTTATACTTGTAGTTGAGGACTTCACTTTATCAGAATAATAAAAAAAAAAACAAATTGTCCATAATAGTCCTACTAATACTTAACGAGGAATAAAGGAGGACTGTTATGATCAAATTGTGTGTTTTTCTTATTCCAATAAGTGATGTTTTAAACGCATGAAATTGACCAGCTATTAATAATGCCATTAAAGAATAAAACTATAGGAGGTGATATGCAACATTAAAATTATTACACTATTATTAATATCAAATATAATTAAAATTATACATAAAAAAAAATATTGAACCTAAGTACTTCATATAAGTACATGCTTAATATTATGGGTGAACTCTTATTGCTGGGTACCTTATAAGTCATACAGAGGCTCTACCAAGGCTTTATAACAAAATTTATACTGATAGCCCATTTATACCACATCTAGAAAAAAAAAATATAATACATAGAAATAATAAAATAACGTAAGAAGAAATAAAATAAATCAAAAATATATTTGTATATAAATAAATTAGAAAAATAAAATGTACTTTAAAAAGTAAAATAAACATCTTTGACACAAGCCAGGGAAACTCTGAACTAGTTTTGTCTCTTGGTTTGCGGAGTTGTTTTATAGGCCGATCATTACTCTTACAGTTTCTGAAAATTCCAATTTTTGGAGTTCCTAATTTTAACCACCTCCACAATTTTAATCAATTAAATATGGGAAAAAATTATAGTAGGCATCGAATGTTTATAGGACTGAGAAAATGGAGCGTGGACTTAGAGCTCATCTTTTTATTGAATATTATTATTTATTATTTACACATATTCCTGGCTCACAATAAATTTGTCATCTACCTCGGTATTCAGTATATATGATATCAAGGAGAATAAATGATAGCTAAAAAAAAAATAGTAATAACAAAACAAAAAGACAAAATAAAACAGTAGTAAAATAACACATAATAAAATAATAACACACACCTACTTAATAAGATCGTTCATTGAATAATGAAATAACTTTTGATCAATAGAACTTATTAATCCAGTACCGAAAACCTTTTCTATGTTTTTATTTTTTTTATTATGCTATATGAGAAAAAAATATCTATGCGGCTAAACATTATAATTAAGGTTGTATTTTCCTCATTTTTGTTTTTAGAATAGATGAAAATTTTTTCATTGATGCACACATGAAAAAAATAATAATGAAATAAATAAATAAGCCGCACTATACTTGGAGGATCATAAGTATTGAACAGGTATCGGAGGATCATTTTGTACTTTGTTGGGAAGTACTATAATCGGGTTCGTGAAGGATTTAAATGCTTACCTGGGTAAATATAATATAATTTTAAAATTGATTAAACTGCTGAGTTACCTTATCATATTTTGTATTTGAACATTTTATAATTTTGTTCCCAATAAAAATTTATCAAAATGTTGAAGATAGGCGAAAATTTGGACTCCAAAAAATTGAAATTTTCGTAAACTTCAAAGGTGATGATCGGCTTCGAAATCAAAACTAAAAACTGAGTGACAAGACTGGTTTCAGGTTGTAAATACTGAATATAAGTATGCCTGTATCTAAGATGTTTATTTTACTTTTTAAAGTACATTATTTTTTTTATCTAATTTACACATATCATTTATTTTCTTTCTCCGTATGCTATTTTATTATGTTCTTGTAATATTTATTATATTTTTATTACATCATTAATTTATGGTTTTGTAAATATGGTATGAAAGAGCACTCTAAACAATATTATCGGCTTCGAAATCAAAACTAAAAACTGAGTGACAAGGCTGGTTTCAGGTTGTAAATAGTGAATATAAGTATGCCTGTATCTAAGATGTTTATTTTACTTTTTAAAGTACATTATTTTTTTTAATCTAATTTCCATATATCAGTTATTTTCTTTCTCCTTATGCTATTTTATTATGTTCTTGTAATATTTATTATATTTTTATTACTTCATTAATTTATGTTTTTGTAAATATGGGATGAAAGAGCTCTCTAAACAATATTATAACTGCCCTTGATCAAGATAGATTGTAATATTTCTCAATAGAAAAAGAAGAGATACTAAAACGTACATGTATTCGATGATTACGTGTAATGGTTCACTTTTCTTATGAATGTTCGACTTAATAATCAATACAATTATCTTCAACTTTTAATTTACACAATATATATATATATATTTTTTCTTATTATGTTATTTATATTTATTTTCCTTTCTTCTGTACATATTGTGTGAATGAATACTATAGCCTTAGTACCAGTGTACTTCATTGTGGCAGACTGTATTGTTACTCAATAAAATTTTAAAAAATAAAATAAAATAAATAAAAATTTAGATAAATATTTTTTATGTATAATAAATATTTCTATTTAATATTATTGAACACACTTTTGTATATCTATCCGTTTCAAATATTTGATCATCGGTGCTTAAACAACTTGAAAGTTTTTTTTTATCATATGGTAATAATTAAAACGCAATATTATTCGTTATATTTATCTAAGTATTTATAATTATGACAGAAGGAAGACACGATACAGTAAATTTTTTATAAAGAGTACCAAAGAAGAAGGCTATATTGTCAGAACGAAGTCTTTGTGAATTTCTTAACTTGTACTTGAATTATTCTTGAGGATATTGTCCGCCTCCCCCACGTGAGTCAGATCCGCGGGTAGCTCTAATATCAAGAAATATTTCATGAGGGCCTTTCTCTAAGCGGTGTTTGTTGCTTTGATGTTTATATCAATGATATTTGACGAGCGAATAATTATCCTTAAATATATTATTAGGTTTACGTTCGTCGAGGCAGGAGGGGCGGACGTATATATCATAAGGAATTCGCCGAACGACGGAAATTTCAAGAAAGGATAATAGTTAATTCATTTGCAGGCTTTTCTGTATCACAAACGAGAATTTATAAATTATCTCTAGTAGTCTTACACTTAATGCTAATAACTTTTAGCAATAAAAGATGGAAAGAATTAAATGCAAAATGCATCTGCAAATTGCATCTTACATGTAAATTATAAATTTTTATTTTATGTAATTTTTATTTAGTTAAATATGTTTCTACACATTTGTGACCATCATTTGGTTGAACACGGATCTTTTTTTATTTTAATAATTTCTTTTTGCATGTTCCATTCCAAAATTATTATTATTACTAATTACCAAAACATATAAAAGTACATAATTAGAAAAAATATATAAACATTTAACAAATTAAAAATGTGGCAAAAATTTTTTTTTGCCTATACCATATTTATTTTGTATTTTTACTAACATTTTTTTAACAATCAGAAAATTTGCTGGAATTGCTTGATATAAATGACATGTCAGGAATGGGGAAGGAAAGTACCCAGCACCTCCTCACTGACTTGCTTCAATTACTTAGGTTGTTTAAGGAATGAGTTCTCTCAGCCGATGCCTTTTTAGTCTCCTTCTCATCTTCTGGGGTATGTCAGCTGTCTCTTATTAACCTGTCGTGATTTCCGATTAAGTTAGTATAAAATCGTTGGTAAAGAGTCGTTCTATGCTGGTCAACTGTTGGAAGGTGGAGGTCAGTATGTAGAGTTGTATGAGTCACATACCATAGTACTTTTGTTATGAGTCGGATTAATTTTGATTGGAATGTTTGAAGTATTGTAGATGATTATTTCTAGCAATACCGTATAAAAAAATAAAAAGCTTTTCAGTAATTCAATATAGAAAAAAACGCGTTTAATTGTTTGTTAGTTTAAATCAGTCTTTCCATTTGCTAAAAGTATTGCTGTACTTACTTGAGAGATTCTAAATGTTTTTTTCCAGAAACTCTAGTGTAATTGAAATAGTAATCTTTTTTCAATGTAACTTCCAATCTTACCACGGACTTGACTATTATGGCAGTAATATCATAAAGTCAAGGTCACATTTCATATTTCAATTATTAATTAGTCTAATCCATTCATTCTACTGCATAATTTAATTATGTCACCTTCAGTGTAATCATTTTATTAATTATACTGACACCAAATATTACCTGTATGTATATGAGAGGAAATTATAAAATTTATCTTTCTAGAAATAAAACACAATTTTCTGCTTACCCAAAAGTTGTAAATATTGGGTTATTAGCTATTGATCTTATTACCATAGATGTTTCGTTACCAAAACTATCTCAAACCATATATTCCACTGTAGATGATTTATATTTTTTAAATAGAAATACGTACAAATAGTAATTATTATCTCCTAACCATGTGGCAGAGGAAGTGTATATTGTTATCACTCATATTGTTATATTTCATTTAATATATGAAGGATAGTAATTCATCAAATTGGAAAAATGCGTAGACAAATTGTATTTTGTTTTATATCATCTGAACATACCAGGTATCTATTTATTAATTTATTTAAGGTCCTATGTACAACAGCAAATGTTAGAGGCACCGTGTTCCTGTTACATAATTTAAATCATTTTATACCGTCTGTTATCCTTTACAAAATGCAGTAAGTGTCTCTAGTTTTTCTGTTCCAAGGCTTTGCGGTAGCTCCGGAGTCTTAGTGAACTTCATAAAGAACACAAGCGCTGACAATTTTCCATGATCTGCTCGATGGTCAATGGTGTGTTGCAGCTGTTGCATCTAGGATAAGGCTTTCCTTCAAGGAGGTGTCCATGCGTCAGCCTATTATGTCCTATTATGAATCTACAAATTATGGTTTGCTCCCGACGGTTCTCTATTATCTGAGGTAGTGGTTCTGTATCTTCATAAATATGCTATATTTTTTTGTTCTTTGAGACCTTGGACCAAAAGTAGCGATATGCTTCTTTGCAATGATTCAGCACGGCTCCATTGAAGTCGTACATCACCGTGTTAGGTTTAGGTTCTGGAAGCATGGTGCAGGCTTCTTTGGCACCTGTGAAAGCCAGTTCATTTCCAGGTATACCAACATGATTGGGGACCCTGAGAAATTGTATTAATTTTATAGTTTTGTGAATTAGTTGTGTTATGGAAAATGCAATAGGGTTATTGGAAAATTGAAATATTTGTATTTCTTTCAGGGCCGAATATGAGTCACTGCAAATTAGAATGTGTGTGCTTTGTATTTCATTAATGAGACTTACTGATTGATAAAATCGGAATGGCATACAATTCGGATGAGAAGACGGAATAAATGGAAGGAATACTGAACGGCATGGTTTCAGTGGGAAGCACAACCGAACAGCCCACATGATCTAGATGTTTTGATTTATCTGTGTAAATACAGGTAAAGTCTTTGTTTATGTTTTTAGCTTTAACTATAGTAAAAATCAACCGCAGTAAATTTTTGTCGAATTCGGAAATGTGTCCAATATTAATAAATATTTTTTGTTTAAAAAAGAATACATTATTTATAATTATTATTATAACGTTTGCTGACGGGATGGCCGAGCAGGTTGTGGCGTGTGTCCCTTAGTGTCCGGTTCTGAACGTTGTGGATTCGATTCTCATCCGTGTTAGTTAAGCTTCATATCTCCGCTACCACGGGAAATAGATCTTGCCATTCCCACTCTGGTAAGTAACCACAAGGTAGCCATCAGTGTTTGGAAAAAGAGATCACGTAGAGCTCACTTCACCGAACTGTTTCTTCGTACCAAATACCAGTAATAATATCTGTAATATAATGTATTAATTTATTTTGTTACATTCCATTATCATCCTGCATCACAAAAAAAAAATTCCATTATAGAAATTATAGTTTTCAAGTTTTACTATAACTCTTGGATAAATTCATTACTTTTTGCATCATATTTTTAAAATTATTTTTATCAAAACAAATATTCCTACTCTCGAAATGATTTTTTGTGTTTTATTTTTATATTTGGAAATTTTCATATATTCTAATTTAATTTCCATATATTACATATAAGGTCTCATGAACCTCCATCCGCCCTAGCCCCATTAAAGTTTGTTTATTACTCTTCTATTCTTAAAAGCAGCTAAATCGAACGTAATATTTAAAAAAAATTAATTATATATGATTAAGCTTGCTGTGGTGAGTTAGGTAACCTCTCCCTTCTCCTTGTTAGAACGTTGCTCCAAATTGAAACCAAGTACCACTCAAAAACTCAAATTTCCGTAAAAATGCGCTCCTATAAAAATTTTGATGGCACAACTTGCAGGAAGCAATTCCCGGGTACTCCTGCTGAAGACATCGATAGTTCTGCATATCCAAACTCTAAACAATACTTACAGCAAAATTTTACATTTTTGTATTATGGTATTATTACTTCTTTCTAGCGAATAAAGGTAGGTATATATATATTTTTAAAATGAACTCCTCGCAAGACACTTACTGGACTCTCAATTTAATTTATATTCTTAACGGAACATGAAGCCTCCCCTCTTATGGAGGCAAGAGTCTGGTTTTAACATCAAAATAAAATAATTTACAAATTTCTTCTTCAGTATTATCCAAACTTATTACAACATAGTTAATTTTTAAAATAAAAATAATACAAGTTTTGAATTTAATTGGTATTTATTATTCTCTTCCGAGGATCTACATTTCTTACCACTGATACCCAACCGTCACCTACTTTCTGCACTATTTCACCTCTCTATCTTATTCTCTTGTATTTCCTTAGAATCCATTTCGTGCCAATTTTCGACCAGTTTGTTGTGTCCAATCTGGCTATATGATCAGCCCATCTCCATTTTAATAATAATGCTTCTTTCAACAGGCTTTTAAGATCTACCTTGCTGCGAACTCTTCTGTTGGTGATCCGATCTTTCCTCATAATTCCTCACATGCTTCGGGAAAGTTGAAATTGTGTCCTATTGAACTTGTCATAGTGTTTACATATGTAGATCATGTCTAACTTCCCTATAAAATTTCTGGATAGACACACTTTTCCAATAATTTGACCTTGATAGCTGAAGATATTCAATTTAATGTAAAAATAAATAGATATGCATATGATATAACGTATTACGACAATTAAGCTATAGAGCATAGATTACTATAAAGGTTTAGGAAATTGCAATCAAAGGAGCACTAATGTAATTCATCTAATCAGTAGGAAGCGGGAATCGATCGGAACCGACTGAATATAAATGACAGAGAGAATCAAACATATTGTCCCCCCTACCCCTCCTTTACTCCCCGCCTTGGAATATCATCAATTTTGATCAGGAGTTATATTATATTGCGGCGGGGAACGGCGTGTCGGATGTGGTTGATTGTGAGCGGACATCTTTCCCTCGCGGGGCCACAAACGATGGAAACGATGACGGATAGGCTAAAACAAGTAATGACCGCGATTGGTCCTAATGACGCTCGATTCGGTTCAGATGTTATAATCAGCGGGTTCGGGTTATTAACTTCTTAATGGCGGATTCGACGTCTTGGAATGATGTCGCATGGTCGTGGAGGACCACACCGGCGCGATTTCCCGCTTATTTGAAAACATTACGCCGGATGACATAATCTCTCTGCATAAAATTACAATGGAAGACATTGATGACATTGCCTCATTTTCAATTTCATAGTAGTTCATTTCAGAAACACGGTGAAACGTTAGCCGACATAACAGTGGCCTGGGTTTACACCGCGTTTAGTCTTGATTTAATCAAGCTTTAAGCACTCATTCTATTTACGGACATTTGGGATACTTGAGATTTGGTTTCGGAATAATAGTAATCATAATATTCTTTTTTTCTTTAGTTTTCATCATCAATAATGTTCGGATACGTGGTCTTGTACTATCTTTATGTTTGCATAAGCGGTCATCAAGCAGTTAATTATAGGTATCAAGTGTGTTCTAAATCCGAGCTGTTCCATAACGGTCGCCGAGGAAGGGAGCAAGACGATAAAAATACCTGTTTGTTTTAATAAAGACAATCTCCCCCCACGAAGTTTATAAAGCTGGGTCTAATTCTATCCGGAGGATGGTATTTATATGTAAGTATTTAGGGCGGCCCGGTTCCGCTGATCCGTGAGGGGTTGGGTAAGGGCTGTTGCGCAAGGTGGAGGTAGGTCTGTTTCGGATGTGGCTGTCACTCTTTGTACTGGGTCAGTGCGCCTCCTCTCCTAAGGTCCTCTCTGTTTGGGATCTGTCCATCATCGATTGGCCATCGGTGGATATGTCGGTCAGCATTCTTATTTCCTTACCAGGGAAAAAATAACAAAAAACTGGTACTGCGTGTATCGCAAACCTTTCTCTTACCGATCTGATTAAATAATGAAATTTCTGCTCATATAGGAATAGATAAATATTTAAATATATTATCGTGTCTAAAGTTATTAAAATAATATACAGAGATTGCAATTAGTATTGCAACGATTTCAACCAATTCTTTGTCAATAGTACATCGAGAAAATAAAAAAAACATACAATTCCATACAAAATTTATGTTATTTAGTTATGCCTTACACTTAAACATGACCCTTGTCCTCCAGTGTTCTTTAATAATATTGCTCTACCACCTTCAAAAACTGTACGATATTTGGGTGTCCACTTGGACAAACGACTGACATGGACATACCACATAAAACAAAAAAAAAAAACGTAATCTGCGATACGGACTTCTTTCTAGGCTACTTGACAGACGATCTAAATTATCTGTGACTAATAAATTAACTATTTAGAAAGTCCTCATTAAACCACTTTGGACATATGGGATCGAACTATGGGGAAAAGTAAAGAAATCATCCAGTCATTCCAGTCGAAGGTTCTTCGGAAAATTGTAGACGCACCCTTTTATGTTTCAAATCTCACGTTACATACTGACCTTAACATTTCTTTCATCACGGCAACTGCCACTGACCGCTTTAATAATTTTCATGACAGTCTGACTCTAAATTCCAATCCACTTACTCAAGCTATATCTACTGACACAGATCCATATAATCCGCCCAGAAGACTGCTGAGGCGCTGGCCAAAAGACTTATTGCATAGAGCTACTTGCTGCATTAGCTTTTTTTTTTTGTGTCATTGTGTTATTATATATATATGTTATTATGTGTTATTTTACTACTGTTTTTTTTTATCGTTTTGTTTTGTTATTACTATTCTTTCTTTTATGCTTTCATTTTTTCTCCTTGATATCATATTTGCTGAATACCGAGGTAGATGGAAAATTTATTGTGAGCCAGGAATATGTATAACTAGTAAATAAATAAATAGTTTTGCCTTTGCTTTTCTCAGAATTTCAGGTTATTTTAGATATAAAATTTCATAAAACATTTAAAAACATTTAATATGAGTTGGGATTTGTACCAATTTGTGTAGTTTATAGAGCCAGTTTAAAAAAAAATATTTTATTAGGCAGATAGTAATAACATGAGAACGAATTAGACTGAATCACGTAGCAAAGTAAGGGTAAATATTTTTTTCGGGAAGAAACAAAGTTGAAATTCGTTGCAGAATCTCCAAAAAACCTTAAATATGAATTATATATTGCTACATCGGTTGGTGTAATTTGTTCTTATACTATAGCTATCTGCCAAATAAGTTTATTTTTAAACCGGCCGTATATGCTGTATGAAATAGTACCAACCAGAATTCTATCAACAGATTAGAACCTTTTTACTGTTATTCCTGAGAGACTATTATATATTGCAAATAAACCCAATGAAAGGTAACACAGTGGAAGCCATTTTGAAAATTCAGCATTCAAGTCCTGTCAGGTTTTTATGTAATCGTTTATTTATTTTTATACATATAAAATAAATAGACATAGCGAGTCGGCTTCAAGCGCTACTACCTTCCTTGTCACATAGAATATAAAAAATAAAAGGTGATTTTAATATAACCATATTTATTGAGATATATTTCAATCTGTCCCAATTAAGGACATTTGTAATAGTGTTCAGAGAACACATTCAGACTATCAACAATAAATAATACAGAAAAATAATAATACTATAAGTGTTGTAACAACTTTTATATAATTCTTTTAGTATTTTTAAATCCAATAAGACAGTTGAAAAGGATTTTTACAATTTTTCAAAATGGCGAGTTGAACCTTTTAAAAATCAACTAAATAAGACAAAAAAAAAAAAGAAAATATAGGTTATGGGATCTTTTCAATATTGGTGTTCATTATTGAGTTATCGAAATTATTTTAGCTCGCTATAAGGTATCATTATTATAACATTTTGGATTTCGTCGATATAAGGTTCTATTATTTTATTATAAGAGCAGCTGTGTATGAAAATATTATCATGTTCACGCGCTATCTTTATATAGTCAGTATTTTTCTAAATCGAATCGTCAACGATCGAAGAATCCCAGTAGTTGAAATAAATCGAAGCGTAATGGTGCTATCTCAAGGTCATTAATATTTTCAAAAAACTAGGGATGAATTATTTATGATTTAAAGCTAATTTATTTATTTTGCAACGAGTTTTTTATTTATTTATTGATGAGATTTAAAACTGTATAAATTAAAAATACGTCCAGTAAATGTGCACAAGGTAATAATACAATCTCATGAAAACGCTTGTTGAGAAACTACCCATTGGTAGCACTCCAATAATTTACATTTACATTAGTAGATCACGAGGCCATCTTCTTTTCAAACGCCTTGGAGGGTTATAAGGTATCGAAGACGAAGCAAGGTTTGAAACGTGGGGATTCGGATAGTTTTGAAGTTTGTTTTGAAAGAATAGGAATCTGGATTGGGCTAAATCGGTACATATGATACGTTAAGGTCGTTATGAATGATTTTATTTGTGACAAAGTGAGGAGGATTTAGTATTTTACGAAGGATTTTGGGTTGTAAGGATTGGATTCGAGAGGAATTCGATGGTTTAGTGGAGTCTCAAAGCTCAATTCCGTAAGTCCAGATTGGCCTTATAATACTCATGTACATGAGTCTTATGTAATATATAGAAAGTTTAGAGCGTTTGTCTAATAATTGTTGGAGCAGTCGAAAAGGTCGAGCAGTTTTTTGTCGTTTCAGTCTTGTATGATGATTCCAAGTTAGTCGTTTGTCCAGGTGGAGTCCTTGGTATCGGATTTGTTCAACATGGATAAGTGGGGAATTGTTAAAGGATATTGTAGGACATGAAATCATAGGTTTACGTCGAAGAGTGAAGTTAATTTGATGGTATTTATTGGGATTTATTTTAATTTTCCAGTCTTCACACTATTCTTCAAGGTTTGTGATATGTGGTTGACGAGTTTGGGATGCAATTGATGGATCGTTATTAACTGACAGGATACATGTGTCATCTGCACATGTGGTGATGATAGTGTTGGGATGGGTTGGAATGTCAGCTGTATATACTGTGTAAAGGATAGAACCTAGGACACTACCTTGAGGAACACCAGCAGACTGGGATTTCAACGAGTAATCGATAAATTAATCATTATTTAAAATATTTGCGAATGACTCTACAGGTTAGAGGTGCCAAAAAAAAATTGACACTTTTATTTATTTATTTTATTTATTCGGATAAAATTTGTCGAACTGTGGCTAGTATTTCATTATCTCAAATGCACAGATTTATTTATTTGGAGGTTAAGTGAGTGGCGTCTATACTCCAGCACTGGTTGAACCAGTGAGGTATACCTCATAATTACGAAGACGTTTGTGAATATTCCAGATCAGCCATGCCCCTATCTACAATTTAAAAATAACGAACATATACTCCCTTGCTAGAATCTTGAAATGTATTTCATTAAAAAAAAAAAAAAACGAATCTAAACCAGGCAGACAATATTGTTACCAGCGCGCACAAACTCCTCGTAGACCAATTAATTCTGAAGATAAAAAAAAATAATAAGAAAAAAATTTAAATAAAAGACGGAGTTAAAAAGAAAAAAAGCGAGACATAATGAGAGAGGGCGTAGCTATCCTTTTATAGCAGATAATCACCATATTTCATCGAGAAATATATACATAAGGCCAGTCACAAAACGAAAGCTCCATCAATCTTCTTTTGTCTATGGCTCCTTTCTGCTGGCATCCACCACACCACCACCGCCGCAGAGAGTTAACTTACATTATATAGTTTGCCCTTCTCTTTATTGTAGCTATTGTAGGAGCGGTTTATTTAGCTGCGGCTCGACACGATTCCCATCCACCTGTTATTAGGGCTTCTCCCACCTTCAATAGTTCCCCTCCTCCCCCCCCCCCCACTCCGGTCCAGTTTCTACTTCACACGCTTTTTATTCACCTGACTCATTGCCGGTCATTCGTCTAGTCGCCTCGCCTTTTATAAATATGATTTATCGTTCTCCTTTTTGAACTTACCTCCTTATTTACATATAGCTGACCCTGTTGAATGTGCGGTCGTCCCGGTCTTGCTGGAGTCGTCAACGTCTCAAAAAATCGAGTCTGGAAGACGAGGTGATTACAATAAGGATTTTCGAAATAACGTTTGGCTGCCTCTTGCATATTTTATGTACGGTGAAATATCAAAACGGCTATTGCCAGGCTTAACCTAGATCTTTAGACTCAGAGATTTACTTTTGATTTTTTTTTAATTTCGAATTTATTTTTAAACTTCAACAGTAAAATATTCCTTTTGTTAAGTATATTTATATTTTTCAAATTAATTTCAGTTCATTAAGCAAACCTGTTCATCTTTTCATATTCCTTATTTATTACTAGAATGAAAATAAAAGTACACGAATAAATTCTCTTTGTAAGGAGAAAATGTGTTGATTAAGATGTTCGAATTCCGAATAAAATAAATATAATTCATAATTTTAAGAATTTATCAGATAAAATATTTATTTAAACAACCTTTATGACAAATATAATATGTCCGTTTTTGTTGAAATTCATAATATTTATCAACAATATTATAACGGAATTTAAAAACAAAATAAATAAATAAGAATAAGACTCGACACCTTAAATCGAAATTATTGCAGTTTAGTGAAGAAATACAGAGAAAAATGTTTAAAAAACGGAATATAACGTTCAATTTATTTTCTCCAATACTTTTAGATTCTTTTCAGAAATAAATAAGACGACAATAAGTTATCCTAATTAGGGCAATTGAGTTCTAAAATAACGTGTAAATGCTTTCGATATTTCAATTTTTTTTAAATTCTCAGACCGTTTAAAATATTATCAGATATATATATATATATATATATATATATATATATATATAAATATATATATTATATATATATAAATTTATTAAAGAATGTCTTAATCAATGTAATTGTAGTTGGACTGCAGTGGTTAATAAAAGTACACATTCATAATGTATTTTCTGAAAAAAAAAAATACACGAGAGAGAATAACTTTATTTATTAGGAGTGCTGCTCAATTATATTGGGTTGCTACAAACCCAGAAAACTTATAAATCATTATAGAATACTTTTAAAAAGTAATATAAAAATATGCAGTATTAACAATACATATGAGCATAGTATAGAATATATATTTTTTTATTTTATGTATATGTATTGTTTTTAAATTGTATTTATTTATTTTTTGACCTTTTCTAACATTTATCAACATTTTACTTCCCTTTCTTTATATAACTTCCCTTATATATTTATCTTATTCCTCCTCATATTCCTTCCTCTCTCTTCCCAACCTAATTCATAAAAATACATAAAATAAAGTGGACGTGTTCAATAAATAATATTAACAATAATAATTACGTTAATTATTAGATTTATTTTTATGGTCCTCATTAGGTATAGAGCTAATAAAACAACAAATTAAAATAAAAATAAAAATAAGAATATTTAAAAAAATAAGTCATCTATATTTCTCTAAGCTCGATGTTTACGCTTCCGTATATAACTACACAGGAATAAATGCAATAAGATTGATTCGGTATTTTCGCCAAAAAGTTATCCCGACTAAGGAGAAAATAATATCCATCAATCATACTATTTGTTCGTTACAACTTTTTTATTAATGCCTCTTCGGAAAAGCGCCCTAACAGGCTAATATTTCAGCCATTGCGCAGAGCATCGCGGCCGCCGATGGCTATATGTCAAAGGGGGCCTAACAATTTAGGGAGTTATATAAAATTATAGTCCCGATAAAGTTTCCCCTGGAAATGGAAATGAGTCCGCTGATCCGGTATGAAATAACAGTTACAACAGATCGAATTTTCTAATCTTTTTTTTTTTTTTTTACAGATGAATGAGAGATGAATAGACGAGAGATTTTTTTTTTCTATTCGGATTTAGTTTTTATTCAGAACGGTTGCGGGGGAGTTACAAGCTGTTATTGGGAGCGAAACCCGATCGGAGAGCAGTAAATTCGGTTCATGGAGGCCGTTATGGCGATAAAGAGGAGACCGCACCGCATTAACAAACCGTATTAAAGCTGGGCCACAGCATTAGGGCAATCACAATCTAATTCCGAGCGATAATAAAATATAGCCCGCCCCGCCGCTAAATACACTTGTTATTGGCTATTCCCGGTACCGGTACAGGTATTGCGCTCGGCTATTGTGTGCATTGTGAGCAATGATAAATCGGAGAAGCCTGGATACAGCTGATATATATTTATGTATGAGGAGCAGAGGGTAATATATGAGCCGTGTCACATTAGACTATTCATAATCGGAGGCTACCTGGAGAGCTGGGCGGGGGGAGGGGGTGCCTTGGGATATTTCACGGGGCTAATGCACACCGCTGTCCCCTTTCAGCCCCCCAACACTATACTCTCCCCCCTTCTCCTATCTCTGTCTCCTTGCTTTGTCATTATTTATCTTTTTACACAAATAAATATAATAATAATATTGATTTCAACACCCCTATGTGGACATTCTACATTAGTCGTGTAAAACCCTACAATAGCTATTCTTTAAAAACTAATAATGATTTTTTTTTCAAGACTAAAATAAAGATGAAATTATATGTACGCATACATAATAAAGAATATTCCTTATAATATTAAAAATCCAGTTTGGCAGACACATCACACAGGTTTCACTTACCATCCTACTTTCAGTAGAACTCAATGTTAAATAAAATATTTTGCTTTATAAAACCTATATGCTATAAATACCAAACCACAATAATTAATATAAAATATATCAATGCAGTTCTTTATTTTTGGATCGTAAAGTTATAAGATAAATTTTAAAAGTTCCCATGAAATTAATATGAAAATTCCGTTTTTTTATTGACATTTTTATTTTCTACTCGTAATGAAGGCTATGCAATTGGAGTCACCAATATCAATGATTTTTTTTTTTGGTGATATTAGTTCGAAAAATATTAGGACTGTGTCTGAAAGTTTTAGCTAATCGCTTTAGAGCCGGTAAAAAAAAAATATTTCATACAATTTTAATAGTTTATTATATTATTATTATTATTTATTTTTTTGCATTTGCTCTGCTTCAAGAACTAGATTATAGTACATCAATTCATTTATTTTGTTTAAATAATGCTGATTGTGATAAATTATGAAAGTCAACAGATGTTTCCATAAATTAGGGAAAGAAAATATTTGTCATGAAAAACTGATTCAGATATGTTTCTGGTGTCCTTCTTTTTTTTTTTTTTTTTGTCTATAAAAATGTATTTGCGCCTGTCAAATTATTGTTGACAGTCAGAAAATGTGCTGGCGATACAGAAAATACTGATATGAAAAACATGCAGAAAGAAAATTCTGAGCAGTACCTCATTCTGAATTCTGTTGTGTCTTTCCTAATTTGTTCCAATAATTTAAGAAAGGAGATCTCTCATCCAACGCCCTTTTAGTTTCCTCCTCATGTTCTGAGGTGTGTCAGCTGTGGTCATGTCTGTTATTATGTAATTAGTGAAAAATACTTGATAAAGAGTCGTTATAAGTTGGTCAACTATCTGTAGGAAGAGTTTTGTTAGTCACTTTCCAATTTTGATTGGAATGTTTGAAGTCTTTTTAGCGATACCATATATTTGTGATGAGTACATCCATATGGGCTTAAGTAAGTATGTATATTTATTCAGTTTCTGTCTCAGTTTTAGTTTTGAAGATTTAACAAAAAGAGAGCAAAGTAGTTTGAGTCGTTTGTTAAGTGTCTTTACGTTTCATTTTAACAAGCGGGCCCCATGTCATCCTTCTGTCAAAGATGAGTCCAAGGTAAAGTATTGTGTCCGTTTGAGAAATTATGATTGTTTTCTACATAAACTGGAGGGCAAGTGTTTTTTCGAGAAAGTGTTATATATTTGGATTTGTTATGATTAAGTCGAATTTTCCATAGTGTGAACCAATCTTGTAATTTAAGTAAGTGATTTTGTTGAGTTAGTGAGTCATGTGTAGGTTCTTGATGTTTTGTTAGAATTATTGTATCGTCTGCATAAATAGCTGTCAAGATCTCATTATTAATAGGTATATCGTAAGTGTATACAATGCAAAATAGAGGAGCTAGTATTGAACCTTGGGGAACTCCTGCCAAGATTGGACGGACTGAATACATTTCCGAGCCCTGCCGAACTGATAAAAATCTGTCTAGGAGAAATGATTGAAGGATAAGGTATTACGTGTATGGCAGTATAGTCTTAATTTTAAAGAAAAGAACTTGGTGCTGGACTCTATCAAACGCCTAAGCAATATCCAAAAATACTGCAGTTGCAAATAGTTTTTGTTCTAAAGCTCCAGCAATGTAGTCTGTAGCTCTGTGTAATTGATATGTCGTCGAATGTAATGCACGAAAGCCGAATTGGTGGTAAGATATTACCTGTTGCTCAGTCAATATGTCAACAAGTCTTTTGTATATTAATTTTTCAAAAACTTTAGAGCATATAGGAAGGAGGCTAATGGGTCTGTAGGATGAAGGACTGTATATGTCTTTACCGGATTTGTGGATCACTAGCGGATCCAGGATTTAATTTTGGAGGACTTCAACCAGAAAGATTTTCCTCCCAGAAAGCCCGAAAGTCCCCTCCCTCCCACCGTAGATCTGCCTGTGTTATGGATCATCTTAATGACTGAGTATTTCCATTGTAATGGAAATGTTGAAGTCCTTATTATACAGTTTTAAATTACGTCCTTTAAAATTCGACTTTCGTTTTAAAATAAAATGGTATAATTTTTTGGACGGGAGTAATATAAATTGTTATAGTACTTTACGGAGGATTATTTTCCATGTCGTGTACAAAAGCCGTTGAGCTAAAAGCAAGAAAGTTGAATTATTGCACCTCCAAACCATACTTTTAGCATTTACGCCATTCACTTACTTTTCTCTTATGTTATTATTTTATATCTTAAGTACTAATTTGCTTACAAGGTTCTGATTTCTGCTTTTTTGTACTGTTCATAACGACCTGAACCCTTGCTAATTTTGGTGAGAATTGATGGCATCACGTTGAAGTTTTCAAAAGTTTTGTGAATTAAAAAAAAAACAACTAAAAGAGGTACCCTTTGGCGAAATTTCAAACCAACAATTTTTATTTTTCAATTGCTAGGAAAATCCCTATTTAAGATTTCTTCGAGGAGTGAAACACAAATTACATCTCTCTTTCTCTTTAAGAATATATATACACCCACTTTGCTCTTTCGGCCAGTGAAAATTATTTCAATAGTGTACTCACTATTTATACTATAGCTACATATAATATAATATGCCAAATATAGTTTTCTTTTGTTTGCTATCCTTTTATTATGTTGGCTTATTTACATAATTCTTATTTTATATATATTATTATTATTGTATATGCCTTATATTTGCAGGGTGAAAACATTAATCCTATTAAATAAAGTCGATAACCGTATATCCATCTCTAGTGGTACTTAAACGGAAAATTTTGGAAATTGATATTTAAGTTCTTACATACTATTTCAATGAGGATTATACCTAGGTAATATATAAGACAATTTAATTGTACATTATAAATACATTTAAATCTAAATTAAAAACAAAAATGATTATAAATATGATAAATTGGCACTTACGGTCAGTCGATTTTGATGAAAATGTTGAACATCCTAGCAATATAAAATTCTTAAATACGAAACTTTTAGTGTCGTGTGTCTATTTTTATTTTTTTTTTTACTTGTAGACTGACCATTTTGCAAGATTTCACTAGGAATATTTTTGTAGAAATCTTCAGCAGGTGTTCTTAAAATTACTTTACAACTTAAAAGTTCCCATTGAATGTTTTGTATTACTTCTCTTGAATCAATTCCCATGACCTCAAAAATATGTTAGTTGGATATAGACATTGTACATATACCGTTACCAAATCACGCTGATCTAATCCTTAATAACTCTGAAATAAATATTAAGAACCCTTTAATTTGTCTGAAAGTTGACCCCCCTGTTGAACTAACTATTGCCCCGTTGCAAAATATATACTCGCATTCCTAAATTCCGTTATGAGAACCAGCCATCAATTCGATTTCGATCAATAAATTTGTTGTTTATTTTGGTTCGGTTTTGGTCGCAGCCTCCATAAACCATTTACAGGCAGTAATTAATGTATTTTGAAATTTCTGCGCGCATGCGAAAGGCGGCCTGTGCCATTACGATCCCTAATGTACGATCCCCGATCATGGAGGCCATGCATCGTCCTCCAGGTGAGCATTCGCGGATTATCGATGGTCTGGGTTCTGAGCTGAGGTAAAAAGTCTTAGGAATATTCAACGTTACATTTCACGCTTGCATTATCTTTCAGATTGCGATCTGTAGACCAGCCATTATTTCCTGTAATTCTGGCGTCAGCGTCAAATGTCAAAGTGGACAGAAATTTATGTCGCACATTCGGTGTCGAAATCGAACTTTCTCTCCATGTCGTGGGATGTGCCATTATGTGTTAGTCGTTAGACAGACCGTAGTTGGTGAAACGATTGAATGGGCGACTTCACACTATGGATTATCGATCCCTTAATTAGCTTTGTACTTTTTCTCCACTCCTTTTCATCTAAAAAAATCATGCTGTGGAATTGTGTATCAGGCCGCAATATATAAGAAAGAAAATAACTAAAATTATTTAATACTGATTTTGTAATATACACATATTTATACGCAATATATTTTTTTGTATGAGGGATACAAATCATTTGGTTCCTTTTGATTTCATACTAATTTATCTAACTACACCCAAAAAGATTCACGAAAAAATCGTTTTATAGAAAAAAGAACTGAAATGTGTCAAAAAAAATAATGGCTGGACGAGTAATGAAAAGAATAAAATATTACCTATTTATCTCAGTGCTAAAATCATTAAAAGAGAGAGAGAGAGAGAAACACTTTATATTCATATAAAATATTAAAATATAAAAATGTTTCAATCATATCTTATCTTTTTTATCACAATCTGTTTACTTATAACTTAATCGCTACATTCACCTTTGTTTTCTCTTTTTATTTACACTTGTTTTCTATTTTTGTTCGTATCTTCTACATACATAATACTTGATAATTTGTTTGTATCTTCCATAAATATAATAGTTGATATTTTGTTTGTATCTTCCATATATTTAATACTTGATATTTTAACTAAACTATCACCCAGTAAATCCCCGATGTCATCTTATTATTTCTTTATCAGACAACTGTTTTTTCATTTAATATAACGTGGGAATATATAATTTAATATAACGGGGGAGGGGAGGTTATTTAATATAACGCTACTAATTCATTTATTTTATTTCCATTTTGTACCTTTTATTTGTATTTATTTTTATCTTAACCCGGATGAAGACCTACAAATTAAGTCGAAACGTCGGCGTAACGGATAAAATAATATTTTAACACTTTAGTATTTATTTGACCGTTCACCCCAACTAACTCCTTTTCATATTATATCACGGTCAGCCATCTCTACACCATTATAAAAATATAATTTGTTAACTAAAAAGAATAATTTATATATTTGTAAATGCTTCATGTTGACAGTTTGCTAACATAATTTCTTATATTTGTTTTAAGGCGAAGCCATAAGGAATATAATGTGTTTACTCTGACTATTATTAGATTACAGAACTTTTATGAGCAAACGCATCAATCGATTTTTAATTTTCACTACTTAAGTTATTTCTGTGATTTAAAACAACTTTACCTCAAAATATTTGATTATATTTTTAATATGCTTCATTTTTTTGTTAGTTTTCTCTCATATCATGTGTAAATTCATGATCATAAATGAAGAATATAAGCTAATTGAAAAATTAAAAAGTTAAAATATAAAATGGTCCAGACGACGTCTATTAGTACTTGATATAATAGTCTGTTGCCTTGCACTAAGAATTCCACTTCCATCTAATTTGATATTATCTACTATCGATATCGTCCCTTCGATATTTAAAAATTAAAATTAAAACTATCGTTTTCGGAAAGTGCTAGAAATTATATGTTCTTTTCAGTTAACGAGAATGCCTAACTCCAATTTCAACATTTTTGAGTAATGTCATTTTAATGGTATTTCTAGTTGGGATATTTATAATACCTGTAGATAGTGAATAAGTTGATTCCAGAATAGGTTATTGCAGTGTTGAAATATAGAACTGTGAAAAAAGACATAGATTTTCCTACTAGAAATATCATTAAAATTTTTTTTTAAATCATTGAGATATAATACATTTTACCACACTTAAAAGTACGGAGTATTAAAGCTGTAAGGTATATTAATACCATATTTACAATATAATAAAATTAAAAAATGAAATACATAAAAATAGATATATAAAAGATAATAATGCATATATAACAAAAATAAAAACTGTAATGAAAACAAAGAAATATAGCTTATAGTGAAATAATTCAGAAGGGGAAAAATTAAATTACTATTAATAATAATAAATTATCAGATTTGAGTAAAAAAAAAAAAAGCAAACGGAAAAAAAAACTAACAGTCATACTTATTTATAACCAGCCAAGAGAACTCCGAGTCCAGCCCTTTCCCCCACGTGTAGAGGACAAGGCTAGGCTCTAAGAGATCCCAGCTCTACTCTCTCAGCCGCGTCACCGGAATTAGAGTCCGGTAGAGACTAAGAGAGAGCACTACACACTAAAATTAATAATAAAAAATGTTGAAATTGGAGTTAGTCATTCTGTCAAATGTAAGGCATATATGAATCGGATCGTAAGAAAAAAATATATATACTCATCTTGCCTGTTCCAGATAGAATGCAGTGCGTAGTGGAGAAAAATATCGATATTTCTGTAATATCGACTATTGATGGCCTATTGATGAACATAAATTAGGATTTTGCTGAACCCAATCCATGGGTGAATGGAAGGCCTTATCGGTTGAAAGGAAATTTCTAGTAAAAGCTGAGGATGACGAAGATGGGCAGGAACTAGAAAATTTATTTTACTAAAGATGGTGGCCAATACAGGTTCCAGGTGGTCAATAACTTCGTCTACTTGGGAAGCGAGATAAACTCACAAAACGATATCTCCCAAGAAATTAAGCATAGGATAATAACTGCTAACATGTGCTGCTACAACTCATCTAAAAACTTCAGGAGCCGGTATCTTTCAAGAAAGACAAAAATCAGGCTGTACAAAACCATAGTCCGTCCAGTACTAATCTATGGATCTGAGACATTAAGAAGGTAGATGAAATGGGCTGGCCATCTAGCTAGAATGGACAATGGTGAGATTCCGAAGAAAGTGGTCACAGAAGAGATCTTAGGGACGAGGAGAGTGGTAGGGCGGAACCTAAGGTGGATGGATGGTGTGACTGAAGATGATAGGACTCTTATAGGCGTGTGGGACTGGAGGACTGCTGCACAGGTTAGGGCCAATTCGCGGAGGTTACTTGAGGCCCGGATTCGGTGACGAGTTGTTGCGCCGTTTTGTGTAAGGAGGGTGGAAGAATTAGTAATTCCATTTATTGGTTCGAAGAAGAAAATAATATCGTTTTAATGCGCTTATGTGCTAGAGAATGATCCTCATATTTATATTCATATTCATGTTTAAATAATGTTTATAAAACCGATAAAAATTTTGAATATGGACATTTCAAGTCCAATAATTTTATGATATCGACAGTGCAAGACCGGTATTAATATTGGTGACAATATCAATATTGGGCCTTCAATATTCCATTCATACCTTCTACGTTAAGGTTCGTATCATCTTGATTCCTTATCATGTGTACATTCAGAAAGAAAATTAATGTGTTATCCCCTAAATCTTACGTTTCGTTTGGGTTTTGGCATCCTAATACTACTCCAAGTTAATATTCATGAAAGTCAACATCATTAGCAACCCACCAACATGGTTAAGTTGATATACAACTACGTTTCGTTCTTCGGGATGGAAAGGATTATAAATTATTTTTTTATTTCATGAATGAAGCTATCTCTTTATTTGATGACCTACTCAATTCTTCTCACAAGATAAAGAAACCCCTATTACCCAATTGTCCGTTATATGAAAAGCTCTTATTGCACCCTTCCAACGTATATTAACTTATAATCTATTATAATTTCTAAACGTATAAAAAACACCCTCCTCCCAAAAAAGAGGCCTTTTTTTTATACAACTTTCAGACAATTTTATCCGCATTAATAACTCATTTAAACCAATTTTATCAAGAGTAATTAGAGGTGCAGCTTCCTGTAAAGGGTCTAAAATCCCTGGGATCGTTAGAAAGAGTTATTAAAAACACGTTAGGAGCTTTAACATTGAGTGAGTTACCCCGTGGGCTAATGTCGCCTTCACGTGGCACCTTCGATAATACTCGAATTTCGGGGAGGGGTGAGGAGGGGGGAGGGAGGGAGGAGCGGGGTATACTACAAGTCCAAGCGACATTTAACCCTAATTTCTTCTAGCTGCCTTATTTACAATAATATATTCAGGGGAGATTTTGGTGAATTTTAAGAAGGTCATATTCAAATGGCGGCAGGGCCATGACGGATTGATATCATAAACATAATGCTATTTCACTTAGGACGGCCTCGGTCTAACGGTCTTCATGAATAGCATATTACCCGCCAGGATCCGCATCAAACGCTAATGTTGAAACTGAAAAAAAAATTAATGTTATGATTATTTTTTTTCAGTTTTTAGAGTGCAGATAAAAACAAAATGTGGGTCTTCCAGGCTTTAAGGACCATAACTTTCATCGTCGGAATTCAGCTTAGGTGGAACTAATGATAACAATCAGCACTAGTTGTAAATTCGAACTTTACATTATTTTACTGGTACCGTACATCCATTATTTTTTTTTTGTTGTTGAAATTTAAAACTGTAAGCAAATATACAACCAGTAAATTTGATATAGGAATATTCCGTTTATTATGGAATATATAATATTCCATATAATATATATTACACTAAGGTACTTGTGAAGAAACTACCCATTGGTAAAACTTCAAAGATAAATTAATTTAGGAGGTCCCTTGGCCATCTTCTTTCCAGACGCCTCGGAGGGTTGTCAGGAATTGTGTTGGATGAAAGGTTACAAACTAGAGGATTGGGGTGACCAAAGAGTTTGGAATGAAAAGAGGTATATCTAGTTCGGGCCAAGTCTTCAACAAGAGGAATATTGAGGTGTTTATGGACAATTTTATTTGTTACATAATAAGGAGCATTTAGGATTTTACGGAGGATTTTGGATTGTAAGGATTGAATACGGGAAGAATTTGATGTTTTTCTAGTATCGTATGTCCAAATGGGCCTGATGATGGTAGTGTAAATGAGTTTTTTGTAGAATATTGAAAGGCTAGAGCGTTTGTCAAGTAAGTGTTGTAGTAGTCAGAATCTGTTGGCAGTTTCTTGTCTTTTAAGTCTAGTATGAGGATTCCAGGTAAGGCGTTTGTCAAGAAGGAGCCCTAGGTAACGGATCTGTTCGACAAGGATCAGTGGAATATTGTTAAAGGATACGATGGGACAGGATGTCGTAAGTTTAGTTTGTAAGTTAAGGGTAAAAGTAATTTGTTGGACTTTGTTTGGATTAATTATAATTCTCCAATTTGCACACCTTTTTTCAATGGCTGAAATGTGTGACTGCAGGATTTGTGATGCAATAGTTGGTTCATTATTGACAGACAACACACACATGCCGTCAGCATAGGTAATGAGTGCGATTGAAGGATCGGTAGGAATATCAGCTGTATATACTGTGTAAAGGATGGAACCTAAGATGCTCCCTTGAGGAACACCAGCCGATTTGGAAAAGATAGATGAATACCCATTTTTTAATTTAATTTTATTAAGTTACTATTTTCAGAATAACTCCTACTAATTATGATTCACTATGTAATCATATTTTAACTATAGTATATAAAATTTAGACTAAATCTAGTTGTAGCTGAGTTTTGGTCTACATTTTTAACATATTATTCCAATTTTTTCTTATTTTAGTTTATTATTTTCAATAATGAACTATTATAACCGTAAAAAAAAAAATTAAAAACTTAACCTCCCCTCGAAATGCGAGGTTTTACGTTTCAGAATACATAGAACTCGGAAATCGAATAAAAAAATGTTTGTGCCGTACTACTGGACCGATTTTTTTTCAAATTTGGAATCAAAGTCAGAGGTCACCCAAGAATTATCATCCTTAGATAAAGAGATTACTATCTACTCTATCTTTTTAAGATGGCGGCCAAAAAACATGAGTTGGTATTGACTGTAGCGCTAAACCGAGTCAAGGTAAGTAAGTCTTCTTCCCGATGCCCTTTAATTTTATCAATAAAACATACTTCAACGAAAAGAAGCTGAAAAAAAAGGTACAAGGGGTGGTGAAATTAGATTTCGATATAACTCAAAAAGTATACACTTTTTAGTGGTTATTTTGTATGGTCATTTAAAAGTTTACGAATTTTCTTTAAAAAAAAAAATAAAATAGTCTTGATGTTTTCATTTCTATACGTTAAGGCGATTTTCATAGGTCCATTTTCTTAATTGAGCCTTCCACTAAATCTCCATATTGAATAGTATTTTCATTTTTCTTAGAACAAATTAAAAATGTCCTAATATTTTAGGGTTTCCCCTACGTCATCTCTGGAGAAACTATGCGAATTTAGTGGGGAACTCAATTAAGATTTGAAAATTACCCTAGTGTTGGCCGAAACTTTGTCGACATAAAATGAAAAATAAATAAAATGTTGGCGGAATTATGGCCTTAATTTATATAAATGAAAAAAATAGTAGCTGAAATCGCACAATTCGGAGCAAATATATGGTGTTCTTGACATTTCCATATGCTCTACTGCAAAGGTTACATCCTTTGTTTTGTTTTTTGTTTTTGAAAGTGTTACTGAAGCAATGATATTTTTCTTAGGAAATTACTAATAATGAAAAATAAAAATATTTAGGCCAATAGTAGGAATCCCATTTTTTTATTTTTATTTATATTACTAGGAAGATAATGTTATTTCAGATGTATATTTGTTGTAAATAATAAACTATTGCGTAATAATTTGCAGCGTTTTTTTTTTTTTTCATTTCTGTACTATAATTGAATGCACCAATATGAACAAATCATACTAATTATGACTTCCATACATAGTTATAATTAAGAGTCATGAATTATTTCGACTGGTAATATCGTATCCTGGATCGCCTGACCTTCTCGGGCGGGAAGAGTGACAGTTGTAGGATACCATTCCGATATGAATATTTAAATTAGTTGTCAGATTTCCTCACACTCGTTAAAATGTAAGTTATTAAAGTGATTATTTAGATCTATTTCATGACATTTACAACCAATCTGCATATAATTTTTGTCTTCTAATTTATTTTTTTATTTTTTTTCACTAAATAAATAATTGTCAGTTATGGAGGAGTAGCAAAAAGTGGACTTGCATCTTTTTAATAAGTTAAGAAATTATCCTTCCCCCTCGGGGTTATAATTTAAACCGAAACGGGAGGATAATTTTAGATTTCACGACAAATGGAAATTATTCCCCACTTTCGTGACTCATTTATATCAGCAAATTATCATAAGGAAATAATAACAGCTTTCTTTTCTCGGAGGCGTTTTGCCGAGGAAAGAGGGAGAGAGAGGCGATGGGTACAAGTCGGTTCGGGTTGAACACCCTCTGGGGTACAATGTATTCCTCTTAGTTTATCCCCTTAATATGTACATCCATTTGTGACAGGGGGAATATATCTCTTTGATGTAAATATTTTTCAAATCGGGGGCGCCATATATAACCTCTATACCGGCCATTTTTAAAACAATCCTGCCTCGGAACAGTTGTTCGACACCCGCCAACAGATTAGACACTCCTCATTTGTCGGGATGGATGGGTCTTGGGATTTACTTGAGGGCGTGGATCATTTTGAGTTTGTCTTGATGATTTATCAATAGTCTTTCCTAAATATCGAGAGTTCACTATCACGACCTTTAGTTCATTAGTAAAACAAACAACAACAAAAAATATGCCAAATGAGGCCAGTATAGCTTCCTCGCCGTTTTCATTTTCTAAAAAATATCTATATTAAAAGGTCTAAAAAAATTTCTCATGAGAATAAAATCTATGGAAGAAGCCGTTTTCGGAAATTCAGTAATCCCTCAATCTATACGAACTTGATATTCACGAGTTTTGTTTATCAGCAAATACTAAAATGCGAAAAAAGTTCCGCTTTTGCAGATTGCATATTTTATAATTCGTAATTAAAAAAAAATTAAAAAACAGTGCATACTGAATGTGTATCTCGCTACTGATAGTGCAAATGACATATGTAAAAATAGAGTGTTTTACAGGAGACCATAAAAACTAATTATTTCTTTATGATTTATTTGTGTAATTTTATATTTTACTGCTTTCTGCTTTTTTTCGTAGTAGTAGACTACTTATATCAATTGCAGACCACATAATGTCAAAACTAGAATACAAATTGAAAACTTTTACATACGACACTAGCACTAACAGTAGTGATACATACTCAATAGGTATGTTTTCACTCGTAAAGCGGATGGAACAAAAATCCATAGGAAAAATCCTACTTTACGTTTTTTCGGAGTTAATGAGACAAATACTTTTCTTCAGTCAGAACAAAATTAATTAAGCTGAAGTATAAAAATATGAGTGAAGTTGACACAATTCTGATATATAAGGAGAAAATGGAGGCCACGACGAGCTGGTTAAACTTCAATGAAATAAACACTATCACAAATAAGACTTTTTTTTTACAAATTCAGAGTAAAAATTACTTTAAATTTCCTGAAAATTACACAATATCTAAGTAACTGTAGTAATTGTCATGCAAGTAATGTTTGGCATCGACCAATTAATCAATACCGTATAAATTACTTGAATAAAACATAAAATTTTATAAAACCTTTACAATATTGTGTTAACCTAACTCCCGCTCCATATGAGCAGTGCCTTCCACATTTCACAGCCATTATATTGATAGCAATTGTTTATATAATTTTCATTATTAAATGGAATTCAATGAAATTGATACCAAGTAATTTCAATACTGTATTCCGAATTTCCTCCAATTTTGGGTGAAATCGAATGCGCCGTTTTCAAACTACAGGCATATCAAATAAAACATTTCCTGATCTGAAAGCGGAAGTATTTTTTTTTTTTTAGTATTAGATAGGATTTGATAACATTGATATTGTTTTCATATTACGTTTAACAATCTCTAAATTCCCTCCAAATTTGAGCCAAATCGAACTTGCGGTTTTAGAGATATAGACGTATCAAGGAAAACGAGTTTGCGCATATATAAGAGAAAACAACCGACAGAATTCAATAAACTTGATGCTACATTATTTTTGTTTACAAATGCCTTCTTTTTTTCCAACTTTGAGCCAAGTCGAAATATTCGCATATCTACAAAAAATGCGTTTGCCCGTGCGTAAGCAGAAGTGCAGGTTAGAATTTAAAAAAAGTTGATATGGGACCATCTCTACACTATCCGCAAAATTCCTCAAAATTTCATGAAAAATCGTATAAACGGTGGTAGATAATATGCCCGTTACATCGATTTGACTACAGACTGACAACGAATCTAATTTGATCCTTGATGTCTGAAACGTAAAACGCGAGTGGAAATTTTTGATCCTGAGCACAAATTTTTTTTTATAAAGAAAGTACTGTTTCAAGATTAATGGTTCTGCAGCGAGGTGATTTGATCGATATCATGCTCAACCCCCATGTTTTCCCTCTTAATTAATGATTTAATTACAAATAAAAAATAAAAATACCCACAATGAAACATAAATAGCTTTAGCTTTATAACTTTATAATTTTTACTTTCACTTCTCCTTTGTCTGAAAATACTTATTGCTGCTAAGAGGGTGGTAAGTGAAAGTTGTGTGATGCGCGCACCGCACTAGATTTTTTTTTAGATAGGAGACACCTAACTAAGCCTGAATGAAAAATAAGAAGAGTTAAATACAAAAGTTTGTTGGTAATAGCAATTCTGTGTAGTAACTAAAATTATCAAGTATTAGTAACTATTTTACCTTAATCTTTATTTTAAAAAGTAGATTTTTTTTACCATTCTTGGTTTCGGTCTTACAACAGTAAGGCGTTCTTGATTGCACTTTGCAAAACCAAGACCGATTTTGGGCAACACTAATTGGCACCAATCTAAAACTGTTCGGTCTTATAAGAATTAGCTATACTTAAAATGCGTACTTTAATTAAGCCACCCAAAAATAATCACGATTGCAACAAGTCATATTCACAAAATTGCATAACTTATACGGGATTGATCTTTGGTATCCGGTGAGAAAATTTAAACTCTTTCGCGCTAAGGAATTTTAATAAAGTAGAGCTATTATATTAATAGATTTAGAATCTGAAAGTTATTTTATATTCTTGCATATTAATCTGTTAATCAAAATAATAGAGTATTCCGTAAGTAATGGGATTTTTTTAAATATATGATTATAGACTTTATGAGCAACAAAAAAGTTCATTTATGCCATGGCCTAATGGTGAGCGATAGCTCAAAAACTATTAAACTTAGGTGATACCTAATGGCATTATAATGAAGTACGTAATTTTCTTTTTTAATTGAAATAGAATTTATATTTGATAATACCAGTTAAACGGTATCTTGGAGCGGCATCATGATCATAAAATCATGAATATTTTGTAAATGTTTATCTTTTAGGAAAATACTTTTATCTCAAATTGGTATCAATTTCTTCTTGGCAATGAACTCTGCATTCCTATTCAATGTTGGAGCATTTCGAAGAATTTAAGGAAGAAACCCCTTACTTCTCTGGAAGCATATTTATGTAGCTTTCAGTCATTGTTTCTAATCAATAAAATATTTGGCGAATAACATAAAACAAAACTTAAATTTTCTAGAGATTTCTGAGGCATTCGTTCATGGTTTATATATTGCTTTTGAGACCTGTTACTTTAACCTATTTAAATATTTTCAAAGATTTATAGAATGAATGCTATGAACAGTTAATATTCACTTTTAAGAATAATTTCTATCCCTCAAACTATGATTATTCTATTAAATAAAAATCTGCCTTGATTTACTTATGCAGTTTTGTTTGTTATTATTTATTTAACTGTTATTACTCTCTGATATTTGTTATTTACCGTTAACTATTATTTTATGACTGACTTATTCTCGTGATACTTGTTTGTTTGAAAAAAAAAAAGAAAAGAGTGCACTGTTTTATTTTTATAATTAAATTTTGTATTCTATTCTAAAATTTTATATATTCATTTTCTGTCACCAATAATTCTTGCTGCTAATTAGTTGAACATCATTTACAAAATTATATGCAAATTACTATTATTAATTTGCAAGTTCTCAAGTGTGTATTAAAGTGTAAAATTATAATTAAGAGTGAATCCAGGCCATACATCAGTTATTCACAGATCATGATGGTACGACCTAACCTCAATCTGGTTAATATAATCCTTTCCTTTCTAATTTTTCTATCATAATAACTAGGAGAAGAATTTTAAATATTTAATTTATAAAATAACAAATTCATCAATTGATTTATACAGTTCCAACCATAAAATAATGTTAATCGATAGAATGTTAGTAAAAATTAAAAAAAAAAAAAAAAACACTGAGAACCACTTATTTCCTTGTTTTATCGCAGGACCTGTCCATTTAATTAGAATAATGAAGAAGAAGAATGAAATTTAAATAGAAAAAAATATCTAATTTTTCAAGAGATTTTGTAGCAAAATGAAATCTTTATCATTCGAGTTTGCCATCGTCCGAAATTGCCGTCCATTTTTTTTTACATTTTTAATAAATAAATTATTGCCCATATTACACTTAAATGATAACATAGATACAAATGATAACACTTAAATTTAGTTATAAATTTGTTATATATTTTGTTGTACGCATGCCTTCTGAAATTATTCATAACATCAATACAGCGATTTTAAAATGCATAAGCTGTACCGATAACACCCCCCCCCTATTTTTAATTGTATGTAGTTTTACTGAATAATAATAAAATCTTCTTTATTGAAGTGGAACAAGTATTAGGGCTATAGGTGTTCATTCATACAATAAATACATACTAAAGAGAAACAAATATTAATAATTTTAAAAAAATATAAACAAGAAAAATAATATATATACATAATAATAAGACAAAAGAAAAATATTATATGCAAAGAAAACCTGAAGTTGAGTACAAATAAAATAAGTTTTCTTAAACATATTCATTCCTGAAAAATATTTACATTTGCCCAAAGAATTCAGAATCAAGCTCAGCCACCCGTATGTGGAAATAAAACGACTCCAGGAGATCCCATCGCTTCTCTCCCAGTCACACCACAAGTGTTAAAAACCAGTCTAGAATAGGTGAGAGTACCAGAGCCCATAAACGTAGTTATGCCGTGTTTGAGATGGTTTTTGGTTTTGCCCAAACCCTTCCGCCTCCAAACTTCAGAACATGCCTTAACCACAAACCATTCATTTGATATTGAAAAAACCTATTCTTGCCATGGTCCCTAACCATGAAAAAATACTCAATGTTTTGCAATGTATGGTATCTTATTTGTATATTTATATTTTACTTCTATGTACGTTTTACTTCTTCCACTTTTGTTTTTATTTAAATTGTATTCTTATCTTTTATCACTTAATTCTATTTTATATGTATATGTATATATTTATAATTTATTATTTCATAGATATATTATTTTTCTCTTGTATCCATCCATATCATCAAATTTTAGATATTGTAATTTTTTATGGTTTATTCCCATTATCCAAACAGATCAGCAAATTTACCCAATACCTTACCTAGCCTTACCCTGATTTTCCAGTTTTAAGTGAAACTCCTAGCTGAACACACCTGTAAGTCTCTATTTTTATTCTTCTAATTTTATTTACTTATCTTTTGGTTTTCTTTTTTCTTTTCTTTCTCCACATTCCATCACGTCTATTATTTCATATTATATCCTTTTTTCTTTTCTTGAAATCTCTCATGTAGATCTGTAGAAGTATATTCACATTTGTATATATTATATATTACACTACAACAATTATTACCATCTATTTACTTCAGTTTAGGATCTTGTTACTAAGCTTAGTCTGTTTATACTTTAATGTACTTACTGTTTAAAATTTTAATAAATTTATTCGTATTGTTTATATTTTTTTGTCTAAATATTATGTAACTTCCACAATTCTCAATACCTTTTTTGTATCTTATCGGTTCTAGCCCTGAAGAAGACCTGCATTGTCAGTTTTGTCACCATTTAGCCTATTTATGACCGCCGCCCCGGACCATCTCCTTCCTTTATAATGAAACGGTTAACTATTAAATATTCAGTAGTTATAACTGATCTATTCTTCCTCGGAATGTTTAACACCCACATAATATGAAAATCATCTTTTACTTAAAAAAACATTTAGTTCTGACTATTCTCTATGTTGAGTATTTAATGACAGTTCGATTGTTAAGAAGTTCAAATAAATATGCTAGTATATATATATTCATTCACTGATCTTCAATTAAAACAATGTATGCTAAGTGTTTGGAGGCTGGAAATGATGTCACCAAGGTCTACCGAGAATTGGAGACCCACTAATGTTCCCATCAGTTTTATGTTGTCTGTGACCTAACGTGACTTGGCTCTGCGACTTGCAAATCACCTTGAATTTTTTTTCCCAAATGTAAAATATTGGATGTAATCAATTATATGAAATAATAAGGAAAAACCGATTATAGATAAATATATGAGTCTTATATTATTTACTTAATATTGACCTTAAATCGTTTATAAATAAATATTAATTTTTCCGCATAATAAGGGTATTAATTTTGCAATTAATACCCTTTTCACTGTGACAGTTTAGTAATGATTGTCTTCGATATTACTTTATGATATGCAGCAGTTCATTACAATGGCAATGGTAAATAAAAAAATATTTTTATTCTTGATTGGAGGAAATGAAAAAAAAAAATGAAAGAATATATAAACCAAATCAATCATTATATTGAATTGATTTCTTTAAAGGAAATGAGGACTATTATCACATCAAGGATTATTATAAATAAAATAAGAAAAATCAACCAAACTAGAATTTTACCCAGTTGATAAATAAGGATCTCTAAAATTTGAAAGAGTCATTATTACATCTATTGCCTATCAAATTATTCAATTTATTTTATTTTAACTCATTTTATTTTAGTTTCTGGTCAATTATTTCAATAATGGACCTCTTTACTAAGCAAAAATAATTTTAGCTCAAATCTGAAGTTTGAGTTTTCAGGTATTTCTCCAATAAAATTACACCGGATGATCGATTGAATATTTATGTATTTAATTTATTGAAGCTATGTTTTAATTTATAATTTATTTCTATTTACAGATTTTTTTTTAACTCTTATTTAATAATCAATCAATCAGCCATGCATCGACCCTATGGCTGACAGACCCTCCTGGGGTACACCCAGCCTCTATAAAGTGAGTACTCTTAATTGAATAATTAATTAAGGCGAAAAACTTTGCGGTTGTGCGTGATATTGGCCCTTCACTTCCCTGCACAACGTTGGCCTTGTAATAAATAGTATTTCCTAACATTGCACTGAAACCAAGACGCTTCATGGGATGTAGTGGTTTTTTTTAATAAGTTATTTAAAGTCCTTCCAGTTAGTTAGTTGTAGCCTTATTCTATTTGAATAAAAAAATAATTATTGCTTGATAAGTAATTTATAAAATTAATAAATAATTTATAAAATTAAACTACATATTATTAATAAAATATAATCATAAACAATGGTAAGAATTTTTATTGGTATAAATTAGACGATTCTGTCTCGGAAAATGTGGTTTTATTGAACCATCTTATAATTGGTACAATCTGGCTTCGCTAATTTGTTACGAAGAAATCTCATGCATGACCGTTTGTTTATTGCAGTTAATTAGGATTTTTATAGCTAGTCATATAATCAAATAAAGGCCATGGGAAGGTTGAGGGATTATCTCGCAGGATACTAGAGTTAAAGTAAAATGAAAAAAAAAAAGAAGGAAAAATGAGGATAAAATGGAGGTATAGTATATAAGAGAGGGTGATATGAGGGTAGCGACCACTTGTAGAGCTCTGGGTAACTGGCTTAGCTGCACAATGCCCCAATTCTTAGCCTAACCTCTTTAGCTGTCTGATTGCCTCCAATCCTTGTCTTCGTCAGGAAATTCGGTCTTTGCTCTCTTGGAGGACGGCGTTATTAGAAGAGAAGCTGATGGGCGAAATCCCCCTTAATGCAGCTAACCTTGTTAGCCACTTAAAAACACCTCCACGGCGGAAGGCGGAGTTTAAAACCATTTTTCCTGAATAAAAGGACCATTTGTTTATTTCCATCCAGCTTCCGCCGCTAATTTGTGGGCGGGGGGTAAATTGTCACTTTCGTTCGTTGTAAAGCAAAAAAAAAAAGGAAAAAAAGAGGAAAGACAGGATCCTGAGGTTGTGGGTTGATTCAATTCTGTCGATTGCCGAAACGTTTCGGATTCATTTGTAGAGATGTCAAAGTAATTATGGGTTCTCGTTTCGAAGAATTCCCCATTTATTTATCCATTAATTTATTTATATAATAAGCTGTTGTATTTTCGACTAAATGAGTAATTTTCGAACAACTTTATTATTATGAAACAGCTCGAATTCATATGCAACTGAAGTAAGCTTCAAAAAGTACTTTAATTTGTTATCAAGTAAAATATTAATTAGCAGCATGCATTCAAATTATGATAAGAGGCAATAAAAATAAAATATTGCGCCATAAACACATTAAAAAAAAATCACAAAATTAATTTATATAATAATTTACGTATTTACAATTTTATATTATTTTGAAATTTATTTAATTTTTTATAACAACCTTTAAAATAGCCCAACTAGAGGGAGTTTTAGCCTTATTTATTTATTTTTTCTGCGAAAACATTACATATATTATTTCAAATAAGAACTTTTTTTAAAAATAAAAAGTGATATGTTTTTTAATATTATTTGTTCATTCATATTTTTTAGGTTGCATCAAATAATAATCCACCCGAGCCCATAATATTTTAGATGCCCCACTGACAGGGCACAATCATTTTGTTTTAAAGAAACATAAGTAATGTCTAGAAATGTATTTTTCTAATTGTATTTGCAGATGATTCAAATTATACACAATGTTTTCAGTTATGTTCCTCACGTATATGTTTTTTTCCGTTACGTTTCCATCCTAAATAAAATAGATAATTTACCACAATTTGTACTTTATTTAAAATGAAACATGATTTTGTCATTTGGAATATAGTTCATAAAAGTTAGGAATATAATTAATACATTGTCAAATATTAATTTACATAATAATTAACTTACAAATTTAAAGTTGATTTAACTATTGGAGATAAAGGTGATGATTAATTTTATAGCCTCCATCTTTAGACAAATTCCATCTTTATTTGTGAAATCACTACTTTATTCTCAATATGATGTGAATGTGCTCTCAGAACTCTATTATAAATGTCTTTTATTGAGACAGATTGTAATATTTATCAATAAACAAATAATCAAGAATAAAAAATTCTCAGTATGTCTATGATTTCTATGTGAAGATAGAGTTAGGTTCTTATTAATGGTTTTTGTATATTATTTTTACATTTTTAAAAGGCCAAATTAAATTTTAGATCACGAAAAAAAAACATTATTTTTGGAAAATCCCTAAGTACTTCTCGTACATATTACCTCTCAACATTTATTAGGCATATAAATGTTATGATACAACCCTGTTTAAATTTGCTGCCAGATTTTTTTCGCGGAAAGTTTTTTTTTTCACCTATAACTCAAAAACTATTGTTATGTTTTCTTTTAGAAGACTACTAGATAGATGTACCGGTAATAGTCATTGTACTGTTAATAGACATGGTGCCAATAATAGACAGTTTTCAATTCATTAACTTGTAATAAGCTTTATCTGTCCAAAAGTGAGTGCAATTATGGTTAAATTTGAAGCTGAAATACTTAAGGGGTGATTCCTGAACCACAGGTGATATCAAACCACAAAAGCTGATTGGTTGATTTTCGATGGAGCAAAGCTAGGGGTTAGTTTCAGGGAGCTCATCTTATCACTTTTCTTTAGGAAATAGGTTTAAATTTTTGTATTTATTCATCTGTAATTTGCCATTTTCTTGTTTAAAACTGTAGATAATTTATTACTATTTTTTAATTATATAAAAAACCAGTTGACCCCTAAACATGGGTGTCTATTGTTGGTACAAAATATGCTCCCAGAATTTAATAAGTTTTTCATAAATTATAAATTAACTGACTGTATGGAATAAACCATTGATAATTTGGTAAAATACTAAATTTGCTGTCATTTAAACCCATTTACAAAGATCCACCGTCAGAACTTAAGTTGTGATTCAGATTAATAATTTAAAACTATCTTGAAGTGTTTATTACTGGTGTAGTTACCTTACATACAAATTAAAGCAAACAAAATTATCATAATTTTATGCCATCATGGAGGTCTTCTCGAAGTATATAAACATTACTTAAGAATTTATTTGTCAATATATAAATATTAACAGATAAATTCTTAACGATGAAGTAAAAATCTTCAAAACATTTAAACTACATTTATGTATTGAGCTTATATTATTATAAATATTTTAAGAAAGATTATATTACAAAAAAAACCTTATATAAAACAGGAAAATATGTCTATGAATTGTTCAAAATAAAATATTTTACTCCAGAGAAATTAGGTTAAGTCGATATTTTAGTTAATTAAAGGAATTAAGGATAACGAAGGTAATATTGTATGTAATATTCGTTCATCCAATCATAAAATTCATTAAAAATATTAGGCTAGCGTGCGCTGGTTATATTATCTCTTCACATTCTTTTATAAACTACAATGTGTCTTTTTAAACCCGGATAACCGCTCATTAATTAATGTTGCTTCCACTTGAAGCCATTAAAATAAATTTAAAATAAAACTTAATTAAAAAATGTATAATGAAGTAGAGATGGTTGACCGTGATTTAATATGAGAAGGAATTGGTCGGGGGGGGGGGGGTAAAATAAAATAAATAAATAAATACATACTAAATTTTCAAAATAGTATTTTAATTGTGACGCCGACGTTTCGACCCACTTTGCAGGTCTTCAATGGGACGGGGCATCGGGCACTGCATGAAGAAGTTATATACTCAGTCTACCAAAAGCTCAAAGACTCAGTACTTGAGTCTATCAACTGCTTCCTGCAGAGCCCGATGCCAGTCTCTGATAAAGATCTACAAAGTGGTTCGAAACGTCGGCGTAACAATTAAAATACTAATTTGAAAATTTAGTATTTATTTGACCGCTCTCCCCGACCAAGTCTTTCTCAAAAATTTATATTGTTGAAAGAGATAGGTAACATATTCAGAGTTAGTAGAAAATTGAATTCAAAGTTTTACATCTAAATTCTATTCTTTTGAACAGAAAAAAAATATTTTAATTCTTATGAAAACAAATTATATTAAGCCCATATTTAAGTTATTTTTATTATATTTTTTCTGAAACATAGGTTACAAGTAAAGCATTTAATTTAATAATTAAAAAATGTGTTGTAGTATTTTCATCTCCAAATTAATAGTCCATTTAAAAAAAATGATGACGTTTGATGAAAATTTTTATTTTCAAAAAGTAAATAATATAAGTTTAAAAAAAATATATTTTATTCTGATTTAAAAAAAAAAAAAAATATTTTGCTCTATTAACTTTTTTCCAAAGACTATCCTAAGACCAATGTGTATCCTACACATGATAGATTATTATTTATTTAGGGTTCACAATTTGCTCGTTAAAATTCGTACAAAGGATTTATTTTTAGATCTTGAATTTTGATTGTGTTGCAAGGTTCATTGACCCTAATCGCTGAATCTTACTTTAATGCATCATTTCAGAGACTTTTTATTTTCACTTTCCTATGTATGAAATATTTAGTTAAGAAAAGTATTGCGATCGTGAAAATTTTCAAATAAGTGTTTTCAACTAAAATAAACATTTTGAAGTCTTCTAGTCCAAATAAACAACTTTAGCAAAATGGTCAGTTTGTATATGTGTGTACATCTGCGTGTCTGTGTGTATATACAATATGTTAACGGTCTAGCTCAAAAACAATAAGTCATACGAAACTGAAATTGCGTATTTAAGGTTGGTATATGGATGGGTTGTTTATTGTAATCAAATAAATAATTAAAATATACTGTCGTAAAAGAAAATGGTTAGTGACAAAATAGTATAATATAATAAATTAGACAGAAGTGTAAAACATTTGGTAATTAATTGTTTCAAATAAGGTTTTGTACGGTGTGTAGTGTTTACTTTAATTTCCGTTTTTAACTGTAGTTATTAATTTCATTCAGAAAATACTTATATCTGCTTAAAAAAAAGAAGGGTGGCAAGTGAAAGTTGTGTGATGCGTTCACCGCACCAGATTTTTTTTCATTATTCCAAAGTCTTTCTCTGATATCTATACATAATTTTTAACTTTAAAATTTACTCATTTATTTCCTATAATTAGGTTCTTAATTTTTGTTGATTAAAGTTTTTTGTTTTATGTTGTAAAGTCTTAGAGCTATTTTTAACTTGCTGAACATGGCAACAAAACACATGTAACAACGGCACGTTGCCGATACCTCGATGAACGATTCTTTTGGGGCCAATTTCACAATGTTCTTTGCACTTACTAGGACTGACAATCCCAACAGTCGTGTATGAGGCGATTACTTCAATGATCGATCTGAGTAAGCTGCCTCCCGTTGACTGACGGGCCTCACACACTCGCGTTACAAAGGGAAAACTTATTTATTCCATTTTATTATTCTTAATTAACGTAATGTCTGTAAAATCCTTAGTCCGGATTTTGAATTCAAAATGTTTGGTTTTGTAGCCTCGTATCTTATAAATATTAATAAATAGACCTAGTCAGGAGAAACATGCGTGAAGCGCATCCAAGAGGGAAAACTTCCGCTCAGTTGAAGGAATTGACGAGAGACCGATTCGTGGCCAAAGTTGCTTCAAGCGCAGATGCACATAAGCAGGAAGAGAAAAAAGAAGATTTTATAAATAGAAATATATACATTTACTTAATTATATAGGTATGTGCATGTCAATACATATGCATCAATTTTTTTAATAGTTTTAAAACGTTGTCAATTGGGTAAAGCTTCTAGTATTCCTCTAACCCCAGTAAAATGAACGATATGCGTATCAGTTAATAGGTAGACTAGGCAATTTGAGCAGCAAATGAACGGTAAACCAATTATTTCTGGAACAAATAATAATTCCTACTCCCGAGGCTAGAACAAACAAAGGCTAGAGCCCGAGGGAGCGAGGAGGGGTACGGTCCGCTAAGGTGTGGTCCCGACAGGTGAAATATCAACAGATTAGCAATAGCCCTAACGGCTGGGTGCACTTGTAGCAAGTCTAATCCATTATTGCACGTTTGACAGAGTTAATACTACCTGGTTGCTGCTGGCATTCAATAGATCTCGGCTCCACTGTCCTCGAATTAACTCTGTCCGCTCGCTGCCTTTGTTTCGGACAATCCATCTTGATGTTAACTTGCCGCCAACTGTTAATTGGGCCCTTGTCAATACTGGGCTAATCACTGTATATCTTAGAGTTAATACCTTTTTTTTATAACATGGAGTTCCTGAGATGAGTACTTCACTGCAGTAACATCCTAAAACAACAATGGCGAATGTTACCTTACCTAAAATATCTTGTTATTTTTCTCAAATTCGAAACCAATACGTTATATCTAAATTATCTTAAATTCATATATATTTGTCTATCGACCATATCATATCGAAGGATTCTAGGACGTAATCCCTATTTGAAATGAGTTTTGGATATCTAAGATTAGTGTTGCCCAAATGTGAGACCGAGATGAGTCTTGGTCTTGCAAACTCAGTCTTGGTCATGGTCTTGGTCTTGCGCAAGAGTCTTTAAGGGTCTTGCAGTTACTTATTAGCTTATTACTATAGAGATATTACTGTATTTTTCTAGATAGGAGAAACCTAACTAAGCCCTAATGAAAAATTAGAGGAGTTAAATGCTATAGTATATTAATCATACCAATTATTAACATATAGTAAGATTGTCAAGTATTAGTAACTATTTTGCCTTAATTTTTATTTAAAAAATCGTTTTTTTTTTTTTACCAGTCCTGGTCTTGGTCTTGCAACAGTTAGGAGGCGTTGGTCATGGTCTTGCAAAGTGCAAGACCAACACCGATTTTGGGCCACACCATCTAAGATATTCTGTGTTCTGCGGATTCCTGAGCGACACAGTACGCAGGGCACATGAGATTTTATAGTGGAAAGTGTTTTTTTAATGAGTTGATAAGTAATCTGTATTAATGAATAAATGGACAGTAAGCTTAAGTGGCATACTGTATTCTATAATAACATTGGCGATAGCAGAATGATCAAGCCAAAATTCAGGTTACGATATTTTAGTCTGTTAATTTAATTTTATATATGATGCATTTAATTTTTTTCCTTTTCCTTATATTTCTTCCAAGGAACGAAATAAAATTCGGTACCTGTAGAAATGTTGATTGGTAGTTCTAATGAGGTGAATGGGCTTTCAATGGCCCCTGTTTTTCTCTATTCTTCCTGATTCCTCCTTGGCCCGGTGGTTTCCTTGGTTTGCTAGTCCGTGCTTTTAAGATGATATGATTAGGAAGTCATTTCTACCCAAAGTAGTGTGGTAAGTAAATGCTTAGCGATGCGCACACTCCACCTCATTTTTTTAATATTCGCTGATAGAGTAGACAATATGGTAGCATTATCTAAGGAATATCAGGTTCAGTTTTTGCTTCCTACACAGAAAGATATTCGATTCTTGATTTTTTTTTTACTTTCCTGGCGTTCCTGAAAAAAAATCTAATCCGAGTTTTCAACAAACGTAATCGTACTTGTTTCTAGTACCTTCGAAATAAAAACGAATTCGTGTGTATTATGTGAACAGCATCAGAAAAAAAAAAATTACGGGACTGAAATTATGTATTTCCGGTTGGAATATACCTGGAATGTTTCTACAAGCAACTTACCAATAGTGACCCTTAATTTTGATTGAACTCTTCATTTATGTAAAATTAATTTGTCTTTCGTATCAATTAGGTCTTATCCTTATTGGAATAATCTAATGTGGCCTAAATATCGAATTATCAAAATTTCTTCCTCCAATGTATCTATAATTTAGAATTTAAGAACTAATTGATGGATTTTCATTGATAATAGTAGTCTAAATTTGAGAAATAACTATCTAACATAAAGTTTTTTCATTGACTATGGTTAAAAATAGGTGAAATATTTGCGCTGGTCTGAAACGAATTTCCAAAAAATAGTGTAGTCAGGAGTGAAAATCCCCCTCAAGGATGATGGCGCATGCCCCTCCTCTCCCCTCCCCCCCAAAAAAATATTATTGTCCTCTCACTTATATAACTGATAATATATCATTGCTAGTTTAGGAGATATAATATTGGTTTGTTAAAAAAGCGCAACTTGCGCCATACAACCCCTCTATGGGCACCCTAGGGAGAGAGTAGTAATATAATAACAGTAATGTAATTACATATAATATACATATATTTTTAAGCTATGAAGGCAATAAGCAGAAAGAGGAGAGGTAATGTCTAATAGTAACATCTTACTTTATTATTCTTATTATTATGACCGTATTATGTAAAATAAATGCTCCCACGAAAATTAAATGGAATCGCCATGGGAAATAAATCGGAAAGTTTAAAATTTATTTTCAGCTTGAAAAACCAAAAATATTTAGTGTACCTTATTGTGATACGTTATTATTATCCTGTTATAAAATTTTATTTATACTAGATATATTGTAGTAGGATTTATAAGTGAAAGTTATTTGTATATAGATGCACCGCACCAGAGTTTTAAAAATTTGAAATATTTTTAATAATTAATATATATTTAACAAACTTTACATATGTTTAGTTATTAATACATGATAACATGTTAGTATATTCTAGTAATTAAATTAGGTTGTTGATATAGTATTAGCATTTAACCTAAAGTCAGTTAGCCATCATCAAAGTGTAACGCTCAGAGGTAATTGTCATTAGGATGGGTTAGCTATGCTTCAACTCATCTTCTCATATTTCAGGGCCAAATGTCCCTTGTTGATTAGTTATGGATTGTAAATATTTGAATTAATTAATATAATATTGCTATCTATGAAACAGGCCTTACTAAAGGAGAGCGAAGGCCTGAAACTAGATAGCAAACTATATATGTAATTACATACAACGATGGACATGTAAATATCCAATTAGGGATCCCTGAGGCTAGCATCACCCAATCCTCATCTCCAACATGTCAAGCCTATGATTATCATATCCTTAACAATCTAATCATAATTATATTAATAATTATATCGGTTGAATGGTGTTTAGCAATTATAATGCGAAAGGAACATTGGTCGATCATAAATCTCAGAATATATAGAATTATTAGGGTCGTTTTATATGAAATGTCAATTTTCACAAGAAAGTTGTTATTTAGTGGAACAACTTTACGAAAACAAAACATGTTTATTCAAAATATTTACACTAATATTCTATACATTTTTCCCAACGTGTTATCAGCTTTTCAATCCAGGAAGTGAAAAATTCAAGGGTTTGTAAAGAAATGAAATCAGAAACTGCATTTTCGAACTGAGAATCGCTTTTGAAATTTTTATTTTTAAGAGATTTGTCCAAATTTCTGATCAGTCGGGGATAAGTTTGGCGAATAAGGTGGGTGTGAAATGACCTCGTGGCACAGCACGTTTGGTTTCTTCACTTTCAATCGTTAAATATGAGGCGTGGCGTTTTCGTGTAAGAGTATAGGGGTCCCTTCCGATTAAGCAATGCTAGTTGTTTTTTTGATGCATTAAGTCAATATCACTGCAGTGCTACATCGAAACCAATCATTTTTTTGAATGAACATTTTTTTTTACACCACCAGTAAATGGTCCGTTCGTTACAATTTTTTTAATTTTTTGAGTTGAGTTTTGGTTTATTGCCGTGTAAAAAACGAATATCATCTTATTATCGTCGCCTTTCAAATAATTCTGAAAGGAAAACTGGGAACTTTATAACCTGCCATAGGTAACGCTTCTTATGTATCCTGATTCTTTGTTCCATGCATGGAAGTATTAAATGCTTATTTTTTCTTTATGCTCTGGATAAAGCCTTCTTCCACATTATCTTTCCATCTTTGTGGATTGATACTTGGCTGTAGATAATAATCGAAGAGAAGAATGGTCGGGTTGAAAAAAAAATTATAAAAATAAATAATTATATTTATTTTTATTTTTGCCGACGTTTCGACCTTGTATCATAGTTAAGGATCTTGGTCTTGCGTAATCCTTTCGTTTGAGCAGCCCTGATGAAGGCTTCAACTTTGGGTGAAACGTCGGCAAAAATAAAAATAAATATAATTTGGTTTTTTTTTACTGATCACCCCAACCATTCTTATCTGCAATTATCTTTCTATCTTTGTTAGTGTTGTCCGAAATCGGGAGATCAAGATGGACTAACTGTTGCAAGACCAAACCAAGACTGGTAAAAAATATATATTTTTTCTATAATAAAAAATTAAGGCAACATATTTACTGATAGTTGACAATTTTAGTTACTATATGTAAAGGGTTTGTATAGTATGCTTTTGCATATAGTATGCGATCTGCTTTTGCATTTAACACTAATTTTTCATACATGCTTAGCTAAGTTTCCCCTATCTAACAAAATACAATAATATCTGTATAATAATAAGCTAATAGGTAACTGCAAGAATATTGCGGGGCTCTTGCATAAGACCAAGACCAAGATCAAGAGAGAGTGCGCAAGACCAAAACTAGCCTTGTTCTCGCATTTGGACAACACTAATCTATGTGTTCAGATTCACATAAGAAACTAACAGCCTTCCAGCATTAATTTCTCAAGTGTCCAGCGAATATTTTGAAATAAACTTACAGAAAGCTTTGTACAGTATATCATTTTGAATTGGAATATATTCATATTCTGCTTTTTAAAAATATATATTTTGCAAACGTAAAACATGTGTTCGTTACAAAAGTATATATTAATATCACTAGACTAAAAGTTCATACAAAATAGTCTCCACCAACATCATCGAATTCCTCCCATTCCCAATCTGAAATCCATAAAATCTCTTTGTTGCTGATTGAACTCGAAACAGATGCCAATATTTCTAATTTGAATAACACAACTATTTAATTCTACTAATTTCTAATCTTGTTTCCAACGTTTTCCAGGTATTACTTCCACGAAATCAGAAAACTAAATGGTCCAAGAACGTTCTAGCATCAAAGTATTTTTGAGAGTATCTTCTTAAGTTAACGATTTTTGTTTTAAATCTGATGTCACATCTATAGCAGAATTGTAAATATTAATTCATAACTTTAAAATATTACTATATGATTAAGGACAAAACACGAAATATCATAGAACCTTTAGTTCATTATTTTTTTATTATTCAGTTATTATGTTTTATATTCTGGCTTGTTTTATTTATTTTGATGTTTTATTTACTTTGTTATCATTTGGCTTTAATCTGTTCTTTTACTTATCTAGTATATTACTTTATCTTTTTATTTATATATATTTTTTTTTTTCTCTTCTTACTTGGTTATATTTTCCTTTCTTATGTACATATTGTGTGAATGAATACTATAGCCCTAGTACCAATGCCCTTCAGTGTGGCAGACTGTATTAATACTCAAAAAATAAAATTAAAAACATATTCTGGCTTAAAACTCCATATTTTATATTTTTGTCAGATTTTAGAACTTTTCCATGTTTTATATGAGAAGGAGAAAAGCTTCTTTGCATTTTGCATATTTGATTGCTGGTGGACGAATCTTGGAAGAATCAGAGATACATAGATGATTTGCTATATATAAAGAGAAAGAGAGATGAGGAAGCTATCGACCCTTAAGAGCGAACCCCCCTCACTTTATATATTATTCAAAGGCCTTTATAAATAAAGCAGGCCATGCAGGATATCGAATTTTCAATAATGAACTAAGGTGACCCTTAATTTATTAAATAAGGGCTGGAGGTGCAGTGCCTTTTGAGCCGGCCTGTTTTCAGAGAAGTTTGTTTTACTAATTCATAGTTTTGAGGAGGTATAGCACGCGTCCCAGGCAGGGTTGTGCTATAAAGCCGCTCAAATATTAACAAGGACTCGCTACTCATGCAGGTAGGCAACAGAAATAATTCAGTTTCTTCCCAGACTCTTTGCCTTGGAGTAGCAGAACCGCGGTGCAAGGTTGTGCGGCTTGTCCCTTCGGATTGGAGTACTCGTTGAACGAAAGGATATCGGTATATTTAATTTATAGGTTCTTACTTCTGTAGGTAAAAATGTCAATTGATCACCAGTCTCTCCAAGGAATGTGGGTAAAAGGCTCATTTTTATAAGACATGACTTTAACAGCAAGGGTCTAATAGAGTGTTCCTAATAGTACAATTTTAACAAATAATGGTAAAACAAATATAACGGTTAACATGTTATAGATTTATATGAAAATATTAAGAGCAATAAAAGAACATTCCTGAATATTCCGGATCTCCAAACGTTAAAGAGGTTACGAAATTAAAGAAAAAAAACTGAGTTATATGCTTTAGAGCACACGATGGATGTGAAAACATCAACGAGGCTAGATTAATAATCTGCAAAATAAGTTATAAATAATAGCTCATCATAAAGGGAATGGAATGCTCAACGTTTCCATCGCTTACAGTATGCGCGTCCGATTTTCAGCATATGAGTTATTTTAATCTTCTATAAAACTCGTCATTATTTGGTTTTCGAAGCAATTCTTTTTCTTTTTCGTCTTTCTAACACGACGACGCGTTAAGATACAGTTTTAAATAATAACTCACTATTAAGAAGATGATTTGAAGAACATTTCCCTCGCTTGCAGTATGCAGGTCCGGTTTTCAGTTCCTGAGATATTTTAATCCATATCTTTACAAAAACTCGTTATCATATGGTTTTCGACACTATTTTTTTCTTTTTCGCCTATCAAATATAATATATCAATATGATCCGTCGCGTTAAAATGCAATTTTGAATAATAGCTCGAGGATGAAATGATGAAAATTTCACTCGCATGCAATAAGCAGATCCGATTTTTAGTTTTTGAGATATTTTAATCGATATGCAAAACACTACAACTAATCGAGTCTAGCAGACTTCATCCGAGCGTTACACATCGGAATCTGACGGCTCAATCTAATTCACACTCCACAAAAAGTGCAAAATACGCCTTAAAATGTTTTAACTTCCAAAATGAAACAATTATTTAGGAGGAATCAGAAACTTTCAGAACCTGAAAAAATAATATATTTAAAAATATCTATTGGTACTACAACTTTTGTTGCCCAAAATCGGTCTTGGACTTGCACTTTGCATGACCAAGACCAAGGCCACCTAACTTTTGCAAGACCAAGACCAGGACTGGTAAAAAAAAATCGATTTTTTAAATAAATATTAAGGCAAAATAGTTATTAATACTTGAAAATCTTAGTTACTATATGTTAATAATTGGTATAACCAATGTACTTCGAGACTCGTCTGTCTCACATTTGGGCAAGACTAACCACAACAATGACATTACTAAATAACAGAGCTAACTTTTTTTTAGCTATTTAAAGGAATTTTGGAGAAATTGAAAGAGGAATAAAAAAAATCTGGTGTGTCCACTCACACGACTTTCCTACCTATTTCAGAAAATTTTTATATGTTTACATATGTTCATGAAGAAACAAAAAAGAATTGAACTAGATAAATTTTCCTGAAAATTGATCTAACAGAAGATTCGAGTACGATTTATTTGATAAACTAAAGCAATGTAAACCGGCTTAAGGTAGTTAATTTCTGTTAAATGCAGAGGAAATAATGAAGATTGTGTGATGCGGGCAACAGATTTTCTCACATTCACTTAATCATCTTTATTCTTTCATTCACCCCTTTCTGACACCTGGATATGGAAACGTAATCTTACATTGGAAATTGAGTAGCCGTAACTTCGTTAATAGTTGTCCAAAATGAACGATTTTTATATGGCTTTGTAGTGAATTTTATTACCGTTGAAAAGTTTTGTTATAAATTTTACCGTGTAACATATACTTATAGAGTTAGGCCCCATACAATTTTTCTTTTCTTCATAACTTTTTTTCCTGAATTTTTTCGGAAATTTAGTCTATATACGAAAATTCAAAGGACAATGATTAGAACATTATAGGAAAGTTTCATCAAAATCGTTAGGGCCGTTTTTGCGCTACAGTCTATAGAAAAACATGTTTTTCATTTATTGCGCGCGAGCTATTACGCATGGAGCACCGAATTTCTGTCACAGGCATCGGTAGTCAAAACCCTATAAAACAAAGAAAGAAGCAACAAAATCGGTTCAGTTGTTCCCGAGAAAATCTTAGCACAGACAGACAGACCAATGGCTAAAAATGCGTTTTTCGGAATCAGGAGGCTCTGAAACGTATAGATCCGTCGAAAACCGCATGTCGGAAATTTGACCTGATTGCTATACTTTCCTTACCTAGTATAGGTAGGGAAGTAAAAACTTGTCAGTAGAGAAGTTATGTGATTATAACTCTCGGGTTAGATCAGCTACATATAAGTAGGTTTTTATAAACAGGATTTTGGTTTACAACGAAAGATATGGAAGTTAGTAGAATTTTGAAACCTCCCAGGATGATAATTTTAATAATTATTAAAACATGTACTTTTCAGACATTTTCATAGTTATTTATCAGTAGACTAATCCAGAAAATTTTTGAACAAAAATTCCTATATTTTATGAGTAGTTGGTTTGACAAATATATTACGTTCGTCCCAAGCTGGAACACATGTGGAGATGAGAAAAAATATGTAATATTTTCTTATATAAATATGTCTTAATATAGCATTTGAAAACTTATTTTTTTTACAATTTTAATGAGATTTAGTAATCATTAAATAAAATTTAAACAACATATCTGCCAAACTTTGGGTGTTATAGATAACCAATCTATTTCTTACAGATTGTCATGACCTTAAACATCCCTCACATTTTCATGTTGATGAAAATCAGATTTTCTTCTCATATTTATATCGTAAAATTTACACAGAATGTAGATTTTTTGGTACTTGATGCCGTGTAACATCTGAGACCCTCTCTTCTGCTACTTAATTGATTCATTCAGGTAATTCTGGCCGTAGCCTGTATCTTCTGGAATAAATGAGCTTTAATATCTATGTCGGTCAAATAACTAACAAGTTTAACGGGTTTTCGGTTGTTTAGAGTTATATATGAAACATCCATCTCATGGTTTAAATAATAAAACATATTTGTAGAAGATGATTTTAACCAAATATTTATTATAAGTAGTATCTCTTGTTATAATAGATTGAATATCAAATAACTACATTGAGGTATTGGAAATTAATTAATTAATAATTTATTTAATTAATATATAATTAAATAGTGTATTATCATATAATTTGTTTTATTGATAATTAATAATTTAATGGCATTTCTAGTTAAAAATGCACATAGGCCTGGGGACTTTTCCAGCACCCTAGAATGAAATATCTAAAGATTTTTGTGAAAATCCTTGGAACATGAAAAAAAAGTTAAAGAAAACTCTTGTTATACATTTTTTAATATATCGATCTATCAATGACAAGACGTAACAAAGAATACCCACTGAAAATCCAAAACTATTTTTTTGAATTATTGGAGAAATACAAAGGTTTTAATGTGATATATACAGATGCCTCAAAAATGGAAAATAGTGTTGGCTGCGCTGTATATATTAATATAAACCAGCACCAACTTCTGTTCAGCTTACCAGGAGAGAGCTCCATATTTACTAGAGAAGCTACCACGATCATGAAGACCCTCCATTGGATATCAAATTCCAATGACAATCAATGGATGATAGGATCAGACTCCAAAAGCGTCATGGCAGCAATAGGTAACCCATGGCCAAGCAATTATATAATATGGGATATATTGAATCTATGGTGGGAATTAAAAAAAAGAACGGTCAGAGTGATATTTGTCTGGGTTCCATCTCATAATGGTATCTCAGGCAATGAAAGAGCAGACCAAGCAGCTAACTTAGCAAGGAAGGGAGAGCACCAACCATAATTTCAATAAACTATACCACAGTAGAAGACTAGGTATACCCAACAAAAAAGAAGTTGTTGGAAAATTGGGTAAATAGATGGAAAACTAAACAGTCAAAATTATTAGAAATAAAAACAAACTGCAACAAGTGGGCTAGTAGCACAAGAATATACAGAAGAGAAGAAAATATATTATGTAGAATAGGAATTGGTCACTGCCTGTTTACTCACGGATACTTCTCAGAGGTCTAGAAGCCCACGTGCCAAAAGTGTGACAATAAACCGCTGTCAGTAAAACATTTGTTAGTAGAGTGCTACGAGTTCAACAACATTCGGCAAACATTGAAACTACCAATAAGAATGAGAGAAATATTAAGAGACAACGAAGATGGAGTCGCCACCCTATTCCGATACTTAATAGTGACAAAATATTACAATAGAGTATAAAAAACTAGGCGTCAATGACCCTCTAGAGTAGAGGCGATTATAAATAAAAAAAAAAATATATATATATTGATTTAATATTTCGATGCATTTAAAATATTTCAATATTTACATACCTTCTTTAACAAAATTAAAAACTTAAAGTAATCACTTATTTATTGTGAGCGTAATGATGTTTTGTGCAGCATATTTAGGATGGAGTTTGAAAAATGTTAAGAAGCAAATTAGTACCAACGAAGAGATTTAGGATTAAGTTTCTTTTTTCTGTAAGGAGTAGGAATGTATACGAATAAACAACTGGATCGGTACTCAGTCCATTTCAATAAATAAATAAATAAATTTTCCTAATATCTATGCCTATACGTGCCTACACGTTTTCTGGCACTTCTCAGCAGAACCTTCGATTCTCAGGTTGGTCAATGAATTATTGTATTATGATTCTGGTGTAATAACATTCTAAAAATAGGTAAGTATCTTAATATAACTTAAAGTATTTCAAGTAATAAAGAACCATTTTAAATAATACGATATTGAAATTGTATTTTTAAATATATTTAATTATAAACTTATTAAAAAAATATTTAAACATTACATTGGAAGATAGGTATTTTAATGATTACCACTAACCTTGCTGTGAAGGGGTTGGGGATTAAGCGCAATGTCAATAATAACGATTTTGAAAAAAAAAATGTTAACGCGAAATAATATTAAAAAATCTGAAAAGCTGTGTATTTTATTCTTTGAGTACAGAACTTGATATTTCTCCGTAATATTTCATTTCATTCCGACCTAATAAGAATACATTGTTTCTCCGAGTCGCTTCAAAGTTGCCGCTTTTAAATACTTTCTAAAAAGTACAATTAAAGCCCCTTCAAGTTTTTTTTTTTGTCTGTTTTCTTTTATGATAAAATTTTATGTAAACCGGGAGGGTGGAGTTGTTGTATTAGAGGAACAAGGGAAAGGACAAACATTTCTTTCTTAAGTACAATATAACTTCTTGATGTGCTTCGGGGCCGTGATATTTAAATATTAAAAGGGTAGGGGGAGTCCCTTGCTGAAATTATAATACACCGCCGGTGATAGCTCATGTAGGGTATTACATTTTTTGGCGGGAGCTGGATGGCTTTTGGCGGGGGAACCTGTAATCTGGTGTTTGGATCTGTGATGAATCGCTGGATCGGATGACACGGAGAATTAATTCGCCACTGACCGGCTCGCTCTCGGCGACAGATAAATATAGAATATTTTAAAATCTACCGCCATTTCCATGTTTCAGATATACGAGCGCATTTGTTATGGAGCTGTGTATAATTCTGCGAGTAATGCAACCGCCCCTCTGTCACACATGGTATTTTTTTTTTTTAATCTAATCTTTCCGGTTTCATTCGAATTTGTCGAACCCAAATATTTATATTTTCTGATTTATATTCATTATTTTTTTTTCGTTGCTCGTGTAAATAAGGTTTTGATATGAATAACTCAATTGTTGGAAATATCATAATATTAATACAGAAGTGGAATTAGGTGGCCCCAGGATCGGACATGTAGCTGACTTTGCATATTGTCTTTTCCTCAATATTCTTTTGAGCCTCATATTTTATAATATGCTCATATTTATAATGCCTCAGGTATTCGCCTGTAACTTTAGTGGGAGCTATTTTTTTTGTCCAGTTTGATATTTTCTTTGCTATTTTTATTTTTTTTGCTATTTGCAATTAACTAATATTTTTATGTGGAAATGTAATTGTAGGTAATATCATAACATTGATTCAGAAGTGGAATTTTTCTTCTGGACGGGTACTAAAACTTTCCACTATCTACTCAATAACTAATATTCTGTTAAAATACTACATAACAGACTATTATAAAGTTTATCTATTTTACATATTGAATGTACTGTATTGTTTTTTAATAAACATTATTATTGTTATTGTAGATGATTCATGTATTTTGTTTATCTTTCTGAATCAGTCTATAATGACTAACTAGCTATCCATCTAAATCGGAAATGTTGAGGGACTGAAAAAATCATTTGGGTGTAATGGTGAAAAGGATGCTTTAGCTTTTTATTCTGCATTATTTATTTGTCCTTTACAGGATATTTTAATTTTTTTTTTATTCTGAATGTTAATTTATTTTTAAATACGTTTCACAAATAAGATTCGCTTTTAAGGTATAAATAAATTGAAATAATCAGGTGATGCGTTGATGTTGTCACCTAGATTCTTCCTTGTTCTGAAGTAAAATGAAATTAACACGCCTATTTAATGTAAGACAAATTTATTCCTACTCCAGATCTTGAAATAAATGTTTATTAACTTCTTGGTTGCATCTAGGGTTTTAATTTTTATCTGCATTTGTATTTTTTTTACGAAGGTCCTGTTGATGCCATTTTGTGTAGTTCATGTGGCCCTAAATCTCTTGTAGATAACTAAAATTGTATTGAAGTTATAACATTTTTTGTGATTTTCGAAAAAAAAAATCATGAGAGGGACCCAAATATTAAAACTGGAAACATAGCCGAGCTTGCGCAAATGGTTTTCTAAGCTTGTGTGATTCTTCCTTGTTCTGAAGTAAAATGAAATTAACACGCCTATTTAATGTAAGACAAATTTATTCCTACTCCAGATCTTTGGAGATCTAAAACGATTGAAATAAATGTTTATTAACTTCTTGGTTGCATCTAGGGTTTCCTAAGAAACAGTTAAACAAGCATTTTCCAAACCAACAAAAACCTAAATCACAATATAGAAAAACTTCCTTGGAAAGAGGTTATACATTTTCTGTATAGTCGATGGCGCACGCAACCTCCCTAGAAATGTTATTGCTCTCTTCTCAGTGCGCTGGTAGAAATAAAATATATTGGTTATATGCCCTATAGGTTTACTAAAGATTATTCTATTGTTATACTATAGGTTAGTAATATTATAGGTTGGTTATATTACAGTTATACTATTGCTTAATTATACTATAGGTTAGTAATATTATAGGTTGGTTATACTACAGTTATACTATTGCTTAGTTATACTATAGGTTAGTAATATTATAGGTTGGTTATACTACAGGTTAGTAATTCTATAGGTTAGTTATACTACAGTTATACTATTGCCTATATGCAGTTACAGGATACATACAATTATAGGTTATATGCAGTTATAATAATCTGCTTTATGTTTCTCCATTTGCTACCTGGGTTGGAAATATCTCTGAATTGAATAGCCACAAAGATGTGGTTCTCCCTAAAAATCCACAACCCCGTAAAAATTTATCCCCTTCAAAAAATCCAAACACCGTAAAATTATCCTCCTTGCTCTTACTAACTTGCTCTATACTAACTTCTTCTGGGCAGCCTTGCATGGAAAGAGTGATATGAGTTTTGGAATATCACATAATGACAATTCTAGCAGTCCTTGGTACTGACAGGAACAGAAATCAACGAGACAATCAGTTATTCAATCAATGGTTTCAATAGAATTGAAATTCATTACTGTTTCAGTGGTTAATTCATTCGTTAATCAGGAGACTGCAGGTAGATCTGCACATGTTTAGTGTGTGCTTCGTTAATTGCTTTATTAAGTTAATATTTAGGTGAGCGATCCGGACCATTCTATAGTCCATATCAACTCATGTCGTTAAATTTACAAATCGGTTGAATCCCAGTTTGCTATGTTTAATCAAGGTTTTGCTCCATAACTTGTCACATTTATTAAAATTTAAACAGGTCCGAAATGAATATCCAATACATTATCCTTAATATAATTTTCGGGTAACATGATATAAAATTAGCGTTGTTAGTTTTGAATGGTTGAGGCTCATATTGAAAGTTTATCCATAAACTTGACAACCATATATACCAACCATATATAACAACCATTGAACAAACAAGTTCATGATGAAAATCAAAATTTTTCAAACTGTTTTATTTTTAATTATTTATTATTATAATAATTTTTTATCCCTTATTTTTATCAGTTTCAAGTTAAAGGCACAATAGTTGTAAGATTTTTACTGATGTGTATCATTATATTTATGTTACATGGTTGCTTTCAAACCTCTAAGAAAGGCAATGACCAATTCGTACCTACAGAATACAATATCTTTTCTCCTCGTTTTTCTTGTGCTTGTGGTACATTGTTTTCAATCCATTTTACTTTTAATTCATTTTCTTTCTTTTTTTTTCTGGAAATGTAATTTTGTTTTATGTATGCCTCTTAGAAGTAAGTGTTATCAACAGCCAAACATAAAAAGCTTTATTTAGAAATAAAAACCAAAAATATCAATTCAAAAGAAAATCTTGTTTATAACTTTAAAAATTTATAATTTTTTTGTATCATCTAAATATTTTTATTTTTCGCATTTACAAGCTTTTGTAGCGTGGCTGTGGAAATTCAGTTAACATACAGTCATTATTAACAATAATAAACAAAGATTCTATTCAATTTCAATTTCTTACTCAGTTTTGTTGAGATTGTAGCAATTAGCTCAGTACCTTACTCAATAAATTAAAGTTTAAAAAATAAAATAGAATATTTTGACACATTTAAAGAAAAGAGAGTACGACAGTAAATTCAATTATATTAAAATACTACTAAAACATATTTGATTAAATTACGTGAGTTGAAAAAAAAAAAAAAAAAAAGCAACTAAACCAAAGAAAGAAATAAAACGAAAATAATAATAAATCTATACATCCATGAGACTAATGAGATGTTTGTTAATTACAATGAAAATACTAATTATTACATTTACTCAATGACTGATTATGTTTTTACAGAATACCACATTACATTCCAACTTTTTTTAAATATTATTTAATCGAATCTCATATTTTCTCTAAACTCTTAACTTAATTAATACAGACCTAAAACTTATTAAACAAAAAAGTTTTCCTAAAAGTGGTATATCTGTATTAAGTATGTAAGTAATCATATCTCATGTAAGTATAGCTGGATGATGATAAAAAAATCGCAAATAATGTATGATTTTTTTAAAAACAGAACTTAACTTAATAGATTTTACAATGACAAACTCTTTTACAATAGTCATTTGAAACTAATTTTGTCTCGTTTACAGTGTAGCAATTGTTAATTACTTAAATTAAATATTTATTTAGTTATCACTACCTATTTATATGAACTTATTGGTTCCTCTTGATGTTAGTATCGGTCCTATATATATTTCCCTCTACTTACTGGACACCTTGTACATTCTAAAAACTCAATTATTTAAGGTTGGGTTATTTCGTTCTTGTTATTTTTTTTTTTTTTGTTTATTGAAAATGAAACAACAATTGTTGTCCTTGAAATCCACATAAATATCAAAATATATTGTAATATGCGTTTATTCTGAAATATGCAGAATAATAATTAACTAATGGTATCTTCTTGCACAATCCCTATCTAGCACCACCCGACCGTATAATCCTCCACGGAGGTAAAAACGGTCGTGACCCTGCCATATTATACAGTATATTCTCCACTGAAAATGTGAGTGCATGTGGCTGAAGAGCAACCTATCAATCTCCACTGGAATTAGCACCAGTGACGCATTTGAGAGAGAAGACCAGGGATTTCCTAAAGTCCTTCTTTTTCCTCTATAGTTTGAGAGAAGAGCCTGGGTTGGAGTGTCCTAACCTGATGTCTATATCTTTTTTATTTACTCATCTTTAAGTTATTTTATTTTTTGTATATACATTTTGATTATTATTTAATTGTTATTTTCTTTCTATTTATTTAATATTTTATGTATAAATAGTATGGATGTAGTCTTACCTTACTATAATCATTGTTCATGTGACAGAATAGCATATTATCCAAAAAAAAAATTTATCTTATACTAATTCGTGAATATGTTCAATCTATGCTTTAAAAAAATGTATGCCAACAGAATGTGCAATTGCATAAAAATCCGGACTTTAATTATGAGAAAACTAATATTAAACTATAATAATGAAATGCCTTGTGATACCATAGAATTGTAATATTGATTATAATAATATAATCCTTAGCTTATATAAGGATTAAAACTCAATGTAATATAGACACAATAAGGATAAAACGCAATGTAATATAGACACAAAATTTATTTTAATCTACAATATATTGATCATTACTAAATATGACTTTTTCGCTAAGTGCATAATGCTATGTTCCTAGAATGTCTGGAGTTTATTATTAAAAAACTGATCCAAGTGATTTTTCTTATCCTCTTCCTTTTGGAATTTCTTTCCATTCATGGAGTTCTGCAGAGACCGAAATAAGTGGTACTTGGAGCTAGGTCTGGTGAATAGTGAGGGTGGGGCAAAAGGCTGAATAATTTATTGCGAGTGACCAATGAAGTGTGGGGCCTAGTGTTGTCTTGGTCGAACACAACAACCTTCTGACCATTCATAACTCTTCAGGATGTTCTCTAAATTCGATGCTACTATATCCATTGGAAAGCTGAATTATTGCTCTTCAAAGCCGTATGGATGTTTTTTTTTATTTAATGCCTACATGGGGAATAAATAAACAAAAAATCCTTCTAGAATTTTAATTTTTATCTGCATTTGTATTTTTTTACGAAGGTCCTGTTGATGCCATTTTGTGTAGTTCATGTGGCCCTAAATCTCTTGTAGATAGCTAAAATTGTATTGAAGTTATAACATTTTTTGTGATTTTCGAAAAAAAAAAATCATGAGAGGGACCCAAACATTAAAACTGGAAACATAGCCGAGCTTGCGCAAATGGTTTTCTAAGCTTGTGTGCGTCACATTTAGAGCCATAACAATCTCTCGCACTGATTGGGTGGGAATTTGATCAAAAATGGCCTTAACATTGTTTGTTTTAATTTCATGTGGGCGACCAGACCGTCGAGCTTCATTGATGTCAAAATTTCCTAAATGAAATTTGGCAGAACCAATTTTGATAGGTGGGTTCGGTTAAGATATCGTTTCCATAAACACTGCAAATATTTCTATGAGCGTATACAGCACGTTTATCTTTTTTAATATAATACAACAAAATATGCCGATGATGAATGATATTTTCTTCCTTATTCTCAGTGCAATAGCAGTTTCAACAAGAGTTAACAAATATAGTTGTTGACATAATACAAACAGGATAAACAATACGCCTTAGGGTATAATTCATCGGATAAGAAGTGTGTCATAGTGACATAAAAATAAACAGAAAAACCGAAAAGACTTGTTTCCCAACCCAATACATAACCATAACATAGGTGGTATGTAAATGAAATAATGGAGTTATTCCAGAGCATGAAGAGCTGTCCCTAAGGGGAATGGACTTGAGTAATTACCTTCTAATGGAATAAATAATTGAGGAATAGTTACATTATTAAATTGACAACTTCTACGGCTGATAATGAATTAAGTCCTTTTTGGTGACCTCCCGAGACCAGTGGGCAAAGCTCATTACTGCTCTGGATTTTCTCCAGCCATCTCCATTGACCAACCTTGGAACCATCATTAGAATAATAACAGAGTAGATTCCACAATTGTGTTATTAGGAACTGCTTTTCGGCCCCTGATGATATATTTAATACCTCTTCGTGGTCGGAATATTTTATTCATTTGAAATTAATGTCAGTCCTATGACTGGTTAATGAACTCATCGATTTATTGAGCGGCCGTAAGGCTGTAAATAAAATTTTGATGGAACTGTTGTAATATCCAGTTCCGTTGAATTTGCCGTAATCATCAATGTGCAAAATATGACGAAATGGCAAATACAAACAAAAAAGGTGTCATGGACCTCCTTGAGAATATGTTTTCTTGAAATATATTATTCAAGAAAATAAGAATAAAAACATAAAGATAATCCCCATTTAATTTAGTAAATTATAGTTAGTGCAGAAGAACTAATTCATCTATAAATTCAATTTTAAAATATGTATTTTAAATTCATAAGTAATGCACTATGTTATCAACTATGACAAACAAAAATTATTCTTACAAAACTGGAAAACCTCTGACCCTACTTCACTATAAACGCTACACGACCTATTAAAATAAATGAAAATTGAACATAATACACCCATCAACTTCACTTGCCGGCACCTCCTATTCAGATTAAAACATGTTCTCGTTCTATGTACATTATTTGGATATTATCCAGGAAACTGGGCTTTTACATAAAACAAATTTCTTTAAGCTATAACAATTTATTTTAATTGTTCAAACATTTTGCTCAGAAACAACTATAACAATTAGATAACAGTTAAATAATTTTAAAAACTAATATTATTATTTATTATATTTTTATTTCACTACCATTATTATTATTATTACACAGGATATAACTTACACATAATTGACTATGGGAAGAATATTTCTTATTCTTAAAAGGCCATTCAGAAAAAAAAAACTTCATGATTTGATCATTTAAGGATAATACAACAGAATTACATAACACGTTTGTTAATCCTCGGAATATTTGTTAAATTCAACATAGCTTTGAATGTTATGAATGAAAGAATACCTCATTCTAACTATCAGATTTTCTTACAGTAAAATCACAAATTGTGCAAAATCTTGCAGTAAAAACCAAAATTTTTATGATTGGGTACATAACACATACATAGGTACAGCATGCTCAATCAATATTTTTTGTTTAATTTATAATATTGCACAGGCAATAAATATTGAATTCGGAGTAAACAAGTAAAAAAATATGAACTTAGGGGTAATTTATTTATTTGTATGTTACACATATTTCTGAAATATAATAAATTTTTCATATAATACTGTATTCAGCAAATATGATATCAAGGAGAACAAAATATAGCAAACAAAACAAAACAAAATAAAGTAAAATGAAAATAAGATAGATAGAGAAATGCTTTATTAAAAGCAGTGCTGCCCCAATATGCAGGATTGCTCGATACACAGCATAATTATCAACCTTATATATATATACATATATATATATATATATATATATATTATATATATATATATATATATAATATATATATATATATATAAGTGCTCGAGAAGCCTTAGCTGCATCTTTGTTAGATGTTAATATTGAAGAGTCGTCAGAAAATGTAGCCAATGTTGTGAGATTTTGCGGTAACAAATAAAAAAAAAAAAGAAAGGATTTTCAACCATTGTAAATGTGCTTTATATTTTAATAGGTCATTAAGAAGATAATATTTTGAAAACAAAATTAAAATCAAACAACAATATTAAAAAAATTAATATTTGTGTTGTATATCATCCCTTTTTCTACATAGAAAAGAAATGTATAAAATACAAAGAAATTATCAAACATTATTTTACCTCACGATTATAGGAATTCCCTGCTGAATGCTGTAGTCTTAAAAATCTATTACGTTAATTTAGTCAAGATAATTTTAAAGGTGTTCAGCTTTTCTCCCCCACATCTGAGTCAATTTTTTAATTTTAAATAATTGCTTAGTTCTGCGCATGCGCTTGATTTGAATGCCCACATTTCACGACGTGTCCCACAGTTTTACTATTTTTTTAGTAGAATAAGTGCTCAGTTTTACTTAAAAAAAAAAAAAAAACTAGTTAGGCTGACATCAAAACAACAACAATGGACTAACACCATAGTGAGTAGTGTTGTTATTTACTGTGTACTGTTACAGACTGTGAATTTAGTGGTTTAGCGTCTATAGGCTTTATCTCCATCGCCATATCAGCTGACGGCTCCCCACTCCAGTTGTGGCCCAGCCATGTAACTGACTGGTCCACAGTCGGCGGTTCATCCATTAGAAGAACATGCAGACGTAGTTTTATTTTATTTTTTTTTCTTATTTATTTTTATTTTTTATATGCGATATTACTACCAAGTGATGTCAACTAAGCGGTCCTATTCAGTTGGCTCTATCCCTTGTAATTTACCGCCTAAACAGAAAACAAGTCGCAGTAAGCGATCAACACCCCGGAACTCCTCCAGCGAACACTCAAGTATCTGTGTCTCAACCACAGCCAAGTACGTCTTCACAAGAAATGGAATCTCCCTTTTTTTTACACCTAATCCATACCAGGTGCTTGAAACTGGCAGGGAAGAGATGGAAGATGAACCTATACCCAGAGAACCACGCCCACCTCCTATCTTTGTCAAAAATTTGAGAAATTTCCAATTGTTGTATACTCAACTTAATAAAATCTGCCCAGGTAAGCTATACATGCCTAAACAGAACCAATAATACTAAAATAATACCACACCTGAAGCGTACCGAAAAATAGTAAAATATTTAACAGACACAAACGCGGACTTTCACACATACCAGTTCAGGCAGGAAAGAGTACTACGAGTTGTAATAAGAAATTTACACTCCTCAACCCCAACATAGGTGATTAAAGAAGAGTTAACGGCGTTAGGGTTCAAAGTACGTCAGATAACCAATGTATTAAAAGAAAATAAAGAACAACCAGGTGTAAAGAATAAAATCCCATTGCCTTTATCTTTCGTCGATCTAGAGCCATCGCCTGGGATCGAAAAAATATACGAAGTGAATAGAATTTTCTACACCAGCGTAAAGGTCGAAAAACCGTACCCAAAAAGAGAGTTCATCCAGTGCCATAATTGCCAGGCATATGGCCACATCAAGTCTTATTACCACCACTTACCACGCTGCGTGAAATGCGGTAAAACACACAAGTCTGGCGAGTTTCTTTCAGAATTTAAATCCCTTGTTACCCCACTGATATCACTTCTCACTAACCTAGTATCTCACCTTATTCCTCCTTTAAAAAATCCTTAAATGACTTCCATCAAACCCATATCCATTCTCCTTTGGAATGCAAATGGTGTTAGAAATCACATACACGAACTAACAGCCTTAATACGAGACAAGAACGTAGATGCAGCCCTAATAACGGAAACTCGACTGACCAAAAAACAGCTCCTAAAAATACCACAATACATAACTTACCGTACCGATCATCCTGACGGTAGAGCACATGCCGGTACTGCAGTCATTGTGCACCAATCCCTCTCCCATCACCTACTCCCACTGCCTACACACGATTTCCTACAATCCACCGCAGTCGTAATCAAAACCTTCTCCTTTCCTATTACCGTTGCATCAGCGTATTGCCCTCCAAACCAATCCATCTCCAATATCCAATTTAGTTCCTTCCTTATTTCCTTAGGACATCATTTCATCTTGGGTGCAGACTTAAACGACAAGCATCAACAATGCGGTTCAAAAACCACGGATTCTCGTCGAACATTACTGTCTGTACTCAATTCCCAAAATTTTACCCTTCTTCCACCCAACTCACCTACCTACTGGCCCACTGATCCTAACCGTAATCCCGATATCCTCGATTTCTTTATCCATAATGGTTTAGGTGCTCTCAACCATTCCGTTGCCCGTCTTGACGAGCTTTCCTCAGACCACAGCCCATTAATACTCCAAGTATCACTAGCTCCTATTCCTAAACCCTCTCCTCCGTCCTTCATCAGAGGCCCAGTTAACTGGAAACTCTTTCATCAAATCCTCTCGATAAAATTGACCTCAGAGTAACCCTGAAAACCTCTGAAGACCTGGACAATGCAGTACATTCCTTCACTACCAAAATTCAAGAAGCAGTCTGGACTGCTTCCTCCCCTGATCACTCCTCAAAAATCCTTAAGAAACATAATTTACCTCAACACCTCCTTGACCTAATCCACATAAAACGCCGTGCCAGATTATTATGGCAACGTACCAGACATCCAGCCGACCGCCACTCCTACAATTATCACTGTAAAAAATTAAAACAAGAATTAGCCACCTTCAGATCCCAATCATTCAATTCCTACCTCACCACACTCTCTGCTCATGATAATTCCCTTTGGAATATCACCAGAAAAATCTTCAAATCCCATCATATTTCCCCCTCCCTTCGACGAGATGATGGCTCTGGGCAGCATCTGATGAAGATAAAGCCGAGGTTTGCCAAACACCTTTCCTATACTTTCTCCTCATCCAGAATCCCATCCCAGCCACACAGTAAAAGTAGAAGAATCCCTCTCAATACCTATCCCACTTCTTACCACCTAAAGCTGTTAATCCCTCTGAGGTCAAATACCTTTTACGGAAAATCACTCCTCGCAAATCTCCTGGATATGACCTTCTAACCCCACAGATCCTTCGACAACTTCCATCTAAAGCCATCATATTTCTTACATATATATACAATTGCATCCTACGAACTACCCACTTCCCTCTTTTATGGAAACATTCCACCATCGTCCTCTTCTTGAAACCAGGCAAACCTTCCAACAATACAGCATCCTATAGACCAATTAGCCTACTCCCAATCCTCTCAAAAATTTTTGAAAAGATCCTACTGAAACGAATCCTACCTATAATTGAATCCTATAACCTTCCTACTCATCAATTCGGATTTCGTTCCCAACATTCCACTGTCCACAAGGACTCCGAGTTGTTGACCATATATCAACCCTAGAAAGTATTTCGGGTGCATTTCTGGACATAGCGCAAGCTTTTGACCGGTATGGCACGCCGGATTACTCTTCAAGCTTAAAATCCACCTACCACAGTCCTTATACCTAGTACTCGATCCTATCTTTCCGACCGCTCCTTCCGAGTTCGCTGTGGCACCGAATTCTCCGACTGTTACTCAATTGAGGCTGGCGTTCCTCAAGCAGCGTCTTGGGCCCCATCCTTTACATTCTCTTTACCGCTGATATTCCGTCCATCCCGATACCCTCCTGGCAGCTTTCGCTGATGACACTGCTATCCTTTCTTCCAACTCAGATCCTGAAACAGGGTCCGCAAACTTACAAAGGCATCTCTTCCTGATTGAACACTGGTGTAAGAAATGGTGCATCAAGGTAAACGAATCTAAATGTAAACACATTACCTTCACCCTTCAGCGTAATACCTGCCCACCAGTTTACTTTAACTCCATTCAGTTTCCTTTCTCAGATACAGTCCGGTATCTTGGCTTTCTCTTAGACAGACGACTAACATGGAATCCACATACGAGACTTAAAAGACAGGAACTTAACAGACGATATGGCCAGATATATAGACTACTGAATAGAAAATATAAATTTTCTGGTGAAAACATATAACTGATCTACAAGACAATACTGAAACCCACCTGGACCTACGGACTAGAACTATGGGAAACAGCTAAATTTTCTAACATCAAACGCATTCAATCCTTTCAGTCTAAAGACCTCAGTACAATAGTCAATGCTCCCTTCTATGTAACCAATAAAACCCTAACCAGAACCTTTCTCATCACCCAAATCCCGTTGTAAAATATAACCATGTTTTATAGGAAAAAATATTATGATCTGTGTAATTACATTTAATAGGACTTCAAGAATCATTAAGACAACAGGTCATATGGGTAGTTAGTTTCTTTATTTTTTTCAAATTAATTATCGTTGTATATATGAAAAAAAAATCCTTATATATGAAAATACAAGCACCACCCTTTAACCCTTCGTAGGTTAAAGCGGCAGTGACCACGAGACCTTTTGTAAATATGGATATTTTGGAGTTCTAGCAATGGCCAGATTCTCCACTCAAGTCATGAGTGTCTGTGGCTGTAGCGCTCTTACTTATCCTCCACTGTTTATAAATATCAGTGAGGTGGCTGAGGGAGAAGGGTAGGGATCTCCTAAGCCTCCCTTTTCTCTCCACATGTGGAGGGGACAGGATTGGTTCGGAGATCACCTGGCAAATTGTAAATAATGTATATAGGTATGTTTTATATAAGATGTTTGTTTGTTTTACTTTTATTTCTATTTTTACTTACTTATGTGCATATATATATTTTTTTCTTTTCTCTTTTTTTCATTTTTCTAATTCTTTCGTTATTACTTTATTTATTTATATTTTTTATATACGGTATGGATGTACTCTCTGAACTCTATCATAAGTGTCCTTAACTGTGACAAATTGTAATATTTCTCAATAAAGTGTTTCCAAGTAAAAAAAAAAAAAAATTGCTTACTCGTATCTAAGTTCACTTATTATGCAATTTTAATGTCTTCTGCTTTCCCTATTATGAAGTTAAACAACTCGTGTAAATTCCAAATAATCTAAGATAATTTTTTACACTGAACTAACTGTTATAGACCTATGAGATCCAAGAAATCAATAAACGTAGATATGAGCGTGAAGAGTATTGTGTAAAATATTAAAGTTTCTTCTTGAGGAAATTCAAACTAATAATTTATGTGGTTAGCGAACAACAGTGAACCAAAGGTTCGCTTAGCCATTTCATTATTCTTATTGATTCATTTTATTTGAATACCTAAATTATATCTCTTCCTTAGGATCACAGGCGGATCTGCGGGGAGAGGGGCTTTCGGGCTGAAGCTCCCCCCCCCCCCTCCCTCCAAAAATGGTAAAATATAACCATGTTTTATAGGAAAAAATATTATTGTTTGCGTAATTACATTTAATAGGACTTCAAGAATCATTAAGACAACAGGTCATATGGGTAGTTAGTTTCTTTATTTTTTTTTCAAATTAATTATCGTTGTATATATGAAAAAAAAATAATTCGGGCTGAAGTCTCCCCCCCCAAAATTAAACCCTGGGTCCGCTAGTGCTTAGGGTTCGGCAACTCCACCAGCGTGGGTAATGATGAGCCAGGTAATTAATGAAATCCCTCTAAGGAAATTCTAGGGTCAGTTGCGTTTAATAATTGAAAGATTCCATGTTTCATTAGGAAATTGAATTGGGAACAATTTGATCCTATGACCTCATGCTTTGCGATGCTACCGAACAAACAAAGACGTGTAGAATGTAAACTCCGTGATCAGCAATATTGAGCTACTATGAATCCAATTACACAATGTACACATTTCAAAATTGAACAAGGGTAAACTAGTGAAAGCCAGCCTGCTTTAAAGTTACAGTACAAAATTCGGATCTATGTTTGTTTGTAGTTTACGATGTTCAACTTTTTGAAACTCCTGTATAAATCGGCAAATAGGGACAGGGGTTGAAATAAGGTATTTATCGTAATATCTGTTGAAGTCTACAGTTTAGTCCATAGATTTTGTTTGGTGAGATAAAAAATATCTAATATTACAAAACCAACAAAAAAAGAAGTAATAATTACAAAGACAACTACAAGGCAATAATGAATTAATTTTATCTAAATGTAAAAATAAAATTATAATGATAAATCTATTGCTAGAAATACATTAATTTAATGATGCAATGTAAAATTGTTTAATGATATACTTAAAAACAAAGAACCTTATAGAAATAGACATATAGAAACTATGAGGAATAGAATTGAGGAAGTTTCCTATTTTAGTTTCCTATCTTTAGTTTTTGTTGTGTTATTACTATTCTTTTTTTTTTATGCTATCATTTATTCTCCTTGATATCATATTTGCTGAATACCGAGGTAGATGGCAAATTTATTGTGAGCCAGGAATATTTGTAACTAATTAATAAATAATAATAATTTTTGACCATAATGTGATCCATAACAAAAAATAGACGTTCTCTATACGTTTCTACCTAAATCTCAAGCGCGCTACGCCTATACTTTATACTGTTTTTTTTGTTGAAGCGTTCTTAGCTCGGATATGTTCGGATATGTCTGACACGTAGTATGTTCGGATTGAAATTTCCCTTTTTTTTTTGGTCCTCCTTCCTTACCTTTTTAGGCTATACGGAGTTTTCTCGGAGCAGTCAGGTGAGGGCGGGGGATTAATGTCGCAGTTAAAGCCTCTCGGCACCGAACGCGAACTTGCAGTTACTTTATCAATTTATCTTACATCGGGTTGCTGGACAAGGCGGTGCTATACAAACGCGTTAGTCCACTCGGCCGTTCAGCCCCCAATAGGAATAACACTTAATGACCCTTTAGCAACGATATTAATCAAATTTAAGTTGCCATTCCCACATTTTAATAAGAACCCTGAATGTAGCAAACATATCTGTGAATACAAGAAGACTTAAAAGGCGCTAGATGGGAGATCTCCTGCCTCGAACAGACAAAGTAATTGAATAACGTCGGAGAGGATGTGGTACTGAATACATGACTGATATCTCATTATTGATTACCATTGATACCATTCATTCTTGAATGGTAAGTTATTTGCTGATTGTCAACAAACAACTGTTAACAAGCGAAAATTAATGTGGAAGGATTAAAAAAATAGGTGCAGTGCGGGCATCACAGAATTTGTACTTATCACCATTAGGGTAGATAGGTACTTTCATATCAGACCTGGGCACAAATTATTTTAAAATATAGTATTTAAAATACCATGTATTTTGTGTTTTTAAAATACAGATCATTTTAATTACAATGTATTTAAAATACTAATAGAAAAAGCATTTTAAATACAAAATACCAGAAGTATAAGAATATAAAAACTTAATACAAATAATAATAAAATAAATAAAAATAAGAATTACTTCTTAAAAACCTAGTTGTAGTTTACAACAGCTTCCTATAAAAAAATATAAATGTTCGATTAATTAATTTATTTTATTTTATTTATCTATTTTGTATTTTAATTTGTGTAAGGAGAGCAGTTACGAAAATATGCAACAGTGGATATAGTTTTAAAACAATTTATTGAGAAATAATATTTTATTCAATCCATATTTTTTTAAAGAACAATTTTTTAAATAACTTATAGTACAGCTAATTGATCGGCTGAGGTGAAAGGTTGCGTTTCCACCTCATCTCTTGTTCCTCATTTGCTTGTTTTTCAGTGGAATCTTTGATATTATCCATTACCAACAGGTCAAGGATGCATAAGAAAAATTGATATTTACTATGTGTAGTAATAATTTAAACTTTTTTTTTTCTATCTTTTCTTTTCTTTCATGCGATATTTCCATCGGATCATGCTTAGTATAACGTCTATTAAGAGAACTCTGACGTTAGGCTCGAAACTTCGTTCTTCACTTGTCAAACAAAGCCTCTTCAATCTCGTCCAACATCTCCTGTTATTTTCGAAAACATGAAACCCAGCTATGTTGGTTGTTATTTGGACTAAAGGAATGTTTATTAAGGTATTTAAACATGGGTTTCCGTTGAAAACTAAGATTGGAAATTTTTCACAATCGCAGTACTTTTCTTTAAGATTACTATATATTACATACAAACAAAAAAATTAAAAAAGAAATGTTTATATGTCATGTTATATTTTATTTCTTAACATTATAATACTGCAACTTTGCTACAGAAACATCCTCTCCATATTGAATTTTAACAGGCAGTGAGTCTGGGTAGGAAGAAGTGATTGAGCGAACAGTTATAAAAGTTTAAAATAATCCTGCAATATTTTATTAAAATTTGTAGGGGTTTAGAGGACGTTTCGAGGGAGAGAGTGGTGGGTGGAGGAGATGGAATGTGGATTTACTTTAAGTATTAAAGGAGGAGGCAGGTGTTCCTTTTAACATGATTGCTCAAGAAACGGCACATATTCGACATATCTCATTCTTCCCCTCTGTCATCTCAGTTCTTTTTGTTTTAACAAAATAAATGCATATATATATATATATATATATATATATATTCATATTTCAGGGTATTATATATTTAGAGGGGTCACAGCAGACCTTTATTTTATTTATTTCCTACGCCTGTTGACTTGGACATTTTTTTCGAAGTCATATGTCTTCTTCTGCAGTTTGGGACTGTTATAAGCGACAGTAGTGATCGTTTTTTTCTCTCTTCTTCGAGATATCAAGGCAGCTCGTGGTTTCACTAACCGGACGCGATCGCATTTCACGCCCCCTTCAGCAGCAACTTTCCAGCAGAGTGGGTGGCAATATTTTGCTTCAATCATATTATTATTATTTTATCTTATTATAAATGCCAGCTTTTTATGGCATAGTTTATTATCAGACATTGTACTCAACCCCCAACAACATGGAGGAACAGGTGCTACTGGTTTAAGGACAGGGGACGCTCATCTCCCTATGAATCTCAAGGTGGAGACGTTGTCTTCAAGCGGGAATCTAGCCATAGTGGTCTAAGAAGACGATTAGGAGGCCTGCACTTAATTATTAATTATTTTATTTATTTATTTTGTTTGTGTTTATTATTTAATTCTCGCGAACGGGATTTCAACACTTGATATAAAATTTTCGCGCTTAACTCGCTCGACCACCGCGGCCTCTATAGCAGATCTAAACAGCTATTAAAAGTTCGTTTGAACAATGGTCCAATTTTCCGTTGAAAAGCAGGAAATTTAAGTCATCTTTTTAAGTGATATTTTTATTAATAATGAAGCGATAACACTTTTATTTATAAAGAGTTAACACTTAATTTTATAAAGTTTTCGAAGTAAAAACTTCTTTAGGCGCGTTTTACACTTTTTTGTGGGATGCCGTCAGATCTCCGATGTGTAACTCTCGGTTAAAGTTTTCTGGTGTCGAATAATTGAACTGTTTTTGCATATGGATTAAAATATCTCAGAAACTAAAAATCGGACCTGCATATTGTAGGCAAGAGAAATTTTAATCATTTCATCCTCGTTGTAGTGAGCTATTATTCAAAATTTATTTTAACGCGACGTATTAGAGAAACGAAAAGGGAAAAAATAGTGTCGAAAACTTAATTATAACGAATTATATTAAATATATGGATGAAAATATCTCATAAACTAAAAATCGGACTTGCATACTGTAAGTGAGGGAATCGCTCAGCATTACATCGTCTTTATAATGTGCTATTATTTATAATTTATGTTTTCCTATTACTAATCTGGTGCGGTTGATGTTTTTACTTCTATCTTGTGGTCTAAAGCACTTACCTTAATTTTTACTTTCCTACCTATACTACATAAGGCAAGAATAGCGATTTGGACAATTTTTTTATAGCTATCTGAAATACGTCGATTGTAAAGTTGGAAAATACGTTTGTCCCCAAAGTGTGGAGCAAAGCGTCTTAGCGAATGTTACCAGCTTTCCTTACAACACTATTCATTTAATATGACGGAAAAGGATTTTAAAATATCTTTTTTGAGGTACTAGCTATTAGTCCATGTGTAATCTTTAGGCATAAAAGATCTGGCTGGAAATAATATATGTTTTCTTCCAAAACATGCTATGTCACAAACATTATGCCCAACAAATACTACTATTATTTTACTTGACATTGTTAATTGAAAAATAACTAATTTCATTTATTTAGTGTTAAAGTTTCATATCTTATGAATATATTATTCTTTCAGAAACTTTTCACGGCAACATTCGAAAAATTAACAGTAAATTTATAGAAAACAAATCTTAACTGTACATATTCTTTATTAAAAGTAAAAAGACTGAAATAAATTTACGTAGTAAGCAGCAAATCGTATTAAACTAAATTATATTTATCTATTTTAGAATATCATAACTTTCAGAGTGATCTAAGCTCGAAGTAACACGCAGCAAAACTCGTTTTCAGAATCACATTTTAAAAATAAATCTAATATTAAGAAAACTTCAACAATTGGAGTTCAATTTTATTATCTATATTTGAGCTCAATTTTTCTTCAAATACTTAATATTTTTTTACCCCGATTGCTTGATCTGGAAATGCTAAGTGGTCAAATAATATAAGAATGAACCAGATATAATAATATATACCATATAGAATTAGCCAGTGGACCTCCGGACCAGCCTTGTATCTCTTCACCTGTGGAGAGAAAAGCAAAATTATTTAAATTAAATATTGTTTTTAGTTGTCACTTTTTATACAACAAAAACCTGACTAACGAAAAGAAAGTACAAGAATTTTGGATTAGAGAAAGAAAAAAGTACAAGAAAAATGTACAGCTGCTCAACTGAGCTGAGTTGCTGCAACAGCCAGCATACTGAGCAGTCCCAATCGACAATGTTTAATGAGAAAGAACAAAAAGGATATAGTTTTGCTGGATTATCATCCAAAGTACCGAATGATATCATTTATTTTCTTATTGTTAAACATTTTTTTATTTTATATTGAATATTTAATAGCTGACCGTTGTATTATAAAGGAAGCAGATGGTCCGGATTGGCGATCATAAATAGGCTAAATAGTGGCAAAACTAACCATGAAAAAAGGCTCATTTCCGAATCCATCCACATTCAGATGGAACAGAATCCTGTTAATCATAAAGTAGATAAAACTGCATTTATTTTAGTTGACACATTTTAAATCTTATAAGTAAAAAAAAACTTACATATTACATCCTAAAAACAGGTCAGAAAATTCCCCAATACCTGCCCTTACCCTCATTTTCCAATTCTATGTAAAACTCCTAGCTGAACACACTTCTAAGTCTCTATTTTTATTCTTCTAATTTTATTTACTTATTTCTTGTTTTCTTTTTTCTCTTCTTTCTCCACATTCCTTTATGTCTATTATTTCATATTATATCCTTTTTTCTTTTCTTTCACTCCCTCCTGTAGATCTGTAGAAGTATATTCACATTTGCATGTATTATATACTATTACACTACAACAATTGTTACCATCTATTTACATCAATTTAGGATCTTGTTAATTAGCTTACTCTGTTGATATTTCAATGTACTTACTGTTTATAATTTTAATAAGCTTATTCACATTGTTTATAATTTTTTGACTAAATATTATGTAACTTCCACAGTTCTCTATTTTTGTACTCGTCCGTTCTAGCTGTCTCTCTACAATCTAGTCAGGTCCCTGAAGAAGAGCTGCAAAGTTGGGTCAAAACGTTGGCTTTTAATAAAATAGTTTTTCCACTATTTAGCCTATTTAGGACCGCCACCCCGGACCATCCACTTCCTTTTTTTTCCTGTTTTAGTATAAAGTTGTTTGTACTTGTTGAGATGTACTATTTTTATTGATGTGTACATGTTTCAATATTTCTCAGAGCCTACAGGACACCTGTGTATAATGATTAACCAGTACCCTGTCTTTGTTTTAAAAATATTTTTTTTAAAAACTCTTTTTTAATTTTTAGCTCTACTTTTTAATTTTCGCTTATTTTGAGTATGGAGAAAGTCTAATTAAGTGTATGTAATATGTCTCCATACGACTCCTGAGAGGGCCGTTGGAAATGAATCCAAAGCATCTGAAAATGGGTGCAACATATCAAAATGCAGATGTTCGTTTCCTAGGAGGGAGGAGGCTGATGGAGTATCATGAAACAGTGACAGGGATAGGAGCTCCTGGTCATTATCAGTCGAAGGATATTGGACCCAGTGTCATCCATGATTCACTAATTCATCAGCCAACATCTGCTAATGAGAAGCTCGATGAATAATGCAACTTTGTGAGTCCTCCCTTCAGTCCAATCATCCAATACTATCTCTTCCTCAGCTTCTACATCTACGGCTCATAACTACATTTACATAATAACACAAATTAACGGCAGTTGTATTTTTGGTAATATGTAAGTGTAACTGATTGAGAAATACGCCAACAAATCATCATATCAACATTTATATCTTTCACTGCCTAACACATACCGATGGCCTCACATAATGACCAGCCAACTGACTTCTTGCTATATTTTTACTTTCATTTAGCTACACCAGCGGTGCCCAGAAGTGATTTTCAGTTTTAACAAAATTTTTGAAGGGGAATCTTTTGATGGATTTTTTAATTTTTGAGGGGGTCAAAGTTCCACGGAGTTATGGATTTTCGGACAAAGGAACATGGGGAAAACATGGAAGAGACCGCAGAAAATGTAATTGTATATGATCTATGGTTTTTATAATTCTACCTTAGCTTTCTTTGTTTTTAAGAAAAGGTAAATAATAAAATATTTTGGGAGGATGGGAATGTCTTGCGCCATCGACGTTAGGGGGGGATGTACATCCCTGGTGTGGGGGATGTGCACGTGTGAGTCGGAAAAAACGGACTGAACTTCAGGGGTGAGCAGCACATAGGAAATTATTTTAAAAAATCATGTTTTCTAATCTGATTTTTGTTTCTTCAAATTTTATTGGATAATAACAATTAAACAAAATTTTATATATAAAAAAAATTATAGTTCATACATGAATTAGCGTTTCGTGATTAGAACTATGATTTTGTTTATAATAGATTGTAAACAAGGTACTATGATATTAGAATATATGAGTGGCATCAAAGACGGACATCTGTTATTTTTCAAAAGTGGAAAAAAAAGTAATTTTTGAAACATAGATTCAATTTACATCAATTATAATGATTTATTTTTAAGACCCAATTTCAACATTCTTATTCAACAACGAAATCATCAGAAACATTTTGAGTTGAACCTATAAGACAAAAATTGATTTTTTCTTCACATTCTGAAAATGACAAACGGTCATCACAGTAATTTCATTCTTATTGTCGTTTGTGTCATTAAATTCTTACAGAATAACAGCTGGGAGTTTTTGAATAAAAAAATAATAATATTTTTGTTAAAATTTTAAAACTATCAAACGGCGGTTTTCAGCGACTAAGGAAAGCTATCACCAGTGGCTGCCGATCGTAATGCTCCTGCTCATTAACAGGAAAGTGGTTGCAGGAAAGAATCTGTCAGGGCTCGGTATCTGGGATGGATCTCAGATGGTTCAGGCGGTGTAAGAAGTGCCGGGGTGTGTGGACTATTCCAGAATACTCAAGCAGGAAAAATGAAAGTCTCCAATAAAGCTGTAGTGTGGGAAGTCCAATAACCACCTTGCCCTACCTATGTCAGCGTAGCGTCATACCAACAGAGCTCTGACCGTGAGTATGCCATTGCTATTCCTACTGTTAACTATGTGAAGCAGAAAATTAAATTAGTTAATAATTTGATGCATTTTCTAAAAGCATTGGATAGGCAGATGATATAGCTGTCCCTGGAACCAAGAGAACATTGAGAAACTCGCTAAGACTCTGATAAGAAAATCATCACAGCATATCGGCCTACTAGTGAATGAACTAAAACTAATGAATAGACCTACTAGTAAATGAAAATCTAAATATATGATAATAAGCCGAAAATTTCACACCAAAAATAGGATCTGCGTAGAAGGAGAAGCGTTCCCGAGAGTTAGAAAATTCAAATATCTCGGCTCCACAATAACCCCAATGAATGATCACCGGTCGGAAATATACCAGCCCATAACTAGCGCAAACGGAGTTTTCTTCTCCCTTTCAAAGCTATTGAAATCTAGTTCAATGCTATGATAAAGATAGTTCTAATATATGGCTGTGAGACCTGGACACTAACCATCACCCTAGAAACAAGTATTGAAATATTTAGGAGAAAAATTCTCCGCGCTATAACCGGAACGATCTGGGATCAGAGCACTAACACATGGAGAAGAAAGACCAAGAGACACGGAGATTAAGATGGGCACGGCATGCAGCTCGTAGCAATCCTCTACACAACAATGAATGCCTTAATAGAAGGCAAAAGACCACGTGGAAGTCAAAAAAGCAGATGGATAGATGGAAACAACTAACATGCAATAAGCTGCCTGCATATAACTGCAAATAAATAGCCCAAGACAGACAGGGATGGACCAGGCTTGTTGAGGCGACAAAAAAAATATCAACATGGTCTGTAATGCCAACAGAAAAAAAAAAAAAAAAGAGTGTGTAATTTTCAGTGAAATATTATTTTAATCTCACAAACTGTCTAGCTTATTATTGGAATTGAAAAGCATATGCTTGATCGATATATATATATATATATATATATATATTATAATATATATATATATCGATCAAGCATATGCTTTTCAATTCCAATAATAAGCTAGACAGTTTGTGAGATTAAAATAATATTTCACAAAAAATTACACACTCTCAAAACTTGAAAATTCTCTCCTAAAGCAGTAAATGATGAAAGGTTTGAATCGAGTTAGCGGAGGCGCTGTTGTACATTGAATTAATCTGGGAAGGAAGAGTAAAGTAGAGATAGTATATATATTTGTTTTTGGAAAGTGGATGGGGGAGGGGAGTGTGGAAGAAAATAAGAGAAGAGTGTAAATAAGGCGAATAGTGAATTATTAAGCCTAGTTTTTGCCGGGTTCGGTAAAATGTTAAATATTTAATTTATAATTGAATCCGGAGCTGAGGGGGGGCAGCAAGTTGCCTCGGGGGGGGCCCTAGTTAGACTTTCATTATGAATTGTTCAATAGGCTCCATATTAATATCTCCTCTCTCCCTTCGTCTCTCTCTTCGTCTCTTTTCTTCATCTCTGTCCTCAGCATTTATCGGCCTCTGTTTCTCTTGATTTTACTTTATGTTTCCTTTCTACTGCATCAAGTTTTCTTTGTATGTAATGATGGACAAAATCTTTAACTAAGTTTTTTATTTCTGTTATCTGATAAGAAAATTTTTCATGAAAATTATTAGGAAGCTATACAAATTAAAACTAAGGTAATTTGGCATTTGAAAGAGCATTCATTTTTTTTTTTTTTTTTTTTTTTTTTTTTTTTTTTTTTTTTTTTTTTTTTTTTTTTTTTTTTTTTTTGGCCAACATTTATTTTATTATTAACGACCCTCCGATGCGCAGAAAAAAAGATGGTCTCGTGATCTCCTGATTTAGATACATTATTAGAGTGCTACTAATAAATAGATTTTCTAAAAGTATTTTCAAGCCATTGTATTTCAGTTTATCAAATTTACTGGATATATATTTATTTTTATATATTTGTAAATATCATAAATAATAAAATTTCAAAAATAATAAATGAAGAATTTGGCAAATGGTTATTTAAAGGAACTCTTTCCTGGAATAAAGTGTATTTTTGCCAACAGCGTTTTACCCAATTTCGAAGCAACTTTGCAAAATTTACCTGCTATTTGATATTTTAAAATTAATACGTTGAACGTGCTGTGAAATATATTAACCAAATTAAAAATTGTCTTGCTAAAGGAATATGTTTTGACTTCATTATTATTAGTAAAAAAATATCAAACGTTTACATAATTTAATTAACCTTGTTGATGTTTTCATTCAGCCTTATGAATTGATTCGACTAATTTTAAAAACTAAAGTAAATTCTTAATTTACTAAGTAGTGTAAATTGAAGTTTTGCAAAATTTGTTTAAAATCAAGCTAATCGTTTAAGGTAAAACATACTTTCTTCTAGAATAGAATACCTTTTTAACAATGTTTCAATTTTTTTGAAGAAAAAGAAAATATTTATTTCTATCGAACTTTTATTTAAACCAAAATTGTAATGTATATTTGAAGAGAATAACAGGGAAATTATTATAATAATTACAAGTTTGAAAAATTATTTGGCAAATAAAATGTTTCTGAATCTAAGGAATTTGGTTGTCACTGATATAAACTAGTGAACGTGTCTCGTCGAAGTGTAAATGTTATGAGTTGTGATTTGTCATTATGTAATCTTACTTCCAAATCAAGTACCAATTTTAATAATTTAGTAAGAGGTTTTGTAAATTCAGTGAGGCTTGTCGAGGGCTATGATGTTTTGTTAAAATTGCACTATCGTCAGAGTGGGTAGCAGTCAAAGTTTCGGATTTGTTAGGTATGTCGTGTGTATTTGTAATGTATTGTTGCGGCACAAGTATAGATCCTTGAGGTTCTCCTGCAAACACTGGTCGAATTTTTCATGTTTCTAAGTTCTGTTAGACAGATTAAAATCTGTCAAAAAGAAAAGACAGGAGAATGAAATAATATGTGTAAGATAGTACAGTTTTGAATTAATAGTTTAATTTTTATTTTGTTAAACTAATAATTCCCTCGTTTTTTTTTTCAGTTGTTTTAGCATGTCTCAAACAAATCAAAAACAAAGCATAAAAGCTAATCAACCGGATGTAAAATGAATTGTTGTTGAATCCAAATCAAATAGTGCCTCAAATCTGTTCTTTGGTAATTTAATCATTAATTATTTGACTCGTTTATTTATTTATGCCAGCTGTAGGATACCTTTTCTAATTTTACTTCAAAGGTTCATAATTAATACAATATTCTTCCACTTCTTTTCTACTTTTACTTTTGTTTTTAATTAAACTTGTCTCTCTTCTGTAGCTTTAATGTCTTTAAGTTGTTTGATTTATCTTCTCTTTACTTTGCCTATTTAATTCATTCAATCCACCAAAAGTTTGGTTCTATGTTGCTAAAAACTTATAGTTTTTAAGTCGCTTTCTTACCAACGTGTGGCCATTACTCTTGGTTAATGTAATAAAATGTTTATAGACAAATAATTCTTATATTTTGTCTCCTACGTGTTCTTAATCTTTATCCCTCCTTCGGAGGACGGGATGGCCGAGCTAGTTGGGGACGTGGGCCCCATATTGCCTGGACATGAGCGTAGTGGGTTCGATTCCCACTGGGTCGATTAATTTTCATTTTTCGTCAGCTCCGAGAGATAAATCTTGGCATTCCCTCTCTGGTATCTACGCGGTGGCAACCTCAAGATGGCCGTCAGGAAAAAAGTATCACGATATGTACTACTTGTTGGACTAGATCCTCTAACCAAGTACCAGCGACAGCTCCAGTTACCTCTCATGTAAACAACACTAATATTGCTATATATATATATATATATATATATATATATATATATTATATATATATATATATATATATATATATATATATATATATATATAATCTATCAAACTGAAGTAAGCGGAAAAAAGTTCGAGATAAAGTTGTGAAGCATTTTAGAAAGGCCTATTCAAGTACAAGAAATTCATAAAAAAAAGAAAAAAAAAAAAGGTATATATGTAGATATAATATGTACCTATGGCAAAATATTTGTATGTATTTTTCCTCGGAAATATATATTTCTTTTCATTTGTAGGTTTTATATATATATATATATAATCTATCAAACTGAAGTAAGCGGAAAAAAGTTCGAGATAAAGTTGTGAAGCATTTTAGAAAGGCCTATTCAAGTACAAGAAATTCATAAAAAAAAAAAAAAAAAAGGTATATATGTAGATATAATATGTACCTATGGCAAAATATTTGTATGTATTTTTCCTCGGAAATATATATTTCTTTTCATTTGTAGGTTTTATATATATATATATATATATATATATATATATATATATATATTATATATATATATATAATATATATATAATCTATCAAACTGAAGTAAGCGGAAAAAAGTTCGAGATAAAGTTGTGAAGCATTTTAGAAAGGCCTATTCAAGTACAAGAAATTCATAAAAAAAAAAAAAAAAAAAGGTATATATGCAGATATAATATGTACCTATGGCAAAATATTTGTATGTATTTTTCCTCGGAAATATGTATTTCTTTTCATTTGTAGGTTTCTCCTAGTGGAATAATGAACCTTTATTTGTTTACATCATTCCTGATGAATAAGACTCCTGTCATCAATATCCATTAAAATTATCATTCGTCCTTTTGATAAAAGTTTTAAAATTGGAATGAACCAAGAGAGAAATGGGCATCCATTATAACAAAAGGAAACAAAGTGAGAAAAAAACTATTCAAAGCTAATCTAAGACGGAATAAAAATTCTGGTGGTAATCAAGTAATGGTTCTAATGCCGTTTTAATGACCCGGTTTTGATTATTGTCTTATCTTTAACCGGTCACTTAATGATACGGCTTTAATAGTCATGTATGATGATTGTACCGAATTATCGTCTTAATAATAACTATTCTTCTGTCTCTCTCTCACAAAGTATTTTTTTATATTTCGAAACTAATTTTAGTATGAATATATTTATTATACACTATACTAAAAAACAAGGATTTGTTTTGATATTACTCAATATTGTTTAACTCTTACTATGGTTCGGAATGATATACTCAAGTTATTTGGGATCCTGATAATCATCAATAATAAATTGTCAAATTTTTTTTGTATTATATAACATTAGAACGTACTATGAGTAGGTTTTTAAACTGTGCACTCCAGATGGCATCAGCAATATTTCAGTTTCAGAAATTCAGCACGTTTCTATATTCATCGATCCAATCAGCTTAGTGCTAGATCATGATCGATGAAATTAATCAACTGACTGAATCCTCCACTGAAGGTAATCTATTAATAGTGCGCTTAGGTACGACCAACAAGATTTCAATAGAAGGATGACACTCTTCGAACACATGAAAAATAAAACACTAGGCTAATACCTACCTACTGAATTTTTGAAATTCAAAACAGAAATAAATATAGATAATAAGTTCACTAAATATAAATATTGACGGGAGTTAGTCGATTGTTCTTCATATCATGGGTGATAAACAGTGAGGACGTAGTCATTTTGAAGGTTTTTGTTAGTGCCGACGTTTCAACCCGTGGATCATCATAGGGCGTTTCGAGCACTGAAGTTGCTCAAGTACTTAGTACACCTTCAGTGCTCGACACACCTACTGATACTTGGATTGAAACATCGGCACAAATAAAAACGTTAAAAATGACTGCGACCTGACTATTTATCACATAGAATATAAATATATGAAGTAATTTTTTAAATTATTATTATTTATGAAATTTACAACTGTACATTTAAATACATTCAGCAAATGTGATACAGATAAATATATGACGTGACAAGGCTTGTAGAGAATCTACCCATTGGAAGCATTCTAATACAATTTCTAAATTAGGAGATACGAGGCCTTCTTCTTTTCACACGCCTAGTGTTATCAGGGATCTATGAGGAGCAAGGTTAGAAACGAAATAATTAGGATGTTTCTGAAGTTTCTTATGGAAGGATAGGTATCTGGATTGGGCCAAATCGGAAACCTATGGAACATTCAGGTCATTATGGATTATTTTATTTATAGGAACGAATAATGAGGAAGTATGTAGGTGGTAGGAATTTACGGAGTTTGTACAGCAGTCCCGGATGCCAGACTCTATGAAACGCCTGCTTAATGTCGAGAAAGACTCCCGTGTGAAGTAAATTAAAACGAATAAAATACTGAGAATAACAACAGCCCCAGTAGAAACGGTTTGATCGATTCCGATATCATTAATGAAGTCAGATTTTTGTCTGAATTTTTTTGTTTAAATAAAACATTTTTTTTAATCAATGTATTAAATACAAAATTATTAAAAATAGTTTCGAAACAGATACTGTAGTCTTTAAGCCACTCTTCTTATTAACTACTACCTGGCGAGAAACGTTTTTGTTTCGGCTGTGCGACTGTCGATAAAGGTTTTGTTTTAACTGTAGAGCCAATACGCCTCAAAGGATTTTCATGAAACTTGTTTTTAAGACACCTCAATAAAGCCCTTTAAACTTTCATATGCCGATGTTGTACCTTTCTGAGAAAATCAAGAAAGAATTCATGATGAAATCACAATTTTATTATTGTTTAAAAAGAATATGTATTTTGTTATAATAATCATTTAAAAAATTATTAAATTTTCCTTAAAAGAAAACCAAGAATCTTTTAAATCAGTCGAATGTTAGTAAATATATTTTCCTATTCAGTTTTTATCAATATTTTATATACTTTATAATTGGCTTGGAATTCCATAAAGACTATTGTTGTCCAAACGCAAGACCAAGACGAGACTTAGGCGGTTTTGGTCTTGGTCTTGCGTCAACAAACCTTAGTCTTGGTCTTGTGTCAACAAACCTTAGTCTTGGTCTCGCGCGAGAGTCTTGCAGTTACCTATTAGGTTATTACTATTTATTAAATATGTTACTTCAAATCTAAGGAAAACGCTAAAAATTGAGTACATTTAAATAATTTATTGACATAAACATAGTATAGTCCAACTAAATCAATAGAATTAAGAAAGATAGTGATAACCCTCCCCCATTCCTCCTATAATATGGAATGGGAGGGTTGTAGGGTAATTAATAATAAAAGGCTTAGCGAACCCGAAGGTTCGATGCCGACACCACCAATCGCTTATTACACACCTCCCTCCACCGTTCGCCATCCAAACCTTGTCCCTTCAGATCGGCTTTAATACAATCTGCCCACATTCGCTTCGGTCTACCCTTTGGACGTTTACCATTCAGTACAGCAAATATTAACCTTTTAGGAATTCTCTCGCCTCTAAGCCCAACAATTTTACATTCCCATTTGATACGCCGGGATGAAATCACCTCAATTATATTACTCGGATATAGTTCACGCAATTCGGCGTTGTGTAATCGTCTGTATTCTCCGGTTATTTCATCCTTCTTCGGTCAGAATATTCTGCGCAATACTTTATTTTCAAAAACCTTAAGTCGTTGCTCATTCCTTAATGTAAGCGGCCACGTTTCGCAACCATAAAGAACAGTAGGTAAGACAATGGTTTTATATATTCTAATTTTTAAGTTGCGGGACAACAGGCGAGAGCTGTAGTTTTGTCACAGAAAAATAACAAGCATTTCCCGCCTTCAGTCTAACCTTAATCTCTTCTTCAATTTGTAGTTGTAGAGTAAAGACAATTTATATATTGCTACCAATGATTTTAATGAACAATCTAATGTGTCCACTTACATAACTTTCCTATGTATTTAAACAAATAAAAAAAAAAAACTTTAAATGTGCTCATTAGAAAAAAACAAAAAAACTGAATTAGATTCATTTACCTGAAAACCAATCAGTGAAACCATTATTGTAAGATTTCTTGGATGAACAAATCAATGTAAAAGGGCGAGTGAACCACTATTAAACTCAACTTATAAAAAACAATATACTGTAATTTTACTAAAACTGTTCTTCTTCAGATGATTTTTGACAATTTGTCAAAAATTTAATGACCTTACATAAAATAGGCTTGAAAAGAGACTCAGAAACGTTTAGATCCGTTGAAAACCAATACGATGTATAGATAAATTAGAACCAACTACAATTTTATTTTATTTGTAACTTTTTTCATGAATTGTCTCGGGGATTCACTAAATATACGAAAATATTGTTTTGGATTCTTAGAGGTTATGAACGAGTGCCGCACGTCCTTCGCTTTGTGTAGTTTTCTATTTAGATTTTGATTGAGAAGTTTCTCCTTAACAGACTGCACACAGTGGTACCAAATGGACATGACTCTTTTTACGTTCTTCTCTGGATTAAAACTACCAATACCCAATCAGGTCGAAGCTATCCAGGGCCAGATTTTCTTGTTGGTTAATTTAATTAAAGTATTAAAAAATATGTACAATAGATCTGGATTTGGCTAACCAATAATTTCAGGTTTCACTGAATTGTTATAAAATCTTTGTTGATGTCCACTATAATAATTTTCCACTTCACTAAAGTCAGACATACACGTCGATTGAGCAAAAAACCACATTTAGTTTGCTCATCGGGAACCATCTCACATTGTAGGTAATTTTGGAAGTTCCATGATAATTCTGTGCATTCCCTCCACTGGAAATTTTTCGATTCCATTCAATCATTAAAAATTAGGCGGGGTACACAGCACCACCGTTGCCCGGCAACCTGATATATGACAAATATTTTATAAAAATAGTCACGGTTTCGCGTTCCTGTGCCAAGGCGTCTTTTAAATCCCCGCCCACACCCCCTGGCCCGGGAAAACCCTGTATAGACTTAACGGCAAGGAAGGGGAGGACCCAAAAAAAAAAAAATTATAATAAAAAAAAAAAAAAAAAAAATTGAAAATTGTTCAAAAACATTTATTAACATGTATAGATCAATAATTAACAAACAATAGTTGTCATCGTTGATATGAGGCCATCATTTTTCAAATAATATTTGTCGACGTTTACTTTTGCCTGTTATGCGAAAGTAAACATGATAATAACCAGAGTTGCCCACAGAGGGGTTGTATGGCGCAAGTTGCGCCATCAAAATTGTTGGGAAAGGAGGCACATTAAGTTTTCAATTTTAAGAAAACATTCAAACCAGAAACTAAAGAAAAAAAAAAGGCAACCAAGGTTAGCGTATATATGAAAAAATATCCAAGGTGACCGCATACTTGGAAGAGCGGCAGATATGATTTTATTTTAAGTACTCAACTGCAACAAACAACACAAGCTGGAGTTTATCCAGTTTCAGCATTAACTCAAAGGGCGGCGCTTGTTTGAAATATCGGTATGCGGTACCTCCATTGTGTGTACATAATAAATATACAAGAGGAGTCTTTGGCTATAGGAGACGGAAACAAATTTAAAATAAAGTAGCAAAAAAAAAAAAAACTTATGATCGTTTTAACATTCTAAAAGAAACTAATTAGGAAATAAAGACTAATTTACTTATCCTCAAATTTATTGCCCCCTCCCTCCATTTTAAAATAATGTACCTACTTTTGACAACGCTCTCGCAATTATTTCAGATGGAATTCTCAATTAAAAGGAAAAAAATATTTTAAAACAAAATAATAGTGAATTCCTGGCATGCGCATACATATGCAGAGGATAGCAGGGGGGAGCCTTGCCTCCTCTGAATATTACTGATGTTACTTGTTGATTTTAATTGCCAAATGTATTGTGCCTTTAATATTCTCAAAAAAAGAAACGAATATGATATCTACTATCTTTTAAACTAATATTGGTATTAAATCTCATATAGATTCATATTAATTATATAAGTGAGGGCAATAATATTTTTTTTTGGGAGGGGGAGGGCATGCGCCATCAGCTTTGGGGCGGATGGGCACTCCTAATAATTATGACAAAATAATTAACTATTATGAACAGATTAACAATGAACGGTAATGTAGTTCTGGATCATATGTTATAAATCAAATAAAAAAGGTAAGATAAAAAATCATTAGGATGTGCAATAAAAAAATTATCAATTATAAGAATAAAGAACTATTAGGAAATTGAAGAACGATTCATGGACGATAGTTAACTGATTCGTGTCCACAAAAGCGTTTAAAAGATAAGGTAAGATAAAATGATTTGATACTAAATTTTATGTTCAAGTTCTGAATCCTGTTTTATGCAGAAATATTTTTAAAAAATTAAAATATTATTTTGCTCTCGGAAAGTCTAATAATATAGGCATTATCTGAAATCTATATTAAACAAATCTATCAGTTTTCGAGAAACTAGTTTTTCTGTAGAATGAAACAAATTTCAAATTTATCAATATGAAAAAAACACGAAGTATAATATCTTATTTGATATATATGTATATATATATATATATATATATATATATATATATATTCATCCAGTTCCGTATGTATATATATTCCCCAAAAAATCCAGTTAGGGATCACTGTACGCATGGAAATTGAGAAGCTCGTATTCTAAGAACATTAATCCACTTTATTGTCGCTTAGTTACATTATGTTTAGAGGGAATCCGGTTTTGAAATAGAATTTATAGTCTTAACCCTTTGTTGTCATTTCCACTGAATTGATTGTAATATGTCAACATGGTTTCGGTTAAATTTCAAAGAAAAAGTTATGTTATTAATGAGTGTTCCAGAAACCTCAGTATATGCAATTTATATACTCGATTAAAACTTGGTGGTTAGACATTTTAAAGAAATAATGAATATAGCGGCAGTATTTGGCCAATAGTACAGCGGAATACAGCGGGCCAAACACGGAATACAATCAGTTTACCTTTCTTATGAGCAATTTTATTATGCAAAATAAAATTTATTAAATTTCTCATAAAAATATTTTTAATTTGTACATTTAAAAAGAAAAATGTTTTTAATAGTTTTCTAAATGTTATTTTTTTTAACATGTTTTTCTTCCAATTTTTCTATAACGGACTTCTCTTTATAGAGGGCAACTTGGATTCACCTTGTGTTTCCGCTTCTTTTGAAGAGAAGTTTCATTATAGTGACTACAATGGGAAATATTAGTAACTATTTAGTCTTAATATTTATTTATGAAAACGCGTTTTTTGTTTTGTTTTCATATCTTGCTTCGGTCCAGGCAAACGATTAATTTTTAGGGGCGGGGTGGCCGAGCGGACTAAGGAGTGTACATAACACTTAGATTAGATGATTAAAACGTTTAAGCATCGTACTATAGCTGAAAATAATGCTAGTTTGACTTACTGCAAGAATCTTGCAGGTCTTGCACAAGTCTTGCAGGTTCTGGTCTTGGTCTTGCAACAACTTTTGTGGTCTTGGTCTTGCAAAAGTTCAAGACCAAGACCGGGACTGCAAGACCAAGACCGATTTTGGGTAACACTAATGTACATCCATTAACTGTTTACTTTTTTATCCTCTCCGATGAGTTTTAGAATTATCGAAGAAGAAAATCACTAATGATTAAATAAACTCTTGTGTTACGCTAGCAATATTCAATCGATAATCACCCAACTTTTTCCTAGAAACAATAATCCGTAAATTCATGCTGAAAAACGTGACTTCTTTTAAACCTATTTCAAACAATTACTAAATATCCTTGAGAAATGCTAAAAAATAGATGTCCGCAAACGAGAATATGCCGGATCATATAATAGGGGTAGATCAAAACCTGCATTTTTAGACTTTTTAAAAAGTAATTTATACTCCAAAACTATTCTTTCTAGGGAAAACTTTTACGTTTAAAAAATCCAACAGATAGAATGTACCCACATCACTTTACGGAAATGTGAACAGTTATAAAAAATAAATAATAAAAGTTAACAACATTCTTTTTCATGTAGTCTCATTTATTTCACCTTTGGTTCTAGGAGCTATCGATGCTCTGCATCATATTGATCTAAAAAATCTTTATGAAGGAAATTCTAAATAGATGGAATTAGCTTGGAAAGAAATAAAGAGACACGGCAATATCCTATGGTCAGACATATTTTCAGTCATTGGTCTGTATGTCTGTCTGTGCCAAGATTTTCTCGAGAACTAGAGGATCGATATTGTTGCTTCTTTTTTTATTTTGTAGGGTTTTGACTACTGATGATTGTGACACAAATTGAGTGCTCCATGCGCAAAAGCTGCTGCGCAATAAATGAAAAACATGTTTCTCTGTAGACTATAGCGTCTATAGATGGTCTCGGAAAAAAATTAGGAAAAAATGTTATAAAAAAAGAAAAATCTTTTGGGGCCTAACTCACAAAGTATATATTCTATTGTAAAATGTCTATCAAAACTTAAAAATGATAATTAAGTTACTTACAACACACAAAAAAAAAAAAAAAAATTCATCGGAGTAGAAGCAGTAATAGCGGATACACAGCTTATTCTATTTTCTACACATGTTTTATTACTTTCCTACCTATACTAGTTATGGTATTGCGATCGGGTCAAATTTCTATCAACTTTAAACCCGTTTTTTTTTTTTAATTTATTTTATTATTGTTATTATTTTTTTTGAAAGGTGGTGAAATTCCGCACAAAACTATATAATAATCGCTCATTTCGGAGATCTATTAACGGAGTTACAGCATGTAAGATTATGAGTTCAAATCTAGGTGCCAGAAAGGGGAGAAAGATAGATAAAAAGGAAAAGTAAATGAAATTTTAAAAAATCTGGTGCCCCCATAACACAATTTTCACTATTTCTTTAATTTAAAGAAAATTATTTTTCTGAAAAAATTAGGCTTTGGCAAAAAGTTTTTGATTAGCAATATTAGAGTGTTTTGAATTCTTTTGCTGATCTTCCACAAGCTAGTTTACACTGCTTTAGTTTATCGAAGAAACCGTACTCAAATCTTTTCTTAGATCTATTTTCAGGAAAATAAAACTAATTCAATAAATCTATTTTTTTCTTAATAGACTTATTTAAAAATATAAAAACTTTTCTGAAATAGGTAGGAAAGTCGTGTGACTGGACAAACCAGATTTTTTAAAATAATAAATTACACAGTCTATCTATTTAACATAAATAACATTTTGTTTTAGCTCTTTATTTTTATTTTTTTTTGCTTATTTTCAATGAATTAATTTTATGATGTTTATTTTACCAAGGTTTTAAAATACCAATCCAATTCTCTTGGTCGTATTCACCGCTATTAAGGCGTAATATTATTTTTTTCATTTTATTATAGCAAGGCTACAGATGAAGATATTAAAATGAGAGCGGGCAATAAAGGAATTACACATATAAAGGTTATTACAGATGAAATCACCAGCAGAAACGGGGGATTTTTTTCTTTTTGTTTGTTTTTAGAGGCGGTTTAGTTGTAAACCTTGGCTCGGAAAGAGCCGTAGCAACAATTTATCCCGTTTCTAATATCCCCGCTTTGTGGCCAATAAAGGTCTTGGCCTGTATTCAAACGAGTTCCAATCAAAAAGGGGGGAAAAAAATAGCGCGAAAGCGGGTAACTTTGATGGACAATGTAGCCAAGTCCCGCGGATTGAATTATCCCAACAACAATGGAATAAAGGAGCCCTCGTAATGGAGTGTTCCAAACACTCCACAAAAAACCATTGTTAATTTTATATTATTTTATTCTCCTGTTGATCCTCGTGCCTTTTGTCCCGGATCTCTACCGAATATATTCCTCGGCGGTTCGCATATATACGTCTTCGGGATTGTTATCTCTTTCACGTGTTAACATCTTCTATACAAGAAGTAGCGAAAATAAATAATAATTCTGTTGGAAATATATTTTCATTCAAAAGAAGAGCGAATAAAGGGCAAAATGACCCATTTACTATGGCAGGAAAACGTTTCAACCTATTATCTATCCAGATTATCAACATTCAATATTCTTATTTTTATTTTCTATCAAATTTATTTAAATGAAAAAAGTATTCTGGGTATGTCGCTACTGCTAGTACAAAAGGTCGTATGTAAAATTGACTTTTTTATAGAAGAGATAAAAAGCTATTATTTCTCTATGATTTTTTAGTATAATTTCATATTTCATTTCCTTCTGCTATTTTCCTATTTCGTGGACTACTTACAGTAGTTGCAGACTACTTGTAGCAGTTACAGATTACAGCGTTTAGGAGAAAGAGAATAAAAATGTAAACTTGTTACATACAACCACTAACGGATCCAGGATTTAATTTGAGGGGGATTCAGCCCGAAAGATTTTTTTTTTTTTTAATAAATACATTAGGATAATGACTTCGGAAGAATGAAAGAAACTAACTACCTATATGGAATGGTCTTTAAGTGATCATTGAAGTCCTATCAACTGTAATTAGACGCACAATAATACTTTTTAGGAATTTTTTTTTTATAAAGCTTGGTTATATTTTACCATTTTGGAGGGGAGGCTTCAACCCGAAAGTTTCCAACTCTTAGATCCTCCCGTTCATACGACCTTTTGCACTAACAGTAGCGATATTACAAAAAGTTATTAAATGACATTTCTTAACCTCAAATCGCTTGGAATTTATATGAATTTTCCCTTTGTGAAATCAGAAAATCGTGCGTTTGTTGTAACTATACATGATATAAAAAAGTGTTTGTTATTACCGTCCAAATTTATAAAAAAACGTCCTTTAGAGTTCAGACGCGTAAAAAATGTACTTAATGGCATATTTCAACAGACCGACGATATGTTTATTAAAAATTAAAACATAAACCTATTTTTGTTTTATTATGTACATCTTTTGATATTTTTAACTAATCCAACAAGTGATGAAGCAATCATTTTCGATCATCTAACATGGAGGAGAAAAGTATCAGAACAGATGGTTGTAGTGCTTCTAATGGTGGTATGCATAGTCGTCCCTTATACTCCACAATTTCTTTATCGTCCCTAAAATGCTGGTGGTCCGAGTCCACCCAATATGCTATAAGTTTACTATATTAGTTCATGCCTTAAAATTGTCGTATTAGTCCAAGTATTCTGCTTGTACGTTGATCTTCTTCTTATCTATTACATCTATCTTAACGGAGCAGACATGAATCGATGGGCTGGTAAATAAGTCCTTATGATGGAGTTAGTTTTTGAGGTCGGCAGACAGTTATTGCTGGTGACGGTTACATACTCGTAGAAGTTAAAAACTCGTATTTCTTGCAACAATAAATGTCATACAAAATTTGTTATGCCATTACACATGTTGAAAACATATACTTTTTAACACGTATGGTTGCAAGTAGTAAATTTGTACAATGTGTTACCGCTATATTACCTTATCAGTGCTTTGTTACGATATTCAGTCCGGTATAATGAACAGTAAGAATTTCAGTTTATTCAACTTATTTTCATAAGAATGTTTTTATGTCTTTATGTTTTACTGATAATGGTATTTTATTTTTGTTTATCCGTAATCGCATTGGAAAGTAGGCTCGTTATAAGAAACTTTAAGAATACCTTGGATCTTGGATAAGAAAAAAATGGTATTGGTAAATTAGGTCCTAATCCCTTAAAAGGCGTGGAGGAGACACAGTTTACGATTCTACTTCGGAGGTTTCGAATCCAAACGGAACAGCTGCCTTCAACCAATGTGTTAGCGAAAGGCAGCTGTGCGTAAAGGAGGCTACATAATATAATCAGTAAGTATTTATAGCCTCGTAAATAGGATGCTAAGGGCCTTCATAAGTTAAATTGTCGAAGAAAATTTAGGGGCGCTCCTTTCCCTCCTCCCCCCCCCCCCAACCGAACGAATGAATATCTGTATTCTGATTGGAACTAAATTAATAATTATGAGTTTCATGGAAGAATCGACTACACGCGATAAAACCTACTTTGTGTGGCGTTTGGGCCGATTTATTGTATCACATAGAGGCAGGTGCTTGGGTGATGGTATTTTATTAAGTATCATATATATTTTCTCGTTTATATCACTTGCTCATAAAGTATAACAAATATTAGGTATACTAGCGCACACTCTAATCTTAAGGAATAAAAAAAATATTACTGATTATGATTTATCAGTGTGTATTCATTTACAGGTGGTATTACTGATCACTTTTATTAATTATATTAATTTTCTTAATAAACTGATTTTTTAGTTTACAATGTAAAATATCATGTGAAATTTATCTTTTAGTTTGATACAAAAACATTCTCGAAATTAAATTTTCTAACGAAATAGACACAATCTTGAAGAAAAAAAAATAAAAAAAAAACAATTAATTCCTTTGCAGCGACTTTTGTCCCACAAGCTTGCTCAGACAGCCCACTCTGCGTCGATTCGAATCCGGCCTGGGTGTGATAAAATTTATTTCGTGGCGTATCAGGCTAAGGATTACAGTAGGTTTACGAGTAGTTGTCCCCTAACAACCTTTTCCCTTCCCAATCTCTCTGTGTACACCAGAAATCGCGAAATAGTGGACCAAAAAAAAAAAATAAAGAAAAAAAATATATATTTGCGAATTAATATTGCATAGCTGCCTGTTTCACTTAAATACAATATACTTTATAATTGTGTACAACAGCATGGGAGTGTACCAATCAACTATGAATGGATTACCATAAGATGAAGAAGAGACGAATCCGGAACTAGAAGATCGCTGATTGAGATCCGCTACAAAGACCACCACGTATGCAAATATGGAAGCCACGCTTTAGCTAATTATGGTTGCCTTTATGCTCAACCATATGTTCAAAGAGCACTGCCGCACTTGACAGTAATGAATCTACTTCAAGAAGAATTTTTTTTTTCTTTCACTTGTGAAATAATGTTATTAACTTTAACAAACTCCCTCTTTCCGCCCTCTTCTTTGTTGAGTTTTTATCTCGATTTTTTTTTCTCTATTTCTTTTTGTTTTAAGTTTTGTCAATTATGTGAATTATGTCCCTTCCTCCGCTATCAAAAGGGATACTTTTTAAAATTGGCATTTAATGTCGCAGTTGAATTTGATTAGGAGAAGAGGGTAAGAGTAAAGAAAGTTGAGGGAATAAATGATTGTGGTTGTGATCAAAGAGACCGAGTGGGGGGCAGGAGGCCCCACCGCTCCCCCCACACAGTAATGATTAACATATTTTAGCGTCGCCTTATCTACATAGAACATACTGGCCCTATCTCTCACTTTCTTGAAATGCCCCTTGAAATCAGCCATAAAGGAGGGAGAACATGGCGGCGAACCGCGAGCCATACGTTTTATGCAGGCCATTTGTTATGGTTCTATTCGAAGGACCCCATAAATATTTGAGCTGCATCATAATGCATCGCGAATCGGACAAAAGTCTAGTGCAATCATAGCAGTAGGGAACACATAGCCGAGAATTATGGGCTCGCTGTCTTCTTATTCATGTAGATAGAGCTATGTATAGAATTCTCCCACCACTTCCTGAATATCGCACTTGTTTTTTAAAAAATAAAACGGATCATATCTGTAGATTTGTAATTTGTTTAAATTAAGCTTATTATATAATTAAATTAACATATAAATAAATAATAATTCTTTTCTTACTAACTGTTTTTATTTTCCTACCTACACTAGGTAAGGAAAGTATTGTAATCGGATCAAATTTCCGATATGCGGGTTTCGACGGATCTATACGTTTCACAGCCCCCTGAGTCCGAAAAACATATTTTTAGCTATTGGTCTGTCTGTCTGTCAGTCTGTGCCAAGATTTTTTTCGGAAACTACTGAACAGATTTTGTTGCTTCTTTTTTTATTTTGTAGGATTTTGACTACTGATGCCTGAGACAAAAGTTCGGTGCTCCTTGCGCGTAATAAATGAAAAACATGTTTGTCTATAGACTGTGGGGCGAAAACGGCTCTAACGATTTTGATGACACTTTCGTACAATGTTCTAATAATTTTCCTTTAAATTTTCGTATATAGACTAAATTCTCGAGAAAATTTAGGAAAAAAAGTTATAAAGAAAAGAAAAATGTTATGGGACCTAACTCCCTAAGTATATATTATACGGTAAAATTTATAATAAAACTTTAAAGGTAATTAAATTGTCAACAAAAATATATAAAAATCGTTCATTTTGGAAAACTATGAACTAAGTTACAGCTATTCAATAGAGTGGACACACCAGATATTTTTTCTTTTAGCTTCAAATATTTATTGACATCCGTCGAAAAATTATATATTTTTTTCCTGTCGATAAGCTGCTGACAACTGGAAGATGGTCTGATGACAATAACGAAAATGACTTATTAGAAATGGAGAAGGATGTCACCCACCAGTACCTCTTCCCGGGTTTGATTCAATTGCAATGGTTTGTTGAGGAAGGAGATCCCTCATCCAGCAGCTTTTTAGCCACCTCGTCGTATAAATGGACAACACCACTGAAGCCATATGTCGTAATGTCGTATGTTAGTATGTCCGTATAAATCATTAGTAAAGAGTATGTTATGGTAGGTAGGTAGATATCACTATGTAGGGTTTTGTTAGTAAGGTACCAAGGTGATTTATTTATGAATCACAGTGTTTTTTTTTAATGTTTGTAAGTGGGTCTTTCTTGCTATATCGTAAATCTGTGATAAATATGCCCATACACGCATGTTTATGTATGTATTTGGTTCTAGTTTTGAAGATTTGGAAAAAAGTGAATAAAATAATTTGAGCTGTCTATTAAGGGATTTCCATTCCTTTAACATGAGGACCTCATAACATTTTTCTGTTAAAGTTAAATCCAAGATAGTGTACGGAGTCAGGTATTTCTTCGATGGTTAAATGAAATGTTTTTTTCATTTATTGTGGTTTAGACGAATTTTCCATAATTTTTACAGGTCTTCTATTTTATGTAAGTGATGTTCCAACGTTAAAGAGGATTCCATACGATACATCAATTCTATCTAAACATCAGTAGGTAATATCGCTGCATTGTCAGGTGTATACCATATAGTAGGGAATTATAAATAAGTCAATAAGTAGCCATATAATGACCTAATATATATAAATAAACCTATTATATTATCTTAGATCTCTAGTGTATCCTTAATTAATTAATTAATTCGTCTCCTCCCTCTAATTTTTTTCCCCAATTGCTGAGAAAGTTACCTTTAGATCTCGTCTCTTATGATTTATTTGACATAAAATGAAAAAATAATATAATTTTAATAATTTCGTTTCATTGTGGTTATCATTAACTTCAGGTCGAAGAGTGAACAGACCTATATGTTTAATATAAAGTAATTTTGATTGTAATTTTTGATGAAATATTATTTTTTATAATAGCAGCGTTATTTAAATATTATAAAACAAGTATAATATTGTTACCCAAATGCGAGACCGAGACGAGTCTTGGTCTTGTAAACTCACTCTTGGTCATGGTCTCGGTCTTACGCAAGAGTCTCGCAACAGTCTTGCATTTACTTATTAGCTAATTATTATAGAGATATTACTGTAATTTTTTAGATAGGAGAAACCTATCTAAGCCCAAATGAAAACTCAGAGGAGTTAACTGCAAAAGTATATTGGTTATACCAATTATTAATATAGTAACTAAGATTGTCAAGTATTTAAAAAATCGGTTTTTTATACCAGTCCAGATATTGGTCTTGCAAATGTTAGACAGGCTTGGTCTTGGTGTTGCAAAGTGTAAGACCAAGACCGATTTTGGGCAACACTAGTAAAATGATACTAAACATTTTTAATAATTATTATTCCAACGAATCTAGTGAGCATTAATAGTATCGACTTTCAGGGCCGAGTGGACTAATATGCTTGCAATTGATGATCACATTAAAACAGAAGAAATCCCGCTAATGGAGATTCCTCTCAGCTGCCCAGTATGTGAGACCCGTAACCCACACTGACTGGGCATAAGAGTGATGAAGCAATCCCATATATATTAATCGAGAATCGTGATTTGGTTTTCCAGTGAGTCAGTAACCTCCTAGAGGTTTGGTCGGTGGACGGTTCGTTTCGGAGAAATTTAGGTCCTAGTACGCCTGCTATCTCTGAACAGCCATAATCCATAGGTCTAGACAGATTTGTTAATTTCCTTGAACTCGAGTTATTCGTTTTAAACTGCCAGATTGGCCCAAAAAAGTGACCTGAGTGACAAAAAGACTATAGTTCGTAGCAACTTGAGATTGGGTTACTTCTCCTTTTACGCCTCTAAGAAGACCACCTCGCGGTTGAAGTTCTATATAATCTATAATCTTATTTGGGCATCAACTGATTTTAGAGTAAATTTTAACAGTGAAAATATACATGAAAGTTAAAAAATGGATATATGACTTACTATTTCATTACTATATGGACGTTACTATTTTTTGGAAACGTACTGTAATCATGGATAGTAGAGTCTGTCTAGGATAAGTTTGCCAGTGTTTAGATTGGAGAGAGATGCGCAGTGATAGTTTTCCTGCCGATCCCCCATATTTTGTCTTCACTCGTTCGTATGTACTTCCACAATTTGTGTTACAAATTGAAATTTCCTTAAATTTTTTTTTCATTTATTTTGGGAAATTATAATTTAAAAACAAACTAGAAACTAGAAACTAGAAAAACGCGTTTCCGATATGAGATGATTGCTAGAGTGAGGAGGGAAAAGGCTGTGCGAATCCCTACAGGCAAAGTCACCTTAGACGCACTATATCACACTGTATCAGTGCTTTACTTTAGATATATAAAACTCTGATATATTTATCAAAAATTGACTTATAGAAAATCGTAACCTGCCTGAGTAAATCCCAGTGTTCTCTTCCTAGAACAATACGATTTTTCACTATCGTTGCTGATTATGATCTCCCTTGGATGCTCTATTTAATGCAAAACGAAAAACTGTAAAAATAAAAATTAATTTTGGAAAAAAATTTCTTCAGAAAAATATAGGGGAAATAAACATTTCCCAAATTAATACTATTTTACCAATTGCTTTCATTTGTGCAACCTCTTCGAGTATCCAGCTCCAATGTCGATTAAATCACTATTATTTTTTTAAAGAGAAAAAAAGAGATCGATTTAAAGTTTTAACGGCGTTGTTTATCTAAAATAGATTATAAATGACCGTGTATGGTCGTTTTGAGGCGCCGTTTGTGTTTGCGACATGAGTATAAAAAACAGTGACTGAGTATAAATCTAAACTGATGGTGCTGTTTGCTGGGCCAATCAGCCGGGGATCACTATCACAAACACTACCCCCCCTCCCCTTCCCTATTTATTTATTTGATTGACTCGGTTGTCAATTTAGTCATTGTATAAATAAATATTTTGATTCCAAACATAGAAAGAGGCCGCAGGTAACTCGCCGCTGTAATCGAACTCTATGCGAATAGATGAAAGTTCTATGGATCAAATATATACGAATAAATAAATATATATTTTTTTTTGGTTTAGGTTTTTTAACGTTTCGATATATTAAAAAGTATTGTCGCTCCAGTGTTTTCCTTCCGATATAGACACTAGATTGATATTATTAATAGTAATTTTGAACCAAATAAGGTGAAAATTATCTGAATGATAATTAAATCCTTAATCACAAAAAAACTTTTTACTTTAGCTTATCTATATATGTAATATATAATATATAGTAAGAGAAAGTATTGCGATCGTGATAATTTTCGAATCTGATTTTTCAACGGAAATACACGTTTTGACGTACACTGAGTCCAAATAACCAATTCCCGCAAAATTGTCTGTATGTATGTATGTGAAAGGTCGTACGAAACTGATATAACGTATTTAAGATAGGTATATGCCTTAGATGTGACAGCAACTTTTTTCTTAAAATCGATTAACCGGAAGTGGCAAACAGTGGAAAATCAACAGTGAAAAACATTTTTACAATTTTCCCAAAAATCGCTTTAACGATTTTGATGAAACTCGGTATATCATTGTATTATTAAGTGGTCTTCAATATCATTTAGTTCTGATCCCCATTGATGTCACTTTACAGAGCTTAAATGATCAATGTTCTTATACGTCTTCCTCTAAAGTACCTTTAATATGGTTAACTCTCTTTTATTGACAGTCACTACAAAAAAATGGCTAAATATGAAATTTGAATGAATATGATAATTTAATAAAGGAAATTTACTCAAGAATACACAAAAAAAATTATTATATACAAGCGATAATGTGGACGCAGTAAAAAATCAGTGTTTCGCACAAGAATCGAGGTAACGAAATTTGAACAGTGACTCTACTTTGAAATTACTTTCAAAAAAAGGATAACATAAAAAATGTAATGAAATGGAGCATCCATAACAAACTACTAAAACTATTTCGCTCATTTTTTTTTCCAATCTTCAACACTGAAATCGACCAATTGCTTATTGATATGCACGGTGTAGCCAAAATGACCAACTTAAGAAAACTTCCAACATTCCAATATTAACGTTATTTTAAATTTTATTATTTTTATGAATAAAATACATATTTAGGAAATTACTTTTATTACAATACATCCAAGATGATGGAAAACAAAAAATAAAAGCTTTGAAACACTTAATTGTAGTCATTTTTGATGAAAACAGTGGTACTTTTAGGAGACTGGATAGAAAATCACATCATTTCTTTACACAACTTGGGGTGAATCTCACGCTTTAGCCTAGTAAACCTCAACTTAATTAATAAAAACTCAAAGCCTATTAAATGAAGTGTGTTTTCTATAACTGTAGTAATTGTAGTATAGTTGGATGATGATAAAAAAATCGCGTATGATTGATGGTTTTTTTTGAAAAAAAGAACTTAGAATAGTTTAGCCGCACAAATGTCCTCTTTAAATGGTTTTCATAATGACAAACTGTCTTATCAGTTAAAGAAAATTTTGTCCAGTTTACAGTTAAGTAAGTGTTACATAATTAAATTATTGGAATTATTCAAAATTGATAATGAAGTCTTCCTCAAGAACCTGTTTTATTACACGAGACCATGTTTCAGATTGAGATCCTTTATTTTCAATGAATAATAACATTCTATATATTTTTCCGAAGCTTTGAAGTTTATTTACTTTGTTCTGCTGGTATTTATTATACATGCATGAAACATATTCATATGCATATTGCGTTTTATTGTATCATTTACTATTTACTATTGACATGTTTATGTGTTAAATATTGTATACCATACCTGTATTTATCTTTATTACTATTTGTCATTTCATTGTTCACTATATTCAGATGTATTATTTTGAATAATTGTTTTATGTGGGGTATTATATTATATTTCATTGTTTTTATTTAGGCATACAGTCAGATTCTTGGTTGTTATCAGGAGAGGATGTCACTGAATCCTAATGAATTTTAATTTGTATATAATTTGTAAATGTTTTTGATATTAATTTGTTCACCGTTATCATTATAGCCAACTCTATTTGTATGGAGCATTCCCCGAAAACAAATAAATAAATATTATTATTATTATATACTTAAATTAAATATTTCTTTACTTATTGCTTCCCATTCAACAAAAAACATAATGGGCCTGTTGCTTATATGAGTTTTTTACAGGTCTTGATGTCTGATATCACTCCTATGAAAAATTCTCTCTACTTATGGAACACCCTGTATACAAGATGAGTCAGTGCAATCATTAAGAACTGAAAATCAATATATCTTCTATCTGAGGTGTTCACATTTCACCAACAATAATTCGGATTCCGTTCGTATAATTTGCATTTAGGCAATTTAGAAAGAAGCTGAAGCACACAAATCGTTTTCTTTATACGTTGTTGATAGTATCTTCTGAAAGAGACTGCATACGACTCGGTATATAAAAATATACGAAGAACTAGAAAAAAATGAGGTGTGATTTTTCTTGTTTTCTCATTCCTTTGTTACTCTATTCTTGATTCATCGATTCCACTCCCTCAAAGAACTCTAAATACAATGATAAAGACAATCCGGTATCCCCTAGGAAACAGAGCATAAATCTGTTTGTTCCATCTCTGTACTTAGGAATAAAAACAGGAAATAAGAGCTATTAGCTTTGGTAACAGAACGGAAAGGGACAATGAGGACCTACTAGTTACTTCGATAGCCATCTCCTTCTTTCTAAGATAAAGAAAAAAGAATTAAAGATACAACACATTACCTGAATAGGCCTGGGGCTAAAAGAAATGAATGGAATTTATTAACTAAGAATTAAATATGCATAGCTTTCGATTTAGAAATAGAGCTAAAAGAGATTAAGGATCCGCGACGATATGAACCCTGATAGATGCTTTATTAGGGACTTTGATAAACATGGAGCGGCCGATGAGAGAGCCGTGCATTAGCATATGTTATTAGAGGTGAGCCTTCTAAACACCCGCCTCGTGTTTCCCTGTAATAAATTTTAACCTGCGGGGGGCCCCCTGATATATTAATTTTCAATTCCGAGCGGCCGACATCTAATTCAATTAAACACCTAGCCCCTAACTCAGGTGACAAATTCTGAATTTACCGCCGTGAAGTTGACTCTGGTCGCTGCAATTACGTATTTATACCGGGACTGCCTCCTGTCCTCACACAAAGACCTTTTAACGGGATTATTGTCCGATGACGTGGGGCACGTGTTATTTATCGCCCAAGAAACTTGTTTTCTCCTCAGCGCTCAGTTATACAACGACTGTATAGATTCAACTAAGTCAACGACGACAGACCGTAACGTATTATAATATTTTTAAAATTGCTTTCTTGATCAGTAAAAAAAAAAAAATCTTCCAAGTATGGTCAGTATTGTTTCTATATCCTAATCATTTCTTTTAATCAAAAATTTAAAGTGCTTAGGGGGCTGCGATATGTAAAGATCTTTTAGAAACCGCTCTTTGAAAATTTGATCTGATTACAATACTTTCCTTGGGGGTGGGTAACGATGAATAGGCCCGTGGCTCATTAACGTTTAAGTGGCTCATATAAAAAAAAGTTTAAAACATTATCAGTGATCAATTCTTCACAAAACAATTTTCAAGAAATGAAATAATGATGTTAATTACTATCGGTTTTATTTAGCAATATCCGAATTTTTTTTTCTCACGCTCTCGCGTATGGGCTATACGGAGTTTTTCCCGGAGTAAGAGATTAGGGCGGGTGTCAATGCCAGAGCTAAAAGACCCCTCCTCCTCCTGGTACCAGTTTTCAAACTCATAATCTTTGGTTTATAAGGTTGTCGGACAACGCGTATTTCGCACAAGCGTTAGCCTGCTCGGCCACACCGCCCCCAAATATATGTACCTTGAGCCAGACATCTCCCGTTTTAATATGATAGGAAGACTCAGATGGACAGGATATCTAACCATAATGCCTGATGATCTACCTCCCAAAAGAATTCTGATCGAGCCTCTTTCTAGCCGTCGCAGGTTTCTAGCCGAGGTGCGTAATAAATTTGTAACACTGCTATTATTGTTAGGGGACTGTAGTCTCAGAATAAAATTGTTTTTTCATTCATTTTTATTCCTTCATTCAAAAAAACCATGACCGTTTGTGGGATGTAGTGATCTACTGGTGAGGGGAACTTGCGGGCTGAAACCCCTCTCCCTCCCGAATGATAAAATATAATCAGGTTTTATAGAAAAAATAGTAAAAACTATCTCTTAAAGTATTATTGTTCGTGTAATTACATTTAATAGGACTTTAAGAACCATCCAAACACCATTTCATATAGGTAATTAACTAATTTGAAAAAAAAAAACAGCTTTCGGGCTGAAGCATCCCTAAAATTACATCCTGGCTCCGCTAGTGAGTGATATTAAATTAAAAAAAGCATTTATATATATATATATATATATATATATATATATATATATATATATCATCAGATAGCCCGCATATCGTGATTTTATCACAAAAAGTCATCAATTAATATTTCATAAAATTATATCACCAAGTAACTTGATGAATTTTCTTTCAGCAAAACGGAACTTGATCACTTACTGTAGCTGTTTTAAAAGGGGTTGCATCACTTTCATACACTTCATGTTTTGTACACTGGTAAATGATGTCGAAACAATTAAAAACGTACTTAATAGTTTAGCATCAAAAATGTAAATAGTAGATTGTTGCAATTCATCGATAATATGGGGTATGAATATAATGTGTACTTAGAGCTCTTGCACTTTATTGTGGTAGCTTATGCTATCATTCCATACAAACATTAATTAAAGAAACCACAAATTTTCTGTGGACTTAAGATTTATTTTTTCCTGTAAAATCAACCAGTTGTTAGTACTATAATCCTCAGATTGTATATGGGAAAGATCGTTTCATAGCACAAAGTAATAACTGAAGCTTCGTCCATTTTTGCCTTCCGTATTCACAAGCTGTCGGTTGTGGCTAGGATACAACTTTTACAATTTAATATTCATTCCTGTCAAAGATCCTTGAATCATTGGCAGAGGAACGGAATTGCCCCTATCCCCAGTCGGGATAATTGAAGTTTTGTTATAATGCCATTTACATATATTTTACTCTCTCTTCTTCTCCCCCCACTCAGTGACTACACACCGGCATATTTATAACTGATTTTATGGTGGTGGTTAACTTCTTTCCCCGGAGGAATGTCACCCGAGTTATATTAAGCCTTAAATAAATCCGACGATAAGTTTTTACTGTCGTCACCGTTGAAACGCGCACAATGGGAACGCCGTCGACTCAACTAGGCTAATAAATCAGACGGGAATAGGAGTAAAGAAAGCAGCGCAACTTGGTTCATTTCTGTTAGAAGTCGAGGAGAAAAAAAAAAAAATTCGCTCATTAGTAATTCTAGACGGGTTTCAAGGGAACAACACTTTATGATATGTGATTCCAGCGGGATATACCGATGTTAATGGGCTTTGGGTATATCGATGTTAATGGTTCTTCTTTGCGATGATTCCGCTAACCAATCCTCTTGCCCCTCCTGTCAATCAGACTATCTGCAATAATTACGTCCTTTTTTCGCCCTACCCGATCGCTGTATATGTCCACACCTGTCATACCCGATGGCCGATCTCAGTCCAGTACTTCTTTCAGCGACCGGTCTCTGATGGCATTATCTGCAATGTAGATCTACTAGAAGCCGACGGCCAAAAAATTCATGGGGGAGAAGAACTTATGGATCGTTTCATCAAGAAGTATCAAAAGTCTTAAACACTCATTGTGATCTCCACAACTCTCTACAAAGGTCCGATTGCAAGATTTTTACCGATGTGATAATAAATTAAATTTAAAATCAGGTGATAAATACTAACAACTCTATTTTTATTTATATAATTTTTTTTTTTTTTGTATAACTTAGATAATTTTACAATTCATAACACCTACAGAAAAAAAGATGATCATTCCAAAGATTTTTTCTCATGAACTTCTTAAAAATAATATATAAGTAATATCTATCATAATAAAGAATTGTTTCTCGATCTAAAAGTTGTATAATATAGAGTACATTGTTCCAATTATTATAAATAGAGACCTAGCGCTACAGAGTGGTTGAGTGAGAGGCGTTGGGATTTCCTAGTGTCCCGCCTTTCCTTTAACTTAAAATTTTTGTTTAGTTTAGTTTCTTTCAGCTTATATACATTTATTTTAGTATTATTATTTTGCTGTATATTTATTTTTATTCATTATACATAGATTGTGAATGAGCTACTCTTTTATTAAGTAGTGATGATACGGATTTTTTATTGTCTTATGTTCAATAATTTATGATTCTTGGATTATTAATTCATTCTTCTTTACAGATGACCAAGATTTTGATGAGAAATTCTTGATGGAAAGAAACGAATTTTTGTTTAGCATCAAATTCGACCTTCTGTTCAGAAACCTTCTCTTGATTGCTGAAAACATTCAGCCCGCAACACAGATTCGTTTTGTCACATATCTACGAATCAGTTAAGATGTATTTTTTTTTTTTGTCTTCCCTTGTTTGTCCTTGCTTTTTAGGCTATACGGGGTTTTCCCCCTGACGGGTTAGGGGCGGGGAATTTATGGTGAGTTAAAATCCCCACTGGGTAACTGGGATTTGTACTCCTAATATTTTTCCATTGAACTTCGGTTATCAGGTGCTGTGCACAGGCGTTAGTCCACTCGGCCACTACGCATCCCTGTTAAGATGTAGATGAGGTCCTAGTTACTTGAAATGCTGTACTTACTTAAGGGGCTCGTTGTAAGCACATAACATACATAATCCTTGTCTTCTTCCCGACATTCATTACCCGGATTTTAATGCAATTACATATTATATTTGCATGCAGTTTTTAAACCCCTGATCGAATATCTATTCAAATCAGGACAGCCAGATTCAATTAGTCAAATCTTGTATAGCATATTTTCGCATATTTGATTACAAATGCATATATTTAAATATTTCGATTTCTGAACTGAATAAAAAAAAATCTGGTTCACCGCTCTACTCATATAAATAAATAAAATAAAATAAATAATTTTCTGGCAATATTGGGCAATTATGTATATATATTGTATTTTGTAATAAAGAAATTCCTGGAGGGTAGGAAAAAAAAACAACAAACTAATAAAAAAAACAAACCATATTGGGCTATTATAAAATTTTTGAAGTGCATTTTAAACCGAACTAAAAAATCATCGATACCATTAAAATAATAAAAATCCTTTTTATTATATCGACGGTTGATTATGGATTGTACAATCCGTTAATTATAGATTGTAAGATTATTAATTATTAAAATATTTTTTCCATTGCAAAGTTTACTAAAATGGAATTGCGAGATTTGCATTGCCTGTCATAGACAGGTCAAACGTTGTCACACTAATTGTAAGTGGATATTGTTGGGATACCACAACGTGGAAAGTTTATATGATTATTATTCGGAATAAACGGACAATAGATACCTAATTATTTAAATATAATGTCAGATCTAGAGTTATTAAACTACAGTGAATGCATTTAAGGTTACATATCCATGAAATATTTTTATATTTCATTTTTCTTTTACACAAGTACAATGAAATAATATTTTAAGCAATGTCAGTCCTCCCACGAGAGGGGAGAAAGGCTTGGTCCGGAGATCTTGTGACTGATTGGATTCTATAAATATTTTATTAAAAGTATGATCGTGTTTTATTTGTTATTTTGATTAGTTTAGTTCTTTTGTTTATATTTTACTTGTTTATATTTACTTCTAGTATTATTATTTTTATGTATTATTTATTTTAATTTATTGTAAATAGAGTGTGAATGTGCTCTCTGAACACCATTATAAATGTTCTTAACTCTGACAGAATGTAATAATTCTGAATAAATGAGATAAAAAAAAAAAATGATGGTCAATTAATTGTCCTATTTATGTACGATCACCTATTGCTGTTTTTATTTGTTACTAATAGGAAGTTGTACTGCTTTTTTTTATTCATTGATATTTACAACATTATTATAAAAAAAAACTGTAAATTGCATATAATGTTGAAATAATAATACATCTGAAATATTAATGGTTAATTAATAAATATACATTTTTATTTATCGTCTTATTTTCACATTTTTAAAAATTATTTTGGTATATGCAAAAAAAAGTTTTTATTCAATCTTTAATTCTTTCTCTAATATCCTATTTATTTCACATTATTAGTAAGCGCCCTTTACAGCTAGATTATTCCATATATGGATGTTAGTTTACTTCATATTTTTACTTTCACTTACGTATATATGTAATATATAGTAAGGGTAAGTATTGCAATCGAGAAAATTTTTGAATCTGAGTTTTCAACGGAAATAGACGTTTTGAGGTACCCTGAGTCGAAATGACCAAGTCCCGAAAAATGGGCTCTGTGTCTGTGTGTTTGTATGTTAGCAGTCTAGCTCAAAAACGAAAAGTCCTACGAAACTGATATTGCGTATTTAAGACAGGTATATGCCTTGGATGTAACGGAAATTTTTCCTTAAAATCGGCTAACCGGGAGTGCCACTGTTAAATCAACGCTTAAACAAAAGTTAAATCAACGCTGAAACACATTTTCACAATTTTCTCAAAAACGGCTCTAACGATTTTGATTAAACTCGGTATATCATTGTATAATTAAGTGGTATTTAATATGAATTAGATCTTATCCCCATTGAAGTCACTTTACTGGGCTTAAATGCCCAATGGTCATATACGTCTGCGTCTAAAGTACCTTTAATATGGTTTATTTTAAAAAGTAAATCATTTTACATTATTCAAAGTAATGAAAAAATGCTAAATTTAAATTTTGAAAGAATTTGATAAGTTAATAAAGGAGAAAAACCTGCGTTGCTATAGACTGTAGCGCCTAAACGAATGTACCGATTTCAATGAAACTTCGCTAAAGTCATTTTCTCGACACCCTTTAAATTTATCTATATAACATACTTCAGCGAAAAGAAGCTGGAAAAAAAGTTACGAGGGATGGTAAAATTAAATTCCGAATAACTCAAAAAGTATATGGTTTTTTTGGATATTGTATGTTGTTTTTTAAAAGTTTATGGAATATCCTAAAAAAACAAATAAAAAATCGTTAAGATCGGACAACTATTAGGAAAGATATGGTCTCTAGTTTGTTTCCATGCATTGCCAGAAAATAATTTCTATTCATACTAGATCGGTAAGTGAAAGTTGTGTGTTGCGAGCACCAGATTTTATATTTTATTACTACATATTTTACAGTTAATTATTGCTTACATTGTGGGTTATTTTCAGAGCTTTTACTGTTTAAAAATCCGGTTCTTGGTCATCACTTTTGTTTTTGGAGAATTCATGATCTCCAGTGATTATTTTTTCCACCCGCTGAGATCGAACTGAATATTTTAATATTTATTTGCTATTATATTATTTATTTATTCCATTAACATTTTTTTAAACAAAAATATCGAGAAAAAAGATTGTATTTTTATTAGCAAGTTATTCTGTCATTTCATTTTGAGGCGTGAAAGAAACAACATTGGCGACATCATTCGCTTATATTATATTAAAAAAATGAGAAGAGATTAGACGACTGTAACGTGACGATGGAATTATTAATATCCAATTGAAATAAAAGGGTGAGAATAATATAAATTATTCCTGTTGCACACAATGTCTACATGATAGCCTAATTACATTTATTAATTTTAACGATATTTATAATTTACTCCGGTTAAAATGTGTTCAACATGAAATTCCACATAATCGCGTGATATTCGGTATGTAGCCTCAACTAATTCAATTAATATAATGTGTTTCGTTTTCATTTATCATTCACTTTTCGAGGTTAAAAAACCACATTAAGTATTCATGTAAACACGAAACCAACATTGATATTTTACGGGGGAACAGGTCAACAGGTTTTTATTAAATCGAAACATTTATAAAGTGAAAAGAAAAATCCTTCTATTTTTAATAAATTATGAAATTTTATACAGTAGCAATTATCTGTGGATATATCCCTTGCCTTATGTCCTAAAGATGTATGAATTGTGAATAACGGTGTTAAGTGACATATTTCTTACTTCCGTTTGCTTAAATTTAATATTTGATTCATAACCGGGTTGAAAAATGATAAACATTAATGGCAACCGTCTTCTTTACTATGTATAGATGTGATGTTGCAGAATTACTTTCTCCCCTTTGTCCATTTCCAATCGTATTCTTGATAGAAATTCGTAACAGTAATAGATGCGATTAGTGTAGCCCAAAACAAAGACTGCCTAACTATTACGAGACCAAGACCGAGACTGGATAAAAAAAAAGATGATTTTTTGAATAAAAATTAAGGCAAAATAGGTACTAATATTTGACAATTTTAGTTAATATATGTAAATAATTGGTATAACCAATGTACTTTTGCATTTAGCTCTTCTAATTTTACATTCGGGCTTAATTAGGTTTCTACTATCTCAAAAAATTACAGGAATATCTCTATAGTAATAAGCTAATAGGTAACTGCAATACTGTTGTGCAAGACCCAGACCATGACCAAGTATTGGTCTCACATTTGAACAACACTAGATGCGATCATCACAGATTTTTCAATAATTCTCCTTAAACAGGTTTACACGGTGAAGTTTTTTGCATAAACTCCCTTTTAACTTTTTCCGTATAGGCGTGCTTTGTTTGGTCTGGAGACCAAATTGTTCTAAGATGCCGAAAATGTTGACCAAACTACAGTGCTTCTAGTATTTAAAATATACTTTTCTTTAAATCACACTCTGTAACATTTCATTTTTCTATTGTCTGTTATTATTTCTTTATTTGGTATTTTGTTGCCTCTACCCTGTAGGGTCATTGGCAACGCCTTTAAATTACACTCTGTTGTAGAGTTTTATCACTTTCGTTAGCGATTTCGTCGGGGTCAGTTATAATGTCTTGTCCACTCTTTATGCCAGGCAATTTCTTTGTTTTGGAGATCCCCTTAATGCTTTTCACTTTATTCCAGAGCTCCTTCATTGAAATGTTTTGATTTAATGAAGATACGAAGTCTTCCCATGACGATCATTTGCTTTCTTTTATAGTTCTGTTAGCTATGGCTCTTAATATTTTGAACTCAATTGCATCAAGCACATTTCTTATTTTTCTGAATATGTTGAGGGCACGTTTTTTAGCTTTCATTCCACCATGGTACTCTTGTGTGAGATAATCTATTCACTGTAAGAGGAATTGTTCCATGAGCTGCTTCTGTTATTATATCGCTGATGACGGTGGCGCTGTGATCGATATTGTTTAGATCTGCAGGAACCAACTCAATTTTTTTCCTCATTTTTTCACGATACGCTGTCCAATCTGCTGTCTGGTATTGCCAGTGACGATTCCTCATTTGCGTTGGAGTCTCGTGCTTCATCTTCATGGTGATTGGGAAATGGTCGCTTCCATATAGATCCGATTTCGTTTCCCATCTAATTTTTGGGGCCTGTCGAACATCTCTGAAGCTAAGGTCGATTGATGAAAAATTATTGCTTTTGGAGCAAAAATGAGTATTTTCTCCCGTGTTTAGAAATGTGGTTGTAGGGCTATTTTCTAAAATTTTTTTTTTAATTCTCTACCTCTGTGCCCATTGTCAGTTAGTGTTGAACCCCAAGCTATATCATTGGCATTAAAGTCACCTAACAACAGCTAGGGTCTGGGTAGCTGATTAACAATTTGCTGAATATCATGTATAGTAAACGTTATTAACTTCATGTCTGTTATTATTATTATATCTTTATTTGCGTTGATTAGCGAATTTTTTCGGACATTAATTTCGCTCTAGGTACATCGAATATCCTTATTCCTACACTCCAATGCTTCTTGTTACATTTGACCTATCGTAATTATGAAATCACGTTGGGACCATGAATTAACAATTTATGCATTGATACAGGCATATAATACCAGTTCTAATTTTTCAAATATGTATATATATATATTGTCTTGTCTATTGATATCTTTAATTCATTCAAATTTATTTGTTTTTAACTAGCAAGAACCCTAAGTATTGTCGATGAATGTAAAATCAAGTCAACATCAATTCCAGTAATATATGCTCACAAAGTAGCGTTTTCAAAAAACCATCGAGCGGTATTACCGTCGATACTTGAACCAAAACCAGCTTTTGGTTTATCCACTATGAGACCTTATTTATTCTTTTAACTCTTTTCGGACAAAATCTTTTCTTTCTGTGAACAACTTTTTACATTCTTCTCCTCTAATTTGCCATTTCTTAATGTCTAAACGATAGAATATATGTGACAAACATTCAAGTGATCTTATCCAACAATGTAATGATAATAGACCGAAATTGTAAAACGTTTCATTGGAATGAAATGTTGTTTGCACACTCATGAATTTAAGAGAACACCGTAAATACAACACTATTGAGTAAAATTCGTATCACTAATTACAATTATGACAATGCTTCTTCTGACATCTGACCCAGAGCTTGCTATATGGAGAAAAAGTGTAAAAAGCAAAAGCAAAATCAGTCCAGACATTAATGGATATATAATAGAGGATGACATTAATAATCAAATAGACATTTATTTCGATATAAGTTTACATCCTGACGAATCCACAAACGATTCAGACTCTGAATAAAGAAATTATTTAATAATTTCATAGAAAATGATAAAATATTATTATTCTATGGCAATAATACTTTAAGTATAATTTATTAATATACTATTACTATATTATATGTTACAGTTATTATTACATTGTATATTATATTTTATAATATATATATATATTATATATATATATATATATATATATATAATATATATATATATAATATATAATATATATATATGCCGAATAACACTGACAATGTATTTGAATTGAATTGAAAATATCAAACAACTTACGTCCAACAGTTATTAAATACAATTTCTTTTGTTTAATATTATTACTCAAAACCGTTGATCATACCAGACTGAAACGACAAAAAACCGACCGACGTTTCCGATTACTTCAGCACTTACTAGACAAACGCTCTAAACTCCTGATTAATTACAAAATAATCATATACATGACTATCATAAGGTCTACTTGGACTTAAGGAGTTGAGTTATGATGCGGCTCCACTAAACCATCGAATTTCTCTCGTATCTAATCCTTACAATCCAAAATCCTTCGTAAAATCCTAAATGCTCCCTACTTTGTTACAAATAAAACCATCCATAATGACCTTAATGCTTCTTATGTTTCAGATCTGTCCCAATCCAGATACCTATCCTTCCATAATTAACTTCAGAATTATCCCAACCCTCTCGTTTCTAACCTCGCTTCCTCTTCAATTCCTGATAACCCTCCGAGGCGTCTGAAAAAAAGATGGCCCTGTGATCTTCTAATGTAGAGAGACATATTATTAGCGTGTTACCATTGGGTAGTTTCTTAACACGTGATTATATTCATGTGTTCAAATTTACTAAATGTATTTCTTTAATGCCGTTGTGTATATCATTTAGAAATAAAGAAAAAAAAAAATTGTCGATATCCTGAAGAGGTTCAGATAATACTGCACTTCAAACTAATTTCCTCTACTAAATTCAACAGGAAATATTCCAGTGAGAACGGTCCCAGATTCCAGTCCCAAAACTTGTAGCTCAGAGAGTACATTGCATCATTATCAATTAATTTGTCTATTTTAGTAACCAATGTCGTTTTTATAAGTAGTAGTAAGTCTAAGAGGTTTTTGATTTTATGTTTTTTTAAGTGTTTATACAAGTTTTTTTCGATAAATCACTTTTCACATGTTGGCTATAACAGAATTCAAATTTGGACTTTTAATTTACAAAATTGATTTCAACTTAGCAGAGTAATGTTATTTTCTTAGCGTACCCAGCGGAAAAATATGCTAACTACTGTCTCGACTTTGTTGTATAAGAAACATGACAAATGTGGCGTGTCTGTGGTGACCATACATAGTGGTTGAAAACTAAAGAACGTACCTACTTTTTCTAGTTCAAGAACTTAAACGTGCAAAAAGGTTAGAATCATACACAAGCACAAGGAAAAATTGAGGAAACGTAGATTACTTTCGGCTTTTCTGACAATGGTGATATAGATATGGTTTACCTGTGAGACAGATGTTCCTACCATAGAGTTAACATTATATCTGTGATCCAGAGGAAAATGAAACCATGTCCATTTTTAAATAAATAATTTAGTAACCATATTTTTATATTATATTTATAAATGTGATGCATTCTTATAGAATAACAAATTTGTAAATAAGTAATGATCTCTATCGATTGATCTATATTATATTTCATTATTTTTCTTTTCAGACTTCATATCAATTCCGATGCTATGTTATTTGAATAAACACATGATATATTCACATAAACTTCAATATTGCAATGGTTGTAACTAAATGAAGCTGCTGTGAAGGGTCGCATGGAAACTGTTACAACATGCAACTTACTGAAACCGATTACAAACCCATATTTATTTAGGAGTTAGAAGTAAATATCAGTTACTAACAGTTAGGAATGTTATCCTTTGCAGGGCTTCAGTCCATCAGTTAGAACAGCCTATTTCCAATCACTAACTGCTATAGCAAATAATAACTAGATTGTAAATTTCACTGTTACCCGGAATTCGGAAATACAATTACAGTCCTACCAGTGTTGTGTCAAAAAGGGATGTTAATATTATTACTGCTACACAGCTTTACTTTATATATATATATATATATATATATATATATATATATATATATTATATATATATATACTTCTTTTTTTTTTTTGATGATGATGTATCTATATTTTCTGATTTTTACTGTCCTATATCCACTGAAAGGTAATCTTCAGCACTCTTGAATTTGGAATTGAAGATTTTTTTTTCTTATGTGTTTATTTCTTATATATTATTAAATAAAAATATGTTATCATTTCATAAAATATGTTAACAGATATAACTAACTAACTAACTAATTAAATAATAACTGTTATTATCTCTGTTTATTCCTTTATTTTCCTCTGTTTATTTCTTTCTTTCCTCCTGTTTATTTATTTCTTAAGAGTTTCTTTGTTATATATTTTTATTATTAAATAAAAATATGTTATCATTTCATAAAATCTTTTAACGGACAATAACTAACTAACTAAATAATAACTAATGTTATCTCTGTTACCGTTACTATTTATTTCACAAGTTCCTACCTTTGGTATCGTCATGTTATATATACTAACTTCCGTTACTTTCGATTCCCAACTTTTTTCCTTTCCACATATTTATTAATATTAAGTATTTCCGACCTATGTATTATTAGACTATACTATTTACTTATTGGATTATTACTTTTAACGTTTACTAATTCCTCATCTGTCGTGCCCATCTCTCCTCCCCTCCCCCTCCGAAGGTCAATGTGGCAAGAATCTACCCCCCTTCTCTCCTTCCACTCCCAAGATATTTTATTGCTCATATTTTCTTGAATACAGCAAGCGAAGGTAAAATAAATCTTAGTTTAATTAATACAAACTTAGAGCATATTAAACGATGAAGTTCTTGTAAAAGTGGCGTAACTGAAGTATAGTCGGATGATGATCAAAAAATGGCGAATAATTTATGCTTTTTCTAAAAACAGACAGCTTAGTTTAGCAGCTCAAAAGTCATCTGTTAAATGTTTTAACAATGATAAACTCTTATATTCATTTAAAGTAAATTTCATCTTGTTTACAGTGAAGAAATTAATAATTACTTAAATTAGGTATTTCTTTAATTATTGCTTTCAATTCAATTAAAAACACGACACTTAAAAAACCACAAAACTTGGATTAACTACTTTTTTGCTGTAAATCGGCCCATTGTTTATGTGGATTTTTTTGTAGCCATCACATCTATTATAATTTTCTTTTACTTACGGTAAACACTGCATGTTGCTGTTGCAGATTACAAAATGTCACGTTTAGCACAAATTGAATTGACATAGAAAATCGTTGCATACCACCTTTTGCACAGTAGCGATATGTACCTTGTGATTAGTGTTGCCCAAACGCGAGACCAAGCCGAGTCTTGGTCTTGCAAATTCAGTGTTGGTCTTGGTCTTGGTCTTGCGCAAGAGTCTCGCAGCAGTCTTGCAGTTAATTATTAGCTTATTACTATATGTATATTACTGTAATTTTTTAGATAGGAGAAATCTTACGAAGCCCGAATGAAATATTAGAAGAGTTAAAAGTATATCGGTTATACCAATTCTTAACATATAGTATCTAAAATGGTCAAGTATTAGTAACTATTTTGCCTTAATTTTTATTTAAAAAATCGATTTTTTTTTTACCAGTCTTCCTAGTCGCACGGTCTTGGTCTCGGTCTTGCGCTTTGCAACACTAGTTGTGATTATAAATTACCGAAGATGAGTTATCTATAATGCTAAAAAAATTCTAATTTTTGTTGGTATTTTGCTGGTCTTTTGTTTTTGGTTTGTCAAAGTCAAATTTATGATTTTGATAAACTACATTTTCAAATGTAGCTATATAATTAAATTCATTTGTTATTAATGATTGATAACAAGATATGAAAACTAGTATTACCCAAAATCGGTCTTGGTCTTCCAAGTGCAAAGTGCAAGACTGTTGCAAGAATGGTAAAAAAAATCGATTTTTTAAAATAAAAATTAAGACAAGGATTCTTATTAAATATGCTTTTGAGTTCATTCAAAATTAATAAAAATTAAGACAAGGATTCATATTTAATAAGAATCCTTGTCTTAATTTTAAAATAAAAATTAAGACAAGGATTCACAATGCAAAGGTATAATGGTTATACCAATTTTTTACAAATAGCAACTCAAATTGCTGAGTATTAGTAACTATTTTGTCTTAATTTTTATTTTAAAAAATCGATTTTAAAATAAAAATTAAGACAAGGATTCTTATTAAAAGTGCTTTTGAGTTCATTCAAAAGCATATTTAATAAGAATCCTTGTCTTAATTTTTATTTAAAAAAATCGATTTTACTTGCAAGTGCAAAGTGCAAGACTGTTGCAAGAATGGTAAAAAAAATCGATTTTTTAAAATAAAAATTAAGACAAAATAGTTACTAATACTCAGCAATTTGAGTTGCTCTTTGTAAAAAATTGGTATAACCATTATACTTTTGCAATTTTCTATTTTTTCTCTCTTCTAAACTCTTCTAATTTTTCATGCTGGCTTAGTTAGGTTTCTTCTATCTAAAGATAATAGGTAACTACAAGACTGTTACAAGACTCTTGCGCAAGACCAAGACTACTGAAAACATTCTTTTTCGAAATTTGAAGTGTCTACAAAGAGATTTAAGGAATATGATGGAGGAAGATAGCCTAATTAACCTGACCTCATTAAATGCATTCAAAGAAATTTGTTTCTCTGGCTCATCCGCAAATGTTTTCAAATATAACTAATCGTGAAAAGTCAGTATGAATAATTTCGTAATTTACTTGTTGTGATATTTATTGTTAAGAGCGGATTATTTGTCGTCATGATATCAGATCTCAACTGGTAAAATGTTTTAAACCTCAATAAAAAGATTTAGTTTCTCTTAATTCTCAACTATGTGATGACTTCTAGGACAAGATGCTGGAAGTTTTCTTCCTCCACTTCTTGTCCCAAGTGGTCGAGGACTCAAGGCGACCGCCATAAAGGGACAGAAGGATCGGAATCTACAATCTACAATCTACAATTGGATTCCCTCGGGATGTTTGCATGCTCTCCTGATTGACTTAGGCTTGATTGACTTAAGTCCGTTTGATGACCGCAACAACAACAAAGCCTCCCAATCCAGAGCCAAGATTGTCCACTTCAGGGCTCAATTTATCAACTTATTACTTAATTCAAATTCTCTCTCCTCCCCCCCCCCTTAAAGCAGATATACTAACTCTGACATCAAAAGGGGACCTGTATATTAGGCTCCTAATGGAGTTTTATTGTTATTCAGAAATCCAATATGTTCCTCACAAAGAGGCCACTTTAGAATCGTATTTGGTGTTTTTTTTTTTGTTTTTTTCGCTATTATTCGTATGGAAAACTAAATTTAGCCTGTACGGAATGAGAGTAGTCGGTTGTTCCCGCTTTTATCAATTTTCTTTCTTTTATCTTGCATAAGAAGTTTATATCAAATAATAACCATCTCTCATATTTCTGCTATTTATTTTCTTTTATTTATAAAATATTTATAATAAATAAAACATAATACTTAAATACAAATTAGAACTAAACGAAATACAGCTGTGATTTTCGTAACACAGACATCACATTATTTTTTTCAATGATGAAGTAGGACATTACAAAAATAAAATATCATTTTACCATTCTATGTTTAATAAATAGGAAGGGGAGAGCGGGACTATATTTCCGATTTTTAAATAACCTCAAATATTATTGAGATAGTGGCCTATTAAAAAAAATTATGCTAGCTTATAATTTGTACACATACTCTTTTTTATGAATCTGAAAGATTTCTGGGTGTACTTTTAACGTATGTTTTTATATGAAATTCACTATACAGGAAAACAAAAGGTAACAACCTACCCCAAGTTATTACCAGCTTTATCGGAAACATTGATAATGACAAAAAAAGTTGAATATATATACTCATTTATTTAAAGAGTAATCAACAATATCTTATGAGTATCCAGTCCAATAAGAATGACAATTAAAAAAAAATCTGGTGCGCGCAACACACAACTTTCACTTACCGCTCAAATTTGAAAAGAAATTATTTTCTGGCTATGTTGGGCTGTTATAAAATTTTTGAATTGCATTTTAAACCATTCTAAAGCTAAAAAATTACAGCTAACAAATCACAAATACCATTAAAATAACAAAAGTCCTATTTATTATCACCGGTTGATTATGGATTGTACGATCCGTTGATTGTGGATTGCACGATGCGCTTGGTTTTTGTACAAAATCTTTAGAATGTATGGCTGTACAAGCCATCTTAGCAGAGAGGGAATGTATCAGAATACATATTATGAAGTTATCTTCACGCTGTTTAATATGGTAGAGTGTTGCACCAATGGCGTAACATTATTCGGTAAAATTGCTGGTTGATTGTGGAAGCTTATTCTTAATTATACTGGATTTATTTACATAGAACAATTAAATATTTATCAATTTATCCTTTGAAAATTAAATAAAATATTGTAATTTGGAGGTACGATTGTTGTATTATTAATACAATAGTATTAAAATATATAAAGATTTTGAAACTGTTGTTTTTTGTTATTCAAAGCCATAAAACGCCAGCATTTGTTGTCGGAATTATAAGATTTAGAAACAATTAAAAATAAAATTGTGGAAATTAAAAATTAAAAATAATGAAATTTTAAAAAATCAATGAAGGCTAGTAACATTTAATTATTGTTTGCATTAATTAATATATATTTCAGTAGTAGTAATTTGAAATCAATTGAATCATGTTGAAGGTATATGACGAAGTATTTTTGATGACTTGAGAAGAATTATTATTCCTCTAGTTTTATAAAACATATAGATGTTTAGTTGAGGACCGCACGGGTTAAGCTTAGTTCACAATTACTTCTGTCACACTTGTTCAAGGAGTGCCGAACGCATCTAAATTTATCCGAAAGACGGTTTGCGGCGTTTCATGACCGAAGTGATTGTGAAACGCTTAACCCGTGTGGTCCTCATCTAAATAATTACCTAAGATATCAATAAAATAATTGAAAAGAATGGAAGAAAGAATATTATTTTATCGACTTTCTATTGATTGAGCTATTGATTAATATATAAATCAATATATGTAAATGAATATATGTATGATAGGTAATTATATTTAAAAACTCCTTGATGTAAATTTTGACACAGACCGCAGTCAGCAATATGGTACCACACGTGGCACAGAACTCACCTAGTTCAATTTAAATTAATACCGGTTGTTAGAGTTGAGGTACTCTGCTATGAATGGAGTACTAGATTGGTAATTGTAATTGGTGGCGGGAGGGGGTTCATTACCTCTGTACTAGTTCTGTGTGTGTGCAACATCACTAGGCATACTTAGCTGTTTTGAAGCAACGGAATCTAAAAATAAAATAAAAGAAAATGGATTAAATAAAAATAGATTTAACTTATAGAATTTTATATTTGAACTTTAATGACGTTAGTTATACGCCATAGATCGAACAGATATGCGACCTATTTCTCAAATTTTAATGTTGAACTATGTTGAACAACTTAAGCTAGAGTTGAGACTTATCCCTTTTTTCACAGATTAGGGTGGGCAATTCATTCAGGATCCACAGATTCATTGGAAAGAACAATCGTTGGTTCGGTTAAGATGAAGATACGAACACGTTTCACTACCACACTGGTAAAACCAGGGAAAACGATTTGGAGGAGGAGATATCACTTCAATCCTAGTGATTCACTTTATCGATCCATTACACTTTAAGTCCGAATCACTAATCATTCACTCATTTAATAGAATTGGAAAAGATTCAACCAGTTCATGATTCAGATAGTATACCTGTAAAAAAGCTAAAACATGGGTGGTTTGTCAAATCTTACTTAAAAAAATCTGGTGACCGCAACACACAACTTTCACTTACCGCTCAACTTTGAATAGAAATTATTTTCTGTCCATGTTGGGCTATTATAAAATATTTGAATTGCATTTTTAACTGAGCTAAAGCTAACAAATTACAGCTAACAAATCATGAACATCATAATAACAAAATTTTTATTCATTATATCATCGGTTGATTATGGATTGTACGATTTGTTGATTATGGATTGCACGATCCGTTGATTATGGATTGTACGACTATTAGTTATTAATCTGTTATTTTCCATTGCAAAGTTTACTAAAACGGAATTAAGAGACTTTCATTGTCTGTCGCAGACAGATCAAAAGATGTCACACTAATTGTAAGTGGATACTGTTGGAATATCCCAAAAGGAAATTTCACCAAACTATTTACTAATTTAATTTCCTAAAAGGTTACATGATGATTTTTCGGAATAAACGGACGATAGATGCCTAAATATTTAAGTATATCAGATCTGGGGTTATTAAACTACAGGAAATATATTTAAGATTATGAACGTATCTAAGAAATATTTTTGTATTTCACTTCTTCTTTCACACAAGTGCAATGAAATAGTAGTGGGTACTGTTGGAATATCACAAAGGGAACATTCATCAAATTATTCACTAATTTAATGTCCTAAAAAGTTACATAACACTATATCGGAATAAACGGACGTTGATACCTAATTATTTAAATAACTATCAGATCTAGAATTATTAAACTATAGTAAATGTATTTAAGGTTATTTTTTCGGGATTTGGTTATTTGGACATCAAAACGTGTATTTCCGTTGAAAACTAAGATTCAAAAATGTTCATGATTGCAATACTTTAACTGACTATATATTACATATATAGGTAATTGAAAGTAATAAGCATGGTATAGCAGTAAAATGTTTCAGAATCACACCAATATTACTGTACATTAAATGCCAGGAGTTAGCCATGTGTGTCCAAAAATGCATGAAGCAACCGATCTTTAAACTATCTATTAAATAAATTACAACATGAATTCATATAAATTATACTATCAATACATATTTTTTCATTCTAAATTATTTATTTATTTTTAGTTTAATTGAACAATTTGCCAGATTGTAAAAAGAAAGGTTTTGCTTCAACTGCAAAATACACACTGTTTTCTTGTTATTTGTGCTATTGAACAGTTGACAACTAAAATTAAACACAGGGATACTTACATACACTAATATTTGTAATAGCCTGAAAGAAAAATAACAATGATTTAAGTTTTGTTAAAACCGCTAATCCTCGTGCGGGCTCTTTACCGCGTATGGGGAGCGTCCCACGGGTGGCGGATGTGGGGATGGTCGGTGGAAATTCCTTGGAAGTTCCTCCGGCTAAGTCCGATGGACTCGCTGACCAACAATGAGAGGGGCCCTCCAGACTTGCTGGAGGGAGGGGACCTCCAGACTTGCTGGAGGTAGGGGCCCACCAGACTTGCTGGAGGGTGTGACGTAGGATTGAACGCCCCTACTCACATATCTTTAGTTCACCAAACACCACAAAAAGTCATGGATCTCCCTAAGGTAAAACGCTCATTATCCGGAGGTAAACTAGTCCCCCGTTCGGGTCTCCGGGTGGGGACTGCTTTAGGGGATTCATGGCGCAAGTTGAAATATAGGGATTTAAATATTGGTACGTGGAACGTAAGGAGTTTAAACACAGCAGGGGGGCTAAAATCGGTCGCGAATGAGGTAAATGGGTACAATTTGGATGTCGTGGCTCTGCAAGAGGTTCGCTGGCCAGGGGAGGGCTCGATGAGGGAAGGAAGTACACTATTTGGTACGGAGGAAGCGGGAATCATTGTTTAGGTACCGGGTTTCTAATTAGGCGTAGATTACTATCCGCTTTGAGGGACGTACAATTCTTTAGTGATAGAATTTCGGTAGCTACATTTCAGGGACGTTGGTTTAAAATCGCATTAATAAACATACATTGTCCGACCGAAGACAGTGACGATGAAGTCAAAAGTGAATTTTACGATAAACTCGAATGGGTTTATGATAAACTACCACGAAACTACATGAAAATAATTGTAGGTGACGCGAACGCAAAGGTAGGAAGGGAAGAAGTTTATATTCCGACGATTGGTAAAGAAAGTTTGCACGAATATAGTAATGATAATGGGATCCGTCTGATAAACTTTGCCATCTCGAAAAACCTGATAATTAAAAGTACGACGTTTAAACATAAGGATATTCATAAATATACTTGGACATCACCGGATTCGCAAACACGAAATCAAATCGATCATGTCTTGATACAACACAGCTGGCAAAGCAGTATAATTAATGTACGGTCTTATCGCGGAGCAGAATGTGGGTCGGATCATGAATTAGTAATCGCGAAACTTCGACAAAAACTTAATATAAAAAAGAGAAAAGAAAACCGTTTCGATTTTGAGAATTTTAATTTGGAAAAATTAAAAAATCCATCAATTAGAAACCAATTCGAGCTAGATGTTAAGAATAGGTTTGAAGCTTTAGAGCTTCCTGACGAGGACCACGAGGATATTGACAAGTTATGGATAGAGATCAGGATAATATTAAAGCGGTCGGTAACTCGTGTCTAGGAAAAAAGGAAAATAAGAATAACAAACCGTGGTTTGATGAAGATTGCTTAAACATGTGTGAAAAAAGAAAAGCCGCTAAATTAAAAGCTCTAAATAATCCTAGCGAAGACAATCTGGAATACTTCCGAATCTCAAAGAACGAAACGACAAAATTGCTCAAAAATAAAAAAAGGGAGTATCTTAAAAATAAAATAATTGAAATAGAAACTAATAGAATCGAAAATAACGTAAGAGACATGTACAAAGGTATAAACAGATCACGTAAATATGTAGGGCCCGTAACGTCTGGAATTAGGGATGATAATAACAATATTCTGACCGATCCGGTTGACATATTGAATAAGTTTAAGGACCACTTTGACAATATTTTAAATACGGGAAATTATGATCTGTGTCCTCCTTCTGAGTACCAGAGTGCTGAACCGTTAATAGAAGGACCAAGTAAAGAGGAAGTTGAAGTAGCTATCGGAAAATTAAAATCATATAAAGCAGCGGGAATCGATAATATTCCTACTGAACTAATTAAGGCATGCGGGGAAGCTGGAGTTTCTAAAATACATCGGTTGGTTAAAAAGATCTGGTGAACGAGAAATTACCTGAAGAATGGAAAGAATCTATTCTTATTCCGATTCACAAAAAGGGTCCGAGGACGGATTGTAATAACTATCGAGGAATTTCACTCCTTCCGGTATGTTATAAAATATTCACTTTAATCTTAACCAGTCGAATCACGGAATACGCCGAGGAAATTATCGGAGACTACCAATGCGGATTTAGACGGAATCGTTCGACTATTGATCAAATATTTTCTTTACGGCAAATATTAGAGAAAAAATTGGAGTATAACGGTATTGTTCACCAGCTGTATATAGATTTTAAAAAGGCTTACGATTCTATTGACCGCCAGAAACTGTATAATATTCTAATCGAGCAGGGGATTCCAAAAAAACTAGTAAATCTAGTCAGGATGTGCTTGACGGAGACACTCAATAAAGTTAGAATCGGTAATAATTTGTCCGAAAAATTTGAGGTTCGTTCGGGCTTAAAACAGGGGGATTCTCTTTCGCCTGTCCTGTTCAATTTGGCATTAGAACATGCCATTAGGGAGGTAATGCGAACCGAGAAAGGGTTGGATCTGGGCGGGACAACATCCGTGCTGGGCTATGCTGATGATCTGGTACTGTTAAGCGAAGACGTTGAAACTATAAAACTAAATACGACAACGTTAATGAAAGCCGGTAAAGAACTAGGACTCGAAATAAACGTGGATAAAACAAAATATATGGTTAGCTGCAAAAATGGCGATACTACTGGTGATATCGATATAGATGGTAATATGTTTGAACAGGTAGATAAATTTAGGTATCTAGGTTCTACGATAACTAGAAAAAACGAAATTGAAGAAGAGATTAAGGTTAGACTGAAGGCGGGAATGCTTGTTATTTTTCTGTGACAAAACTACTTAGTTCGCGCCTCTTGTCCCGAAACTTAAAAATTAGAATCTATAAAACAATTATCTTGCCTACAGTTCTTTATGGATGCGAAACTTGGCCGCTTACATTAAGGGATGAGCAGCGTCTTAAGGTTTTTGAAAATAAAGTATTGCGTAGAATATTCGGACCGAAGAAGGATGAGTTAACCGGAGAGTTCAGACGGTTACACAACGCCGAATTGCGTGAGCTGTATCCGGGTAATATAATTGAGGTAATTTCATCGCGGCGAATCAAATGGGCTTGTAAAGTTGTTGGGCTTAGTAACGAGAGAATTCCTAAAAGGTTAATATTTGCTGTGCCGAATGGTAAGCGTCCGAGGGGTAGACCGAAGCGAAGGTGGGAAGATTGCATTAAAGCCGATCTGAAGGGACTGGGTTTGGACGGCGAACGGTGGAGGGAGGTGTGTAACAAGCGATTGGTGGTGTCGGCATCGAACCTTCGGGTTCGCTAAGCCTTTATTATTTATTTATCATTTATAAAACCGCTAATAGCATATTTGGTCAGATTATTATAAAATAAATAGGTAAGTAAATGAAATAAATTTAAAGTAGCATAATATTATTTGTTCTTGAAAAATTCTAGGCAATTAATTAAAATTTAACTGTTTTTTTTTAGATGCATAATATTCTGTCTCGTGGACAATAATTATAGTGATAAATGAATACATTCACACCATATATACAGAAAATACAAAATTAAAAAAAGTAAAATAATAAATAAATAATAAAAAAAAAAATATGTACAATAAAAAATCAATAAAATAAAATAAAGATAAGTAAATTAAAAACATAAAAACACAGTGTTTTTCAAAATTTAACTATTTAAAGTGTTTTTTTTTTCTCAATTTTGAACCAGTGTAGAGAGGCCTGGCGATATTGTTGCATAAAGGTTCCTGGTACAAATAAAATGAAAAGAAAATGAAAATCATATTTAATGACATGAATCCACTTCCACAGATGCAAGGAAACCGATGGGAACAAACTATTCATATATACAAACTCACACGCCTCAGAATATGTCACACCAGGCTCTCGCATAGGCACCTACTCAACGGTAGTTCACCATCAAGATGTCGCAACTGCAATACAGCTTTGACAATGGTATATATTTTGGAAAATTCTTCGAGCTTGGATTCATCAAGGACCTCGTATCTGCTGTTAGGATATCGACAAGTCCTACAACCTGAAAATCAGAAGTACTTACTTCAATTTCTGAAAAAACGCAATTACTACAGACATATTTTAGCAATAACATCTTCATACACGAACTCATAATGTAAATCAGAAATAATCTATACAGTTGTAACAACGCGTTCTTTAAACAAACATCCTAACAACAAATACATCCCTAGAGATATATTGAAATGCAATTCAATAATCAAAATGGTGCCTCTAACCTATATAGTTGCACACGGCACCTATAATAAAATCAAATAAATAAATAAATTGTTTTTTTAATCGCAGGTAATCGGTTTTCTTTACACATGTTTAGGCATTTTTTTATACTTGGGTATAAAATAGGTTTAATCATAACTTAGAACTCATTGTTGAATTTTAATTGTACAATCATGTATATTTATTTTATAAACATATTGGAGTTAACGCAAAAGGCCATTAAGTAAATACAATTTAATCACGTTATTACTTAAAATATAATCAAGAATTACTTTGATAAATTCTTTTTCTTTGAAATAGGAACATTGTGCATACAATGAAACTAAATTTGATGATATGGCAAGTGTACCGGTAATAGACACTTTAAGAGAATTGTTCAAATCAATGTGAACCACAACATTTGTTCTGACGGAGGATCTTTGCAAACGGGTTCAATTGACAGAAAATTAAGTCTTTTAACAATTTTATTTTTTATATGCTGTCAATTAGTTTATTATTCATGAAAAACTGCATGAAAATTCTCACATCAAATGAAAGTAAAAGTCAACCAATCGGCTAGTGTGCCGTGATATAGCTTGATTTACTGGCTTCACCCTCCTAAGTGTTTTAACTCGAATTATACTGGTATATCCACTCTCTTTTGGGTATATAAAGCTTATTACCTGTTAATGAGTTGAAAGTGTCAATTAATGATACATTTATAGGGTTTTGATTAGTTTACATGCACTTACTGAGTTTTTATATAGGTAAACAACGTTGGAATTCACCAAAACGTAATTAAAACTTTGTCACCATTAAAAATGTACTTAATGTCCGATATTAAACGACGATATGTAAGCTGAATATTTTTTACTCTTAGTAAAACACTATTTTTCTATTTATGACTTTTTATTTAACTTGCAGCTGTTCGGTAATGAGCTTAATCATAAAGACATTATAAGGTTTGTGCCAGTGGTAATCCACTAGACATTTACTTATATTTTTTTCTTCCCTTCACGTCTTCAAGGGTATTCGAATTACATAAGAAACAGCCACCATTAGGCCCCTTTTTTTAAGGGATGGTAGTTTGAATACGACAGCTGAAATACACACTATTATTACATTGAGCACGAGAACCCTTTTTAAAATTCAATGTGAGACCAATTCGTTAGTAACATAATTTTATTTTTAAATTAAAATTTGATCTTACGGACTTGAGCTATGGAGCTCCACTAAACCATCGAATTCCTCTCAGATCCAATCATTACAATCCAAAATCCTTCGTAAAATCCTCAATGCTCCCTATTTTGTTACAAATTAAACCATCCATAATAACATTAATGTTTCTTATGTTTCAGATCTAGCCCAATCCAGATACCTATCCTTCCATAATAAACTTCAGAATCATACCAACCCTCTCGTTTCTAACCTTGCTTCCTCTTCAATTTCTGAAAGAGAAAGCAAGATGGCTCTGTGATCTCCTAATGTAATATGTAGACATATTATTAGAGCGCAAAGTGTTGGGTGCAAAGTGTTTTCGCCTCATTATATTCATATGTTCAAATTTACTAAATGTATTTCTTTAATACAGTTGTAAATATCATTAAAAAATAGAATAAAAAATTAAAATTTGCTTGAAATGTAGTACAAAGAGCGTTAACTATCAGATTAAAGTATCTTTTACCTGAATTGAAATGCCATTGGGCTTACTTATCACAAATATAAATAATACGAAAACCTATTAAAATCATAAATACTGGTACGTATTAAACAACATAGTACATATTTCATAACGTTAAAAAATTAGGACTTTTAATGCATATTTGGTATGTAAAAGATTTTGTTTCGTTTTAGTTTTCTTATTGTTTAGTGTTATGTTTATCGATAAGGTCAAAATTTACAAAAACCTTCTTAAAAGATCGGCTCGATCAAAAGATACTTAGTGACATTTTGCAATTACTTTACGATATTACATAGAAATTCGTTGTGTGAAGTTTTTTATAAAATAAGAATATTTCAACAACTAATAATTTATAATTATTCCATTATTATTCATATACTTCTGTTACCTTCTTGACTAATAATATAGAATTTTAATCTGAATCCTAATACACAACAATATCAACTAATTATTAATAATAAGAAAAAATATTAATAAAATACAAATCAGATATCGACTATCGATATACCCGAGGCCAACTTAAAATAATAGTAACTAATTGAACAATTATAACATAACTCAGAATTTATATATATAGTATAGATTTATAAATATGACCTGAACTTAAATAAAAATAAAAATTATTATTAATAAAAAAAATTAAAAATTATGGGTAAAAAACAGATATATCTTACAAATTTAATTTAATTTTTGTAACACTAGAATTCATCAGGCAGAGAACGTGGGGCCGATTAAATAAGAAATATTAATAAAACCATACAAATTATTTATATATTTTATTACAGAAACCATAAAAGATAAAGAAGAAGGATAAAAGTAAAATCTGGATAAAATATAGTAAAAAATGGGGGAATGACTAAAACAAAACCGAATAAATCTTGATAAAGAATAGTATTGCTTATTTCTGAAGGAAAAGATTTAGTATTTATTTATTGTTGCCTCTACCCTGTAGGGTCATTGACAACACTTTTTATTCATATTCTGTTTTTTAATATCATATATCATAATTTTTAAAAATTTCAAGATTTTTTAAACGGCTTTTTCAGTGAGGTTTTCCTTTAGGCTCTGAGCCATATCCAATTGTTTCCTTATATTCTTAAATACTGAGCAGTCTTGGATGATATGTTGACCAGTTCTTTGCACCTTACAGCTCTTGCATATCGGTGGGTCTAGTCCTCTTAGGAAATAGGCATGTGAAAATTCACAATGACTAATCCTTAAGCGCCAGAGACCTGTCTCTTCTTTCCTAGAGAGTCGGGTACAGGTTTTCCGTATGGAACAGTGGCTTTTTATTTCCTTTAATTTAGCATCTGTTCTGCCACATTATCCGAAATTTTTATATACTGTATAAAATCTTCTATCGGATTTTTGTTAATTATATTGTTGGATTTCTTTTTCACCTTCTCGCCCTATTGGATGCTTTATCTGCCCGTCCATTTCCGACATTGCCGCAGTGTGAAGGGACCCAGAATAACATTATTTCCTTTCTCTTTTCTGTTAGTTTCCACCAAATAATTTTAATAGCTCTCGATAGTGTCGTTGCCGTTTTTTTTTGTTGTGTGTTCCATTATTTAAAGAAATAGACTTGTGCTTCAATTGAAAGTAGCTTATCTTTTCGACAGCCAGCCATTGAGTTCTCTATAACTGGCGAAGTAAGGGTCATTGGGGGAGGGGAGGGGATAATAATTTCCGGCACATCCCAAGCAGTTTCTAATTTTAATTCTGAAAAATTTTCGAGAATTGTTTCTACGATTTTTTTTTTTCAAATGTTGTCTAAATCCTTCCGGAATAGTATTTTATTTAATATATGTTTTGGGCGTATCTTAATTTTGAGATCGTACTTTAGGGCCACATATAACCTTCTCAGTTGAAGAGGAGGTTCATCTGCTTCAACACACAGACTTTCTACTGGTGATGTGGGCAATGCTCCAGTACAAATTCTTAAGCACAATTGTGTACAATATCTAACATCATTAAAGTTTTCTTTGAAACACTCGAGCCATAGTCTAATTTGCTATTGATGATCGTGCATATGATCGATATCGTGCATATATTTAAATATATTTAAGAGGCTTTTCCTATCTGCTCCCCAGTTCGTGTGGGAAAGACTTTTGAGGAAGGCGATCCTTTTTAGACACTCTTCTTTAAGTATTAAAGAATTTATCAAGCACTGTGTTGCCATCGAAGCGATCGATCCAATTGTATCCCTAGATATTTGAGATGATCAACAAATGTAATTTTAATACTTTTCATCTGTATTCTTGGATTTGTACCCACTTAGTCTGCAAAAGTGCATGGCTCAGGTTTTGTTAGATGACAGTCTGAAACCACTCTCGGTCGACCATGCTTCTATGTTGTCAAGGGTTCTTGGAATTTTCCATTCTATAAATTTAATGCGTTTGCTTAAAGCAATAAATCGTCTGCTAACATAATAAGTTTTGCTGGTCTAACAAAAACTTGTGGTATGGCGTTTATCGCGACCTGAAAAGGGTTGCACAAAGTGGAGAACCTTGGGGTTTACTGTTCTTCGTCGTCTGTATTGTAGATTCTGAAGAACCAACCCTAACAGTGAATGTTCTATGCTTTAGAAAATCCTTAATGTATTTCTACAACTTTCTTTCATTATTCCGTCTTCTTAGCATGTCCAAGACTCGCCATCTCCAGGGTGGTATGATAGGCCTTTTAGATATCCAAAAATACTATAATGAGATGTTGTTTTCTTTGAAAAGCTTCTTGCGCGTCCCATTTTAGCATTTGTAGTGGGTCCATAGTGGAATGGTGTTCTCTAAAACCAAATTCGTTTGGCGTGACGAGTTCTCTTTGTTGTATTATTTCAGTAAGTCTCTGGTTTACTATATTTTCTTGAATTTTACTAACTCATGGAAAGCAGTGAGATGGGACGAAAGTTTGAGACAAGAGAGTTTTTTTTTTTTCATTTTTCAGTATTAATTTGATTAGTGAGCGTCTCCAAATCTGCGGGAGATAACCGCGATCCCAAACCTGGATGTAGAATTGCATCAGGGTTTGTTTTCCTTTTTCAGGCTCGAAAACTTTTTTGTTTCGCATCCTAGAGTAAAACACATCAATAATTATCGAATATAATCGATGTGGGGCAATTAAAACTCGAATAAGAATAATTTTTTATATTAATATTAATACAAATACAACAAGTATATGAACTTGTTGGCCATGTATTTTTTTTTATTGTCGTACTGTATTGTAGTGGTGTCGTTCATAAACAAAAAATTCTCTTTATTTATCTAGTGTTTCTTCTCGTTTTATAAGAGTTGGAAAGATCGATAAATATTTTCTCTTGATTTTTCTGCTAGATAAAATAGTGCCTATCTCTCCTTGATAACTCTAAATACTATTTTTTTTTTTTTTTTTGGAGATGGTGCAAGTAACCATGGAATAGAAATAAAAGTATGTAAAAATTGCTCTCCAATTTCTTTAAACATTTTTTATAACGAGATAGAAAAGAATGGAGCAAGAGAAAAGTATTGTAGTCTTGGAGAAAAAGACTGTAGTCTCAGAAGCACCGTGAAGAAGCAAGAACTATCTCAGGTGTGTCCTCTCGCACGACCTTCCTTATTATACCTAATATAACGCTCAGGATGAAGATTATAATTCAAGGAATTTTTGTCTGTTTAATATTCATTTATATCAGTCTGATTATTTTAATTTTTTTTAACAATTCAAAATAGTGAAATACGAAAACAAGTGACACAAATGGAGCAACAAGACAAGCGTGGGACAAAATCTGGGCGTCATCAACAAAAGGCAGACACACTTACGACTTCATTAAAAATTTAGCAGAAAGAGCCAAACTTGAAAAAATATCCAATGAACTAACATAATTTTAAAAAGAACAACTAGCAGTCAAAAGCTACTTATTCAGAGTTAATTGACAACAAAATTCGCAAATGTCGCTGCCACAGTGAGCAATACGACCATTTCCTGTATGACTGTACTTGACTTGATAAATACAGGCACAAATCTTTTTCTGCTGCCATGGTGAACGGAGACCAATGGCCGCCTTCGAATGAGGATCTGAAAAATATTTCTCAGAATTTGATGCATTTGTAGAACGCATTGATTTATATGAACCTAATAATGAAACTGTTCGCTAACCATTCCTTAATAACACTACCTACATCCATTGTTTTACTGAATTGTATTATTCACTGTAAATATTGTTTCAAACCCTTAATTCGTATCCTAAATATTTGTCCATTGTTTAATTCTGCCATGTCACATTTCTTTTGTAAATATTTAACCTATCATTATCTAATCCCTACATTACCACTATCTTTTTTTAATTCAGTTATTTATATATTATATTAGTTACTTCTCTTATACTACTATAATTTGTTATATCCACTTATTTATTTTATTTTCTAATTATTTAAAGTATTGTAATGTATCTGTATTATGTTACTTAAAGTAAGCATGTATCTCAATACGCGTTATGCCGCAAGATGGTACATGCTGAAATATGTGCACCGATTATAGTGTTGCTGTAATGTGGAAAACACGAAAAAATGGAGAACATCCTCTACACCATCGAAACGATGAGGCTGAAATGGTAAGAACATGTGATGAGGATAGAAGAGGAACGATGACTTAACTATCTTGAGGTAGAAACTGGATCTGCTTTGAGGGCATAAAGGAAGGAATGGTAAACTGAGCTATGCGTAAAGGATACCGGCAGGACAGAAGAAGGTGGTAACAACTTATTTTTGGTGATGGCATAGGCTTAAATGTTGTAAAGGTCTTTAAAGAAATAAAACAAAATATGTATTTTTTTTTTTCAGGTAAAGTCTGAGGACAATATTTTTGCAGTATTGTTTTCTGAGTGATGAATAATTATGAAAAAGTAATTATGCTTCAATCGGAATCAGCGCAGCATCGCATTATTTTTTATATATGATGATTAGAGTTAGAATCTACTGTTAAAATGACAGTAAAAGAAATAACTTTGTAACTTGTAATTTTAAAAAAGTGAATATTTAGACAGATTTTTTAATATACTTTAATAATATATGAGTATTATATACAGGTCCGAAACTGTGGAGGGGCAAATAGTTACTTCAGAGGAATTCAAAGGAGATCTAATTCTAAGAGAAATTTTAAATAAAATAGAATTATTTCTGATTTATTTTGTGCTTGATTCGGTAAATACAAGGAGTTATAAGATGATGATAAATAGTAAATATATTTGAAGTATATTTACAATATGTCCACTTTCTGTGGACAAAGAAAAATGTACTTACACAAATACCATTCTAACCTCATTATTTTATTTCTCAAACATTTCTTTTCTGTTATAACGCCGTATCTTCGGTTTATTGCAAGAAGAAAAATTTCTCGGTTCCCAGTGCCCATGGGAACGAATGCCGGGTTATGTGTCCAATATTTTTCGATGTAGAATTAAAAAAAAAAAAATTGTTGAAATATGTGACCCACTGACTGTAGCGCCCCCTTGTAAGATTTTTGATGAGTATTTCTTTGTGAAACTTGAATATTCTGCGCTACTTGTGAATACGTTTGATTTATAAAAGAATTTTTGTCAGTTTAGTACACTTACTGTTTTTTGGTTTTATTTTCCTACCTCTACTAGGTAAGGAAATTATTTTGATCTGGTCAAATGTCCGATGGGCGGTTTTTGAGGGATCTTTGCATTTCTGAGTCCAAAAAATATTTGTGCCAAAATTATCTCGGGAAGTAGTAGGCGGATTTTTTGCTTCATTTTTTTAGTTTGTGTGGTTTTCTAAACAAAAAAACACATTTTTAGCCTGTTGTTTTGAAAGGTAGTGGAAGCTCCTACAAAACTATTTAAAAATTATTTTGATTTTGTATGTAAGATTAAGAGTTCAAATCCCGATGCCAGAAAGGTGTGGAAGAAAGAGAAAAAAGAGAAATAAATGAAAGTTAAAAAATCTTATATCAGCATCAACATTAGTGTTGCCCAAATGCGACAACGAGACGAATTTTGGTCTTGCTAACTCAGTCTTGATCATAGTCTTGGTCTTGCGCAAGAGTCTCCCAAGAGTCTTGCAGTTACTTATTTGCTTATTAATATAGAGTTATTACAGTAATTTTTTTAAATATACGAAACCTAACTATGCCCGAATGAAAAATTAGAAGAGTTTTTTTTGTTTTTTTTTTTATCTTCAATTCTTCATCCCCATGGTAATGACAATTAGCAGATTTGTTGTTAGGTAGAAAATGGCATGATAGGCATGACGAAGAATGGAACCCAGCAGCACCTCTTCCCTGGTCGGTTTACATTCTAAAATCAGGAAAGGAGATCTCTCATTCAGCTCCTTTTCAGTCGCCTCCTGATGAGCATTTCAGCCGTGTCCATGTCGTTGATAAGTCCATTGTGATGACCGTGTAGTTTATGATGAAATCGGTATGTGCTATATTAGAGTACGTATGTGCTGGTCAATGGTTAGTTGCCTTAGAGCGGTATATTAAGTCTTGTTGTTGACATACCAGGGGACTGCAGTTATTAGTCTTAAAATTTTAGATTGGAAAGTGAGTCTTTTTTTCTGAACCGTAAATCTGTGAGGCGTATGTCCTAATGGGTTTGAGAAGGTAAGTGTATGTATTTAGTTTTTCTCTAATTTTCAATTTGGATTTGGTGAAAAAGTCAGTATAGTATTTTTAGTCGCTTGTTCGAAGTATTTCTTTTCATTTTGACGTGGAGTCTCCAGGTCATCCTTCTGTCAAATATTAGTTCGAGGTAACGTATAATGTCCGTCTGAGGAATTAGATTGTTGCTGATATAAACTGGTAATCATGTGTCTCGTCGAAGCGTAAATGTTATGTGTTGTGATGTCGTATGATTTAATCTAATTTTCCAAAGTGAATACCAATTTTGTAAATTTAGAAAGTGATTTTGTAAATTTAATAAGGCTCGTCGGGGGTCATAGTGTTTTGTTAAAATCGTTATATTTTCAGCTTTAGTAGCAGTCAAAGTTTCAGAAGTAGTAGCCATGTTATGCGTATAGACAATGTCGAGTAAAGTAGAGTAAATGCCAATATTGATCCTTGAGGCTCTCCTAGACAATTAGCGCATTTAGGTGTGGTTTCTCAAGTTTTATTACAAGTAGAGCTGTCATGACCTTGTCTACATCTGACGCACCGTGGTGCGTGGTTTCAATACGATCGTGTGCGACCGTATTGTTGGCATCTGATGTAGTGCGGGATGTGTTTCTTCCTTCTAGGTTCTTCAATTGTGACCTTCGTATAAAATAATTTAGTGATTTCAAATATTTTCTCATTGTAAGTTTCCTCACTTACATTTATAAAAAACATAGGTAGTGGCCGTTTAAAACGTGAGATGGTAAAATTCAAGATGTTTTTTTAATCTCTTCAATTGTTGTGTTGTAATAAAGGTCTTTAATCACTACCCGATGATTTCTATCCTCAGGAAGATGATAAGAGTGAAATTCAGCTCCACTGTTTTTTAAGGAGTTAAATATTTTTCTGTAATCGTTTGGGGTCTGGAGGTAAATAGTTACTTCCTTAGAAGTAGTTCTTAGAAAAAAAGAATCTTGTCCTGAATTGGATTGTAAATACGACACAAGAGCCGCGTAATTTTTAACACCAGTGATGTAGATCGCAGGTGGATTCTAAATAGCATTAGAAGATGGTGGATTAGCATAAGAAGTTTGGCATTGGTCGTTAGTACTAGATAGAACCTGGAAACTATTACTAGTAGTTACCACTACTTCCTGTTTTTTCTTCCTACATAACAGCGGCTGATTCCGCCTCACTCATAGGTTCTTCTCTGAACGTAAGCTTAAATGATTTAGTTCGTCTGGTTATTTAGGTAAAATAACTCTTAATCCCACAGTTATTAACAAAATTTTTTAGACGAACACAATTTTTACTGTTATAATTGGCAAGCACCATATGATTCAAGAGTTAAATGCAAAAGTATATTGGTTATACCGATTCTTTACATATAGTACCTAAAATTGTCGATTATCAGTAACTATTTTGCCTTAATTTGTATTCGAAAAATCGTTTTTTTTTACCAGTCCTGGTTTTGGTCTTGCTACAGTTAGGTGGGCTTGGTCTTGGTCTTGCAAAGTGCAAGATCAAGACCGATTATAGGCAACTCTAATCCACAAGTTTCACTTTCCCCTGTAATTTTAACAGAAATTATAGTCTGGCGAAATTGGATCATTACGAAAAAGCTTTTTTTTAGCGATGTTTGTTACGCTGATCTTCCACAAGCCATTTTAAATTGTTTTGGTTTATCAAAGAAATCGTACTTTTTTTAAAATTTTTTTTTTTATTATTTTAATGGAATTTACAACTGTATTACATATAAAATACAATAAGTAAATGTGAAATTGATAACATGACATGTACAACATGAAGAGAAACTACCCATTGGTAGAACTCAAATTAAAGTTCTATATTAGAAGATCCCGAGGCCATCTTCTTTTCAGACGCCTCGGAGGGTTATCAGGGATCGAGGAGGAAGCAAGGTTTGAAACGAGAGGATTCGGATGGTTCTGCAGTTTGTTACGGAAGGACAGGTATCTGGATTGTGCCAAATCGGAAACATATGGAACATTAAGGTCTTTATGGATGACTTTATTTGTGACAAAGTAAGGAGCGTTGAGGATTTTACGAAGGATTTTGGATTGTAAGGATTGGATACGAAAGGAATTCGATGGTTTAGTGCACGGGAGGATCTACGGGGGGGGAGGAGGCTTTCGGGCTGAAGCCCCCCCTAAAATGGTAAAATATAACTATGTTTTATGGGAAAATATATTAAAAAATTATCTCTTAAAGTATTGGTGTAATTACATTTAAAAGGACTTAAGGAATCACTTAAACACCATTTCATATAGATAGCTAGTTTCTTTCTTTTTTTCCAAGGTAATTATCGCCATTTTTATGAAAAAAAAGCTTTCGGGCTGAAGCTCCCTCCCCCCAAAATTGAATCCTGGATCCGCTAGTGGTTTAGTGGAGCCCCAAAGCTCAATTCGTAAGTCCAAATAGGTCTTATTATTGTCATATATACGAGTCGTTTATAATTGATTGAAAGCTTAGATCGTTTGTCTAGTAAGTGCTGCAGTAGTCGAAAACGTCGGGCGGTTTCTAGTCGTTTCAGTCTGGTATGGGGGTTCCAAGTGAGTCGTTTGTCAAGGTGGAGTCCTAAGTAGCGGATTTGTCGACAGGAATAAGTGGGTATTATTGAAGGATACTGTAGGACAGAGGTCATAGGTTTACGACGGAGGGTAAGTGATTTGATGGGATTTGTTGGAATTTATTTTATTCTCAATTTTTACACCATTTTCAAGGCTTGTGATATGTGATTGAAGAGTTTGGGATGCAATTAAAGGATCGTTATTAACTGATAGGATACACGTGTCATCGGCATAGGTGGTGATGACAGTGTTGGATTGGGTTGGGATGTCAGCTGTATAAACTGTGTAAAGGATAGGACCTAGGATACTACCTTGAGGAACACCGGCAGACTGAGTAAAAAGAGATGAATAAGCATTGTTATGATTGACTTTGAAGTATCTGTCAGTAAGGTAGGAACGTATAATGAGGAAGTATGTAGGTGGTAGGAATTCACGGAGTTTGTACATCAGTCCCGGATGCCAGACTCTATCAAACGCCTGTTCAACGTCGAGAAAGACTCCCGTGCAGTACATTCCGCGCTCCAATGCAGAGGAGACTACATCTACCACACGATGGCATTGCTGAATAGTGGAGTGGGATGTGCGGAATCCAAATTGGTGATCTGGGATAATGTGTTTAGAGTCTAGGATGGGATACAGGCGTTTTAAAATGAGTTTTTCCAGGATTTTGCCCATAATGGGTAAAAGGGAGATAGGACGGTAAGAGGATGGGTGTTCTGGCGGCTTTGTGGGTTTAGGTATCATTTTGACAATGGATAGTTTCCAAGAGTCAGGAAAATATGTGGTGCGGAGTACAGCATTAAATAATAGGTTAGGAACAATATGGCTTTTTTAGGAAGAATTTTAGGATCTGGGAGGTGATTAGGTCATGGCCAGGAGCTTTGCGAGAAGGTAATCTATTAATGATATTGGATATTTCTGAAGGATGAAATGCTTTAGGTGGAGGAGTCAATTGGAGTGGGGTATCCAATTCTGCTTCAATAAACTCAAGGTGGGTTGGATTAAGGATGTCTGGGTGTGGATTAAATGTTTTTGAGAGGTGTTGAGCAAATATTTGAGATTTTTCATCATCAGATCTGGACCAGGTTTGGGTTTCAGTAATAAGTGGGTGGTTAAAATCTTTGAATTTAAGGAGTTTTTTAGTGGTCAACCATAGTGATTTGTCACAAGTAGTAAGTTTTTCTGTCATGTTATGTAAATTTTGAACTTTGTATTTTCTAATTTCAGCTTTTAGTTGGTTAGTTAATTTGTTGTAATATGTCTTATCTGATGGATATCTAGTCCTGTGCCACTTCGATCTTGCTCTGCGTTTTTCCCTTAATAAGATACGAATATGCTGCGGCAAATTTGTCTGTTGGGAGTTGTCAGTTTTATTGGTAGATGTATTATTCTTTATTTTGTCACTTATAGATGTAGTAAGTTCTTTTATGGCTGTGTCAATATCACGTTTCGTCTTAAGTGGAATATTTAGGTCCAATTTTATTTTCCAGGTCTTTACGAAAATTGTCCCAGTTTACTCGTCCTGTAATCAGTGTAGGAGAGGACGAGGGCTTAGGAGCGAAGGTTGTGTGTAATGAAAGCAGAACTGGAGAATGATCTGAGGAGAGGTCATCCAGGGATTTTATTGTGACATGGGAAGAGGAAATTTGGGAGGTGACAAATATGTCGAGGATATCAGGGCGTTTTTTGAGGGATGTTGGCCAATAGGTAGGATTCATAGGAGAGAGGACAGAGTAACTATTGGAAGTTGAGACAGAAGATAGTATGTTACCACGGGAGTTGGATGATCGACAACCCCATCGTTGGTGTTTAGCATTGTAGTCTCCTCCAGCAAAATCGTAATTAAATCTTTTATCTGATAAATTTTCAGAAAAATAAATCTAATTCAATTTTTTTTTTTTGTTCTCTGTTTAAAGGACATATTTAAATATATAACAACTTTTCGGAAATCTGTAAGAAAGTCAGGTGAGTAGGCACACCAGATTTTTGTTAATAAATTAGATTAAAATTCACCCAATCGTACTTAATTAAAAGTTCAGCTCCATCAAAAATATACGTGCTGCTTTTTTTTGTAATAAACCGACAATAACTGTAATAAAAATCAAGTAACTATCAATAAAAATTACCGGCTGAAATTTCAATTCCTTAAAAATATTTTACCCATCTTAACTATTAGTTAGGTCCGTAACTTCCATGAGGACACAAGATATAATTATTATTAGTGCTGAAATCACAAGATACACGTTTCATTATCAACATACATAACCATTGTCGGGGAAGAGACAATAGTTGAAGCAGTGAAAGGAGACCAAAGACAACCGCTAACTGATAGCGTAAGGAATAGTATATGTCAACTGAGGGAGGGAGGGGGGGAGGGGTAGTAGGAGGGAGTAGGAGAGCTAAGATTGAATAAGCCTTTCAACTGTCAACTAACTCCTGATAAGAACACGCCCCTAAGTTATACCTGCTTCGGTCCGGCTCGCTAAACGATAAATGTCCTTTAGAATGTTCCGTTTGCATAAAATGTGGTCCGTGTTGTACTGTACAGGTGCCCGAGAAATGAAATAATAAATCACCAACCCCCTGCGCAACACCACCATTTTTCATCAACTTGCAAATATTCCTAATGGCGGCCCTGGTCCCCAGCCAGTAGATATAAGGGCACGATAAAGTTAAAGGGTCCCCATTAATTTTTAATATGAGCGACTCTTATTGTTTCAAATCAGATTTATATTCGGTTATTCAATTGTGTTACACAAAGACAAAAAATAAGTCTTAATCTGGTACAAGCGGTGCTAAAAACATCATTATTCGTTAATATTGTTTAAAAAATATTTAATTTTGTTGAAGAGTCGCTTATTTGGCCTGATGCAGATGTCTTTCCTTTCACGATAAACTTCAGACTTACACCTAACCCACTTGCCTCCAACCATACTCCCTCCTTGATTCTTGATGATCCTTTTAGGCATCTGAAAAGAAGACGGCCTCAGGATCTTCTAACTTAAAACTATAAAGTCTGAAAAATCGAGTGCTGCTATTGGGTTTGTTCATGTCATCATCCTTATTCTGAATTTTATTATAATACAATTGTAAATTTCATTATGTAGATAAGTATAATTTTTTCATCCAATAATACTTTAAGTATTCCAGCATTAAATAAAACTTCGAATACCACATTATTAAAAAAATAATATTATAGTACACAGCGGTGACCATCCCTTACAAGGTCGATGGCGTAAGAACCTACACCCGTACTCCAAGAATACGTTATTGCTTACCTTTTATTGCGAAAATTCATAATCCCACCGAAAATCGCTCCCACAAAAATACAAAAACTCGCCAAAATATGCCCTCCTCAATAATTTTGATGGCACACTTGTGCCTGAGCACGGCTGATACGACAGCCAAAGGATCAAAGAGTTCTCACTTTTCCACAATGCTTGTTCCACTTGTTCTTTTCAACTTATGTACATTTTAATTATATTTTATTACTACTTAGATTAAAAATTGTCGTATCTACTGTTTTTCTCATTCCTTTTAACTTATCCGTTTACTAAATTATTTTTTTACACACCCCACAATTCCCCTTCAAGTGTAAGTTGTAATTTTATTTACTTATGTTTTTTATAAATATTTTTATTCGGTCGTGAAAAAATATTATAGACAGTTGTGGATTCAGAATTTGATTTCGGAAGGTAGTTATTTTTTAATGTAACTACTTTGAATGAAAAATAAAAGAAACAAAAGAAACTATATAGAATGACATATTGGTGTAGAGATGTACACAGTGCCTGATACAACGGTATGTTTGATTTTTATTATGATTGTTTCTTAACATACCTATCCTTCAACTATATCCCATATTATACTCTTCATATAGCCTACTTTTAATATACTCCATTACCACTTTTAAAAAACTGAATGTCATTTGTCATTTATATATACTATAACTTTTTAACATTCTAAATTTCTCTTCTAAAAGTTTTTTCTTATAGAGTATATATATATATATATATATATATATATATATATATATATATATATATTATATATATATATATATATATATAATAAATCTATCTTAACGGTATTACAACTCATGTTATCTTAATAATTTTTCAATTTCTTTATTTGTTAACCTTTAGTCTCGTTATCCGTTTACCTACATTTATCAAGTTTAACCTAGTGGAGCTTCTTATCCACTGATATTATTATGTTATCTTATTCTTATTTTAGCTTTACTAGATTATTTCTTATTCATTTTTCAATTTCTTTATTCGTCAACACTCATTTTCTTTATCTGTTAACCTGCAGTTATCAAATGTAATCTTTACCAGTTTGTTATACACGTCATCTTTTACCACAATTTGTTTCCTTTCAACTTACATGCTATATTCTCATTTGTTTTATATTTTTATTCATACTTATTTTCTATTTTTGATTGTATCTTATATATATATATGTATATATATTTACAACTTTTCCTTAATCGACCTTTGAGTATTAAATTTAAACTTAACTATTTAATTGGGAATAAGGTCAGTTATTAATTATTTAATAAACTATTGGATGTTCATTTCTTCTATGCTTATTGACGTTTCGGTCCCGGTATTTTCTTTTTATAAGTCAACGATGGGATCCTCTTCAAAGCTAGAACTACAAATAGCTCAATCGGTACACAATAATACTTCCATATGTCTTTAATAACAATTATTTAAAAATGTTTAACCTACTTTTAAAAAATAGAGCTTCGATCAGGCCAGGGACACACCGACAGTCTCAGCACCGTCCACTAGCACATATATTAAGCTACTGGATCGCTAAGCGTCTGCCCTCCCCGGACCTGAGCCTGAAGAAAAATTATTACACAATAAAAAATGAAAAATTGCATCTATTTTATATAAAACAATTGAAAGATGCTTCTATGATCAATATACCAGCATCAATAAAACATATCTATGAATAATAAAAACAGCTTGTATAACGTCTCCTGGTCGCGCAATAATTTAACTTATGCAAATTAATTAACATTATTGTGTATAAGTGTATATGAAGATGGGTCGAAGATGGGTACTTAGAGATTCGACAAGATGGGTCGAAAAGTCGGCGAAACAATTAAAAATACAATTTTTGAAAATTTAGTATTTATTTGACCGCACCCCCCGACCAACTCCTTCTCATATATAGAATGACGTTTAAATGGTCCTTGTTTATATTTTTAAAGCCTGTTATCAAATAAATAAATAAATAAATATATATATATATATATATATAATATATATATATATATATATATATTGTCTTATTAATGGTAAGTATCTTATTTTTTCTAGAAATATGATTAAATCTTGTAGCTTTAGTTCTAATTTAAAACGAGAACATACTGGATTGCTGAAATATTTACAATTGTTCAGATTTCCCACAGAAACAGATATGTTAAAATTCAGATCACTCAATGAAAATAAAACTTTCATAACCCTTGAATTTATCAAGTTTTTCTTTCCGGTCTACTTCTTTCTAGTCCTCAATTACTATAAACATTCATATCCCAATTAAAATAAAACCCTTGAATTTTTGAGCTGTACTCTTTTTAATTATAAATTATTTTTTATTGTAAATAAGGCTGTCCTGTCTGGTAAAAATAAATATCAACAAAAACAAAAATCATTTTGTACTTTTTTATTTCCATTAATTGAAAGAGCTACAATTATTAAACGGACTGAATTATTATTATTGAAATGTATTAATTTAAATAATAATCTTATTACTGTAACATCATTATTTTATCAAAGTACCGAAACGCATGAGTTATTTACGCAATAACAATTAAAACGCAGCATAAATTAATACTGTAGTTTATAGAAGAGAAACTATTGTACTCAATCTGATGTGTCAACTCTGACAGTTGAATACTACTTATGTCTTGTGCAATTGTCGTTAGGCTCCAATTGCACTCCATCAAGATCCTGGTACTTCTGTCTTGACATCTTGCTGAGCCTGTCTTCAATCTTAACCGTGACAAGGACATGGAGGGCTCGCCCTGTTCAAGAATCGTGTCTGTATTCTTCATACTGTCTGTCAAGCAAGCTCCTTATAGTAATAAACAATGTTCAACATTAAGTTATTTTTTTTATATATATGTATATAGATATGATTTTTTACATCTTTATAACTGAAGGTAGAGAAAATTTATGCAGTTATTGAAAAAAAAAAAATGTTTTCAGCATTAAAAATTCCCAAGCGCGTTTTAGATTTGATGAATTCATTCGACTCTTTACTAATAACTGAACTTGAGGAATCGATAATTATGTAAAATGGTGAAGAACCAATCCGACCCCCATGCTACAAACTATTCATTAAATTGTACTACTCGTTGCTCAATTTCTATAACTGTAATTTACATATATTCTGTACATATACAATATATACATATATTTACATATGTTCAGATTGTATTATTTTTTCAATATAGTTCAATACAAACAATATATATATATATATAATATATATATATATATATATATATATATATATATATATATATATATATATATATATTTAGGTTTTATGGACACATGCAAAGGATGACCGAGGAGAGATTAAACAAGAAGATTTTCAGTAGGGTTATGGGATACAAGTTTAACCATGGATATACGGTACAAATAAAACAGGAAATTCAGAGGCTTGGGATGACACGGGAATTATGTGAGGATAGGGCAGATTACAAGAAATTCCTGAAAAGTGCTGTGTATCTGGTGGACAGTAAGGAACTTCCGTCCAGGAGGAAGTGGACGGAGGAGAGGAAGAAAAAATTTAGCGATATCCTCAAGCAGAGATAAGAAGAAAATGAGAAAATTGAAAAAGAGACCAGTTTCATAGTCGCGTAGTCCTTCAGGGCTGTTTCGCGTCAAATAAATAAATATATATATATATATTTTCTAACCTTCCAAACAGTTTACTTAATTACAATTACATATATAAGTATATCAAATACTAATATATAAAAAGAACAAGGTTCTTCCACTGCCCAAAGGCATTTTAAGGATTGGAGATACGCAAGGGGAACATTTGTGACACAAGAGGTAATTTTCATTGACCGGGGATAGACCGTTCTGCTGGTTATTTATTATTTACGCTATTTACAATATATACAATATTCAATATAAACAGGAAAAAATAAATTTCAAGTCTTATTCCCAGCGTTGGTTGAGATGTGAAAATAAAATATGACAGTCACTAAAATCTTGTTTATACAATAAAGATGACAAAATGATTGGATATAAAATAAATGACCATTCGATAGTTGTTACAAAATCATTTCCCTTAATGCATTTTACGCATAAGCAACACCAGCAAAACACATTTACTCGTGTATACAATATAATATTACCAAGATAGTCTATTCGACCTAAAAAAACTTTAACCTAACCGCTTAATAAGTGGTTATTTTGTGCCATAGAAAAATACCCCTCTAGTTTAATAGTTCAACTATAAAACACAGCTGTCCCCCAACGTACACTAATCTATTATTGCAGTGCATCAAGACATATTTGTTTTATGAATTAGATCATTGTTTTCACCTCACTGAGACTATAGAAGTCTATTTATGAGAGTATAGAAACCATAGCTAGATTTTTTTTGTTTTTATTTATTAAATATATCAAAAACACATCGTTATATCCATCTATCTTATTGTTTATATCTGTTTCTTCGAAGACTAACATAAAAAACAATTTTAATTTTCAAAATCTAAATACGTGATGAATATTCCATGACAAACATGATAGCTATTAGGCATCCAGCAAAAATTGGGATTTATATCTAACAGGACAATTTTGGACTTTAAGAAGCAAGACACTATAGTTACCTTAGACCTATACCGGGTTTTGGTGGTCGTATCGAAATCTTTATAAGGATTTGTTTAACTACTGTTTTTTTTTTCTATAGATATTTATTTGCAGTAGTCAACTTGAGTCGACAATCAGCATATGTGCTGAAATACCAGTAAAAATACATGACAGAAAGTGAGAAGGGCGGTGCTCAGCAGCATCCCTTCTCTGGCTTCTTTCAATTACTTAGGTTGTTTAAGGAAGCAGATCTTTCATCCAACGCCTTTTTAGTCTCCTCATATTCAGAGGTATGTCAGCTGTTGCCATGTCTCCTATTAATATGTGGTTATATTCGTTTAAATCAGTATAAAATCGTTGATAAAGGGTCATTATATGTTGGTCAACTGTTAGTCACTTACCAAGGTGATTTTGTTATGAGGGATGATTTTGATTGGAATGTTTGAAATGATTTTGTATCTTTTTAGAAATACCTTATATTTTTGATGAGTATGTTTCTACATCAGTTTTAGTTTTAGAAAAAAAGAGGTTTGAGTAGTTTGTTAAGCGTCTTACATATAATTTTTACATGCGGGCTCCATATCATTCTTCTGTTGAAGTTGAGTCCGAGATAAAGAACCGTGTCCGTTTGAGGAACTTGGAAGTTGTCAATATAAACTGCAGGGTAGGTTATCTATAGTTAAAACATTATTTTGGACTGGAAAAAAGTATTATTTTTTAAAATGTATTTATGAAAATAACAACTGTATTAAAATTATAATACATTCACTAATTGTGATCACAAGAATATAATAACATGGAACCACTTGTTGAAAAACTACCTACTGTTAGCACTCTATTTAGTGCACTGTAAGCACTCTAAAAATGTATTTACAAAAGGAGATTTCGATGCCATCTTCTTTTCACGGCCTTGGAGTAGTTTATACTGGATCGAATAGGAAGCAAGGTTAGAAATGAGAGGGTTTGGATGGTTCTGAAGTTTGTTACGAAAGGATAGTTATCTGGATTGGGTCAGGTCAGAAACATAAGGAACATTAAGGTCGATATAGACGATAAAATTATTATTTAATCAATTATCTCGGAATAGCATTTGTATAACATGGAGTTTAAAACTTTCTGTGGTTTGGCTCATAACGTAGCCAACATAATAAGTCGGGTGTAGTTATTAAGAGAAATTTGGGATTTAATATACATGAATAAACTTTAAGTGCGATCTAGATGTTCTTTGGCTTCTACAAGTTTGTTCAAGTAATCGTCTTATTATTTTGCTGCCTTGCTTTAACAACCCTCAATTATTGTAATACTTACCTCCATCCCACTCTCCAAAATACATTGCACTCTGGAATTACAGCAGTTGAAATATGGAAATGAAATAAGTCTTTCTGTTTGTTATAAGTATAAAACTAGTTATACTCAGAATTATAATTATGTATAGTGATTATTGGAAAAGCTGTATGAACAAAATTAAAAATATTGAGTAAATATCTCATAGTTAACGTATCAATTAAGCCTGTATATCGTGTTAAATATTCGATCAATATTTTAAAAGTTTTGGTGATACTTTAATCATAAATTTCTGTCATTTTTCTTGGTATATAGTTTTTCATACTACGAACTTTTAACCCTATTAAGTTATGTCAAATACAGCCGAGGTAATAGAAATTGCATCACTTATTTCTTTTGATTCTTATGTTGATAATGCTGATTCAATTTAATATTTAGTTTAACCTTACAAATTAAGGTTACTAGAAAACTTTAACAGTGTGTCTAAGTTCAGTTTTAACTAATGTTAGTATAAAAGCTGTAATTATGACCTGTATCAAAAAAAAAAAAAAATTAGTCCGTTACTTGAAGTCACAGGCGGATCTTCGGGGGGAGGTGGGAGGGCTTTCGAGCTGAAGACTCCCCCCCCCCAAATGGTAAAATATAACCATGTTTTACAGAAAAAAAAATTAAAAACTATCTCTTAAAGTATTCTTGTTGGTATTTCATTTAATAGGACTTCAAGTATCACTTAAACACCATTTCATATAGGTAGTTAATTTCTTTCTTTTTTTCTTCAAATTAATTATCGTTATATGTATATGAAAAAAAAAATCTTTCGGGCTGAAGCCCCCCTCCCCCCGAAATTAAATCCTGGATCCGCTAGTGCATGAAGTAAAGGAATTTTCACGGGAAATAGTAACGAGAATAGGTACCAGCAATCAATAGTAGTCACAAAGTTTTGAGGAAAAAAAGGCACCATGAAGCGAAAGAAAAAAAATAGGTGGAGAAAAAAAACAAACGAACAATTTGACCACTGAATGGAGCGATTGCTTTTATTTTATTTATTTAATTTTTTTTTAATTTTAATGAAATTTACAACTGTATTACATTAAAAATACAACAGGTAAATGTGACATTGGTAACATGACATGTAAAATATGAAGAAAAACTACCCATTGGTAGAACTCAAATTAAAGTTTTATATTAGAAGATCCGGAGGACATCTTCTTTTGCAGACGTCTCGGAGCGTTATCAGGGATAGAGGAGGGAGCAATGTTTGAATCAAGAGGGTTCGGATGGTTCTGCAGTTTGTTATGGAAGGATAGGTATCTGGATTATGCCAAATCGGAAACATATGGAACATTAAGGTCTTTATGGATGATTTTGTTTGTGACAAAGTAAGGATCTTTGAGGATTTTACGAAGGATTTTGGATCGTAAGGATTGGATACGAGAGGAATTCGATGGTTTAGTGGAGCCCCAGAGCTCAATAGGTCTTATTATTGTCATATATATGAGTCGTTTGTAATTGAGTGAAAGCTTAGAGCGTTTGTCTAGTAGGTGTTGGAGTAGTCGGAAACGTCGAGCAGTTTCTTGTCGTTTCAGTCTTGTATGAGGATTCCATGTGAGTCGTTTGTCGAGATGGAGTCCTAGGTAAGGGATTTGTTCAACTAGGATAAGTGGGGAATTGTTAAAGAATACTGTAGGACAGGAGGTCATAGGTTTGCGACGCAGGGTAAAGGTAATTTGATGGGATTTATTGGAGTTTAGCGATTGTTCTTAGAATAGCGTTTTAAAACTGGCTAAGAAATATCTAGAGATCTTGCAGATAACAATCTGATGAATAAAATTTTGTCGCTCGCAAAACAGGTCAAAGTAGTACGTAAAGTTCAAAATATTAAAAATAATTATTATTTTTATTTTTTTATACCTATAGTTTCATCGACACTTATCGAATTGATACTTTAATCCTATTTATGTTTTTCTTGTTTATTTTCTCCCCTTAGAGATACTTTATTTGGAGAATAGACATTCATATATATGTCAATATACTGATTGTTGTTACAATACTATATTACAACTTTGTTAATTATTTCTTAACTCAGTGGGCAAGCAAATAAGATATTTGCATAAAATGAAATTAAGGAGCAATTTGAAAACAGGTCAGAAGAGTAGAAAAGTATGGATTCTACAATGAAAGAAGGACCACAACGGCTTCACCTCAATTATGGGGTTTTGCGTTAAAAAAAAAACAGGAAAATAAATTCTTTTGTTACAGACAATCATAGGCTCTACCTTTTGTGTTACTTTTATTACTGTTTCTTGAATGTTTAATTCTCAACCATTTTCTTTTCCTTTGTCTTCATTAATAATGTTTTCGAAATACATCTGAAAAAAAATATTATATGTGAATTTTAAAATAGAATAACCTGTTTCTGGAGGGAATTTTAAAGGATTCAGTGACTCAGTAGCAGTTGTTTTAATAGTATTTTTTTAATTTAGCATTTTAATTTACCCATCCACTGTGACGATAAGTCTTCTTAAACAATTAAATAGTATTATTTGTTTTTGATAACAATTATAAATAATTCATATTGATTTGAAATCACGTGATAAATGTTAAATGATGCTGAATTAACTTTCTGTTTTCTTAAATACTTTTCCCATTGTTATATCGTCGGGTTATTCAAAAAAATCTACAAGTACATTTTTGATGGAGCTAATTTTTTAAGATTTTTTTTTGTGAATTTTAAACATGTTTGTGTATACAAACAATGCACATTGCAACAAAATAGTTATACATCAAATATTGCTATAGTTAACAAACAATGTTCTGATTTCACAGATAAATAAAACATCAAAGTACTGACTGATTATGTTTTGTGAAATGCTATTTAATAATGGTTTGCAATAAACCGATGATATTCGTTTTTTTCTTTACTTTCTTATTTTATCTAGTTATTACTTATTTGTTTATTGGCACAAAGGTTCTATAAGAAGGCCACACTTATTATTATTCTTCACTTTCATCTTTCTCTAGCTACCATTCTCCATCTCCGGATTCCCATCTTTTTTATGATGTCCTTCACTTCGTCCAGCCTTCTCAGGCCTCAGCTTCCTTTGCCACGTTTTCCACCAGATCGATCCTCCAGCAAGCGTTTGGGAATTGAATCTCTGGACATAGGCGCCACATCTGTTTTTTGGTGCAACTTCTCCATTGCTCTTGGACACACACCGGACCATAGATCCTACTGAGAACCCTTCTATCCCATACGAATAGCTTCATTTCTGAGACCTTAGAGATTACCCGAGTCTCAGAACCATAGGTGACGGCTGGTCTTATGACTTTCTTGTACACTCTGACTTTTGTACTATGGGAAAGAGATATGTGATAGCAATTTCCTCATGTGCAAAACAGCATCTATTCCCAGCAGCCATTCTTGCTTTCTGTTTTCTCGTCATTTCATTACTTTCTAAAATAAATACTTTTAATATTTTAATACTTTAATAATTTTAATACTGCGCACCTAAATACTTACATAGTCTCTATCGCTTTCAGATTATAATTGCATATTGTGACACCTTCCTCTGTTTCACTCCGCGTTCTTAGAGGTTCGCATGTAAACTGTTTTCTTCTCATTTATTTGTAGTCCTAACTATTATGCTGTTGTTTCAAATTCTTCAAGTGCCCCTCATTTTATTTAGGTATGCTAGATTTGTTAATGAAACAGGAATAGTTGTGATGACTTACTTTTGCAATCAGTCTCCTCGATCAACGATTTCAGCCCGTGAAGTAGTTCCTAAAATTCACTCAACTAGGGTGATTAGAAGTGACTCGACGAGCTGATATTCTCGGTCTGAGTCCCTTGTAGATATAAAAACATTATTTCGTTTTAGTCTATTTATCGTCTTTTGTTTTAGGTTATCGGTAAATCAGGTGGTGCGTCATAAAACATTATATTTCTTTTCCAAGTTAACATGATGTTTAAATCAAGAATACAATGATATTTACAGAATACCACGTTTGAACGAAAAATAAAATAAATGAAAAGTTAGTTTCTTTTTCTAAAATAGTTGTATTACATCTTTATTTTTCATTGTTTCATTTTATTATTTAACTACTCTTTCATACATGCTTCGTTTCAGGCAATTCGCTTTTCTAAGGCGGGTAAGGAGTTTCAAAACCAGCATTTATATACACACACACAAATATGTATATATATATATATATATATATATATATATATATATTATATATTTAAAATGAATAAGAGGAGTTACCACTAGATACCACAGATCCCCGTAATGTAATATACTAGATTGATTTATAATCCATATCTTATATCCTTTTCCAAGGTTATCATTTTGTCAATTTATTATTTTCATCTATATATCTATTTTTTGGCATGCGAGAAAAATTCTAAAATCAATATTTAATCCAAAAAGTAATCTATTTGTGATTTCAAACTTCATATATGTATATGTATGTATGTAACACCATGTATATATTTTAGAAATTATTTTTATTTTAGGTGACAAGAAGAAAAATCACAAAATTTCTTTACTCAGTTTCAGGTGAATCTCAAGTATTTGCCAAATAAACCCCAATTTAATTAATATTGACTTGAAGCTTATTAAATGAAGAAGTTTTTCTATGAGCGGGGTGTCTGTAACATAGTTGGATAATGATAAAAATAAATCGCCAATAATTTATGATTTTTTTTTTTAAACAGAACTTAGTCAATTTTAGAAACTCAAAAGTCCCCTTTAAATGGTTTTAACGATGACAAGCTATATTTTCATTTGAAGAAATTTTTATCTAGTTCACAGTCGATCAATTGTCAATTACTTGAATTGAATATTTCTTTAGTTAACGCTATTCATCAAAAAGCATGACTTACTTATGAAAACACATGAATTCCCTACTTTTCTGCTGAGAATAGACCCATTGTTTGTATGAACTTATTTGTAAGCCTTGAGGGTCTGTTATTACTCCTATAAAAATTTCTCTCTACTTACAGGATACCCTGTATATATATATATATATATATATATATATATATATATATATATATATATATATGTGTGTGTGTATATACTATTTCATAAATATAGTATATTCCTACATGTGTATAAAAATGAGATACCTTGACTGTCCAGCATGCAGAGAGTTTACCGTAATAATAATAATATATATATATTATATATATATATATATATATATATATATATATATATATAGATCAAATCAATTATAATATATATCATATTATAATCTATTATAATGAATATATATCATATTCAAATGTTTTCGATTTGAAAGTATAAAATACAAGTTTCCGTGACTGCACAACATAGAAAGAAGTTTTGATAGTAGGAATACAGCCCTAAAACGTAAACTAATAAATATATAGTTGTACTGGAAGATATTATTTTAGATACCCAAAAAGAAAAATTAATTATATTATTATAATAATTTTATAAGATAGTATGGGGAAGAGAATTGGTCTGGTTAGAATAGATAATGTAGGGTCGGGAGTTGAGTGGTGGGGGGGGGAGGAGAGGGAGGACAATTGGGGCCAAGATAGACAGAGGCCATCGAGACCCCCCCTTCCTCCCGCCGGTCAGGACACACTAATTACTTTGTGACCCCTGCCGGTGACAGTGTATATATGTAATACGTCTTAGCTGACATGGGCTTTGTGGTCGCTGATTGCGATGCCTTTGCCCAATCAGTCGAGTTTTGCCATCTGATTTCCCTTTGAGCCCCTGGCCACTTCCACAAAGGACACAGGACATCTCCTCCTTAATGCCGCGGACTCTTCTTCTTCAAAGACATGGCTAATGTCCTTTCCTAAGTAGTGCGCCCCTCCACTCCGAGAGATCTCTGTCACATCCTCGTGCTCAGTAATAGCTCTGACCTTTTGCTAATGATATAAATGTCTTTGTTATTAATTGCGTAAGGCCTTCTAATAATAAGAGCCCCTAAAAAGTTGCCGACTGATTCCCAGCCTCCCCCCATTTATATTTAGTAATGCTATTATTAAAGAAATGAGGATCTTGTTTTGCCGACAGTCTTAAGTTATACAAAAAGATCTTTCTGGGATAACTGATTTTTTTGTTCGTTATGAAGTATTTGGCATGGGAGAGTGAAGAGTGAAATATATCAAATCATGAAAAAAAATAATTGTTTTTTGAAGCATTTTTAAAAAGAAATTATCACCATAAAACCGATTTAGAATCGCACTGTAAAAGAAAAACTCGATGTTCAAGATCTAAATGAATTAAATTCGAAATTACAAGCTCAAATTACGCACTAGAGGATCCAGGATTCAATTTGGGGAGTTTCAGCCCGAAGGATTTTTTTTTAATTACATATATATAACGAAACAAAAGAAAGAAACTACCCATACGACATGGTGTCTTAGTGACTCTTGTAGTCCTATTAAATGTAATCACACGAACAATAATAGTTTAAGAGATAGTTTTTAATATTTTTTTCTATAAAACATGGTTTTATTTTACCATTTTGGGGGGGGGGAGGGGAAGAAGGGGGGAGTGGCTTCAGCCCCAATCTCTCTCTCCCCAGTTGATCTGCCTGTTTATCAACGGACTAATATTATAATATTTATATAAAAATATAAGGGCGGGGTGGCCGAATGGGCTAAAGCGTGAGCACTGCACCGCCGTTGCCCGGCAACTTGACATATGAATCACTGACATATAAAAATAGTCACGAGTTCGCATCCCGGTGCCGGGGGTGTCTTTTAAATCCCCGCTCACACCCCCAGGCCGGGAAAATCTCGTATAGCCTTAACGGTGAGGAAGGGAAGCACAAAAAAAAAAAAAAAAAAAAAAAAAAAAAAAAAAAAAAAAAAAAAAAAAAAAAAAAAAAAAAAAATATATATATATATATATATTATATATATAAAAATATAACAAAAATTAATCAATAATAAACATAATATTCAATACAATCATACCCCATTTTAATCAAATTATTAATATCCACCTAAAACTTCGTGAATAGTATCATCTCAGCGTAACCTTCAATTATATTTACGAAAATTCTCCGCATTGGAACGTTTTAAATCTGGAGATCATCAAAATTTGTCTATTTAATTTGAGCAACAAAACTCCAAAAAAAGGCGGCCTTCAAAATTATTCTTCATGTGGAAAGCCAATGGGTATGAACAAGTTTTTAGTTCTTAAATAAATAGACAAAGTTTGCCCCCCTCTAGATTGAAAACGCCCCAATTTCAAGAGTTTTCTTAAATAAAATAGTTGTAGGTTACGAAGATACGACGCTCTTCAAGAATTTCCAGGCGGATGTTAATAATTTGATAAAAAAAAGGATCTGTACCACGGACTATTAAGTTTTGAAAAAGCAAATAACTTCCGCGACTATCAACCCTTCCGCTATCTCTGTCCGTTCTCACTGACAGTAAAAAAAAAAAAAAAAACCTTTACCACTACAACCCATGAAGGGTCTGGGGCTCAGTACTATTTAGGGAAAGCACTGTTTCTAGGTCAACGGTTGTACAAGGAGGTGATTTGACCAAGATCACGCTAGACCGCCAGGTTTTTCCCCTTGGGTGCCCACTTTATAGAGGCTGGGTATGCCCCAGGAGGGTCTCCCGACCCAGGGTCGTCCCACGGGCAATGAAACAGATATATAAATTTTCTGCCATGAGCCGGGGTTCGAACCTGGGACCTTTGCATTGGAAGCTCAGTGCCCTACCACTGAGCTACCCCACTCCTCTCACTGACAGTATTTACCTAAAATTTTGTTGAGTGTAGTTTACCGTTTATTTGGTTGTTCAACATTATTAGTAGATATTAATTTTCTACAACGGTCAGTACAATTTCAAAGTTAGTTATAATATCTCAATAGTTATTTGGCTGGGTAATAATTATTTCCATAAAAAAAAAAATTATATAAATCTCTTTCCTTTTTCACTGTTGGACATTAATGTGAAAGCAATATAGTCTTGAACTATTCTTAAAATATAGTTTTTATTCATTAACTGAACCTCTATATCCGTAGAAAATATATATAATTGGCAGTCGGGTAAACAGAATTTTCGATTCAGCATTCTTCTTTTTTTTTTTTTTTTAAATTTTACTCTTTTTGTTGTGTCTAAGTACTTTAATAAAATAACTTTTTTTATGTTTTCAACATTATATTTTGGCTTTCTTCCGATTGTAAAACTACTTATTGTTATTTATAACAATCCTATTTTGAGAAAACACACCCAGAATTTAGGATATACAAGCAAATTTGTTATAGTTGGAACAAATAATTTAATTATAAAAATAGTAATATTTACGTTAGGCAGAGCTAGACGAGATTTGAGCTCCTAAATTATAGGAATGGCATTATTATCAAATTCAAAGACTTACAGCATATTGTGTAAAACTGATATAAAATAAAACAGTATGATATAGGGGAGAAGAAATAAAAACCAAATATATACATTTATTTTAGCATTTTTTTTTCCTCCCTAGTAACACAATAGAAGAGGTGTACATTTTACAGAAACTATGCAAAAACATGTTGTACACGCATTTTATTGTCAACATAACAATTTTTATCACCAAATTGAAACAAAATAGAATAAAACCAATAAATAGTAAAATTCATATAAATCAAGGGTCAAATGAAACAGTTAACTATTATAATTAAAAGTTTTTTGTTTTTTTTATTGATGATATTTACAACTGTATTACAAGTAAAAATACATTCAGTAAATGTGAACAAAGGAATAAAATAGCATTAAATCACATGTTGAGAAACTACCCACTGGTAGCACTCTAAAAATGTACTTACAAAAGGAGATCTCGAGGCCATCTTCTTTTCAGACGCATCTGAGGGTTGTCAGGGATCCAAGAGGAAGCAAGGTTAGAAACGAGAGGGTTTGGATGGTTCTGAAGTTTGTTATGGAAGGATAGGTATCTGGATTGGGCCAGGTCAGAAACATAAGGAACATTAATCTGATCGTTATGGATGATTTTGTTTGTGACAAAGTAAGGAGCAGTGAGGATTTTACGAAGGATTTTGGATTGTAAGGATTGGATACGAGAGGAATTCGATGGCTTAGAGCCCCAGAGCTCAACTCCGTAGGTCCAAATAGGTCTTATTGTAGTCATGTATATGAATCTTTTGTAATTGACTGGGAGGTTAGAGCGTTTGTCTAGTAAGTGCTGGAGTAGTCGGAAACGTCGAGCTGTTTTTTGTCGTTTCAGTCTGGTATGAGGATTCCAAGTTAGACGTTTGTCTAAGTGGAGTCCAAGGTATCGAATTTGTTCAACAGGGATAAGTGGGGTATTATTAAAGGATACTGTAGGACAAGAGGACATAGGTTTACGACGAAGGGTAAAGGTGATTTGATAGGATTTATTGGAATTTATTTTTATTCTCCAGTTTTGACACCATTCTTCAAGGTTTATAATTAAAAGTAAAAATTTAACTTTTATCTATATATTTAGAAGCATAAATGTTTTTGTTGAATTTCTACTTAATACATGTCAATTCAAAACTGTTATTTTTCTAACTTTTAGTTTCAAACCTTATTAATAAAATTTGTATATGATGGTTCTTATAAATCATTTACATGAATAGATTTTAAGGAAAAGTAATATGCTTTTATCTTTTTATTGACAGAAAATATAATCATCAGTATGTGTAAATAGCTATAATAAAGATCATAATAATTTTTCCGAGAATTCAGCAAAGCTACTATTTATGAGGTATGGAACTAGATTGTATGTATTTTCTCAGTTCAAAAACATTAAAGATTTTACATTTCTAATAAAACAAGTTCTGATTAACAAATAAAACTTTGTATTGTAATGTTTTATAAAGTTAACATAGAATTATTTTCCAGGATCACGGGAATCTATTTCTTTTCTACTCTGTGTACTGAGCAGTATAATAATTATGAATTCTTATTACAATTTTTAATTTTTTATTATTATAACTTTTATTTTAAAGGAAATAAGTAAAAGATTAATAATTATTTTGTTATGACATTTCGTATGAATGTTGAATATGTAATGAAATTGAATAATGTACCTCTAACCTTTTTAGTTGCAAATGCCACCCAAATAAAATCAAAATAAATAAATATGACATTTAAATATGTATTAAAAAATAAAAAAAATTTTAGGCTAGAACTTTTATTTAACAGTTTTGAAAAAACTCTTATCTTTAACCTCTTATTGATAAAAGTTTTTTTACTAACGATTTTTTTTTCTGCCAATTCTCGGATTTGAAATATGAAGTTATAATTAATCTAAGTTTTGTATCGTTGGAGATAAATTAGTAAAATAATATATATTCTTGAAGAAAATTTAATTATTGGCAACTTCCTCCTTAAATGTAAAACGAAGCAATCGAGAATTAGCTAGTCAAGTACAGTAGAAAACATGAGATGATTTTTTTTTTTCCAAATTAGCGATAGTTGATGACGGATATCTCGGAAACTACGTGAGGTAGCGAAAAAAGATATAGAACCAATGGTATTGTAAATTTTATCAGATTCAATTTTTTACCGAATTTTTTTTCTCGATGCGATGAATAGTTTTCCTGATATAAGGGGAAATCCGAAATTAAGTAATAAATATTAAACTTTTTTTTTTCCTCAAAATTAGCCGTAGTTGAGGACGGATATCTCGGAAACTATGCGAGTAGCGAAAAAAGGTATATAGTCAATCTTATCTAAAATTTTATCATCTTTAATTTTATATTACATATTAATTTTAATATGTATGTATATATATATATAGATATATATGTATATATATATAATATATATATATATATATATATATATATATGTATATATATATATATATATATATATATATATATATATATATATATATATATATATATTGTCTTTATCGATGCGATGGATAGTTTTCCTGATATAAGGGAAAACCCGAAAAAAGTGATTTTCTAAGTCTCTTTCTCCACATCTGGCTCCCATATAGGAGTAGGGACTTTTAGTATGTTTACTTTTTTACTATTCCAAACGATGTCCTGAAGTCAAAAAATGTGCCCCTGCCATTACATTCTACAATCATTCATTGACTAAACTAAACATATAGAATCGCTTGATTACAGGTAACGTTACATCCGATGTTTACAATCTTAAATATATTTTAAAGTTTAAATAAAAGTACATATACAGATAAAGCATGTATATTTGGGATCTTTTATGATTTAATGTTGAATATGTATGAGGTTGAATAAAAAGTTTCAAAAATGTGAAAAACAAATCCTGTAGACAAATCATCATCAAGTCCTGTTTTCCTGGAATATTCCTAAGCCTGACTTGGTCAGATGTCATTAATAAAGTAATAAAGCTGTAAATGGAAAAAAAGTATTGACCGTTGAAGCAGTATGGAAGAAAGAAGGAATGAAGGTTTTGTGACGACCACAATGCCCTCTTGTGGATTTAATTGAAGAGCAAGCCGGACAATTACCAGTTATTGAATCGTAGCTAAGGAATGCTAGGATAATGGCTGCTTCCCTTACACAACACTCTCTCTTCACTTATTACATTCTTATTCTCTCTTCGTGGCTTTTATCAATCATCTATCCTTTCCATACCAGATGTAAAAATAAAAAAAAAGTTTGATAAGCTAATGAAGAGAAAAAAGAACCAATTCTTTTATAAAAACTTTCAATAGTGAGCATTTCTTTCTTTTTTTTTTTTAAATCAAATAATATATGTCTCTAATATTTATTTTTAACAGATTTTTGGGTAACCAACACGCTTTTCTGTCCTAGTGTTCTATCTCACTCATCTAACATAAATGTGGCCGCTTTTCTATCTGTTTATGTAATATTACCAAAACTAAAATGTGTTCAGAAATAAATTAGTAGAATTTCGCATTTAACTATTAATTTCTAGAAAATATTTTGTCCTGGGCTATTGCACTTGATTTTCGACTACCTGGGACTTATTTAGCCTATTTTAAGTGTTATTTTAGCTTAAACTTTTAAACCATTTACATCCTAATTAATATTTTGTGTCAAAAATTAAATAATTTTTAATGCTTCGGAGAATGCTCTCTCCATCATCAGAAAATTTCTCGAAAAGTTTAATATCAATTTAATATGAAAATTATAAAAGTTATTAAATTGATTTTTTTTCAGTAAATGTTTTATAATTTGCATTTCTCTATTTAATATAAAATTACGTGAATATTTTAAATATTTTATTTGGTCAAATTATTTAACTAGAAGTATTTTTTTTTTTTATTTGTACTACCAAAAATTTAAAATATCAACCATATTAGATAACGAGTTTAAACATTATTAATCTCTTCGTCGTCAAATTATAAATATTTATACTAAAAAATATAAATACGAATACCATTTATATTTATGGTACTTATGAATATAAATATAAATGAAAACTTTAAGAGCGTTTCACTTTGTTATATTTTTGTTTTATGGTGACTTTGCTGTGCTATAACTTCATTTTTGATATAATATGAAAAATATAAATTCTTAAAATTGTAAAATAAATTAAATTAAAATTAATACAAATAAATTAAATTATATAATAAATTAAAATGTATATATATATATATATATATATATATATATATATATATATATATATATATTGTTGTAAAATAAATTATAATAAAAAAATATAAACTTTTAATAAATGATTACCTTTTTCCAAGTTCCCAGCTTTCTGTAAAAAAAACTGAGTGCAAAAATAGCATAAGTCCGAATCAAATTTTAAATTTTTCTGGGCTTAATATATGTCGAAATCAGATAATATTAGCATTACTGCAACATAAATGCATGTTATGACATATGAAAAAAAAAAAGTTTAAATATATGCAAATTTAAAAAGTTATGACGTTTTCTCTTTCTCCTGAAAAAAATTGAAATTTGCGACTGAGGTGGTTTCTGCATTCAACGATTCAATTATATTAAAACCATTTTTCAATTCAACTTCATTTCGACGACCACCGTATACATAACATTTGAGTGTCTGATTCTTAGTATTGTCTCGTTGTCATATAACGAAATGAAATAATAGATTCATAATTGGGGTTTTCTTTTTTTTTCACTTAAATCTTTTTTTTTATATTTGGCTTTTTCCCTTATATGCAAGGACCATGCCTGGCTCGAAGCAGAAATATTAAACCTAATATCTCTCTATAATTTTACTCCATATATCGAGTTATAAATTTATTCGATTATAAGTATAAAAACGTAACAAGCGCATGCAAATATTTTTTTTGTAAACATCCTTCTACTTCTGCCTGGATTTGAACAGAGGCTGGAATGAATGGGAGTCTTAAATCGCCATCGGACGTTCTGAAATGTGCACAAGGAGAAAAGAAACGACTTAGTCCGAGGTACATACCCTTTTTTCATGAAATTACTTACATCTAAATTTTAGGTAACCTACAACTTTTTTATTTACGAAAATTCTCGAAATGGGGCGTTTTTGACAATCTTAAACTTGGTGTATTTAATGAGATACTAAAAGTTCATTTATAATCATTTGCTATCTCTTTGAATCGTATGATAATTTTATTTTCTTAAATTTATTAATGATATTTTACGGCTGAGTGAGAGGCGCTGGGATCTCCTAAAGTTCTTCCTTTCTTTCCACTAGTGGGGGGAAAAGGCATGCTCTTGAGTGAATGAATTTTGTAAATATTCTACAAAAGCATGTGTATGTTTAAGTAAATATTTTAGTCGACGGGTGTGCAGTTAAAATTTGATAATCTTTTTGAGATAGATTTTGTACTATAGGTCCAAATTTAATTTCATAAAATTTTTTGGGAAGAGGGAGTTAATTTTATTTTTGAGGAGTTTTTTCATTCCAATTTCCGACTAATCCGTTTGGTTAATTCTAAAAGTGTATATGACAACGTTTGTTAGGCTTGGGAAGTTGAATCGAATGATATCTTGAACGGGAAGATCAAACAAAGTTGAAAAATTAGTGTGTTTTAAGCGAAAACGCGTTACAGATTATCGGAATTTCGGATTTTTCCCGTTGACTTCTGATAATTTTTTCCATCAGTTAAACAGTACAACTTTTAAATGTGGCTCGCAGTTGAATAGGTTGGGATGAGATTCAAAGTAAGTGCCTAACCGGGATCTCTAGACAAATTACTCAAGAATTCATAAATTTGCTTCTACTCAATATTTTGTTTTCATTTAAACCCTATGTTTTAAGCCAATCACGCCTAAATATAATGTCAAAATTTCAAAAGTCCACCATTAGCCATTGCTGAGTTAAAATTTCGTTGGAGAATGCGGACATACAGACTGAAAAAAACAATTTTAAAAGTGGATTTGGTTTCTGTAATGTATGATATGGAAAAATATCATGAAATGGGTTGATTCTATCGATGCACAGACAAAATCTTCATTTTATTTTTAGTATTATTATTTTGCCGTTTATTTATTTTTATTTATTATAAATAGTGTGAATGAGCTATTCTTTAATCACTATCAATATTGTGCTTAGATGTGACAGATTGTAATATATCTCAGTAAAGAATTAAAAAAAAAAAAAAGGTATGATATTTTCAACTGTTGAGATAATTTGAACACAAAATCAAGAAGAAATGGCGAGCTACAAAAATATAAAATAGCTACACAAACCCCGTCCAAGATAACGTGTTTATATAGGTCAAACGGCCCAATATTTTTATAGGCCACATTTTTCCTGATTTTGTGATCGAAGTACCTTAAGTTTAAAGAAGAAAGCAAATAATTATTCGTTCATTTTTATAACATCATTAAATTAGTTAATTTAATTAAAAAAACACTAGATTTCTGAGAATATTCGTAAATGAAAAAGTTGTATCTTACGAAGTCATTCACAATGTTTTAAACATATGTTAATAATTTGATAAAAAAGAGGCCTGTACCGCGGAACAACTCCTGCTGAGAGGCTGAGGACAAATTCATATTTGGCGCCTTGTATGAGGATGGGCGACACCCTCGGAGGCGGCACGCGGTGGAAAAGGCGGGGGCGGTAATCCGGCGACGTGGCGGGCCTAATCTAGTTACAGTGTGGAGCATTGTTATTGGAGATAGGGGCTCTAGTCCTATTCATCAGAGCGTATTGGCTAGATTAGATCTGGGAGCGGTATTGATTCTCCCTTATAGTTATACCATAGCGTGTGTTCCACCTGTTCCGCTCTAGGCCAGCTTTATCTTAGTCAATCGCCGAATTTACACAACCTCCTCCTCCTCATCACTTCAACGCCTCCCCTCCTGCCGTCAAATCGGATATTCGGGAGGCTGTATTCGAGCTCTTAGCGGAACTGAAGTGATCCCAAGAATCCTAAACAAGAAGATGACCAGTAATAAAAACAGGATTTATTTTTAAAAAGTTTTTAATGAAATACAGCTTTCTATTAAAAAAAGAAAAAAAAAAAGAAAAAGAAATACTTAAATAAGTTATTTAAATTGTGACAATAAGAGTAGTTTATTTATTTTCCAGAAAATTTATTTTTATTTAACAAAACGAGAAAAAAAAGCTAAAGTAATTCTCATAAACAAAGTTCCCCAAAAGGGGATAACATGACGCAAGTTGAGACATCGACATTTTTTTTAAGGTGCAAATTTTGAGGGGGTTTTGAACTTTTGAGGAGGACACATATAGACGTAGCTATAATTTTCCGAAATAAAAAGTTTCAAACTAGTGAAAAAGAGGGAAACATCGAACAGACTGCAGCAAGTGTAATTGGATATGATCTAAGACATTTCCGAATTATAATTCGCTTGTACTGTTTTCGAGAAGGGGAGAGCAATAAAATGTCTTAGGAGAGGAGAGAGATGTTCATGCTCCATCGAACTTAAAGGAATGATTGAGGTGGCACAACAAGTGATAAAGAAAGAATAAGAAAACAAAGAAATTTCTAATATTAATTGAACAATTACTGCCTTCGATGTTAAAAATATTATTATGACTAGTTTTTCTTTAGAATACTCCTAATTAAATAATCTAGTTAGAAAATCTGACGGGTGAGCGTGATCACGGTCAAATCACATCCTTGCACAGATGTTGACAAATAAACTGTACTTCCTAAACATAGTACTGAACCCTTCATGGATGGCAGTAGTATACACAAATTTAATTATATTTATTTATTTTAATAGTTTATTTATTTATAAATTTAGATTTTTTCCTTTGTCTTAGTTATGTTTATTTTTTTTATAAATATATTATAATTAATATTCTTTTATTTTAGGTTTATTTATTTATTGATTCTTCTCTATTTTGTTTATGTATTTTTTACTTATTTATTTTATTATTATTGTTCATTTCATTTTGTTGGTATAATTCTTTTTTAATCTATTCTCCTAATAACTCAATAGAAATATTATTTTATTAATCAAGCCATTATTAGTATTATTCCCGTCAGCAGACTCGCTATTTGTCAGTACTTGTGGGTGGGTAAAGAAATAAAATAAAAAAAAAAAGAAATATTTTTTTTTGTTTTAAGTTTATTTATTTATTGATAATTTTAATTAATTATTTATGTATTTTTACTTATTAATTTTATTATTATTACTTTATTTATTCATTTATTATTTCTTTAAACCTACCAACTTAATAACTTTAGAAATTCTAATAGAAATAATATTTTATTAATCGGACGTTGATGATCTAGATTTTTAGCGCCTAAATAATCAAAACAACTAACCAACAAAAACACGAGTTCTTTCTTATCTGTAAGAATATCTCGATTTTTTATGTATCAGTCTTGAGATTGTGCAATGCTCGACTGCACGATACATTATACGATCAAGAAAACAATACGAAAAGGTTCAGCCGACAAGTCGGTTGGCATAGACCGTCCGAAATTTCTGAATTTTATTTCAACTTTTTTCTTAAGATAACCAATCCACAAATCACAAAATTCCCAAGTTTCAACCTAAATTTAGAAAATTAAATACGATTAGATTGCAATCTTTTAAAAGGGAAAACTATTTTCAAATAAAGATACTAATTTTAGTAGGGCCTCTAATTATTATTACTGTTTTAAAATTAAAATTAATCTATACTCTCAGCCCCTGAATTTTGTCATTCTCTTAATTCAACAGTAATTCCATTTGATGTGATTGGATTTAACACAACAGGGATCGTATGGTAGCCGGTTTAAGTTGGGATGATATGATTAGGTAGATGATAGAGCTGTGATGTAGTGATATATTCTGGGGGGAGGGGAGGGAGGAGGTTGAGGTAGAGATAAATCTGATGATACTAATTGGCCGAGTATAGACAATTTATGTTAACACAAAATCCATGTTTCGGCGTGTCGTTAGTTTAATCTCTCTAATATGAAACCTCATTTCTCCTCATCGTGTATAAACCGCTCCTGGTATTAATCTGATGCTGAAAATTGTATTGTTTTTTCATATTATCTATAATTTTCTTTATAGGAATATTAAAACTTTGAGCAAGCAAAGTTTGTTTGTTTGTTTTAATTACACTGATCAATTTCAATATATATATATATATATATGACGATAATTACGATAATATATACATATATATATATATATAGACGATAATTACTTTAAAAGAAAAAGAAAGAAACTAACTAACAAAACCAAATGGTGTTTAAGTGATTCTTGAAGTCCTTTGATGTAACTACACAAATAATTATACTTTCAGAGATAAATTTTAATATTTTTTTCACAAGATATGGTTATATCTTACCATTTTGGTGGGGAAAGGGGGGGGGGAGAGGCATCAGATCGAAAGCTCCTCTCTCCCCCGTAGATCAGCCGGTGGAATCAATTAAACTATCTATTCACACATTTCTGACTTAAGCATCCCGAATCTTAATGCTGTTTAGTCGTATTTTTTTCTGAAAATAATAGACTATTGAACTGTTGCAATGCATTTTATTTCATTTCAGAAACCTTAGACATGATTGCGGGTGATGTTGCCCAAATGCCCAAGACTCGTCACGGTCTCGCAAACTCAGTCTTGATCATGGTCTTGGTCTTGTACAAGAGTCTTGCAGTTACTTATTAACTTATTACTATAGAAATATTACTGTAAAGTGCAAGATCAAGACCGATTTTGGGCAATATTAATTGCGGGAGTTTCAAGAATGTCCAGATGTAATATATATATATATATATATATATATATTATATAAATATATATATATATATATATATATATATATATATATATATATATATATATATATATATTTCTATTTTCTCGATATTGAGGTTCAGCCAAAAAATAATATTTTGGTGGTCGTTAGGGAACTGAATTATGATCGTATTCATCCCCTACAATGAAAAAAAAGAGAATAGTTAAAGATATCTTTTCAGAAAATAAAATTCTAACATTAAAATGGCTAATTTTAACACCAGTGAAGTGGTTGAGGAAGAAGCGCCGGGATCTCCTGAAGCCTCGCTTTCCCTCCACATGTGGGGAGACAAGTATGGTTCGGAGTTCCCATGGCCGACTGTAAATAGTGTAAATAGGTATGCCTGCGTCTAAGATGTTTATTTTCATTACTTTATAGGTAATTTTAATTCTATTTTATTCATTTATTTTTATTCTATTATTACTATTATTTATATTTTCTTCCTTCACTATGATATTTTATTTTTTAGCTTTATATTATTTTGAAATTACCTTATTTGTTTATTTATTTTTTTGAATTTGTAAATATGGTGTGAATGTACTCTCAGAACTCTATTATAGATGTCCTTTATTGAGACAGATTGTAATATTAATCAATAAACAAATAATAAAAAAAAAAATGACTAATAGTTAAGATACACGATAACTTTTGAGATTACCAAAATATTTGATTATTCCATATCCGAAATCCGTTGTAAAACCCTTAATGCTCAATATACCACAAACAATATAATCCATAAAAATCTCAATGTTCCATTTACCAGACTTGTCCGGTAAGAGATATCCCTCTTTTAATACGTAAATCCCCAGTAACCCAAACCCTTCAGAGATAATTTTTAAATCAATTAACTTTTGTTGGTTTTATTCTTTTTAATTTATTGTTTTTTTTTATTTTCTAATAATTCTTTTTTTATTGCGATGCTTATAAATTAGCTGATTTTGGCACAATTTAAATATATTTCCCCTCTTTTCTTTGTAATAAGTAAATATTAAAGAAAATACAAGAATGTATCATCATTCTTTCTGGAGATGTCATATTATATCGTTGTGGTACTCAGGTCAATGGCGGATGAAATGTTTTGGATCTTTTCTATTTCAAGCACACCAGGGGCACTATAATTTTCCTTTTTCGCATCTCTAATACGGCGTCACGTTCAAGAAACAATTTCGAATAATAACTCACTACAGAGGATGAAATACTGAAAATTTCCCCGTCATACAGTATGTATGTCCGATTTTTAGCTCATATCTTCCATAAAGCTATCAGTTGTTATATAATATTATAAACTATCAGTTAGTTAATATTCTTCTCTTTTCGACTCTCTAACACGGTGTCGCATTGAGATACAATTTTGAATAACATCTCATTACTAAGAGAATGAAATGCTGACCATTTACCTCGCTTACAGTATGCAGGTCCGATTTTTAGTTTCTGAGATATTTTAATCCAAATGCAAAAACACTTCAAAAATTCACTGGTGTGCTTAAAGTAGAAAAAGACAATGCTTTTTTCGTACAAGTTAATTTGTAATACAATGATCTAGGAGGAAAATTGGATTTGTAAAAAAAATATGACATGGGATAATGAGCAGTTAACGGGTGATTTGATTTGACCATTCCATTTGGCACTGTTTGCATTAGACTGGACTAATTTGGAGCGGGTTAGTAGTAAACTTAGCAATCCCAGGTTGGCAATAATTAATACCCAACTAGCCCAAACAATGGGTCTTTTAAATGAAACTAAACCCTCCAATTGCTAGTCTCGGACCTAATAGCCTAACTAATCGCAACTTGGTCTGTCATATTGGATTCAGCCTGGCTGCTAATGGGTCATCGGAGGTATAATTAGTTAAGTAAGAATGTATGTTATTTGTTATTGATAGATTTTTTTTCTCACATCAATATAATATGATATGTTTTCACAAGGTGATGTTGTGGAGTAAAACTAAAGCACAAAAAAAAAAAAAATGTCTCCAGTGAAGCAGAAAACCAAACGCTCAAAAAGAAGCTCACCACCAACCACACCAGAAAACTCACCACCTGCTGTAGATATGGTAAGACAACCGGGGACATCAACGCAAACCGAAGAATCGCCATTCTTTACCCCAAATCGTTATCAAGTATTACAGAACAGCGGTGGACGCACCAGCTATCCTCAGAGAAATCATGCCTCCACCAATATTTATCAGAAACACACACAAAAAAAAAAAAAAAATCAACTCCTGTGCCAATAATTAAATAAAATCGTTGTTGCTATTTTTTGTTTAAAATTAAAATACAAAATAAATATTTAATAATTGACCGTTGCATTATTAAGGAAGGAGATGGTCCAGGGTGGCGGTCATGAATAGGCTTAACAGTGGCAAAACTATTTTATTAAAAATCGACGTTTCGACCCGACTTTGCAGGTCTTCTTGGGGTGATGCGTTCACATAACTCTCTCACTGAACACACCTCTCTGAAGAAGGCCTGCAAAGTCGGGTAGAAACGTTGGCTTTTAATAAAATAATTTTGCCACTACTTAGTCTATTTATGACCACAGCCCCGGACCATCTCTCTCCTTTAAAATACAAAATACTTTTGATAGTTTGTATATTAAATAACTTATGTATTACATCTGTATTTTAGAAATAGTATTATCAGATCACGAATAGTTTTAATATATATTTTTTATTTCCTCTTATTATAATATTGTATTTCACAGTACTATATTAAATTATACCTCACTAGTTACGTATTAGTAAGACCTTATTCTTATATCATTAGGTTTATAACATAAACATATTTTTACTGGTTTCTCCTATTATGATTTATTGTTAGTGATTCACTTTTATATCTATGGTACTTCTTTTATTTAATCTGTTTATTATTCATTATATATATATATATATATATATATATATATATATATATGGATTTTGTATATATAATCCTTATTATATTTTAGGCTATATTATTTAAATGTTATTCCTTAAATTATAGTTATATTTATCCTATATTTATTTACTCGTGTATATTCTTATTATAACAATTTTCTTATTATTGTTAACTTATATTACCATCTGTTGGGACCAAATTGTTATTATTACTAAATAAACTCAACGAACTATCGTTAGATGATATTTTTATATTACTATGCTATACATATATTGGCTAGTCATATACTCCTATTTTTAAATTATTTATTCTGTTTATTATTTTCATTTATTTTGATTCTTATGTATTTATGATCTTAATTATAACGTGATCTCATAGTTTCCGTTTTATATTATTAACTATATTATTCATACTCTAGTTGTTTATTATTATTGTTTATTATCCTTATTTTTATTATTAATTTCATTTTTTATTCTTACTGTTTTACTATGTTCTTAATTATTCTAATGTCATTATTACTATTTTATTATGGTTTTAATTATTCTTACCTTATTATTACTGTTTCAATTGCAGGTAAATGGTGAATAATGAGAAGAAGAATGGTTGAGGTGATCAGTCAGAAATAAGAAGGCTAAAAGAAATGATAATATTATTTTGACATTTGCCGACGTTTTGATCTGAAGTTCAGGCCTTCATCAGGGCTAAGAAAAGAACCAGATAACAACGTATGAGAAACATGAATAATGTAGGTAAAAAAATTAAAGTAAAATGAAGTTGGTAGAATAATGACAATAGTAAGAACTAAGAGATAAATTACAATAACCATTACAAAGTGTGGAATGATGAAGTATTTATTATTAATTATTATGGTTATTATTATTTATCTCTTAGTTCTTACTATTGTCATTATTCTACCAACTTCATTTTACTTTCATTTTTTTACCTACATTATTCATGTTTCTCATACCTTGTTATCTGGTTTTTTTCTTAGCCCTGAAGAAGGCCTGAACTTCAGATCAAAACGTCGGCAAATGTCAAAATAAATATTACCATTTATTTTTGCCTTTTTATTTCTGACTGATCACACCAACCATTCTTCTCTTTATTACTATTTTATTATGTTTATAATTATTCTTATCTTATCCTTATTGTTTTATTGTGTTTTTAATTATTATTATCATTCTATTATTACTGTTTTTAATTATTTTAATTTTATTATTACTGTTCTACATAACCTGAATTTTGAAAATCTTAAACAAAAAGATTAAGCTGTCGCTATTATGAAATAATTATTTACAAAATTAAGTCGACCGTTAAATGTTACCATCTGGTTATTTATTATTATTATATTAAAAAATAAACCCAAACACAATTTTTAAAGTTGACTGTACAAGTAAAATTCTTCCTTCGAATCGAATATTGCTTATATTATTCTATAACGACAAAATTTTGCAGCTTCGTCGTTGCTGAACTGATAAGCCATATCGTTTTTGTGTTCACAACTAGTACAAGATGAGAAGAAACTCTTATATCCTCTCATATGGGGAGTTTTTCGGGCCCACTCGATGACTACTTGACTAGCTCTAGTTATTAGAGTACTAGACTGCAATATAGCTCTAGGCGATGGCAATAGAGCGGAAGCATAGCCCTAGCTATCAGAGGATACAGCGATCCAACAACTACTTGAGAGTCCGTCAAGAGTTCACATATTACCTGGAAAAGCAGCCCTTCCATTGCCAAGTCCTCACCCTACCGCCGGGCTCAGAATGAAAATCAACACTAGTCCAATTCTGTCCACATTGTTTCACTTAATTGTATAATCACTCTCTATAATTGTCTCCTCGCTGGAAGGGAGGAATTATACAGCAGCGCTATCTATTTGTAACAAATCTAACCGGGTCGACATCATTTTGAAGTGAAGTACTGGAAATCTCATTTGTTGAAGGGTGTCCCACAAATAACCGAAATATTTAATAAAGATATTAGAATTCAGGAGTGACAAAAAATACTATAAACAATGGTCAGATTCCCAATGAAGAAGAAAAAGTCTTTTTATTTATCAAAATTACTTAATATAAATTACAAAATAATATTTTTGGATTTAAAACCGAAAATCAGACGTGCTACATGGTCTCTTGACCGTTAGAGGAGCCTGCGGTTTATCAAAAAATTATATTTTAATCCATGTATATACAACTAATTAATAACAAAATAAGAACAATTATATTTACAATGTAAAAGTTATATAAATATTTTAATTACAAAAAGAGTGGTACTAAAATTCTCCAATTTATTAATTGTTAAATATTCTGGTGAGCATTATTCTATAAGAGAAAGCAGACTTGCACTAATTTACCAACGCTATCCAATTGTTTCCATTTATTAAATCTATTACTTGATCCCGAGATAAATTTCTAGATTTTAGCCATTTAATTCTAAATTCAAAGAGTATCGAACAAGCAGCCAGGAAGTGGTAGAGATATTCTGTTTCGTTTATATTACACATGATACAATTATTATTTGTTTGCTTGAAGTGTTTATAATTTAAGTTTAAAACATCAGCTCTAATCTTAATTATCCATCTAATCACTGATTACATCTGATTACCCATCAATATAATTTACTGGAGTTAAATCATGGTAAAAAGTGAAAGTTTTAGAATTCTGAACTTTAATTACATATTGATTATATATGTCTTTCTGAATTTGAGTTCTTAGTAAATATAAATTAGCTCTCCATAGTTTAACATCATCACAGTTAGATTGATTTAATTTGAAATTTAATCCATGCAGTTCTATCAGATTAAGTAAGTCCCTAAACCGTGCTATTTCATTTTTAATTATCTGTAGTGCTAATATTTTTGGATTTCTATGTGGTGGAAAATTCAAATTTTTTATAATGTAATCAAAATGGAGTTTAAGATAAATAACGGATATATTTTAGTCTCAAAGTAAATAAAATGTGTTGGGGTATACTTTAATAATTTAAATAATTTTTTAAGAAAGAATCTTAGTAGTCTTTCCACGGCTTCATAACTTACCCCACCCTAGATTTGTGCTACATACCACATCACTGCCCTATGTATTTCCTCGTATAAGGAGAAATTTTAGAATTTTTTAAATTCTTGGTACTCAAATAGCCCATATTGATTTAATAGGTATTTTATACTATAAAAAGGAAAGAAAAAAATAATAAAAGGCCTTCAAAGAGGCACTTTATTAATTTTTGCTAATAGCTTATAGCATAATCATGTTTTGTGCTGGTGTTGCTTTTGGGGTTTGGGATCTTTTTTGTTAGTTTTATATATCAACTAAATAATGTCTTTTACTATATTATATAATATTATGAATTTATATCATTTTCTCTTAATATATAGTAATAGATTAACTAATTTAATTTATAACGAATACACGATAATCCGATTTTCACATTGTGAAAGTTACTGTTTATAATTGGGCAGTGTTTTCGTTCCACTTTTTACTCATTTTAGCCATCAATTTTTTTATTTTATTTTTTGGAGCGAGTAAAAATGGGGTAAAAAAAAGTTACAGCTTATTCAATTTCACTTATCTTTATATGAAATATAATTTAATTGAAATCGTAAATAATTTCGAACTCGAGTAGTCAACGGAAATGCACTTTTTAAGGCCCCCCGAGCCATTGGAAGCACAGCGACCTACAACTGAGCTAGCCCACTCCCGGATATCTACATATTATTATCCATATTTATTTAACAAAAATAATTCACATTAAAAAAAAATATTCAAGTTATTTATCAGAGGGAACATCCCTCTTTACTCTTCTAAACCTAAAAAAGTCGCATGTTGTTAAGTCTTTTTTGAATGTTGATGGAGGAGGCTTTATTTGGTCTGCAATTATGAGATCTTATTTTTTCCTTTATTTATGAATATGCGATAATTTCAACGATTAATTACAATGGTATTCGAAAAACTTTAGCCTTCAATTTAGAATATTTCATGTCACAGGTATTTAATACATTCTCTTAAATAGCTGAATACAAAAAAAAAAATTTAACCTTTAGTAATATATACAAGAATATTAATATCTACATAAGTGATTAGCGGTTTCACATTAAGTTTCATAATGGAAAGTCAACAAACAATGTAAACGGTTGGGCGGATTCCTAAGTTACGCAAGTCCCTTCTGTGATGACAAATTGTGTCTATATAGAGGCCTACTCTCTGTTAATTTGTTGTGACTAAACTTTACGATTGCGGTAATAATTTTGATTAATTTGATTCTGTTTACACGTTGAAATTTTACCACACCTATAATTAAATTGTCCTACGGAAATAGGGCAGAAAAAAGAACTTAATTCTGGTACTAGGCCACTTCAGATTAAAATAATTGTAAAACAGGTGCAAAAAAAATGGAAAACATAACTGTCCAAAACCTACAATTATGAAATAAAATCGCATAAAATAATAAGCAGCCTAAATAAATAGAAAAAAAAATCATCTTCTAAATTAATATTATTAAAGTCTACAAAAATATTAAATTTAAAGAGTAGGAAAAATAAAATAAAAGTGAAAACTGTAATTTGATAAAACTAAGAGTTAAAATTGCAACTAAAATATTAAAACTATTATTGAAATCTACTAATATTATATTCTTAAACCAAAATTCCATGACTATAGAGAGTCGGTTTAGGATATTATAAGGTAATGAAGAAGGAGATGTTTGAAAGAGTGATAGGGAAGTATCATAGCGTATATTAGACATGTGGAATTCCAGAAGGCGGTGGAGCGAGCAAGAAAGGAGTATTCAAAGGTTTTAGTTTTAAAGAGATACAAATGCCTGATACAACGTACATTATTTCCTGAAGATAGACCAAGGGTTTGAATTATATGAGATGCTCATGATATAAAACTATTATGGCGAGTTAAAGTAGCTCTTTTCCTTATCTCTTCGATAATATGTCCTACTAACTCCATTACTTATAAAAAGATTATACAGTTTTTTAAAAGAAATTATTAGGTATATCTTACATATTATTGGAATATTCTAAACCAAAGCATCAATTCTTTCAAACACCATTAAATAACTAACAAAATAAACTCACATGTATTTGGAAGTATAAATTTTAGGTTTTGGAGGAAGGAAAAAGGAATATTGTCTAAACATAGACAATAAATAAAGAATAAGAATGATGTACATTAAATTTAAAAAACTTGTGGATAAGGTCCTTGAATATCTTTATTTCCGTCAGTAAAATGAAATATCTTAATGTTTTAAAACAATAATATCGTAATTATTACCCATTTTTGTTCATTAGCTTTCAATTAAAACACACCGCATTTAAAATATTATTCAATAAGAGAATTCTATACTGCCTACTCATTATTAAAAACGCAGGATCTGACCAGATCATGTTTCAGAAATAACAACCTTTGAAGTTTATTTTTTCCAGATAATTTAAAAAGAAAAGAAAGTTCCTAAATAATGAAAATACAACATTATTATTCCTATCCACAAGTAGCAAAACACAAAATAAAACAAATGTTTCCCTGGCTATACTGATTTGAAAGTTTTAAAAATATCGTTGTATTCAGGTAGTATTTGGGTAAGAAGTAACAATTGTATTCGGGAAGAAGTCAATCCATCCCTCCTCCCCAAATAGGATTTTTGTTTTTCATTATTTCATATTTGCTTCTATGAGTCATATATGTTATTATATGAGCCATCTCTTATTATATTATTAATCATAACGTTCACTTCAAGTATAATGAAAGTACTTCACCAACAAAATGTAAGCAATTGTCATGTAAAAGTATACACATATTGTTCATAAAAGAATTATTGTTCCAATAAATATCGTTAAAGTTAAGCCTTCCTTCCCAAAACTAATCTCGAATCTGAACTAGTTAGTAGGGCAGTGTAGAAATAATACTCTGATTGTAATATAATAATTAAAATTATTATAACATTATAACCCAACTTTTCAAAGTAACACGTTTTATGATGAATTTCGAGTAAAACAGTGTTCGCTATATATACTAATTATAGTGGCAGTAACAAACAAGTTTTAATGATATATATAGGAGCTACAAATCAGTTTATATAGTTTTAATAGGCTATTATATGCTAGAATCTGTTCATTAATACTAAACAACATTAATTCCCAAAGAGCTGAGAGCTCCTTCAACCCTTAGCTCACCCTACTCCTAACTCAACCAACGGCTTAATTAACCCCGGATTCCGAGATTAAACGTTTAAATGTTACAAATCTTTACGGTCTTCTTCATATAATAAAATATTTACCTGAATCATTCGGGAATTTCGGTCATAGGCTAAGAAAATTATATAATTTCGAATTTTCAAAATTTATGCACAAGAAATTCTTACCTAATTAAACTTAGGTACTGCAGTCAGATGCTTGGTTGTTATCAGGAGAGAAAGTTGTCACTTAATCCTAATGAATTTTACTTTGTATACAAGTCGTAAATGTTCTTCATATTAATTTGTTCATTGTTATCATTATAGTCAACTCTATTTGTATGGGGCACTCCCCTAAAACAAATAAATAAAATTAAAATATTACAACCTAATTAAACTTAAAATAATTAAAAAATTATTTTTATTATGGTTCCAAAGCATTATAATATAAAATATATTTAATTTGGTTTAATAACAACTGATTTTATTAATCTATAAGAATTTTTTTTTTTTTTTTTCCTTTTTCTCGCCTCTACCCTAAAGGGTCATTGGCGTTTTCTATGATTTATACTCTGTTATAGTAGTTTACAATTTTTAAAAAATTTAACACTATCGAGACTCTTTCTTCATTGTCTTTTAGTATTTCTTTTAGTGTTTTTCCTAGTTCTATTTTTTCTCTGAGCCTTTCGAATTGGGAACATTCTACTAGAAGGTGTTT